>CM034354.1:108991257-109735479 GCA_019925275.1 Mytilus edulis | reverse complement strand
AAAAAAGGGCATTTTTTTATTTCATGACTTTTTTAAAAATTTGGTGTTTCTTGCGAAATATGGATATGGTTCAAATTCGGGTCACGATTTGGGCCCAAGAAAAATAAAAAGAACCGATTTTTCATTTGACCAATTTTTTTTCCCAAAAAAACCCGAAAATTTTTTCCACGTTGGCGACCCTCAGCGCGTGATTGAAACACGTGCCACTGTTTGTTATTCGTAAGAAAATAGTCCCCGAAATGGCCCTTATCGCAGATAACCTCCCCACCCCAGGTGGGGATTCGAACAATTCCTTTTTTAAAGTGTCCTTTTTATAACACTAAAATCCCCCCTTTTTAGGATTGTATTTTTTGCAAGGGGTTTTTTTTTTGGGCCCAACCTTCATTTTGTTTTTGTATTCACTAGCGGGATGTTATAGGGGGGGTCTTCCTGTTTTTTCGGTATTTTTTTAACATCGATTGGAAACTTTTGTTTTTCGCAAAACAACTTATGATGCCAAAAAATACGTGAAAATTGTCATGAGACATCCCGCTTCTCTCATGTTGATAATCGGCCATCTTGCTGCAGATAAGAGTTGTGGAGGACCTATTACAAGATTTTAATCACATAACTTTACAAACTTGGCTGTTTGAAGAGTTGAAGATCACGAGGATGAAAACATCTGTTTTATGACTTACGGTTACAGTAGATGCATGTGCATGTGCAGATAAGATCTTATCGAGCCGATATTTATTTATTAAACTCAGGTGAGATTTAAATAATTTTAAATAGTTCTATTTCAACAAATTTTAACACAAAACAGTAAACAGTGTTTTGTTTATTTAAATTTCACTTCGGCGCTGCAATACATTTTGCATGTGTATTGTTAGCGTAGGAACTAATTCCAAGTTTGTTTCTCATTCACACCCGCCATGGTATATTGCACATTTTACATGCTGGAAAAGACTAGATCGAGTCCTGGGAATAGCCTCACTCAGTCTGTCCTCTTCCAAAAACAGATGTTTTCTTGCTGGGTTAACCACATCTGATAAGTTTATTCGATCTTACAGTAAAAACACGTATCGTTCAATAAAAGTCAGTATAAATCCATGTCTTTTGAGCTTGACTGTTCAATCGTCATTCTAAATTATAAATGCTAAAATCACATCTGTAAACGCCAACCATATCACCAACGCAGATTTTGCCATGTGGTTGGGGACTGATTGAATTTTCCTCGGAGTACATTACTTTTGTGATTTTATTCTTTTATATCCTTTTCTAGCAAACTAGTAATCGCCAAATGCCTAGTTAATCTGAAAGGTTATGGATAAATATATTTCTACAGATATTCCCAATTGCAAACACAAGCTAACGTTCGTCTGCCCCTACGTCGCGGAATAGCGAAACAGTAATGACAGCAACATCAGTTTCGACTGTTCGAATCATGTCTCAAGTAAGTCTCTGTTTCAAGTGTAATTCACCCATTGATTTTTCCCCAATAGTCTTTGCTAAAAACAAAATTGTACAGGATTTACCTTTGATCAAGGTTAAGGTCAACGATTAACTTCTTTCTTTCTTGTGTATGAGCTTCCTATCTAAGGAACACCCCTTACTGGGTAATGAGGAGTATTTACAGGAGAACTGTAAACTTATATATAATATCGGACAATAGATAGTACAAAATCCGTAATTACGTAATATGAGGAATCTGTACACAAACCAAATTGTCAAAATCAATGTATTTATATATTATAATTGTATAACTTATCATATTTAATATATAATAAAAATGACTTCTTCATGTGAACATAGTGTTAAATTTTAAACATCAACATGTGGTGGATAACACAGAACGTCCTGGGCATTTGTTGCTACAACTAACTTTTCCTAATTTTTTTTACTGAGCAAGCTGCTTTGAATGAACTAAAAAATTATTTCTTATTGTCGTCATATCCCAGAAAACTTTGTCAATTTTTACAATCTGTTTTGACTCCGGACTGCCTTGTATGCTTGGGGTGGTAATTGTGAATACAGGTATATTTGTTTCAAAATAGTAGAAATATTTAAAACTCTACATGAAGATATGGATTGAGGACTCATCTTTGAAATTTACCCCATATTGCTTTTTTACCAAAAGTGTTAATTTTGTATTAAAACATTTTTAAAAAATATAATAGAGAATTGTTGGTTTTGAGGATAATTTGAAGTCGTGAGTTTAATGACGAGCAAAAAAACCCATCTCTATTACATTTTGAAAAAAAGCCGAATATTAAAATTAAAAGTTGACATTTTTATGTCCGCCATATTGGATATTACCGAAAGTAGGGGTTTGAAACACATATCTCCTTTACATAGTATCCAGTAACCACGAGAAGCACCAACGAAAGGTCCCCCAACAATATAAGGATAGTAGCAATCCGTTAAAATGCTTTTCAATTGCCCCCCCCCTCCCCTGAAAAATAAGCTTACGTTAGAACAATGTCCGCTATGTTGGATTTTACCGAAAGTAGGTGTTTTAATTAGTTATCAAAAGTACCAGGATTGTAATTTTATACGCCAGACGCGAGGTTCGTCTACATAAGACTCATCTGTGACGCTCAGATCAAAATAGTTAAAAAGCCAAATCAAGACTTTCATTCCATATCATTTATCTATAACTAGTACATAACAATGGTTTGTACCAACTTTTATGAAAGTAACATGATAATACCACCTTTTCATATACTAGCCTTAGATATTTGGCTGATTTAGGTATGATGTCTTCCAATTCTTTCAGTTTTACCGGAAGTGGTACATTATTTTGAAATGCCTCTCTATCTGAACTAAAAGAGCAATAGTTGATGAAGGTCTATGCCAATGTTCATGCTTGAAGCAGGATGTGCAAAATTCGTCTGAAATATGTTTGTAGCCGCTGCACTAGTAGTTCAGTGTTGGTACATTGATTTGTTTTGTAATATTTTGAATCAGATTATTGTTTATTCTAAATAATGCATAACATATGGATTTTTAACTACAACCAATATTATTTTATTGACAACATTGTCTTCCAATGTTCATATTATACAACACTAAACGATACCACTGCGTTGTTTTAAATACAAATGATTTTTTTTTCCAGATATTGTAGGCTTCAAACTATTGGAAACTCCGGGAGACGACGTTTTGAAAGCGTTATCAAACCAGATTGGGAATTGTGCACTGCATTTAGGAATCGAACTTGGAGTGAGCTTCCATAAGCTTCAGAGCAGTTTTATCAAGTATCCAAAAGATTTACCCGGTTTATTTGAAGAAATATTTAAAATATGGAAGACAGAGTCAAAAGTTCCAACATACCATAGCTTAATGGTGGCACTGAAACGCGTAAATGGAGGTGGAGTGAGATATTTAAGCAACGTTCTGAGTTGATCTGATTGTCTTTGATTTGTTTCTTTTATTATTTTGTAAAATATTTCTTGTTTTTCATACATTATAAAATATGTGTTGATCAATGCATCAAATGTTTATATTATTATGTGTCTTATCTTCTATATATCATTAATTATTCTCTGATTCCTTAAGTGTATTACCATAATTACACACATTCCTTATACCTGAAAATTTGAAAGTTTTATTTGCCTACATTATTTTGATTCAACATGTCAGGCGCAAGAGAAGCATTATGACACCTGATGAAACACTAGAGTGTTAACAAACTATTGCAAATATTGTTTAAGATGGTTTTAAACACCTTGACTGAATTCAATTCGGTTCGTTCGATTTTCAATTTTTGAAAAAACATGAACCAGACACATATAGAAAAAATTGTTGCATATACAGCAGTTCGACAAACACTAATTTTGATCATTTAGAAGCTTTATATTTTTAACTATAGAACGTGAGTAAAACGTGCAGCTGATTTTACATAGTTTTCTCCCTGTAGTGTTACGTATGTATCACCTTAACACATCGTTCTGATATATTGAAGTAGACCAATGATTCTGTATTCAATGTAAGCAAAACAAAATTCGCTTAACTTGTAATAAATGTTTTCAATAACAAAATGGTTTTGACATAGTCCATGACGATATACATGTGGTATGTAAAGTTACCATGAAAAATGGATGCTAGTGGTCATTTTTATTTTTTGTTTTTCGGATAGGGATATGATTATTTTCATGGTAAAAGGACGTCTTATTTGGTTATTTGTTAACGGTATTAATGTATGTAGACGTTGATTATAATATTGAAATAGTCGTATGATTTATCTATAGTGCTAACTGCAAGTAAAAAAATAACTTTAAACTAAAACATCATTTTGATATTTATTTTAATTTATCTAGATTTAAAGTGCTAATTATCCTTCTTGTGATGTTGTATATTTAACAGTAGGTGTGCTTATTAAAATATATTATTCAGATACTAATAATACCAACTGTGTTTTTTTGTCTTTCTTATCTTATGCCTTTGAAGTAGATTTAACGGTATATATTGCATCTTCTTTTTTTTCAGTTGCACATGTGTGATTAGCTAAAATAATATATATATTGTGCCCTTACCACTGAAATGCTATGTAATAAACAACGTCAGTACCAAAATCTACACTTCAAGGCCATCGTGAATTATTTGGGAAGCTGATACGGAATATTTATCAACAAGGTTTTGGTACCTTCCGATAAACTTTTTTTTTAGAAAACTGACGAGACTTTCTTCGATATATCCCTTGTTTCATAAACTTCCAGCTCAGACACTGGTGACATTTTACAAAGTCTGAGAAGGAGCTGCAAACTCTTGAATACCGAATAAATTGGGAAATGTATATTCCATATAAAGGTGAAGTTGGTAAAAATGTCAAAAATAAGCTTATATCAGTCAACATTGTGTTATAATCTTAATTTAAAGAAGCCTGCACTCTATTTTTTCTATGCAATGCTGTCAAATTTCGAGAAATCGCTATTCGTTGGACTGCTTTGAATGAACAAAGTATTGTCATAGAATATTGATTTGTTGACTTTCCTACATGCTTTTTCGTCAACTTAAAATTGTCTGCGGTTAAGTAGTGTTAACCTTATCAGTTAACATTGTCATAAAACATCAATCTAGAACAACATGTGTTTATTGCGTTGATGATTAGTCTACGACAGCATAAGCTTATGCAAGACTAAATTTAAACACGATTAACAATATTTGTTTCTTTCTTTTTTTAACAATGTTTTTTTTTAACACATTTGTGGTTTTATTTACAGAAATATCCGGTAATCTGTTTCAAACAACACCAAGCAAAGTTTACCAACAACTATTTTGACTTTTACATGTTTTATTTTAGGGACCATTTCGTCACTTGTCCATTTTCCTCATTACTTTTACATCCTTGGTTTTCTCTCTAAACATTGCTGGTGAAGCCAATTTTAATACGTGCTTTTAATGCATACAGACGTATTGTTACAACTTTTTTGAACTTTGAATCCTCAATGCTCTTCAACTGTGTACTAGTTCGGCTTTAAAAATAGTTTAATATGAGCGTCACTGATGAGTCTTATGTAGACGAAACGCGCGTCTGACGTACTAAATTATAATCATGGTACCTTTGATAACTATTTACACCACTTGGTCGATGCCACTGCTGAAGGACGTGTCGTACCCGAGGAGATCACCAGCCCAGTTGTCAACACCGAAATGAATATCAATAATGTGGTCATTTTTATAAATTTCCTGTTTACAAAACTTTGAATCTTTCGAAAAACTAATGATTTTTTTTTATCCCAGGCATAGATTACCCTAGCCGTATTTGGCACAAATTTTAGGAATTTTGGATCCTCAATGCTCTTCAACTTTTTTACTAGTTTGGCTTTATAAATATTTTGATATGAGCGTCACTGATGAGTCTTATGTAGACGAAACGCGCGTCTGGCGTACTAAATTATAATCCTGGTACCTTTGATAACTATTTACACCACTGGGTCGATGCCACTACTGTTGGACGTTTCGTCCTCGAGGGTATCACCAGCCCAGTATTCAACATTTCGGTGTTGACATGAATATCAACAATGTGGTCATTTTATTAAATTTCCTGTTTACAAAACTTTGAATTTTTCGAAAAACTAAAGATTTTCTTATCCTAGGCATAGATTACCTTAGCCATATTTGACACAAAACATTGCTGGTGAAGGCCAATTTTAATACGTGCTTTTAATGCATACAGACGTATTGTTACAACTTTTTGGAACTTTGGATCCTCAATGCTCTTCAACTGTGTACTAGTTTGGCTTTACAAATAGTTTAAGATGAGCGTCACTGATGAGTCTTATGTAGACGAAACGCGCGTTTGGCGTACTTAATTATAATTATGGTACCTTTGATAACTATCTACACCACTTGGTTGATGCCACTGCTGAAGGACGTTTCGTCCCGAGTTGATCACCAGGCCAGTTGTCAACACTTCGGTGTTGACATGAATATCAATAATGTGGTCATTTTTATAAATTTCCTGTTTACAAAACTTTGAATCTTTCGAAAAACTAAGGATTTTCTTATCCAAGGCATATATTACCCAAGTCGCTATTTGCACAATATTTTGGAATTTTTGATCCTAAATGCTCTTCAACTTTGTACTAGTTTGGCCTTATAATTACTTTGATATGAGCGTCACTGATGAGTCTTATGTAGACGAAACGCGCGCGCGTAATTATAATACTGGTACCTTTGATAACTATATTTGAAAGTCAGGATGGCAAATTTGTCTATCTATACTGAACTCCGATAAAAAATCAATCGTAAAGTCCCTAATCAAATGGCAAAATCAATTGACAAACCACATCAAACGAATGGACAGCAACTGTCATATTCCTGACTTGGTACAATAAAACCAAAGGTATTTTGTTTAATAAATGCATTACTGCGTCAGCTTTGTTACTGAACGACATAAACATTATAAATAAAGGCAACAGTAGTATACCGCTGTTCGAAATTCATAAATCAATTAAAAAAAAAATCTGGGTTACAAACTAAAAAAGAGGAAACGCATCAAATATAAGAGAAGAACTACGACACAACAGAAACACAACATTTAAATGTGAAACACTAACTATAACATTACAATGACAATTTTCTTTACTTGGTCATGTTGGTACAGGACATTTTAAGAAAAAATGGTGGGTTGAACCTGGTTTTGTGGCATGCCAAACTCTCGCTTTAATGGCAATGCTAAATATAACTACAATACAAATAAATGGGAGAAAATAAAGGACAGAGAACCACACGAATAATACGCCAGACGTGCGTTTTGTCTACACAAGACTAACCAGTGACGCTCAGATGAAAAAAGTTCGAAAGCTAAAACAAGTACAAAGTTGAAGAGCAATGAGGACCGAAAGGTTTAAAAAGTTGTGACCAATACGGCTAAGGTTTTCTGCCTGGGATAAGAAAATCCTTATTATTTAGAATAGTTCATACTTTTGCAAACAGTAAATTGTATTAAATGACTATATAATAGATATACATGATAAAACCGAAGTGGTGACTAACTACAGAATAAAAACGGATACATTACATAAAACAACATAAGACAGCACATAGAAATACACAGCCGAGTTAGCCAAAGCCATCTACGCAACAGATGTCTCAAAAATGAGATAGACTTAGGATAGATTTCAAGATTAGATTTGTAAGACTCATAAAACATTTATTAATAACAATGAAAATTACAATACTTATTTATATCAAATTGTGGTAGTAATTCGATTATTAATTGTATTATCTAGCTATGTCGGTGTTTCTTCTGAATCAAACTGTAAACCAAATATATCGTATAAATTTCATTGATCGAAACTAAAATCTAATAAATGAACTAGATGATTAATTATCTTTACCATAACACACGAAAACAACAAAAAAAAATAAGATTTACAACTACAAACGTTAAGACATTTGACAAAATTTGATGAGAATAACAAATATAACATCAACACTAAATACATGAATTTGGGATGGAAAAGTACCGTGACACATCTTATAGCAATGCGAATTCACACTCAGCAAAACAGTCACACTCAGGAATAAGTCACTCTCGGTTACTAAAAAAGCAGACGACGACCACAATCTAAACACGTGGTAAAAATGTCCTTAGTTAGTTTGGACAAAGACACATCGTATGGATCAACCACTTCGTGATGGTGTCCGTATAACTTACGGAGTGTCATTTTTCATCTGTTCTCCTCATAGCTTTGTTGGGCCAGTATCTTTGTTAGAAGCGCACTCCTGTATATGAAGTCCGTTTAGTGTGAACATGCACGTAAATAACGTATCAATTGAGATATGTAAAAGAGGGGCGAAAGATACCAAATGGACGGTAAAACTCATAAATCGAAAAACTGACAACGTCACGGCTAAAAAAGAAAAATACAACACAAATAAAAGTACACAAGACACATCATAGAAAGCTAAAGACTTAGCAAGACGAATCCCACTTAAAACTTGGATTGAACTCATTCGCAACCGTTGAAGATTACGACAAAATTATTTCACCAATATGCTCGTTATGTCCTCAGGATTTAAAAAATAATTTTGACCGAAGCCGTCCGTAAACTCCATATGAGAATTATTTCCCCTTCTGTATTTAAAATAAGTAAAATGTAATTGTAATTCGTAAACCATAAGTGATAGAGACCTAGGTTCTTTTGATTTGAGGTCCTTGGTCCCAAAAAAAAGAAAAAAAAAAGGTCAAGGTCAAAGATCAAGGTCATTTGTAAATTTGGATTTTGGCTTTTATTCACCTCTTTTCAAACACGATATAAGATATGGACAACGTATTTTTTTATTTGTTTAAATAGTACAGTCATTTCTGATAATTGAATTCTCAATCAGATTTTAAACCTGTGTAAATCATAAAACACGTTGAAGAATTATGTCTATGATAGGATAAACAAAACGACGTCAGCCAATCAGAAGACGCGTTACATCCAAAATCAAATTATATCAATATAGCCCCACAGTTAATCAGCAACATTTGTCATGTCAGGATTAAATGTATATTACAAATGACACCTATATTGGAACACTATGACTAAACAATTTTGTCCACATATTGTGCTTTTATTCATTATACTGATACGTAAACATAAATACTATATTAGCACTTTGATATGTAAATCTATATTTCGGCATAGTAAATCAGCAATGCTTTTATATCAGGATCGAATGTACAGTACAAATGTCAGCAATATAAATACAAAATGATTGTGTACCCTTGTTATTTTATTATCAGCCCTATTACAATACTAACTTTCGATTTCCTCTGTAAATAAAAGATCTCAATGACTGATTGTGTACTATTGTTATTTCAGTATCACCCATGTTACAACACTAAACTTTCGATTTCCTCTGTGAATACAAGATCTCAATGACGGATTGTGTACCATTGCTATTTTATTATATCCCATATTACATTAACTTTCGATTTTCTCTGTAAATACAAGATCCCAATAACTGGTTGTATTTTACTATCTCATTGACTATATGACAGTTGTTATTCGTTTGATGAGTTTCTGCGTTTTATTATGCCATATGATTATGGACATTTTCTTCGGAGTTCATTTTTTTTTTTTGTGAATTTCCTTTTTTGTATTCCCTTCTTAATGTTCATTTTTTATAATTTTAGTATTATAAACACTGTTTGTATTTATTATATGATCGTAATAGGGTTACTACAATCCTGTTCCGTTTCTTGAATGTGACTTACCAAATTATACTTGTTAACGTTACTAACATAAGCAACATGTCCTGTGTCATTTTATTTGGCTGATCAAATTTTATCCGACATAATAACTAACCAAGTTTGTTTTCTTACAAAATTATTTTATCGAAAATCGAATGTGTTCTGGATGAGAATATGTTGTGTTTACTCCCGCGTCAGATAAAATTAGTTCTTTAGAACTAATATAAATCATCTTTGAATTATAACAAATACGTGTAGTCATTTTGTAAAATGTTGTAGCGAAAGTAATTTGTTGATTGCGTAATTTCATACAGTTTGTTTAACTATAAATGAATTTCAGTCATATGTGGCATATTGCATTTAATTTTGTGATTTTTGTTTCTGATTTTTGAAAATATCTGACTGGTATTGTTCAGAAGAACTTGATTAGAACAAGTGGGGTACATTATAAGTTACCGACTATTATATAAGCCTTTATTTGGAATATTGAAGTAGGTACTAAACTGACAAATTTCACAAACATCAATTTCATGTGAATTTAAATTCGTGTGGATCTCACGTGAAATTCTCGTAAATCTCATCTAAATTGTATACGTAAAATCAGTTAATGCGAGTTGCATATGAATTTCACGTAAAACTCACGAAAATTTCAGGAGAAAATCCCATAATGATTTGTTCATGTGAAATTAACATGATTTTGTAAAATATCGTTATACAAATCACATTTATAACTTCAAAATCATAATAAATATTTACATTTTGTATCTATTTAGTATGTGTTGTTTTTATTGCTATTGCTGTCAAGATATCAGGTTCTTCTAAACTCATGGAACTAGAAAATCTATCATAATTTCTAACATTACATTTATAGTTTGACGAAGAATTAGAGAAAAATCATTAAATATTGGTAACTTATTTCTTGTTTATTTAATATTTTCTCAAGATCTTGTTGCACAGGACAAAAACATTATGTTTTTTTTAATCTTCTTACCTGTTTTTACCTATAACTTGTCTTTATTTTTGTTTTTAACTGTAAGAGATTGATTGGTTAATAGATATAACGGCCCTCATCAGGACTTAAGTCATGAAGAGAAATACTTAATGTAATTATCCTTAGCATCATTTATTTTAATAACATTCCAAGATTTCTGAATATTTATATTTGAAATGATTCAGACTTTGAATATTCGCATTTTTCTTTAAAGTTGGGTTACAATTGATAAAAAGAAAAGGTATGATAAGAACTTCCATTAGAGTGTATGTAGCATTACAAAATTGCGGAGAAAAATCAAATTGAAAAATACTAAGTATTCTTACATGCTTAACTTACTGTACATGTCTTTGTTATTCACTGTAAACATGTTATACTATCACAAAAATATTCTCTTGTAAAATCTAGACAGTGCTGGAATTGATTTCGTTATCGTTATAATGTTGTCATATATATGTATTGCTGATTAATGACAAAGAAACATCAGATGTTTTTCAACTAATTTTTTTATTTTAAATTTATTGGAAAAGTTAAGTCGAAAAGACAGATTTGTAAGAATTTCAACACGTTTTTGTCTTTTGTCTGGTATGGATACAAATATACAGGCTGTCAAACAGAAACAACTCACAACAATCATACATCGAACAATCTTGTTGTTCATCACACACATTTAAAGGCGGCACCGTTTATTATTGTTTGCTATCTAAACATTATTCCATTGCACACTAACTTGTATTACCATATTTAAAACTTAACCTAGTCAGAGAGGCCAAAATGCAAATGTATATTTGCTATCTAAATTAATTAATAAATACTATTGTATAAACATCTCAATTCGATAATATTAAGTAAGCATAAATAATATCATTAATATGTAAATAACATCTCAGACTTACAGAACTATATAAAGCTGGATTATATTTTTCCTGTGATTTTTCTGAGTCTATTGATTAATTTTCTTTTTCCATTTTTTTTAACTGATTGTTTTGAAGGAAGTTTACACTGACTTCGAATAAATTCCCTGTTCACTGAAAAATATTCAGGAATCTGATGTACAGTAGTTGTCGTCTGTTTATATAGTTCATACGTGATTTCTCGTTTTTATATAGATTAGACCGTTGGTTTTCTCGATTGAATGGTTTTACACGAGTAGTTTTTTTGGGCTCTTTATAACTTATTGTTCGGTGTGAGCCTCCGTGTTGAAAGCCATACCTTGGCCTATAATGATTTACTTTCGTAGCTTGTTATTTGGATGGAGAGTTGTCTAACTGTCACGTATACCACATCTTCCTATATCTAAACACAACTGACAATTTTGCCGTGTGTTTAGGAACTTTCCGATTTGATTTTCCTCTGAGTTCTGTATTTTTGTGATTGTATTGGCTTGATAAAATCATATAATATTCACATCACTGATAACCAATCTTCTTAAATGCACATACAAATACGATAATTCCTCTTTAATGCACGCTTATAATGCATCCTCGTCTGTCACACTTCACTGATTATAAATCGACATACATTATCATGTGTGATGATATTTTCACATTTAGATGTAATGAATCGTCACCAATTGAAAGACTAATAACGAGGATTCTGATAAATTCACACTATTTTAAAAATGAATCGTCACCAATTTACAGACTTTTGACGAGGTCCTGATAAATTCACAGACTGTTGATGATGATGATACCCACCAATTCAAAGAAAATTGACAACAATGTGGCTTAATTCCGACTTCTTTGAAGATTTGTTCAATTCAATAAAACAAAAAAATCAAACAAATTGAAACTTTGTTTCGTCCCTCTTTAGTTTACACAAAACCGATTTTAATATAGTGTCAGCATATTGCTGTTGTTAAAAAGCTTCTTTGGTCCGATCCATCTTCTTTTTATTCTGAATCACCACAAACTAATGTTGGTTTAATAAACAATAAATATGTGTTGGATTATAAACATGTGGGTCTTATTGTACAAATCTTTTTGCACTGAATCATTCTTCGTTTTGTTTTGTTTTCTTACAACGATTATATTTTTTAAACATTTTATTGACTTTTTGTTAAGAAGTTGACCGGTTGTGTTAAAGTTTTAGATAAGATAGTTTAACAAACATATCAAATTCCGACGAAATTTCAAAACGGAAAGTCCGATAAACATAATTAGATAAAAAATAATAACAAAAATAGTCTGTCAATAACATACTTACTTTTTCTTCGGAGTTCAGTTTTTTTGTGAATTTCCTTTTTTTGTATTCCCTTCTTGATTTTCATTTTTTATAATTGTGGTATTATATACATTATACTAAAAAATTGTCTATACTTTTTTTGTTACAACTGACGTGTGTGCTATTATATACACTCTTTGTATTTATCACATGTTCTTAAAGGGTTTACTACAATCCTTTTCCGTTTCTTGAATGTGACTTACCAAATTATACTTGTTACCGTTTTTTACTAACATAAGAAACATGTCCGGTGTCATTTTATTTGGCTTACCAAATGTTATCCAATAAACATAATACGTAACCAAGTTTGTTTTCTTAAAAAAATATTTTATCAAAATTCGGATGTGTGCTGGATGAGAATATGTTGTGTTTACTCCTTAGTCAGATAAAAGTAGTTCTTTAGAACTAAGGTAAATCATCTTTGAATTATAAAAAAATACATGTAGTCAATTTTGTAAAATGTTGTAGCGAAAGTAATTTATTGATTGCGTAATTTCATACAATTTGTTTAACTGTTAATGAATCTCAGTCATATGTGGCATAGTGCATATAATTTTGTGATTTTTTTTATTGTAAAATTGAGAATGGAAATGGGGAATGTGCCAAAGAGACAACAACCCGACCATAGAAAAAAAACAACAGCAGAAGGTCACCAACAGGTCTTCAATGTAGCGAGAAACTCCCGCACCCGGAGGCGTCCTTCAGCTGGCCCCTAAACAAATATATACTAGTTCAGTGATAATGAACGCCATACTAATTTCCAAATTGTACACAAGAAACTAAAATTAAAATAATACAAGACTAACAAAAGCCAGAGGCTCCTGACTTGGGCCAGGCGCAAAAATGCGGTGGGGTTAAACATGTTTGTGAGATCTCAACCCTCCCCCTATACCTCTAGCCAATGTAGAAAAGTAAACGAATAACAATACGCACATTAAAATTCAGTCCAAGAGAATTCCGAGTCTGATGTCAGAAAATGTAACGAAAGAAAATAAACACAATGACAATAATACATAAATAACAACAGACTACTAGCAGTTAACTGACATGCCAGCTCCAGACTTCAATTAAACTGACTGAAAGATTATGATTTCATCATATGAACATCAGGCACAATCCTTCCCGTTAGGGGTTTAGTATCATACCATCATAACATATATGAATAGAACATAACCCGTGTCATGCCAACAACTGGTTTTTGAATAAATGTGTTTAGTTCCGATGCAAAGACCCTATAAGTGAATCAATATTAACGCCAAAATATGCAATCTTTAATGACTTGACAACAGTATCGTAAATATATCCTTCTTAATAAGTCTATTCAAAGGTTTTGTTAGTTTTTGAGGTGAATACTGACACCTTTGTGCTTTATAAAGACTATTTCCATAAAAAATTGGATGTGAAATACCTGAACGTATAAGAAGTCTGCATGTTGAGCTATATTTACGAATGATGTCCTTATACCGATGATAAAATTTAGTAAATGTTTTGACTAGTTTGTGATATCGTAAACCTTGGTGTAATAATTTTTCAGTAATACATAAATTTCTCTCGTTAAAATCTAAAACACTGTTACATAGACGAGCGAGTCGTACAAGTTGAGTGTGTCTGTTTAGTTAACCTATCAATGTAAATATAGCAGAATTTGATGAGACTGTCATCAAAGTGAGAGGGTTAGCGCTATAAAACCATGTTTAATCCACCATTTTCTACATTTGAAAATGCCTGTACCAAGTGAGGAATATGACAGTTCTTGTCCATTCGTTTTTGATGCGTTTGGTTATTTGATTTTGCCATGTGATTATGGAATTTCCGAATTGATTTTCCTCTAAGTCTAGTATTTACTTTTTTTCCCATAATGATTTTTTCATGTTAAATTCACATGATTTTGTAAAATATCGTTATACAAATCACATTTATATTTTGAAACTTCAAAATCATGAAAAATACCATTTTTTTCTGTGAAATTCATGTTAAAATTGTCATGAGAGATTCATGTGAATCTCAATTCACGAGAAAATCACATGAACATTATAATGTGAGTTTCATGTATTTGATTGTTTGATGTTAATCTCATATGAATATTTCACGTAAATTTCATGTGAGATACGGGAGAAATTAAGGTAAATAAATTTTGCCTGTGTAGAAATGTACCTGTATACCAGTGGACGTTCGTGTCTATCGCGGTATAAGCCATACCGTATACAATTTTCAACGCGTTGGTTTTCACTTTTAACGTGTTGTTTATTTACCTCCAATACGTTGGTTTTCACTTTCGATATGTTGGTTATCATTTTCAACACGTTTGTTGTAAGAACTACTACGTTGATACGTTATGCATACAGTATGGAAACCCGTATTTTTTTTTCGTTCCACAGCAAAATATTTCTAACAAAGCATTATCTAAATGTAGGTTACGCTAAAGACTATACCAGTGACCGAAATAAATGAAAAACACTGTATCTCATTTTTAAAATATAAGAAGATTCAATCAAGTATTACATGAATAAACGAACACGAAAACTTAAACACATTTTGAAGGCTTGTTTGCGAACATATGCATGTCAACTGACCAAACAATTTTTTTAAAATATTTAAAAAAACAGTTATTATTTTTGCAGACTTTACCTGAGGTTGCCCAACCTTATGTATGTCATCGTGATAGTTTTAGATATTTACTTAAAGGGAATAACTATGTTTTCGGACTAAACCTGCGGTTAGGCCGAGTCTAAGCAGAATTTCTTTTTGAATTAGGTAACTTTGAATCATTTCATAAAAATAAAATAAATATATTAGCGGACTACTTGAGGTATGCCCGAGACCTGTACAGGATAACTTTCTTAGCGTTTAGTTTTTCCAAAAGCCAATAAATTAATTGCTTCTTAAAATGTTTGATAATCGTTTACATGCATACCTTAAATATATGACAATAGGTAAAATAATTTCTATGAAATAGTTTTGTTTTTATATACTTTAAACAATGACGTAGTTTTCTATTGTGATATTTTAATCTACACTTTTAAGTATGCCTCTGAATTAGTATTGGATGATACACAACTTTGAGATTTGTATTAAACAATACTTGGACATGCTTTAGTTTCCTTTGTGAGTAAAAAAAAAATCAATATTTGATTGTGTACCCTTATTATTTTATTATCACCCATATTACAACACTAACTTTCGATTTCCTCTGTAAATACAAGGTCTCAATGACTGATTTTGAACCCTTGTTGTTTTATTATCATCCCTATTACAATATTAACTTTCGATTTTCTCTGTGAATACAAGATCTCAATGAGTGATTGCGTATCCTTGTTATTCTATTATCTCCCTGTTTACCATTCTTTTTTTCGTGTTACTCTTCTAAGATCATCTATGAATTTACTTTTTTTGTATTCCCCACGATATCCATTGTTTATAACTGTTGTGTTGAAGACACTTATCTAATTACATTAAAAATATATAACTAGGATAGTCTGGAAAAGTTGAACATATTGAACACTGGTGAGGTCCAGCCTTTCTAGATGTTTCTTTATTTGATAATACGACTGTTTCATTCTTAATCTTTCTATGAATCTGAAGCAAATCCTATAATATATCGATAGGTAAATATTCATGTCCCTGGTTATGATATCAGTTAGGCCACCGTCAATTTCGGTAAGATCAAATCTTTCTAAAATTATCTTTTAACTTAAAGACCAAAATTCAACTATTTACATTTTAAAAATAAAATAATAAGGCACTAAAAACTTTAAATTCGTTAGGTCAATGTCATTATTGGTCAGGTCATTGTCAACGTTGATTAGGTAACATTTTCACCAACTTTGAATACTTAATTCGGTTTTTTTGTATTATTATTTTGTATGTATTTAATCATGAAATCTTTTTATCTTTCAAGTTTGAGATAAATCCTTTTAGAAACCCAAAAAGTCAGAAGCATTTTCAGGTGGTCCGGTCATCGCAGATGTTGGTAAGGTCATTGCCAGAAGATGTTTTCGAATTGTTTTAAAAAAACATTGTTTTGATGCATTCTGTTATCGGTGTATTACTGTCGGAATTTTATCATATAATCAAATTTCCTATAAATCTTTTGAGATATAAAAAAAAGTATGAGCATTTTGATTCTATTCTTTCTTTGTCCTGTCGTCGATCCAGTCATTAGTGTAACCCATATTTAAACAATACTATGTACGAAAGTTTTTGAACGGCTGACAAAAAATGCAAAACCTACGGTATGGAAATCATACTGATGAATTATAAATCAACGCGTTAGTTTTTTATAACCAACGCATTGAAAGTGGAAACCAACGAATTTAAAGTGAAAAACAATGTGTTGAAAACAAAAAATTACTCGTTGAAAGTAAAAACCAACCCGTTGAAAATTCTATACGCTGTGTTTATACTACTAATTGCACTCATGCATACACAGGTTCCTTTGTGTACTGATATTATCCCTTTGTAAACATCTGATATAATTTGTTGATAAGTTGTTGATGAGAATACATTTTTGGTTGCATTTTGGAGATACAATAAAAAAAATTCTTGTCAGATTATATTTGTATTATGATTTGTCTCTTCGAAATCCAGATACATCAATGTCACAAACATTATTCATTACACATGTCTATACTTTGTAGTGACAACTGTCGTGTGTGCTATTGTATACATTGTTTGTATTTATAAAATAAAATTGTCAGTATATGAATAAATCGTGTTGTAAATAATACAGGAACAGTGGACAACACGTACGTCTTACTAAATATAAAATGTCATGTTTACTTGTCTCGTCAAATTTTATCAGAAACAAACAATAATGACCGAGTTTGTGTTCTGACAGAAACATTATTTTATTAGAGTCTAAATAAAATTATTAACACGAAAGGGCTGAGAACATGTATGTGTTAATAACTTAGCAAAATAGAAGTAATCAAATGTAAATCATCCTTTAATTATTACAAATAATGTTTAAAGTGAGATCTCATTTTACTCGTTTTATCGAAAAAAAAAAAATATTGATTCTAATATTATTCTTACAACCAATAAATACGAATCATATGAGGCATGTTGAATTTTGTTTTCTGATATTTTTTACTGATTTTTCGTAAACATCTGAATACATTTATTGATAAGAAGTTGTGACTGCATTTTAATTTTAATACTATTATTTAAACAGACATAATGTTTTTAAATCAACCAGTATTTGTAATATTGAATTAGATATTACTTAGTTCACTGGTAATCTGTTTCCTTATATTCTGATGTACTTGATTTAGAAGAAGATGACGATGATACTTTCATGTTAAATTATTACTCATTTTACGTAAGATCGATCTACTGTGATTTTTTAAAAATCAAAATATTCATTTACTGTGATTGTTTTTACAAATCCAAACCTTAATCAAGGTGTACTTATATTCAATAGATTTGTCTTTGCAAATGTTTATTTACTTGTTTTATCAAATTTTATCATTTATTAAACATAGTAAATAACCAAGTTTGTTTTTATTCATTTGTCAATGAAAGTTTCATTTTACTTGTCTGATCATATTTGACCAAATAACAAACATAATACACATACTAAAGAACCAATGGTGTTTTCTAAAAGAACAGAAAGGATAATTTTATTAAAATATGTTGAAGTTGTCTGAATAACAATTTAAGAAGAGCATGTTGTGTTTACTCCTTTGTCAGAAAATATTAAATTTACAGATCTAAAATTAAACATTTAAAGGAATACATTGCTATTAGTTTTACACTTCTCTTTAAAAAAAATATTTCAAATAAAATCTGATGCAAGTTCTCACAGTTCGCAACATGAGTCTGAATCATATGATACGTGTTGTATTTTGTTTTTAACTTTCTTATAGATATGCGTCTGATTAAGATTGTTTATTAAACGTCGATGATATGAGGTTGTGTTTATATTCCAAGTTATATACTGTTTATTAAACAGATATAGTATATGACAACAATTTCTGACAACACATTTTTTGATAATGTGGATCTAATACTGTAGTATGTAATTTTACATTTTTCATCCTGAAAAATATAAAAAAAAAATAACCTTTGTTTAATATTGTATTTATGTTTGAGTTTGTCTCAGTTGAAAAATATAGTATATACATTAGTTTGAAAAAAAAAAATATTTTGAACGTGAAATATAAAAACAATAGTTTTTAATACAGGATGATTAAAGTTCGGATAACTTACATTAGAACAGCCTGTTTATGTGTTGTTAAAGTATAATATAAATACAAGTGCGACTCGGATTTGTATTACTATTTGATTATTAATTTGTATGATATATAATATGCTGATATTCATTACTCTATCTGATCATACTCGGTTCATACGGTATCACCATCATTATTATCATTCATCAGACAGGTACAATGGCCAACACATATTCATTAGAAAATGTATAGTGTTACTTTATTAACCTTAACAACTGTAGGTTGCAAATCTGTAAATATAGAAAATACAATGCCCCATAGGAACCCCCCTTTATGCCTAACCTGTGAACTTCATATTCCAATAATAGTAAATACTTGTAAGAATTCCATAAAGGTGCAATACAACCAAATCATGGTACGTCACATCCGGTTTAAGGTCGAAAAAAAATATTTCCTTGAATTTGACAGTTGTAGGTAGTTAATCCTACATTTTATTGCAGTACAACATTTCTTTTTCATTAACATAAGTCTAAGGTATTACAAAGCACCATTACTTTTTTGTGTGGGGTTTCTATAGAATATTTTGTAAACTAAAGGTTGCATGGCTACCAAAGCTTGTACACAGGTTAAATAAGGGGATACATTTGATTGGTTAACTTCCAGTGATGGCTATCGTCTTATATGCAATGCAATGTTTGTGAATTGTTTTCTGTAGTACTAGACAGGATACAACTGTATTCATGCCAAGTATTTCTTTATTTGAAACGAAGATAAATTCTGCACAATTTTTTTAAAAGTACAAATTAACCAAAGACTAATGGGGGAAATCAATGGTGGTATACACCTAAAACGATTCTACTCGTTGTATTGAAATGACTCCATCGGTGTTAACATTAACGCATTACTTACAAACACAAGTTTTTTTTTTAATGCAATCATAGTGATCTAAATCATGTGACACATGTTGTATTTTTTATTACAGATCGATGAGATCAAGTTGTTATTTCTACGTTTGATATTATCATGATCATTATTTAAATATATCTGATGACTGACACATTTTGAAATCATCAAAAACTTTGTATTTGTGTTGGATATATCTCATTTGTAAGAATCAGTTAATACATAAACTGTATACATTATTTGAAAAATATTGCAAATATTCAGTGTTAATATTTCGCCATAAAAGTAGGTTGCTGTTTTGGTGCTAAATTGAGATTTTTCTTTACCTGATCAAAGGCGGCTGTGAAAGAGAATCAATGTTTTAATCAGATACAACATGTTTTATTTTGCTAAGTGACTTATTTTTTTTGTAAACAACTGATCATATCTGAAAGTAGGAATAATATGACATTGGATCTTATTTAATTGTTTTTTCAACAAGATTTCATTGGTACTGATATTTTATTCATTTCCTCAAAAAACGTTTTCAAAAGACAGTTCGTGTCTTAGTTTTGTTCCCTCAAATTGAAAATGATACATGTTGTATTCTGTTTTCATATATTTTGTTTTTGGTAAACATCTGATGTTAGTTGGCCGTTCAAAAGTAACAAGACCAAATGTAATGATAAATAATTTCTCTAAATTATAATCCTCTTCAAACTAAATATTTACACATCACCTTGCTACATTTAAACATAAAACTAATCTGAATCTTATAATACAGTTATAATTGTGTTTTTTTCGAACAAATTATTAAACATGTTAAACAAATAAAGTCTTTAAAATGTCTCTTAAGAACTACAACTCTTAATGTGATGTATTTGTATTTCCATATTAACGAAACAGATCAAATAACATGATATATATTCTTTTAAATTCTTTTGAAACAAAGGTTTTTAATGCCCCCGCAACTGAACGTTGTACGAATATTATTTTACCCCTGTCCGTCTGTCCTTCCGTCCGTTCCGTTATGGGTATATAGATATTTCACATGACTCCTCCTACAGTTTGAATCCTAGGAAACGTTCACCTTTCTGTCTGTTTGTACATACATTGAAGATGTGCATGTGGTATTTTTTATCAGTATTTTCTATTTTTGGGATATAGTTGAATTTTGTCATTTTTTTGTAGTATTCCTTAGCGTTTCCGGATAAATAACTCCTCCCACAGTTTGAATGCTAGAAAGTTTTCCTTTGCTGGCTGTTTGTAAATATATTAAAGATAGTGTGCATGTGGTCAGGGTTTTGATTTGTATTTTAAAATATTTGGTCTTTCGGAAGATTCTTGGGATATAAGTGCTAAAACGTTATAGTTTTTTTAAAACAACACGTTGCATCTCTAGGGGCATCAATTGTGTCTACAAGACACAATAATATCTAAAACAAAGTCCTATATTAACTTTCTAATAATACAGTTAATACAAAGTGGAGTGCAGAGGCATCACTTCGTCTAGTTTGAAGATGACTATCGTGCAAGAAAATTATTAGTTTTTAATGTAAACAATAAGTAAAATAGTTATTAGTATAAAATTGAGAATGGAAATGGGGAATGTGTCAAAGAGACAACAACCCGACCAAATAAAAAACAAAAGCAGAGGGTCACCAACAGGTCTTCAATGTAGCGAGAAATTCCCGCACCCGGAGGTGTCCTTCAGCTGAACCCTAAACAAATATATACTAGTCCAGTGATAATGAACGCCATACTAATTTCCAAATTGTACACAAGAAACTAAAATTAAAATAATACAAGACTAACAAAGGCCAGAGGCTCCTGACTTGGGACAGGCGCAAAAATGCGGCGCGGTTAAACATGTTTGTGAGATCTCAACCCTCCCCCTATACCTCTAACCAATGTAGTAAAGTAAACGCATAACAATACGCACATTAAAATTCAGTTCAAGAGAAATCCGAGTCTGATGTCAGAAGATGTAACCAAAGAAAATAAACAAAATGACAATAATACATAAATAACAACAGACTACTAGCAGTTAACTGACATGCCAGCTCCAGACTTCAATAGTATGTTTTGTCATTGAACACTGATTATTGTGGTATATATTTTACTTTATGTATTCCACAACCTTTTGCACTTTCTGTAGGGTTGATATCTGTTTTATGTTGTTATTACAGACGGGATTAACACCATTATTGGTTGCTGCTGTGAATGGACACCTGTCAATTGTACTATACCTGATCACTGTTGGCTGTATTAAAGAAACTAGATCCAATGTAATGATTAGTATTATCTCTTCAGTATGCGCCTACTCCTCTTTTCACTGAATCATCATACGTCTTGTTGTCATAAACGCAAGTTTAACAGACATGGCATTTTCTAAAATATATTTCTAATCCTCTTTATATTCAGATTATACAGAGAAAATGTTAAGTCATATTTCAAAAACAACAAATTACGATTAAATACAGGGGGTCTCACATTAATAGTGTCATCGTACTGAATCCAGTAGTACTTATTTTATATATTTCTTTAACAACTTTAATTCAACATGCAAGTTTTGATACAAGGTTTGACACCTAACTCCAAAAAGACGTGTTTATTTGATTTTTATAAGATATATAAATACTATTGCAGCTCGATAGATTATTTAGTTCTGACCACTGACTTGTACATTATGTGATATATATTGTGATAAGCTATAAAAAAGTAATGCCTATATTTTCCCACAGTCACCAATAACAGTTGTTCAATGTTACACCATTATATTGAATTTGATTGATACTTATTAACAAATGGTTTCCAATGACATTTCTACAATGTAACATCATTATATTGTATTTGATTGAAATTAATTACACGACATTGCCTTGATTGTTACACAGATTCCAATGACATTTGTACAATGTAACATCATTATATTGTATTTGATTGAAATTAATTACACGACATTGCCTTGATTGTTACACAGATTCCAATGACATTTGCACAATGTAACATCATTATATTGTATTTGATTGAAATTAATTACACGGCATTGTCTTGATTGTTACACAGTTTTCAATGACATTTGTACAATGTAACATCATTATATTGTATTTGATTGAAATTAATTACACGGCATTGTCTTGATTGTTACACAGTTTTCTATGACATTTGTACAATGTAACATCATTATATTGTATTTGATTGAAATTAATTACACGGCATTGTCTTGATTGTTACACAGTTTTCAATGACATTTGTACAATGTAACATCATTATATTGTATTTGATTGAAATTAATAACACGACATTGCCTTGATTGTTACACAGTTTCCAATGACATTTGCACAATGTAACACCATTATATTATATTATATTTGGTTGATACTTATTACTCAGCATTGCCTTGATTGTCACATGGTTTCGTATTTTTATAGAATGGAAGAACTGTACTACATGTTGCTGCTCAGTATGGACATTTAGAGATCACAAAAGTGCTGATAGAAGAAGTTGGAATGAGTCCGTTGGATGTGACTTACCAGGTAATATTTGATGATATAGTACCTTGTGGGAAATTAAAAGTCTTTGTGAGGTATTCAATCATTTGTTTATATTTGATTCTTATCCATATGCCAATAAAACACATAATATTTACATTTCCCATTAAATATATTAAAGAAATATATTATAAGATAACAAGAAGGAAAACATCCACTGCTGATACTTTCTACTTACAAACTATAGATCCAAACACTCATGAACGAAACATCAGTCGTTTTAGACATATAGAAAACTAACAAACATATTAAAACCATCAATCAGGCATTCAATTAAAAAAAAAATCAAACAATTAAAATACAAAGGAAACAACCGACACGTGCTAACCTTAGTTACGATCGATATTCAACACAGAGGTCAAACATATACTACAGATACAAAAACACCAAGCATACACGACAGTTAACAGGTACGAACAAAAACCAAATATCTAAGTACCCTAAAATAATTAACAGTCACTATTTGATATAAGCTGCTAACTAATCAATCAAACACAACAGTAAGAATGTACCCAGACTATCAACCACCGTATTACACTTACTCACTTCACCAAGTATACATCAAGTCCCTTATTAAACGCAGGACGGTAAATATATAATACCAATAACCAACCACCTCCTTACACTTAAACACCGAAAGCCAACGTTTAAACACTAGGGATTGCCAAATTACACATCACACAAATAGTCATTATGTTAACAGGGTATTTTCAACGACAACAACTTTCTTACATTAAAACACCAGATACCATCTGTACAACACTAGATATACCACCTCATTTCACTGAAACACTTCACACCAACTATTAAACACTAGATTCTAAGTCACAAATTATACTCATGACAGATAACTTGTACTACCAACAACCAACAACCGCATTTCACTAAAACACTTAAATCAAAATATGAAACACAAGGTATATCAAATTGATAATAAAGTAAATATTAGTTACAATGTGGTACCACCTCATTTCACGTCAATACATAAAACAACTAATAAGCACAAAAGATACCGAGTCACATAAAACCAGGTACTTTCAATAATCAATAACCTTCTTCTGCTCAAAGAAAAAACAGCAAATATTGAAAAAATAAAGATTAACAAACGAGATAACAAGTCACCTATCATAACACAGAACATTTACCAGGTTCTCCAATCAGCCAATCAACGCATTACACCTGCAAAAATAACAACAACTTATAAATACTAAGGATACCAAAACACTCATCCAATATATGATAATCACAAGATACTTCCATTAACCAACCACTTCAATACACCAACTACTAGGGACAAGCTACATTAGCTCACTCATCAAACAAATACACTGTTTTGTTCACACATCGTTGTTAGTTTATTAAAATTTAGAGCGACTTTGAAACAAGTAAATGTTGATATAGCTATAGAAACAGTAAAATCCACAAATGTCTACATTACAAGTTGTCGTTACCAAGACACAGGATTATGGCATTTGTTATCCATTCGTTTAATTTGTTTAAGCTTTTGATTTTGGCGTTTGATAACGGACTTTTCTGTTTTGCGTTTACCTTGGAGTTCGGTATTTTTGTTGTTTTACTTTTTAATGGGTATAACAAACATGTTGTCAGAAGCTTTTAACTGATTAATGGATGTTGGTTTACAACAACGTCAGTTCACACAGACAATATCGATAATTTCTAAAATACTTGAAATAGAACATATTGAATAGGAAGTCCCTCATTTGTGTTTTTACGGAAATTCATTGTTAATTTCATTAGATCCTCTACATACGCGATTTAT
This sequence comes from Mytilus edulis, assembly GCA_019925275.1. Lineage (NCBI taxonomy): Eukaryota > Metazoa > Mollusca > Bivalvia > Mytilida > Mytilidae > Mytilus > Mytilus edulis. Next base: position 109,710,209 of record CM034354.1, on the reverse strand, counting down.
ATGGACTAAAAAGTAAAATCACAAAAATACTGAACTTAGAGGAAAATCAATTTGGAAAGTCCATAATCACATGGCAATTTCAAATAAAAAAACACATCAAAAACGAATTGACACAAACTGTCATATTCCTGACTTGATACAGGCATTTTCAAATGTAGAAAATGGTGGATTAAACCTTGTTGTATAGCGCTAACCCTCTCAATTTGATGACTTTCTCATCAAATTCCGTTATATTTACATTGATGCGTTAACTAAACAGACACAACGAATGAATAGTCAAAATATGGGTACATCAGTCATCATCGTATAACAATTTTAAAAGGGACAATTTAACAGAACACAAAAACATCTATCTACAAACTCATTCATTGATTTGTGTGTCTGACGTCTGAAAATTTTATACGTCACATAAATTTGTCGTTCACTGTACATGCAAACAATTTTAAAATTTACATAAGCAATGTTAGCATATAGGGTTAAACAATTAACCTATTAATGTCAGAGAAGTGACAGGAGATTCATGTATTTTTGCATCGTTTAACGTTTTTCGTTTCCCATATGAATCAAACCTTAGGTTTTCCTGTTTTAATTGTTTTATACTAGTCATTTGGGGCATTTTATAGCTTGATTGTCGGTATTAGCCAAGGCTCTTAGTTGGAGGCCGTGCTTTGACCTATTACTATTTAGGTTTAAAAATTAATTAAACAAATACCTTTAAAATCAGTAATAGTTAGAGGTTCAAACAGATTTTTTAGTAATCTATTTTTTTACATTGAAAAATGCGGAGATTTGTATTTGATTTTCGTTGTTCCATGTCAACTTTTAATTGTTCTTTGAACAAATAAATAACACGACGGATGCCGTATACGGTGCAGGAAACGCTTACCCTTCTGGGGCATCTGATTTCACTCCCGGTTTCTAGTGGAGTTCTTGTTGTTTCTTATTTATTATTTTTAACTGTCGATGTTAATGTCCTTTGGTTTTGTGAGTCTTTGTTTACTCCTTGGTTTTGATTGTTATTGTCTATAAACAAAGGTGTTGATTATTTTCTTTGTAGCTTTCCGTGATATATTAATAAAGACATATAATTCCACTTTACGGGGGATCGGGACTATTCAAATGTGAATTGAAGACAATAGCTTTTTAGTTTTAATAGTATGATAGTTTATAGTTAGGATTTTTAACAGAGTTGAAATCAGTTTTTATTGATTGCACTTATGATTTGCAAGTTTATTTTTATCGTTAATTTCCAATATAATTATGTTGAAATTGAGCTACATTTTCTTCTGCTAAGATTAATTAAAGATAACAGTATTTTCCAAAGAATTTATTACTGTGTAGAATGTTAATTGTTAATCTTAACGGTAGTCCTAAATTTTATGACACCTTCAGTAGGTCAGTCTAGTCATTTAGAGTTCAAGTAAAATCGTATGCACGTGCAGTGTGGCGATTTGATTTAATTACCTTGTTTTGATCATTCTCTGGGAATCAGGTTAAATTAGCCTGAAATTTTATGTCTAATGTTCAGACGTAAACAAATCGTCTTTATCATGCGATAAGTTAACATCGAAAACAATGTTGCAAAATTGTAATACGAAATGATTGTATATATTGTAAATATTGGATTAAAACGTAGTTATTAGCAAACATCGTTAGTTATATGAGATGGATATAATAAGGCTATTGGAACAACATTATCGTCGAACTCCCAAATCCCAAATCGTCGAACATTATATGAAATAATTTATTCCACTGCACATTTCAAACCGCCTCCGCAACAAAATGCGTCTAATTTCACGCATGCATTTCCATGCAAACGAAACATTACAAGTTTGTGTCGTAAATTCACTATCCTCTTTTTCTTTTAGATATTTTTCTGACTAAAAAAGTAAAGTTTTTGTTAGTAAAAAATTAACATAGTTTTTTTAATTTCTGTTCAAGGTGCTCAAAATGACATTTCACCAAATTTCACAATATTCCCTTCAAAATATAGGTTTTAAAGCCAAATATCTTTGTTTTCCTTATGGGTAACCTATATTTTTTATTTGCTTATTCTTTGAAGCCCTTTTACATACCTGTAAAGATTGAAATAACAAAAACGCACGGCATTTTTGATAGAAACGGCGAATAGGCCTAGGCCATCATTAAAGAAAATTTGTTATAACATGAGCAACACGACGGATGCAACATGTAGAGCAGGATCTGCCTACCCTTGCAAAGCTCTTGAGATCACCCCAATTTTTCGGTTGGGTTCGTGTTGCTTATTCTTTAGTTTTCTATTATGTGTCATGTGTACTATTGTTTGTCTGTTTGTCTCTTTTATTTTTAGCCATGGCGTTGTCAATTTAATTTCAATTTATGACTTTGACTGTCCCTCTAGAATCTTTCGCCCCTCTTTTTTAGCACAATAAATGAATTCATTGCTATTACTGATAGACATCATGTTAGTTTTTTGATATGCTAAAAATTATTACAAGACTTCAGGAAAATCGGTACTCAGTTTCAAAATTACAAGCCTTTAATAAAACTAGTATATATTGATAGAGGATTAATAAAGGAACCAATAGAGCACAAACAAAATATAGGTCAATGTGCTTGTTTTCGAGATATAAGCCATTGTAATTATGTCGGTTAAATTATCTCTCTTGATTTTTCGTAGCTTTATAATGAACAGGTTAACGTTCTCAAAAATAATTTCAAAAAACAATTTTAAATTTAAAACTTTTACAGAATGCTTATACATGTAACATGTATTATTATATATAATACCTGTATTCAAACTTTATATAAATACTTTAGCATCAATGAAAATTATGCACTTAATTAAAAGACGAAGTTGAAAAACTATTTATGCAATCAAAATATGATTTAATATGGCAAACTGAGCTTAATAATAATTTTACGCAATAAACTATATAGTTACAAGCTTAGAACTTAAAGACTTTTTAAAAGCAGATTTTGCTTAGAAAATTACCTTTTGCAGAAAATTTCAGATGTACACATTACTTAACGAAATTCCGTATCAGTGCTTACGATTTAGAGATTGAGAGGGTAAGGTACAAAAATCTGACAGTGTCAGAACGTATCTGTAAATTGTATGGTACTGAGGTTGAGGATGAAATTCATTTTCTTCTTCAGTGCCACAAACTTTAAAATATTCGTTTAAACTTTTTAACTGAAATAAAACAACGCTTTAAAATTTTTTAGTGCTTTCGATATTAAATCACAATTTATTTGGCTAATATCCTCTGAAGATATTTTCATACTCCAAAACTCGGAGAACTATTGGACAATTTATCCTCATATAGGAAAGTTTCCTTAAATAATATATAGATATAGTAATGCCCAGTGACCCTCCTTTTTTTTACCTAGTTATATTATTAAACACTCTGTTTACTGTATTCTTCTACTGGTCCTAATAAATATTTTTTGTTTATAATATTGTGTGTTAATCATATTGAATCACTTGTAATCATTTGTATGTAATTAATGTTGATTGTTCTGCTCCTTGTGGGCGCTTTGATTAGCAAAAAAATATATTTGAATTTGAGTATATGTAAAAGATTTATAAAAAGAAAAATGGATGTCAATGGACAAAATGTTCTAAGCCAATCAAATGGATAAAATACATCAAATATCAAACGTTATGTTAAATTTGTCATTAGACAAAATACTACAGCAATCAACAACAACATTTAAAGTAAAAATTAAAACAGGCAATAACGAATAACTAAGGCAACCAACAAAAACTCCAGATACAATGTCAAAAATTAAAGAAATACTAAATATCAGGTACTAACAACAACTAACAAAAACTTCAGATACATAGTCAAATACCAAGCACATGCCAAATATCAGGTACTAACAACAACCAACAAAAACTTCAGATACAATGTCAAATACCACGCACATGCCAAATATCAGGTACTAACAACAACCAACAAAAACTTCAGACACATAGTCAAATACCAAGCACATGCTAAATATCAGTTACTAACAACAACTAACAAAAACTAAGAGCAATCATCTGCTTTCAACACTTGCTGCTACAAAATTTGTATACAATCATTTGAATCATGCAATATGCTATTTTTTTAAAATTACTTTTATTTTAATTACTTTGACTCGCATACAAAGAAAGATATAACATTATTCATATGAAACAATATCCTGGACATTGTAAGTTAAAAAAAACAAAATTAAGTTTTTTGTATTTTTCAGTGTGTTAGACTTTTCCTGGATAGAGGTAAAATTGTACTTTCCTGATTATTTGTGTACACACGTTTTCAAAAATTCTAGTCAAGTTTCCCTAAATGCATGTATATGTATATAAGTAAGTATGAATGTTTTATTTGTACTTGACATGTGGTAAAACAAAGCAATACTCAATTAAATGTTAAGGAACATATGTATTCTATTATATTGTATTTAAGGGTAAAACTCCTTACCAGCTTGCTGCAAAGAAAATCCGCAAGGGTTCGACAGAAAAAAGACAAGAAAAGAATGAAATTATGGACTATCTCAAGGTAAATGTTCTGCTTTATTAAATGGTGAATAGTGATCACAAAAGTATACAGAACATATTAATGATGAAAAAAAAATCAACATGGAATAGTGAGGAATTATATTTTCGTTATGTGACTATTGTCTTATTAAACGGCAGATAACGACCACAAAGGTGTCGAAAAGTATATCGAATATGTTAGTAGACGAGTCATTAATTAAAGGGAAACCAACTTCAAACGTATCGACGTGATAGTGTTCGTCATGTGACGGTGTAGTATTGTAATCAATTAATTTGATATTAATATCTCAAGCAGCACGATGTGTATAAATTGATAAAATCATCAATCTATCTCTAAAATATTGTAAGTCAAGACGACAAAGCAACCTTATAACACGACAAAATGAAATGAAAATTTAAAGGGCAACATACAGTCATCAATAATTATCAAATATATGTACATTTGTCGTATGTACAATGTATGAGTGTTAAAAGCATATAGCTTGTTAAGATTACATTAGACATGTTAGATGTCAAATTCAACAAAATTTCAAACAGAAAAATGTTAACACTGACACTTCAATGACGGTTCATCTTTCAGAAAAGTGGACTTGGTTCTTTCGATGATTTTGTTAGGCCCACCAAACATTATGTTTGCATTATTAAGTTTGAAGAGTATATTTTTATTGTTTGACATCTAATTAAACTCAAACAGTTCATCAACATAAGTGTCTCCATGTTCAAAGTGTTAAATAAATGAAGAACACAAATAAAATACGATTTTAAAATACTGGGTGATAATATATTTTAAGCATCAATATGAAATAAGATATTTAAAACTATGTGTTTTTTAGCTCACCTGGCCCACAGGGCCAAGTGAGCCTTTCTCATTACTTGGCGTCCGTCGTCCGTAAACTTTTACAAAAATATTTTCCTCTGAAAATACTTGACCAAATTTTACCAATTATCCTTGGGGTATCTAGTTTAAAAAATGTATCCGATGACCCGGTCATCTACCCAAAATGGCCGCCATGGCTAAAAATAGAACATAGGGGTGACACGTAGATTCTGGCTGATATCTCTGAAACCAAAGCATTTAGAGCAAATCTGGAACGTGATAAAGTTGTTTATCAGGACAAGATCTATCTGCCCTGAAATTTGCAGACAAATCGGACAACCTGTTGTTGGGTTGCTGCCCCCGAATGAGTAATTTTAATACAATTTTGCAGTTTTGGAGTATTGTTTTGAATATTATAAAAGATAGAGAGATAAAATGCAAACCGAATTAATGTTCAGCAAAGTAAAATCTACAAATAAGTCAACAAGATCAACATTTTCAGTTGACCAAGTAAGGAGTTATTGCCCTTTGTAGTCTCTTTTCAACCATTTTTCTAACAGTTCAGTAATTTTTTACAAAAATCTTTTCCCCTGAAACTACTTAGACAAATTTAACCAAACTTGGCAAACATTATCTTAAGGGTATGTTGTTTCAATAATGTGTCCAATGACCCTGTCCATGAACCAAGATGGCCGACATAGCTACAAATTGTACTTAGGTGTAAAATGTAATTTTTGGCTATTATCTCTGAATTCAAAGCGTTTAGAGCAAATCTAATTCATTTAAATATGTTCATTAAGTCAAGATCTAACTGCTCTGCAATTATCAGACAAATCAGGCAACCTGTTGTTGGGTTCCTGTCCTTTAATGGGTAATTTTGCAGTTTTGGGTTATTATCTTCAATATTCTCTTAGAGAAAGATAAACTGTAAACAATATTTGTGTAAAGCAAAGTAAGATATACAAATAGGTCAACTTGACCAAAATGGTCAATTGACCCCTTAATGAGTTACTGCTCTTTAAACAATTTTCCTTAATCTATGTAAATTTTTGTAAACTTTTACAAAATATTTTCCTTTGAAACTACTGCGCCAAGGTCATTATAAATAGAGAAAATTATAAACAGCAAGAATGATCAGTAAAGTAAGATTGACAAACATATCATCATCGCCGAAACATAATTTTCTCGTGAATTCTATTCTATTTTATTATGTATGTCCTTTATTTAGTATGATCATAGACCAAGGTGAGCGACACAGACTCTTTAGAGCCTCTAGTTATTCTTTTTATTATTTTTTTTTTTGTACAATTATAGAATAAAAAAGCATTGGTTTAAAACATTAAGATAATCTAATTGTGTGCATTACAATGAGTTATGTTTTATTTGTGAAAATGGCTGCATTGTGTGGGAATATCTACTATTATTGACCATTCTATCAAGTTTGCTTATAAAACACATTATATCCGTGTTAATTACAAACTTATTTAATCAAAACAATTGGAGAACACCAATGTAAACAAAAAATCGTTGGAATTGAATTGTGTGTATAAGTAATTTAGCACATACTTACAACTTATTGTCCAATCAAATTGCTTGAATTTGCCATCTATTTTTCATAGTACATACTTTTTCCGTGTACTAAGGAACTACGCATGAATGACCATAAGGGTAAGATTTCATTATATCGTAATCAAGATATGGAAATAAAAATTGCTACTGGCTATTTTGAAAAAATGTTGTGTTCCAAATTTAACTAAATAGTTTGTAATTAGTTTTCAAATTAATATTTAGATACCCCACTATTTAATCTTTGGATCTAAACATGTTTTTGAAAATAAAAGTCTCTTTAAGTTAAATAAAAAGTAACTTATATAGTTATTTATAACTAGATTTAAGTACAAGGCCATCTAAAGTTGTAATAATTTATTTTCTAGGTAATTACCCAAAAATAGAGTGAACCATGAAACATTGTTAGGAAAATTAAAGCAATTTGATCTATTTTGTAATGAATTGATTGATTATTGATTGCTCAATGTCCAGTAACAGATAGTTCATGCATGTAAACTATCCACTAGACTTCCTATGAATATATACCAGGAGCAGGTCCATCCATTTTTAAAAGGTGTCCCAACCCAAAATAAAAGGGGAGGGGGTCCAACTGTATGTTCTTATTCAAAGCATTGATCATCCCAAACAATAAGCGTTTTCCAACACCCTCTTTTTTTATCTGCCACTGCAAACTATCTATATGTTTTAAAATTTATCATGCATAGTAAAACACAGCTTTATACGAATAAACATACTTACACTAGCAACTACAACCTTTTCATTCTGGATTCAATATTTTACAATGATAATAGTGAGTAAATTTACAAAACTACGTATAAATGTGACTAACATAGTCACCAAACATATCAATGGATTAATTACAGGATTACTCAAGTTGTAAATATGTGCTAGATTGAATAGTGTATAGAAAGGTATATACTATATAAGCCCCGAGCTCTAATTTTCATAGTATATACCTTTCTATACACTAACCGACACATATGTTAAGAATTGACTACAATCAATGGAAAATTTATATAGTCAACAAAATGCATTAATTTAAGGTCAGAAATTAAATAGCATTTAATTAAATTTATAACTTGATATCTATTACAAGTAAATTTCATGTTGTAGATCGTCATGTCAACAGAAAATCAAAACGTCAGCTAAAAAAACCCTCAGAAGAAGGGTCTATTAAAAGTCTCGAAAGGTTTGATTTTTTATATGATATGTGTGATAAACATCTATAAAACTGTAACTCACTGTTAATGATTTATGACTTAGTAACTGGTTTGATACACTTTAATGTGATGTTGAAAATATAAAGGATGTTCGTTTATGTCTGGTAGTCAATTCGTGTTTGGTAAAACTGTTATTTGTGTTATTATATGCAGAGTATGGAATATATGTTGTTACTTTTCCGCTGTATAATTAGGTTTGTTTTGTGAACTTTTAACTTATAATATTGCTATCTATTGAGAACTTCTGGAATCACTTCTTCTTTAAATTTGATTAAATGTTCATGCAGTTGGATTTTTGCTGTCACGTATTACAATTTCTTTGTGAGATGATTATTTGATTATTTTTTTCAAATGTTTTCATACAAAACCACAATAAATATTAATGACTGGAAGGATCCAAAACATTTAAGTCAAATAATCTTAACACATAATAGCATGTTTAGGTAGGGTAAGTTAAAGAGTTATGCGAAATTTGATCTGGAGATATATGATATTGATGTCTACTGTGTACATGTGACGATATATAAAACTCCTTGCTGTCCGTGAATTATTTAAAATCTTATCATACTTACTGAAATTTCTTTCAACGTCTAACATTTAAAAAAGGGTTTGGTTTAAATAAAATCGCATGCAGTTTCTTGTTTATACTGGCTTTTCTTATTATGGCAGAATAATATTTCTGAAAATTGAAGTCCATATTTTGTAATTCATATTACTTTCGGCTATAATATTGCAGGCCCTAAAGAAGAAATACTGATCTTCTCTGATAAGGAATTCAAAGGTCTGTTAATAAGCGGGGCGTACAGGTGCTTCTGGAACAGAATTTTTTTAACTGGTCCATTTGGTGTGGGGAAAACGAGTTTAGCCAAAATTTTAGTTGGAGACGAGGCTCCAGAAGAACGGCAATCTACGGATGGTATATGGATTTACCTGGGAAGGGCTGGAATGGACATACAAGAACGTTGTTGGATTTTCCTAAAGCATGGTATTTATTATCTAACAAATAAGCAATAGGAGTTAACTGATCGAAATGAAACTTACAGTAATGTTTCGAGTTCGAGCTGGAGATTGATGAAAGTTCCTGTAAGAATAGGTTTTAAACTTCAGTTCAAAGTGTGATTGATAGATAAATTGAGAACAATACGTTTAGTTGTAGCTAATGCTCAAAGTTTAAGTTAAATTATAATTTAAATCAGAACGGAGTATGACCAATAATAATATTTAAACTAGGTCAAAGAACGAATCATTGCCAAGGTAAATGGGCAAATTGAGTTACTATTTGAATTAAAAATCGACCTAGATTCAAATTTTATGTAACTGTTACAATAGCTGGTATTCGGATTTCTATTTTCCACTTTGACTGAAACTCATAATACAAAGATTAATTCATGAATCTAATTTAATTAAAATCTTCTTCTTTACTAACAACATAATACATTACATTTAAGTCTGCTTATTCTGTCACCATCCGGGACTTTAAGATGGAACATCATTTTGTATAAAGACGTCTTATAAATTCACCAATAAACATAAACAATTGACAACATAACAGACCCCCCAAACAACCATAACTCAACTCCTTCACTTGTTTATGCGATTACATATTTTTTACAATATTTTAAATATAATTTCGAAATTTTTCATAAATCAGATTATTCATTTTTAGGAACAATATTGAACGCCACAGTTCAAAGCTTACTTAGGAGTAAAGAAGTGACAGCTACAGTTGGTGCTGTTAAATCAGTTGAAGATATCGATACAGTAAAACAAAGCGAGGAGACGAAGAATCAAGGTACAGTTGTGTTATTATTTGTGCCAGATCAGATTCATTTTGAAACATTCATGTATCAAAATCTATGGAAACAATGGTCGTCAATTGTGTTTGGTAAATAATAAGAATAGAACAGCTGATGTAAACAAGAGGAGAATATAACAAAAATGAGTAAATACATTCTTTCGTAGATAAAAAAAAAAAAAAAAAAAACGTACAACAGGAAGGTGTATCGCTCTGTTTGCATCAGTAGTATGTACTTTAATTTCTTGCTAATACCGACATATGCAAGCACACATATCATTGTATAGTTTTGTTGCATATCTAATAATGAATTATATTATGAGTGCATTTAGTGATTTAGGAATCGTACTAATTGCATACGATATAATTATATATTATATATAGCATAAATTTGTATATAGATCAATTGAATATGGTTAATGTCTATTACCTCAAACAAGGTTTTTAAACTTAAATACCGAAAGGTGACAAATCGAACAACATATGACAAAATGTCGTCCAATCAGTCTTTTAAATACAATTCACAAATAATCATCAGGTTGCATTGTAGAAAGGAACAAAAAAGTTTTATTAATCTTAATAAATAGAAAGTCTGACAGTACTTATACCTTATAGATTTATTGGTGAAAATACCAAATTGATAATTATATAATTTACTGCACTACACTGCACAACATGATATCCCAGGCATTCTCCTCCTCATTGATTTATTTTAAAATAATATTCGATTCAATCTCCGGGATTTTCATAGAACAAGTTCTTGATCTTCCCAACTGCTCAATCATTTTGTTTTACAAATACCAAATCTGTAGTTACACAGCAAAATTTTATTTCAGGCTCTGTTACAAGTGAAAGAGGTTGCAGACAAGGGGGTCCTTTACCCTTGCAATTTTTTGTTACGAGCCGAAATTTAAGGAATACTATTTATACTATACCAAACTATGTAAGGTATTACTATTGACGACTGAGAATTGATGGTAAAGCGCCCTTCTCGGAAATGTTTTATTACAATAACGGCGGAATTGTTTTGCAAATATGCATAGTGTTTTTAAGAACTAAACAATGTAGCGTGCCTCCGTTTCTGAAAATTATATTTACTTCTTCTCTACTAAGCATAAAGCATGTTCGGTCCTGAGTCTTAATAATGTGTCAGAGTTAGTTGGCATGTTTTGCTGTGGACAGGTACCTTTTGAAATAGAATGCAAAAATCAGTGTGTCGGTCTTGTCTGTGCAAGGTCAAATATTCACATATGAATACTTTTGTTTTATGTTAGTACGACCTTTTACCTGTTAAGGTCAGTGTAAACAGTCGGTTTTGAGACTTTCCGTAAATGTCTATTAACACATGCCTTTTCAAAGACGTGCTATGGCATACGTTCGATACGTCTGATAACGTGGCAGACACGAGTATTTAAACGAAAATACATGCCATGTTCAGTGAAAATTGTGACTTCGTTCAAAAAGTAAAATGTTTCTTTATAGGTAGAACACCCTCACATATCGTTACTCAAAATGATAGAGGTGGAAAGATGGAAGAAACTAAGATCGAAGAAAACTTGACTGGCATAGATATGTCAGAAGAGGAAATAATCAAGCTTGTTCGTTCTCAATGTACTCTAGGGCAATACGAAATGGTAGTTGTACCTATAGACTTGTGGGATTTTGGTGGTCAGAAAATCTACCACTTGACTCACCAACTTTTCGTCACAAGTCGGGGGACATTTCTGTTGATCTTCAATGGCAGCAGAGATATACACGAAAACATACCAGAGTATACAGAACTCCCTGGATGTCAGGGGCAAAGAAATACAGCTGGTAATACATATTTATAAATGAAAGATATTGTCCTTTGTATGTACAAACAAATTATTGTCCCTTCACATACAAAAATTATATTGCCAATTTACATACAAAGTATATATGTTCCATTAATATATGGATTACATATTTTAAGATGCAAATATATTTCTATATATCTGCTATAACCGTAGTATTGCCAAATTAACCCATTAAGTGTGTTTGACTCAAACAGTTTGGTGTTTTTCAACATCACTTAACAAAAGAAGGGTTTCATTAATTTCGACCCCATTTTGTAAAAACAAAAAGCTGAGTGGGATCAAAATTGGAACGTATGAACTTACGAAGCTGTTTAAAAAAAGCATTGCCTCAAGATGATTTTTCAAACATATGGCATTAGTTATTAATGCCTTGTCATGCTAGTGACCATTCAACAAATGCATTATGATTTTGTCTGGAAAATCAGTTCATTTATTTTCCCAGTATCGTGCATATTTTTTGTACACCAAGCAATACATAATAAAACACTTAATCTACGTGTGAACAATACACAAATCAATTAAAATTAATCTCGCACATTTATACTGTGAATTTGATTATGGATTTCAGTGGTGTGTCCTGTATTCTGACAGGAGATAAAATAGATCAACTCCTATTGTATAAAAACACTTTTATTCAGTTCTATAAATATATTTTATAGGATACTGCACCAACCTAGAAAGCAAAATTGTACTGTAATTTGAGAGAGACCCATATTTGAAAAAAAAACATATAGATTTTGTTTTCAATTTTACATGTTTAAACAAGGCAGATTGTAATTTACAAGGTATCTTCAAAGGAAATGATTATATTTCAAAAGTTATAGTATTTTTATACCTATATAATTTTGTTATGTCTCAATGTAGATTAGTACTCTCAATAATATACATGTATGTATGTTTGTTTGTTGTAGTATATCTTATCCATTGGGTCAATTCCGTCCTCACTTATTGCAAGACTGTTGTGGAAAATAAAGAGTACCCCAAAATTCTATGTGTGGCAACCCACAAAGATCTAGTCAAAGTATGTACTATAATGATTTCTAACTGTAATCTTTTTAATCTGTATTCATTGTTATCTGCTGTTTAAAAATGTAAACTCTCTCTCATTTTTCTATTAATCTTTTAATATTGTATACAGTATATCAAAATAGTTGTGTGGTGAGTTGCCTGTCCATGAACCAATCTTTTAAATCAATGATAGAATAAACCTGTAATTATTGAAGTAACTGTCGTTAATGCATAATCAATATACACAACTAGAATTTAAAGTCGTTATAAAAAGCTGATCTATACAAGATGTAAAATCGAATGGCAACGATATTAGAAAGTGTGACTGGTCTTTGTTCATTGCTATTTATTAAAGTATATAATAGGGTAATATATACGACCATAGACTCTGTAAAAACTGGGCTGTTTATATAACACTATGATTTATGTTTATTTTAGGGTGATGTTGAAGAACAGAGAACTTCATTAGAAAACGCAATCGAAGAACTCTTTCAAAACCATGGAGGAAAAAAACATCTTCAATACAAACCACTCATCTTTGTTAATGCAAGAAACAAGGAGGACGAAGAACTGGCCACATTAAAGAAACAGTTGGTAGACGTTGCATTAGACCATCCTCGCTGTGGGGAACTGATGCCAACCAAGTTTGTACCCCTGGAACTTCAGCTAGCAAGAAAAGTAGAGGAAAACAAGAAAATACTTACAATGGAGGAACTGAATGACATAAACAAGCAAAACGACAAAATAGCCTTAACCTCTGCTCAGCTTAAATCGTTTCTAAAGGTTAACCATGCTCTGGGAAAACTGATCTACTTTGATGAAGCTGGCCTGAGAGACAATGTTATAATTGATCCTGTGTTTTTGGTGGATGTATTACGTTCTATTGTCACTGATGACCAGTTTTGGCCAGAGCACCTCAAAGAAATCTTAAAATCTCTGAAAGAAAGCGGAAAATTGTTGAAACGGGACTTATATGAAATATGGAAGCAAGACTGTTTTCGTGAGATCTGGGCACATAATGATTACATACTGGACATGTTGGTTCATTTGGACATACTGTGTAGACCAAAAGACGATGAAGAGGGATCAGACTTTTTCTTGGTGCCATGCATGATTAGTAACAAAAGAGAAGAGAGCCAAGAGATAGACCATGACAGAAGCATTCATCTGGCTTACAGGTTTAAGGAGGAAGTTGTACCACCTGCTATTTTGTACAGATTCATTGCCACTTTCATATCAATATGGAAGTTACGCGTCAGTGCTAAATCCAGTCGTCTGATGATATTTACAGACAGTGCTGATGTAAGAATTGACGCGGACCATGATATGAGATTTGACATTCAGGGAAACAGATTCATTGTTTCGCTCATACACAAAGACAACAAAAACACTATTATACCAACAATTGCATCTACAGCCCAGGAATGCCTTACACATGCTATCACAAACATTTCCAATTTCTATTTCTCAGTTTCAGGGGATTCTGCTTGTAATAGAGATTTGCCGTTTACCATTCAGATTGGTATTCCTTGTGGGACAGATCTTTGCTTTTTTGACCACACATTGTCATCAAAAGAGTGGATATGCCCAGAGCACAAGACGAAACACAAAACAAACGATGTGTCAAAATGGTTTGCAGACAAGGTATTTTTGTTTGTTTATACAATACTGACTTCACTGTTGAATGACGTGGCATGTATGCTCATATAAGAGTATGTCAATCCAATAATTTATCATAAGTATATTCAAAACAATAGTTCGCAGACCTGATACTTGCATTTTATTGATATTCGAATAAAAACACGTAAATAAAACAAACATTCCGCATCAATATTGTTGTAGAAATGTCATTTATATTATACAAAAAATTATAATCGAAACAGAAAAACTGCGAAATAAAAATAGCATAGCATAGCCGAAAGTGTCCGTTGTCAACTTAGAAGAATTACTACACATTAATGAAAATATTTACTCTCTCAAACATTTGGTCAAACATATGGAATATACTGTAGTCAACCAAAATCATAACACAGACAAGATCTAGAAATTAGACAAACCGTCAAAACGGTAAGTCTTTTTTGATAGAAAATATTGCTCTCTTCCATTGTGTAGGCAAAAAAAAAAGATTCACTAAAAAACAAAAACAGAACAACAATATCAGCAATATAAGAATAATCCTAGTCTCGATTTTTTCCTTGCTTTCAAGTTTTCAAATTGGAATTTCACATTTATCTGTAAGCGACTTAGTCTCTTTGAAACATCTAATTGCAACACCTAATGAGAAAAATAATATGAAAAGGAATTGTAATGCATTTGGCTTTCCGCACGATTGTTACATACAAGCTCACACAACGGTACAGTTGTACAGCTTAGTACACAATAAAAGGTGACAAATATTGATGACATAGCCGAACGTGCGAGGGTTGTAGATTAAGTCAAGGTCGTTAAAAAAATCATCACACACTTAAAAAAAGTTCCCATTATGTGAAAAAATGTTCAAAACGGAGCATCAATTTTCCTATTTCGATTTTAACAAACACTATAGTCGACCAGTACACCTCAAACTAATTACATTTAATGACGTCATAATTTGTCATGTGTTTCATGTATATGACTTACATTTTACTTATCTTACAGTTACATACAAAAGATGACAGGTGCACTGAAGATTGCCCTGGTAAGATATAGATAGTTATATTCTAAATGCTAACATTGATGATATAACACCAACAAAACATTATTTTTTTCAGTGGAGAAAGCAATCCGGTTTTTTTTTCATATCCCTCTGTTCGTCCGTTGGTACGTCCTGAATTTAGTTTTTGTTATCTGACTTTAGTCTGCCTGAAACAAATGTTATAAAACGTATATACACTGTGTATTACTACATAACACAGTCACGTTTACAAGTCTTGTGGTATTTCGATGTATAAAATTAAATGCATATATATCTCACAGACACCAAACATCACATCCCAACTGATATGAATAGTATCTAAATGTGTTAGCACTTCTTTTTATGTAATGCTACTATTGGTATACCTGACTTAAACTATTTTACAGGCTTGGACAAGGTATGGTTAGACCGCCAGCCTGAGGACAAACATCTTGGAAGACTAGCATCAAAACTAACACACGAAGACACAAGGAAAATATATATGCGTTTACAGAAAATCGAACCAGCTCTGCAATGGGACATCATAAACGAATCCAGCAAGAGAGGAGGTTTCGAAACAAAAATAAACGCTCTATATGATTGGAAGAACAGTTCAAAATATTCCTCTTTTAAGCAGCTGCAACAAAGTCTGAAGGATGAAGAGATTGACATTCACAAACTGTGTCAGGTACACATTTGATAACATACTAAAGTGTTTCTCGTTTCTATTTTTTTTTATATAGATTAGACCGTTGGTTTTCCTGTTGATTGGTTTTACAGTAGTCATTTAAGAGGCCCTTTATAGCTTGCTGTTCATTGTAAGCAAGCCTTCCTGTTACTTTGATCTACAATTCGTTAATCTACAAAGTGTAGCTTCAATGGAGAGTTTCTCATTTGCACTCATACCACATCTTCTTATATATATTTTATTTCACACCATTTTTTTTTTTACAAAATATTTTTCTCTGTAACTGAAGAGCTAAGTTTATTATAGACAGAGAAAACTTTCAGTGACAAGAATATTCAGTAAAGTAATATCTTCTTACACATCACCATCACCAAAACACAATTTTGACATGAATCCATGTCCTTTGTTTAATATGCAAATAGGCCAAGGTGAGCGACACAGGCTCTTAACAGCCTCAAGTTTCATTTTTTTTCAGATAGTTTTGAAATTGGGAGACTTTTTGAAAATTTCAAAAATATTCAGTTAAATGAAAATAACAAAATAATCAAAATTAATTGTTATTGCCAATAACGACAGCAGGTATGCCTTACGATACCATCGCAAACTTCCTGCGCAGTAGGCGCTAACAAATGAACCCGGGAGTCCTTTCTATTAAACCTTGTTATTCGTCACTTGAACACTTAGAGGTTTGTATTGTCCTAATAATATGATTTGTATCACTTATTTTTAGATATAAACCAAAAGGATAGGGAAGTATTAACCTGAAAACATGTTCAGGACAATAAGGTCTTCAAATAAGTGTTAAAATCGTCATTGTCCTTTGACCTCTTGTTCGAGTATTTGCCCTTGACTGATGATGGTTCCATTTTTTGTAGAAACCATAATAAATAGTAAAACGTTGTAGAAAGCAGATACTGATTAAGTATGATATGGGTAACGCATATTTCGACATCGGTGAAATCGCCAATTGACTTATTATATTACAATTAATGTTTGCTAATACATTGACTGAAATAGGTTCTGTTTAATGTGCTAAGGCTTAAGGGTCACATTATGTATAGGAGTTATTGTGTAGGTACTTTGTTGTATATATTATTTGAATAAAGAGAATGTAAATGGGGAATGTGTCAAAGAGACAACATCCCGACCATAGAGCAGACAACAGCCGAAGGCCACCAATGGGTCCTGAAAGTTTATACTGATAATTTAAGGTTATGCCAGTCCACTACACATGATGGAACTTTTTATAACACACAAGTTTGTGATTGCAGGATCAATATTCCTTCATTATTGATAATTATGGGTTACAATATAGATTGTTTTTGACAAAAATAGAATAAAAAAAAACAACAGTTCGTTGATAATTAACAGGTATAAGTTATTATTGTTATAGCAATGTATGTGTAATTGTTGTTTCAAATTTGATATTTCAGATTTCAAGAGCGGTTCAAAAAGAGTTTGGTAAGCGATGATTTTTGCAGCAAAGTTTAAAGGTTTTTTTGTTTCAGGGGCATTTTGTTGTTGAAAAACTCGTCCTATGAAAAATATTGACTATGTTGTAGATAAAGATGATATATATTTTAATGAAATTGAGGTCATAGGTCAATAGTATGATGTCATAAAGATCCTCCGCAAATTGTATGATGGCATTACAGGGTAAAACAAATGTTATGGGGGAAAGTATGGTCCTTTACAAATATTAAGATGACACTCAGGTCCTGTACCAATATTTTTGATATGCATCAAAGGTCCTTCACAAAAAAATATGATGACACTAGGGTCCTATACACATACACGATACTAAGGTTTTACACGCTTGCAATAACAATAAAGATCTTACACATAGTATAAATATTAGAAAGGCATTAAAAATGGATAAGAAGTCACATGAATATTTTGATATTTTTGGGGTCATACAAAAATTGTATAAAATTAGTATGGCGTTCATTATCACTGGACTAGTATATATTTGTTTAGGGGCCAGCTGAAGGACGCCTCCGGGTGCGGGAATTTCTCGCTACATTGAAGACCTGTTGGTGACCCTCTGCTGTTGTTTTTTTATTTGGGCGGGTTGTTGTCTCTTTGACACATTCCCCATTTCCATTCTCAATTTTATGATGAAATAAAATCACTATTCAAATATTAACACGACTTGACTGTATATGTTCCAGCAGATATAGTATGTTAACATAAGGGTTCTACACAGATATTATAGGACATTAGGTTCCGACACAAATATTATAGGACATTAGGTTCCAACACAAATAGTATGATGACATAAGGGTCCTACACAAATAGTATGTTGATAGTAGGGTCAATCCCAAATAGGATGATGACATACGGGTCCTTCAAAAAATAGAATGATGAGATTAGGGTCCTTAAGGATTAGTATGATGGCATAAGGGTCCAGCTAAAATAGTATGATGTCATAAGGGTCCTTCGCGAATATCATTATGGCATTAGGGTTCTACACAAATAGTATGATGACATAAAGGTCCTACACAAATAGTGTGAGAAGTGTATGGTCTTACATTAAAAACCTGATATAATTATGGTACAACACAACCTACATTTTGATGTGCTGGTCCTACACAAAGCATGATAGCATAATTATCATAAACACATAGTGTGATGCATGAAAGGTCTTGCACACATATCATGATAACATTTGGTCAGCAATTACAGATAATGATGACGACATTCGGCGAGAAAATATAATTCATTATCAGCTACTCAAAAGATTTTACAAAAATACATATTCAAGTTTTAGCTCATTTTACATATAACCTGCATTACGAATGCTAGTAGCTAATTCTCCTACTAAACTTATGTATTTTAGATCAACCAAGAGAAAAGTTAAAACTAAGACCATCAGATTCCAATATACAAAAGCTGCCTGATCATATTGGTAATAAAACATTCCAGCTTGGAATAGAACTTGGACTTTCTGTTGTTCAGATGCAACAGATTGAAAGTGACCATGTGACAAACCTTCGCAGCCAAACAGAAGAGGTCCTTAACAAATGGAGGATACTCTCAGAAGCTACATATGAAGTTTTAGAGAAAGCCCTCCATCGTCTTCAATTATCTCGTGTTGTATCATACTTAACATATGAAGAAGGATTAGAGGAACAAGTGGAAGTAGGATTACATGAAGAAGTGGAAGAAGAATTGGAGGAGGCAGTGATAGGAGGATTAGAGGAGGAATTGGCAGGTATGTACGTTCTGACATTATCATTTCGAAGATACATGTCTATGGGTAACGTGTGAAGAAATCACAAAAAAGTACTTATAAAAAATAACCGTCAGATTGTTTACTTGACAATATACATTTTAACAAGGAAAGGATAATGGGAGTATTGGAATGGTCGAAGTGTGCACGACAGTAAATGGGCACTGGATACCTTGTTTGTGGTTTACATTCAATGATCATTATGATTTTTACAGAACAAGTTAACAAGGTATATTAAGCAGATGGAAATGTTGTAGTCGTATTAATGAACACTAAGTCATGTAGATACATAAACACATGAACAATTATCAAAATAAAAAACGAAATAAGACTAAAAGGCAAAATATATATATATATATAAAAGTCTATAAAAGGACCAACCAGCAAATTTACTATGTACCGGATCGTCTAGAATAGGCGATACTATGCAGATAAGGAAAACATTATATCAGTCTAAATACTTGAGTATTGTAAGAACTTGTGACACAGAAGAAGGCTATTTGTTGAGCCGAAATATTTGACAGGAGGATCGGGAAAGATCTTGGATAATTTAGGATGTTTTGCAATAGTTTGCCAATTGATATATATACATGGAAAAAAGTATTGCAACACTTTGATTTTTTGATGAAATATTTGTAAAACAATATTGAAACCTAGTTAACATGGTTAATGATAACATTTGAATTAAAACGAACAAACAATGTATGAAAAAAAAATGTTTTATCTAACCAAAATTTTTATAACAAAATGAAATGTTTTTTGTACAAAAAATGCATTTTACAACTTTTACTGTAGTCAAACTTTACAATGTCAGACATTTCAAAATTAATCTTTGGATGATTATTCACATCCTGGTTGATCGTTATACGCCAAATAATTAGTATTTTGTGCGCAGCCTCCATTCAAACGGATAACCTCATCTGAACGTCTTCTGATTCCTGCCATAAGTCGGCTAATGTGTTGCTAATGTAGCAACATCCATTCCTGACGATGGGTATTGTTAATTTTACGCCGTGTTTGAACTGGGGTTTCCTTTCGTGCACTTTACGCCCAAAAGTGTCCAATATCCTCGAAATGGTCTTATCTCACGATAACCAGTAGCGATGAGCCGATCTCGAACAGTTCTTGTTTAAAGGCTCCTGTATGATCATCACTCTTTTTTTTAGGATTGTATTGTTTTCTATGGGTTTGCTTCTGACCAACCTTCATTATTCTTGATTTTCCCTAGCAGATGTTAAAGAGGGTCTTCTTGATCTCGGAATGTCTTTAAAATCGTGTGTTGCCTGATTTTTATTTTCAAAACGACTTAAAGTGGAATGGTGATGACCAAAAATACGTGCAACAACATACCTGCTTCTCTCATGCTAATTATCTGCCACCTTGCTGCAGTTATGAGTTGCGGATGACCAATTACAAGGTGTCAATCACATAACTTTATAAACTTGGTGATTTAAAGTGTTGAAAACACTGAGGATAAAAAACCATCTGTTTTATTGTTTACGAGTACAGTAGCTGCATATCGATTCGATATACATTGTTTAAACTCAGGTGATAGTCAAATAATGTTTAACTAGTTCTATTTCAACAAATTATATCACAAAAAAATAAAGAGTGTTTTATTTAATTTGAATTTCAAGTTGGTGTTGCAATACTTTTTTTCCATGTGTTTATATACACGTGTTGCTTAGCATTTCCCTTTCTAAAAAGTGTTATATCTGTTTCAAATTTCAGAGAGAATCATACAAGACATTCAAATCAGTCAGGTTTTAGATTATATGATGTCACATTTGGTGATATCATCTGATGACAGACGTCGCATTGAGCACTATGCTGGACAAGATGAACAGAATAAAGCATTACTTGATGTAGTGAATAAAAGGGGAGAACCTACGTATTCTGTGTTTGTTGATGCACTCCGAACAAATGGCTACACAGATCTATCGAATGAGTTGGAATGTGATTCACAGGGAGAAGGCTCAAGTACAGCACTAGTATATACTGGAAACACGGACAATAAAGGTATGACCGACTGTTTTGTTTATGAACATACACACATATAAGTTATGTTAATAACATTGAAGTAGTATTTATGATAAATGTAGCATTTTATTGATTTTGTCCATTGGAATTCCTTTTCCGAATTAAACTCCACCAAGAACGCTGAATCCCGAAATGCAAAAGCAAGTAATTTTCAAACGTGTAGAAAAGTTAGGGCTAATCGATTACTGTATAACAGACGTTTCATGAATGGACCAGTCATTATTTTTGTTTTGTTTTGTGTTTGAATTCATTTAAATAAGTATTCCCTGATGTTCAACTTATTTTCAAATGTGTGATGTGTTCTTAGTTTTATCCATACAATATGGCATTAACTAACTCAATAAATAGGCTTACCATGTTTCTCATAGTTGTCAGTATGCCCAATTATTGTTTTATATTTTGGTAGCGGTAATACATTGTACATCTGTTGTCTTATTAGGAAACAGCTCTAGTGGGTTCATGCACTGGATGTGGTGGAATTACAATTATAATGATACGTGTGAACACCCATACCAATGTGTGTATTTCGACAGAAAACTAAAACACATTATAACAAATATTCACGTTACAGATATTACCGACAGGATAGTAGATATAGGGAGATGTGGTGTGAGTGCCAATGAGACAACCCTCCATTCAAATAACAATCTTAAAAAAATAAACCATTATAGGTCAATGTACGGCCTTCAACACGGAGCCTTGGCTCACACCGAACAACAAGCTATAAAGGGTCCCAAAATTACTAGTGTAAAACCATTCAAACGGGAAAACATACGGTCTAATCTATATACAAAAAACGAGAAACGAGAAACACGTATACATTACATAAACAAACGACAACTACGGTTCATCAGATTCCTGACTTAGGACAGGTGCAAACATTTGCAGCGGGATTAAACGTTTAAATGGTACCAAACCTTCTCCCTTTTTTCTGAAACAATAGCAAAACACCACAACATAGAAAAACATACGATAAAATATCAATTGGCAGGCTTAACTCAATCAAAAAACGTAAATAATACAATAGTGATTCTATTTCAATAATCGTAACGTTTTTTTTTTTTTTAAATGATTAATATGTGTTCACAATACGGCCACATTTATTTTATTTGGCCGTCCTTTGTTAATTGTGTGAATCTGCCCCCAGATAAAAGCACACAATTACTCATTTGAATCATCTGGTTTGGTGAGAACTATTCACTTAAGATAATATCAAGCATCCAAAGCCATCATATATGTATATACCTGATTGTGCTTGTCTAGTTTCTTATCAATTTGACAAGTCATTATACAGTGAATCACATTTTAATAGGAAATACAAAAAACGACTCCATAGTTCTACATACACATTGTTGACTTCAAATAGAATCGTTAGGAACATATTTGTTAATATTGAAATAACTTCACCGTCGCCCCCCCCCCCCCCCCCATTAACACCACTGCATGTAGTGTTTGACCCATTATTGTGCCAAATGTAGTAATAAGTCGAATCACAAAAATGACAAAACACATCTAACGGAAGATTAACAACTGTCATATTTCTGACCTGGTACATCCATTTTTAAATGTAGAAAATGGTAAATTGAACCTGGTTTTATAGCGCTAAACCTCTCATTTTTACGACAGTCTCATCAAATTCCATTATGTTTACAACGATGCGTGTACAAAACAGACATAATAAATAAAATAGTCAAAATATGGGTTCAGCAGTCATCAATGATTTACAATCTTAAAACAAACAATTTTACAAAATCACAAAAGCATGTATCAAATCACAAACACATTCATTGCTTACTTGCTCGTACGATGCATACAGTTAATGACCCACTCTTGTATCAAATATAGTAAAACGCTGACTTACGATGCACTTGTTTATTAATTCATATAATACATGTCCGTGATGCGATAATGAAAGTCGGTTAACTTTTGTAGGGTTGTCAAATTGGACTATTCCGGTGTTTAAAATTCGTCTCCAAAAGAACTACTCAAATATAATTAACAGCATACTGCATGGGAAAATAGTCGATCATCTGATATCACGTGATGTGCTCTCCACAGCTGATAGTGAAAGGATAGATGCTTGTCCAGCAAAAATAGAACAGATCAGGAAACTAATGGACATACTTTTGCATGGAAGTGAAAATGGATTTATTGAATTCCTCAACGCTCTTCGAGAAGACTCTAAGTATACAGAACTGGCAGATGTAATAGAAAACACAACAGTTTCAAGCAGAGATATATCAACAATGCAGAGCTGCTTTAAATGAACAGGAAGAGAGTAAGTCAAAAGGTCATGAATCTTTTCTTTGAAAAACTAAACATAACTTTTTTTTATTTTTCAATAAATGGCTTAGATGGTACGAATATTTGAAGTTTAAAATGATTTAGAATCTTAAATGAACATGTGCATTATATATAACTTTCGCCATATTGGTTTAAGTAAAGATTACGCTATTCGTCAGTTTTACCCCAAAAAATCATTTTGAAAGAGTTGAATCTTAGAAGATGTGGTTTGATTGCCAATGAGATAATGCTTCACCATAGACTTAATGACAAGCAACAAGTTGGGGTTTTGCCAACGCCTCAAACAGTATGCAAAACTATACTGCAAAGTAAATCATACAAATCCCTAAAATCAATACTGAATGTAAAACTATCCAAATGTGAAAATTAAAATCCTGATTTATGTGCATCGGAATACAAGAAACATACATAAGATAAACTGCAATATTCGTAAATTGTTGCATGTAAGTATTCTCAATTGAATGGTTTCGTATTTTTAACTCTTGGTCTCAAGCCGGCAATACGATATGGGTTTGTCTTATTGTTGAATGCCGTTTGGTAGCCGAATAGATACGTAGTACATCCACTTTAATTGCACTTTCTTTTGATAATTGTATCGATGGCAATTATGCCACACTTTCTTCTTTTTGAATTAATGACAGTCAAATTTCAAAAGACAAAGACACACAAGTCTTTAAATCTCTACACAAAAAAAAATAAGATTCACTACATTCTTTTAACAAGAACTCGATGTGGAACGCATTTGTTAAAGAAACCTAGGTGTCATAACATTAAATGGTGCCATTTATTATCCAATGGTGTAATTTAGTGTTCCGAAAGGATCATCGTTGATAACATTGTATCATGTCATTCATTATCTAGTGATGTACTAAGTTGTTCAAAAGGTCCATGATTGATGAAATTATATTATCAATTCATTATCAGTAAAACTTATTTGTAAAGGAATTGACAATTTCAAAAGTTCAAAAGTAAAATAACAACTGATTATACTTTAATTTGTTTTATAGACATAATTCCTCAGATGATTTCCAAACTTGTGTTATAGATATAATTCCTCAGATGATAACCAAACTTGTTTTATAGATATAATTCCTCAGATGATTACCAAACTTGTTTTATAGATATAATTCTACAGATGATTACCAAACTTGTTTTATAGATATAATTCCTCAAATGATTACCAAACTTGTTTTATAGATATAATTCCACAGATGATTACCAAACTTGTCTTTAATACCAGCAGTCGATCGTCAACATCTCATTGTAAGATTCTAAGTAACAGAGGAGACAATTATTGGTAGACAACCAACATATATTAACCAGATCAATCTTAACTGATTTGATGAGGATCTATATACATGTTCTACCATCTATCATTTTATGTGACCATAACATCATGACATGTAGTTTTTATTTAAAATTGACAAAGATATAATTCAGAATATTTATGCATAATAGCTGTATTATAAATTTGCCAAAGTACCTATGGAATTTGTGTCTGGACTTGAATAATATGTCTTATTTGTATATTTTCTCTATCTGTAAATTTTCATCATCTGTATGTTTTATTATCGATATATTTTTTATCTTAGTTTTTCTTTATCTGTATATGTTCATTACCTGTAAATTTTCCTTATCTTTATAATTTTATAACTTGTATATTTTCATTATCTGTGTATTTTCATAATCTGTATATGTTCATAATCTGTATATTTTCATTATCTGTATATTTTCATGATCTGTATTTTCCATTATATGTTTATTTCCATTATCTGTCTATTTTCATTATCTGTATATTTTTATTAACTGTATTTGTTTCATTATCTGTATATTTTTATTAACTGTATTTTTTTCATTATCTGTATATTTTGAAGCTATAATTTCGGATATTACAAGTCACAGACTTTTCAAGCCAGTCCGCATTGGGAAAGATGAAAAAGAGAAAAGATCTTTCCTTAATTTTTCCTTTGCCAACAAAGGTCTCGATGGCGTCAACTAAGGCAATATCCTTCATCATAAATTAGTTCAATCGAAAATACCTTCTTATTTCAAAGACCAGTCTGTACCAATCATTTCTTATACCTATACCAAACCTATTGCAACTAAAATTTTCAATTACAAACACGTTTTGCAGGATCTCGATATTGACAACTTCAAGTCTTAACCTCCTGATTGCACTTGTTCTAGTTGCCAATTCACATATAATGACCTCAACATTGTTAATAACACTTCTTTACGAAATGTGTTATCGAAAGGTCCGATATATCGTGAGCCTACATCAATCAATTGGAACTACAACTTTAAAATTTTGAGGGATTCAGTTGACGATTATGCCAGGCAATGGATTAAGCGCGAGAAAGAAGACATCGACACTCTTTCCGAACGGATTAAGACAGTGAGATCGATGATACAAATCAGAATTAAGAAACTGATTTGGTCTATCAATTCCCGTGCTACGTCAATCTTTAAAGACCCAAATGTTGCAAAACACTTATCCTACCTCCATCAAAAATATGTTGCTGTCCCCGCAGATAAGGCCCCAAACAACATCGTTTTTGTGTGTAAAACTCATTACATTAACGGCTTGATAAACGAATTAGGTATTGACAATTCACTTGGAAACTCAACATATACCCTCATGGCCATTTCTAAAGAGGAAATCCTGGATAATCATAGGTCTGTTCTAGGTTCCATTGCGATTTCAACCAAAGATGAATAACTGAATCTTCCATCACTGTATTGTATACCTAAAATACATAAGTGTCCTTACAAACAACGGTATATTGGTTGGTCTTCTTCACAAAATAATTATTAACATATATTTTATCAGCAATCAAAGACGGGCTTCAAAGTTATTGTGAAGGTGCCTATTCTAGAAGTGGCATGAATCAGATGTGGATACATAAAAATTCCAAAGATCTTTTAGAGTACATACAATCTAACTCTCTTTCATCTTGTAATAATATTAAAACATTTGACGTTTCTACTCTTCACACAAGTATTCCACATTCCGAACTAAAAGACAAATTGAAAGAGTTGGTGTTGCTTTGCTTCATAAAAAAGAATGGCCAACGTAGATACAAGTATCTTGTCTTTGGAAGGGATAAATCATACTTTGTAAAGGATCACTGTGATTCCAAAAAAAAAATTCTCTGAAACTGACATTATCAAGATGCTTGATATGATTGAAAACATATTTGATACGTTCGGAGGATGTGTTTTTCAACAGACTATCGGCATTCCAATGGGAACAAATTGTGCCCCTCTACTTGTCGACTTGTTTCTTTATTATTATGAGGCTGACTTCATGCAGGAGTTCTTAGGAAGAAAGATACGAAGTTAACGATATCCTTTAATTCTACTTTCCGCTATATAGACGATGTTCTTTCACAAAATAATAAAAAATTTGGTGGTTTTGTGGAACGCATCTATCCGATCAAACTACAGATAAAATATACTACAGATACAGTTAAGTCGGCCTCATATCTTGACCTTCATCTAGATATTGACAATGAGGGTCGGTTGAAAACAAAACTTTACGACAAAAGAGATGAATTCAGCTTTTCAATTGTGAACTTTCCATTTCTAAGTAGACACATTCCAGCAGCAACTGCATACGGGGTATATATATCTCAATTGATACGATATTCCCATGCTTGCAGTTCCTATCATTATTTTCTTTTTAGAGGGTGTCTGCTCACAAGGAAGCAAATGGTGAAGTTGAAATCATCCCTTCGTAAATTTTACGGACGCCATCACGAGTTGTGACCGTTATGGAATAACCGTTTCACAAATGATATCGGATATGTTCCTTACGTCGTAACTACAATCCCCTTTCCTTTCATGAATGTGACCTACCGAATTAGACTAGTTACCAGATCTGTTATCACATAAGCAACACGACGGGTGCCACACGTGTAGCCGGATCTGCTTATCTTTCCGGAGCACCTGAGATCACCCCTAGTTTTTGGTGGGGTTCGTGTTGTTTATTCTTTAGTTTTCTATGTTGTGTCATGTGTACTAGTGTTTGTCTGTTCTTTTTTCTTTTTTTTTTTTTAATATTAAACATGTTTTATTAACAATCACCTGTTACATCAACCCTCAGTTGCCCAGGGAAGCAACTAAGGGGGCCCCAATTTTTACAGTCTCGTATGTCGTGGAAAAAGCAAATGAGAAAATAACTCCCACTATAAATTATTAACATTAACCTTTATAAATATTATCTATCCTTGTACAAATGTACATGTACCTGCAATCATTATCGATCTATTATATATCTATAACTCTCACCATATATAATTATTTGAATAAAATATGTTTTTTATCTTCATTTATTTCTCACAAAGGCGGTATTATTAAGCAGTTTCAATTTTATCGTACATCAAGTCTTTTGTTATGTTAATTTCAATTACATTAAATATATGGTCGAGTGATCATTTACCACGTGCGATTTGTTAAAGGGATGTGTAGTTCTTTCATAAAAAAAAATGGATTAATGATTTTGATTCCCAATAAGGATTAATTTCAAAGATATGGTGAGTAAATATTTGTTTATAATTAGATGATATACATGAATATATACACAACAGAAATTACATGTAGGGAGCTGAGAGCAGTGTACATATTATTATTCAATCAGTATCAAAGAGGTCATTGCACTGACCTGACCATGCAAAATATGTATTTATATACAAAAAAATGTCACACATAGTAGAAAAGGCTTCGATTTTCGTATTCGGTTTAAGATATTTGAGCAGAAATTGCATTTCATGTTTTATCATATTTAAAATCACCAATTTACTTATCCCTTTTTTTGATATTTTGCTATATTTCTAGTTTTCCAGATAACCCATTTCGTGATTAAAAGCACCGTATCTAAAATTTGGGTATAAGATGCATCTGCATTAATGACCCCAAAAATTATACTTGTTTCCGATTTTTGTAATTTTTGGATATATAATTTTGAACAAAATTTCCTTATTTTCTCAAAAATTTCCCGCCAAACGTCTTCCACTAGGTTACAATAAATAAAAAGATGAAATAGTGATTCTTTTTCATTGCAAAAGTGACACTTCCCGTTTGAGCGATTCATTTTTTGTAACTTTTCTTCAGTGTAAATTATATTATGTAGTAACTTCCATTGAAATTGTTTAATTTTCCTGTTAGCTAAATTCTTATTCAAAGTTTTCCAAATGTAATCCCATGGTAGTTCATTTCCAAAATGTAAATTCCACTTCAACTGACTATTTGGAGCTGTTTTATTCTCATAAAAGTATCTCATATCTTTAAGGCATAATTTTTGGGCATCAACGACAACTCCATTTTTTATAAATTGACAGGAATTTATTATTTTTATAGGTCCATCAGAATGACTATGTATACTAGAGTCTGTTTTTAAAACGTCAATTTGTTGAGGTGTTAACGAAGATTTAATGCGGCTATATTGTGCAATTCAATTCCTTTTATCTTTAAGACTGTTAAAATATCAAAGGAAGTTTTAAAGGATTTATTGTTTAAGTCCCATATATCTTTAATTTTTTTTATTCCACTGAAGGCAAAATTTGCATAATATAATGCATGTCCCTTGAACTTAAATTTACGATTGCCGAAAATATTTTCTTCTAAAAGGTCCTCTTTCGTGACCGATTTTTGGATTTTCTGTAAGTCAGTCCAGGAAATTAAATAAAAGTTCTTTATAATATTTGGACATTTGTATTTGATTAAAACATGTAGTGTCCGAACAAGAACATATAAAAAAGTCTGTATCATATTTTTCGTCTAGTGACGTTAACCAGTATTTTCCTATTGCATTCCAATTTTGTGTTTTTGAGTTGACAATACTGTACATACTTTTCACTTGTTTTGATTTAATAAAGTCCCTTAAGTTTATCATTCCTATCCCCCCTTTTTCTTTCGGTAAACAGCACACTGTTCTAGCGACTTGGTTTGTTTTCCCATCCCATATAAAGGACCATATAATATTATTTATTTGTTTTTCGTATATATCCGGGATACCTCTCATTTCAATTTCGTATCCAATGACGGATAGTACAAAGGATTTAATAATTAAGACTTTTCCCGTAAATGTGAGATCTCTTGATTTCCGAACTTCCATACAGCTTTTTATTTTATTTATTTTTTCTAACCAAATTTGATCTAAGTCCACCCCGTATCCATGTAGTACCCCTAATGCTTTCACAGAACGCTTAGACCATTTAATTTTGTTAAATTTTGGTTTTTTATTTCGCCACTTGCCTAAATACATGCCAACAGTCTTATCCATATTCATGTTTAGCCCCCGAAACATTTTCGTACAGTTTTAAAGTTTTAAATGTTTCTTCGATAGACTCCTCGCTTTTATTAAAGAGTTGAGTATCGTCAGCAAACATATTTAGCTTTGTTTCAATAAAGTCCCCAGTTCTAGTAGGAAGTTTTATTCCTTTCATATTAGGATTGTTTCTAATTGATGCTGCAAGTGGTTCTGCTTGCAGGATATATACCATCGGGGCTATTGTGCATCCTTGACGAATTGAACGGGTTATGCCTACGAATCTAGAAGTAAACCCATTCGTATGAATGCACGTCTTAGCGTTAATAAAAAGCATTTTTACTCAACTGCTGAATTTTTCCCCAAACCCAAATTTTAATAAGCAAAAATCGATCCATTCCCATTCCGCCCTATCAAATGCTTTTTGTTGATCTAAAAATAATATCGCACCCTCCTCATCTTCTAATTCACAAAAATCTATAACATCTTGTAATAATCTATTGCCTAGAAAAGTGTTGCGCCCTTTGACAAACCCTTTTTGATCGAAATCAATTATTTGCGGTAATACATTTTTTAACCTTTCCGCGAGTACTTTGGAAATAATTTTATAGTCCGTGTTCAAAAGCGTTATAGGACGCCAATTGTTTATGTCTTCTCTCTCCCCAGACTTTAACATAAGCGTTATCATACGTCTGTATTGAGATTCACAGAGCAAATTGTTTTCAAAAATTTCCTTAATAACCGCCCCGAAGTCGTCACTTATCAAGTACCAATACGTTTTGTAAAATTCATTGACAATTCCGTCTTCCCCAGGAGATTTATCAAGTTTCAAAATTTCAACGGCCTTACTTATTTCATCTAAAGATATTTATATTTCACATATTTTTTTTATTTTCCTCACTTAGTTTAGGATCTATATTTTGTAATAGATTTTCTGCAACCCTTGGAAGTAAATGATTGTTTGTAAAAAGACACTTGTTCTTCTAAAATAGATTCTATATTGTCCTTACACCTTCCGTCTGAACCTTTTATTATAGTCCATAATTTTTCAGCACCTCTCTTTTTTCGAGTTTAAAGAAGTACCCTGTTGATTTTTCGCCTTTCTCGTACCAGTGAACCTTAGACCTAATTCTGACTGCCTCGGCTTTTTTGGCATAATAATCTTTACTTTTTACTTTCAAATTATTTAATTCGTTTTCATTATTGATAGGATGGGTTCCCGTAATATTATCTAACCTTTTTTCCCATTCCCTTATTTGTTTTTCTGATATGTTTAATTGGTTTGCAACTTCTATAGTTATACTTTTTATCTTTATTTTAGTTTCCTCCCACCATTCTAGATTATTTTCGAAATGATTTTTTTTTTAATTTCCAGTTCCCCCAAAAGCTTTCGAACGTATTTCTAAATAAATCCGATTGAATAACTGATGAGTTCATTTTCCACGTTCCGAGACCGCGTTCTGATTCATTCGTTATTAATTTCATGAACACACCGTCATGGTCACTGAACGGAAAATAAACTAGTTTTACCTGTTGTGATTTATATTGAAGCTCACTAATTATAAATGTATAATCAATTCGTGACCTTGGATTACCCCGGCAAAAAGTATTTTGTTTTTCTTTAGGGTATCGCTTTCTCAACACGTCTATTAACTCATTATGTTCAACAAAAGTTTTCGGTAAACGAGTCGTTTTTATTGGCGTCTCTGTCTTCCTGAATGTCATGTACATAGTCGCCATACATTTCTTGGTCATCAGTCTGACAATCCCTTTGTATATGACCTTCTTTTCCGCACCGATAACATAGTTTTTCGGAGTGGGGACAATCTTGTATTGTGTGTGTGGTACTATTACATCTATAGCATTTGCGTGCCGCTTGATTTTGACGGGAGGGTTTGTTTTTACATCGATAAGAAGGATGATCTGTTCTCGCACAGTACGGACACTCTGTCCTGTTATTGTCTGCGAACATCCTGACACTAAATCTCCCGAATTTGGTTGCGGTTGGAATAATTGGGATACAGTTTGTTAATTGCACATAGCGTGTGCCGGTCTCGATATTTGTATCTTTAATTAGACCTCTGCGGAGGGACCCCTGCACACCATCACCAAATTTTGAAAGATGGCCACATATTGTTACGTCACACATTTCACACGGGGCATCTTTTACAGTCACATTAGTAACTTGCTGTTCTACGTCTACCATTCTGATGTAACGGTTTTTCAAGTTTATCCCTCGAGTGAATAATGTATGTTTTGTGTTCTGATCGTGTACTGTAACTATACATTCTTTCTCGGTAATTTGTATGGTTTGTATTTCGTTTTGGTCTACCAGAGTTTTTTGTTCATTTAATACATCAGTATGTGTAATACCCTTGGTGAAACTAATACCGAAGTGAATAGATAAGTGTCGTTTGATTTGAGCTTTATGAGCGTCTACCGCCATTATGAAAACATGTAAACAACTCACGGGTTACTCACAAAAACACAATATATCTTCTCAAGTTATAAGGTTCCAGCAAATAAATCTATGGATTCTAGAGACAAAGTCATTACCACTATTATAATCCACAAATATCTGCCACAAGATGAGTAAATTAATGGAAATTCAATTTTTACTGAGCTCTGAAAACCTGGACTTGGCACATCAAGGGCACATAATTCTCTCCATTTGTTTGTCTGTTTTTATTATTGTTGTTTTGTTATCTGTTTGTTTTCTTTATCTGTATATTTTCTTTATTGGTATACAATCAGTACCCTTAAATTTAAATAATTGTATTTTTTGTGATCTGGTTATTTTCTTTATATGTATACAAAAAGTCAGAATGCGATTACATGTGTTCAAACTCTTTTAGGTCATTTTTTAGAAGCATTAAACAAAACAACTATGTCAATTGGACATGCTTTGATACCATATATGCTCTTGTATTTTTACTTGATAATTTTTTGTTCGCTTTGGAGATTCCCTATATCGTCAAGTTATTGGAAGTCCAATGTTGACTAACTGTGCACCACTTATTGCAAACCTGTTTTTGTATTGTAATGAGCTACAATGTATGACTAAATTAGGAAAGACCCATCGGAAGAACATTTGATACAAAACTTTAACAATAATTTTAGATATTTGGATGATATATTGGCTCTCAATAATAACGACTTCAGTATGTATACTAACTGTACTGAACCTGTTGAACTTACTTTAAATTAAGTTAATAGTAACAATGACAAATGCCCTTTCCTCGATCTTGATATCTATATCATTAACGGGAAGCTTAATACAAAAAATTATGATAAAAGAGATGATTTTATTCATTTCCTATCGTTAATTATCCATTTTTAGATGGTGACGTTCCCTTGTCATCATCTTATGATGTTTATATATCTCAACTATTTATATATGTAACAACGTATTAGATTAGAACGAGAGAAAGTTATGTATTACTGAAAAAATATTACACCAGGGTTTTCGATATCACAAACTTGTCAAAACATTTACTAAATTTTATCATCGGTATAAGGAAATAATTCGTAAATATAACTCAACACTCAGACATCTTATACATTCAGGTACTTCATTTCCAATCTTTTATGGTAATATTCTTTACAAAGCACAAAAATATCAGTATTCACATCAAAAACTTATAAAACCTTTAAACAGACGTATTAAGAAGGGAAAATTTTACGATACTGTTGCCAGGTCATTAAAGATTGCATATTTTGGCTTCAATATTGCTTCACTTATAGGGTCTTTGCATCGGAACTAAACACGTTAAAAAAAATTAAAACAGTTGTTGCCACGACACGGGTTATGTTCTTCTCATATATTTTAGGAAAGTATGGTACTAAACTCCTAACGAGAGGGATTGTGCCTGGTATTTATATGATGAAGACATAATCTTCAATCAGTTTAATTGAGGTCTGGAGATGGCATGTCAGTTAACTGCTAGTACTCTGTTGTTATTTATGTATTATTGTCATTTTATTTATTTTCTTTTGCTACATCTTCTGACAACGGACTCGGACTTCTCTTGAACTGAATTTTATTGTGCGTATTGTTATGCGTTTACTTTTCTACATTGGCTAAAGGTATAGGGGAGGGTTGAGATCTCATCAACATGTTTAACCCCGCCGCAATTTTGCGCCTGTCCCAAGTGAGGAGCCTCTGGCCTTTGTTAGACATAGGAAGATGTGGTGTGAGTGCCAATGAGACAACTCTCCATTCAAATAAAAAATTTAAAAAAGTCTTGTATGATTTTTATTATAGTTTCTTGTGTATAGTCGGAGTTTAGTATGACGTCTATTATCACTGTACTAGTATACATATTTTTTAAGGGTCCACCTGAAGACCGCCTCCGGGTGCGGGAGTTTCTCGCTACATTGAAGACCCATTGGTGGCCTTCGGCTGTTGTCTGCTCTATGGTCGGGTGGTTGTCGCTTTAACACATTCCCTATTACCTTTCTCGATTTTAATCAGTATCTGAATATTTTAATTAACTGCTTGTTTTCTTGATCTGCAATTATCCTTTTTATCTATATTCCGCAATAAGTATATTTTTATCAGATTCTAACTTATTAGACGTTAGCCAAAGAGATCAACGCACAAAGTGACGTCACATTTGAATTTCAAAAAACTGTCCAAAATAGGATAGAATTTGGATAGGATTCAAGATTAGGTTTGTTATACTGAAATAACGTTTATTTAAAACAATTAAAATTACAATACTAATTAATATATAATTGTGGTAGTAACTAGATAATTAATTATATGTCGGTGTTTCTTCTAAATCAAACTGTAAACCAAATATATCATGTTACATTAAACTAAAATCTAATAAGTTAACTGGGTGATTAATTATCTTCACCATAACCCACGAAAACAACAGGAACAAATAAGATTTACAACTACAAACGATAAGACATTTGACCATATCCGATGAGAATAACAAATGTTAACATCAAAACTAAATACATGAATTTTGGATAGAAAAGTACCTTGACACGTCCTATAGCAATGCAAATTAGCAAAACAGTCATAATCAGGAATAAGTCACGTTCGGTAATTAAAAGATCAAACGACGTTACGATAAACCACAATCTAACACGTGGTAAAAATGTTCTAAGTTAGTTTGGACACAGACACATCGTATGGATCAACCAACTCGTGATGGTTTCCGTAAAATTAACGAAGTGTCCTTTTTATCTGTCCTTCCCATACATATAGAATAATAGGTAGTTTCGTTTTTGATACTGACTATGTCATGTGGAATATCTAGACGGGTCCGTTAGGGCGAGTAAAGATATTCCGAATGATATAGTCAGTATAAAAAACGAAACTAACTATTATTCTGTTTATTGGTAACTATTATGTCACTGAATGTATTGCCTAATATTTTCAGTGATACAGCCAGTACGTTGATACTCAAAGATATTAGGCAGTAAGATCAAAGGGAAAACATACGAATTACCGATAAAAATGTAACTCTGTTGGAGCAGTTTCTACGTTAGGAGCACATTCCTTGTATATGGATCCGTATAGTGTGAATATGAACGAGCATAACGTATCAACTGGGATATGTAAACACTATACGAAGGAGTATGTTACTGCTGAGGAATGGGTAATTGATATTTGGGAAGTTGAAATCGTCCCGTTTATCATAGATTTTTATGTGAAATCGTCTATCTGAGTCAATGTTGAGGAAAAGATCAAGGTATGAAGTAGTTCTTCTAGAATCAGTAGTATCCTTAATATCAAGTTCACTGGGATATATGAGATGTAAGTATTGACTGAAATATGGTTATTCAATGGTAGGACATCATCGATATATCAGAAAGTAAAATTAAAGAATTTCGCAAGGTGTTTTTTCTGCTTCATACGAGTACAAAAACCAATCGGCCAGTAGGGGTGCACACTTAGTGCCAATTGAAATACCGAATGGCTGTTGAAAGAAGTCCTCCAAAATCAACAAATATATTGTAAATCAAAAAGTCCAGCATTTTGACAATATCATCTTCCTTAAAATATTAAGCTTTATAAAACTTTCATTGAAATATAAAGCGTCGTGTAAACTACCAGCAATCCCAATAAAAATAAAACACAGCCATTTATTTGCCATGTTTTTGTAATTTACCCATATATTCTTTTCCTTTGCATACAATGCTGATTATTATGACGATCCAGCCAAGTAGACGTCAATTTTGACTTAATCAAGTTGAATTAAAACGTATACAATTCTGATATTGTGTCTGTTAAATCAATATAAAATAAGATTATCAATGAGAATTTATATCATAAGAGACAAAGGGAAGAGGGTATGAAAAGTAGAATCACAAAAATACTGGACTCCGAGGAAAGTCCTGAATCAAACGGCAAAATCAAAACATCAAACACATCAAAAAAATGGATAACAACTGGCATATTCTTGACTTAGTACAAGGATTTTCTTATGGAACCTGGTTTTATAGCATGCTTACCTCTCACTTGTGTGTCAGTCGCATATATAAACAACTATATGGCAATGTTTGGTTCACAAAAATGAGAAAACACATACCATAGAGCAAAGTATAAAACGACCAATTATGAAGAAACCTTTAATTAAATTGAGAATGTATTAGGACAACAATCCGAAGGAAGAGCAGAAAACAGCCGAAGGCCGTCAATACTAGAAAACCTATAAACCCCACTCCCGGTGCCAACAGCTTTTGGTAAGTCGTGTTGCTTTATCTTTAGTTGTATTGTCTTGTCTTGTGTACTATTATTTGTCTGTTTGTCTTTTTATTTTTTAGCCATGGCGTTGTCAGTTTATTTTCGATCTATAGTTTGACTCTCCTCTATATTTCTCTTTTATGTCTGAATTTAAATCGGAATACCATTTAAACAAAGTCCCCAACGTTTAGCTAAAACTATTAATTGTCTTTAATGTAAGACAGTGACAGGTCCAGGTGAGGACGTAATGGGTGTACTCCCCTTTAAAATCGTCATCACTTAAGTTGATCAAGAATGATTTGAGAACACAATCAATAAGGATCGTCTTAATGCTCTGCTTCTTCTTTATGTTCACAGAGACATTAAACTCGATTATGATGACATAATTGACGATTCCGCCATGCAAACTTCTCATATGGATAGCCTTTGGTAGTATCATATTGTTTCAATATCCATTAGTGAGTAACTCAATGACATTGACCTACATGTTGCCATAAAGGTCAAGCACCATGTATATGTATGTACCACATACAACCTATCGGAACTAGACAGGGACATGATTACTTTAATTTAGTACTGTACTACAATGACGTCAATTTGTCATATTCAATCATGTAATTTACATTAAAGCCTACAATATTTAGAACGAAAGAACTTTGTACTTCAGTGTTTGTTTTTCTTGTATTATGTATGTCGTTCAACGAAACCAGAACTTAATTTGAAATAGAGATATATTTATCAGTCTGACAACTTGACAAAATTTGATGCTCAATCAGGTTGAAATCCAGGAGCTTGTGAGTTTCCCAAATAAACCCTCTACCAAGGAAGCCGTAATTACGCATCCCTTTCATAATAATATAGCCTAGAAACATCCTAGAAACACTTTAAAGAATAGGAATAGTTAGCTTCAAAACATTTCCCGCCGCTATCATCTAATGAAGGTTATTATTCACGGTCGATCTAAACATTAGATTATGGGTAACATGGGGTTATGGGTACAGTAGTGCAGCTGGAAAAGCAACAACATTTCATCAATTAAAACCTTGAAAAAAATCAGGACACTTAATATGAAAATCATGACATTTTCATAGTTTTCTCAGTAATAACATATTATACAATATAGATAAGAAGATGAGGTATTAGTGCCAATTAATGAGATAACTCTCCATCTAAGTACAAATTTTGATATTATTTCTTAATTTTTAAAAAATACGACAATATAGTTGCCCACATCAAGTACATTGTTCTTTTTGTGCAATGGTACAAATTGTGCCTCTTTTAATTTGTCTGGACAAGTGGCTGATTTTATAGTCTTGTTTATCAATAATTTAGTTATTGGTTTTGTGATAACTGGTTGTGCTAGTTTTAGGACTTTAACTGATAAGCCATTTATTAATTCCTGTTGCCTTTTAATGTTATTTTTTTTTAAGTTGTTTGTCTACAAATTCATTTGAGATGGCACTAAATTCTAGTTTTGTTTTCGTGTATTTTTGTAACACTTAATGGATGGTTATTATTAACAGGTGTGTTGTTGTCAATATCTTTAGCCACATTAATAAAAACAAATCGTTAAAGTGTTCTGCTATTTTCATTTGGTCACTTATTATGGTTTCTTCATCACATAGAATGATATTTTTTGTGAAGTTGCTACCTTTGTTTGTAATGAAAGGTTTAATAGTAGACCAGAAATCAGATGTGTTAATGGTCCGCCTACGCAGCGTTCGTAAAAGTATGTGTTAATGGTCCGCCTACGCAGCGTTCGTAAAAGTATGTTTTGATGGTCCGCCTATACGCAGCGTTCGTAAAAGTATGTTTTAATGGTCCGCCTACGCATCGTTCGTAAAAGTATGTTTTAATGGTCCGCCTACGCAGCGTTCGTAAAAGTATGTCTTAATGGTCCACCTACGCAGCGTTTGTAAACGTATGTGTTAATGGTCCGCCTACGCAGCGTTCGTAAAAGTATGTGTTAATGGTCCGCCTACGCAGCGTTCGTAAAAGTATGTGTTAATGGTCCGCCTACGCAGCGTTCGTAAAAGTGTGTGTTAATGGTCCGCCTACGCAGCGTTCGTAAAAGTATGTTTTAATGGTCCGCCTACGCAGCGTTCGTAAACGTATGTTTTATTGGTCCGCCTACGCAGCGTTCGTAAACGTATGTTTTAATGGTCAGCCTACGCAGCGTTCGTAAACAATGGATTTTTTTTTTATTTTATTGACTAAATTTCTCTGTTGTCTATAGAGTTCCCAGTTACTGCCGGATTTTTGTTTGTTTTACCTATTGTACAGTTGTCTTTTTTTGTACACTGTTTTTCGTAGCTCCTGGTTCATAAATTGTGCTGGTTGTTTACATTGTTTCCTTTTTTTTCAAGGGAGCATGTTGGTCTAAAACATTTACCAAGTGCTGCCTTTTCAAAATCTGAATATTCCTGATTCATATCATCTTCATCTATTAGTGAAGAAAATTCAATTTATAAAAAATCTATTTAAAGCTTTAAAATCTGCAGGAGCCACATCAGCATGAGCTTCAAGTCGATATTCTTTTCAACATCATATTTAAATTTAGCGATACACATACAATTGTCATCACAGGAGACTTTAATCCAACAGTATTAGTCGTATTGGGCACAACTTTTTGGAATTTTGGATCCTCAGTCAATGCTCTTCAACTTTGTACTTGTTTGGCTTTATAAACATCTTGATATGAGCGTCACTGATGAGTCTTTTGTAGACAAAACGCGCGTCTGGCGTACTAAATTATAATCCTGGTACCTTTGATAACTATTAGCCTCTAGATCATACAAAAAGCATGATGCACAATTTAAGAAATTTATTCTAGATCTTCAACTGAAATCTTCTATCATCTGATCAACCTCATGTGGAATCTTAGATCAATATAAAAACATGAAATGGATCCAGTCAACACATCCAGCCACACTTGTGTAAGTGCAAATATAAAAATCAATCTCAAACGGGAAAATACCATCTCCCCAAAAAACTTAAAAAAGAAGATGCCACTGCTGTTCCAGCAAAAATGATAAAATTACAGTGCCTCAGTGGAAGGCTCATTTAAGCGACTTAACTAACATAAGGAATGAGTCGATAAAGGAAAACCAAACTGATATTTCCAAAACATCAACTGAATAAAAGATCAAAGAGAAAAGAAAAATATGGAGAGTTGACAAAAAAAAAATAGATTCAGAAATCATGGACAATCCGTCAATGAAAATTGTTTACCAACTGATCAATAGAAATAGAGGCCAATCCAAAACCTCAACAACCTCCATCATAAAAGGACCAAATTGTGATATATATGATGATCCGAAAACATGAACACTGAAAGTAGAACCATTATCAGAAACTGAATTTTTTTAAGCAAAAGGAAAACTAAACCCAGGCAAATCATAGCACAAAAAAACAAAAACAAACTTTTCTTTAAGACTGGAATTACTAACCCAGTACTTAAAAAGCTTACAGATCATGATAAAATTTAATTAAAAATTATGTAATTGATGTACGGTGGTTAGCGCTTGTTGGCAGCTCCTACTTTGAAGTCGAGTAAATCCTTATTAATGTGATTATTGTATGTGAAATTTGCTCTGGAAGTGTAGAATGGTTATACGAATATTCAGAAATACAAAACTGTGGTGAACTTGATCAAAGAAATGGATTAGATACACATTTATTTTCCATTAACATTTTTGTTTACATTGTGTTTAAATGGCCGTGAACTCATTTCTTTCAAGAAGGCTATTTTTAGCCACGATACTAAACAAAACAGTAATCAACCAGCCGTGGACGATTAACTACAGTACATGTACAACCAACGTGAAACTTGCCAATCGCACCAGGCGTGGAACTAAAGGTGGAAGGAAAGTTGTTCGTTCTATTCGTACTTTGGTAAGTTCAAGTAGAGATTTTATACCAAAACAAAAGCAACATGGAGTGAATATCAATAACTTAAGTCAATTAGCATTTCAAACCAGTGCAATACCAACTTCATCAAATCAACCAATATCATCCATTCCATCTATTATAAAGCCTCGGATACCTCAAAACAAACTGACTTCTGTACCGAATTTATTAAATTTTGCTAAGATTCCAAAAGCAATTAGTAACAACAACAAGTGTTTATCGCTATTTTCATTGAACTGTAGATCAGTAAAGAACAAAACTGTCTCACTCTGCGATTTCATACAGTCAAACAATGTGGATTTACTTGGCTTGGTACTACA
Organism: Mytilus edulis; assembly: GCA_019925275.1. Taxonomy (NCBI): domain Eukaryota; kingdom Metazoa; phylum Mollusca; class Bivalvia; order Mytilida; family Mytilidae; genus Mytilus; species Mytilus edulis. Next base: position 109,669,320 of record CM034354.1, on the reverse strand, counting down.
ATTGACAAACTCGTGACTTCTAAGCTCATTCCAGACGGATACGATATACACCAGGTATCACGAAAAGACCAAAGAGGCGGCGGTCTAGCTGTTGTCTACAAAACATATCTTGATGTCAAAGTAGTTAAAAACGATTGTCATTCTACCCATTTCGAACTAATGGAGTGTAAAATTGCTACACAAAATCAACACCTTCGATTATGCGTGATATATCGTCCACCTCCATCGAAAGCGAACAAATTCCGAAATTCAATATTCTTTGGGGAATGGTCACGGTTTCTTGATCGTACTGTTGTTGTTTCAGAAAAACTTATTATAACAGGAGATCTAAGTTTTCATCTAGAGGATCCGACGGAAAACGATGCACATAAATTTCAAGAAACGCTCGAGGAACATGGACTCTCGCAACATGTCACCGGTAAAACACATGTACATGGTCATACCCTCGATGTAGTCATAACGAGAGAAAGCAGTTCTATTTTGAGTGATATACCTTCAATGCAGGACCCACATCTCTGTGATAACAAAGGCAAACCCTCTGGCGATCATCTAGCAATTTCGTCACAAATTAACATCGCTAAACCACCAAAACAGCGCAAAACAGTGATATTTCGGAAATATCGTGATATTGTAGTCAAAGATCTTATTACTGACTTGAATAATTCCGCCGTTCTTTGTAATCCGGAAGGATCTTCAGATGAACTGGTGAAAGTATATAACTCTGAAGTTCAAATTATCATCGATAAACATGCTCCATTACAAACAAAAGACATTTTGCTAAGACCTAACACGCAGTGGTATACCGATGAATTGCATTCAGCAAAAAGAGAACGCCGAAAAGCTGAGAGACAAATGCGTAAAACAAATTTAGAGGTGCACAAACAGATTTATAGGGAAAACAGTGTACAATCAAACATACTGCTCTTGAAATGTAAAAATGAGTACTTTTCTAACAAAATCATAGAAATTGGAAACGATCAAAAACAGCTGCACAAACTTACGAACAATCTCATGGGAAATAAAGCAGAAACTGTACTACCATCACACCAGGACGAACATGCATTATCCAATAGATTTGGTGAATTCTTTGTTGGGAAAATAGACACAATTCGCAACAACCTGAGTAATTCGAACAAAACATCAACAGCAGTTGATAATGCGCTTGAAGCCGATGTGAAATTCGACGGAAATCCGCTTACTTCGCTTTCACCAGCGTCAACTGAAGAAGTTCGAAAGATTATCAAGAGAGCTCCAGTAAAGTCATGCGAACTCGACCCAATTCCTACTTACCTCTTAAAATCATGTCTCGACAGCTTAATTATTTCCTATCATAACCAAGATAATAAACACTTCAATGGCAGAATCACAAGTTCCTGCATTTTACAAGGAAGCGGTTTTAAGACCTTTGTTGAAAAAGCCCGGTCTTGACGCTGATGAGTTAAAAAACTATCGTCCCGTTTCGAACTTGCCTTTTACCTCAAAGATCTTGGAAAAGGTGAGTGAAACTCGGTTCGAACAGCATCTTGAAGCAAACTCACTTTTCGACAACATGCAGTCAGCATATCGTGCTTGTCAAGGGCGGATGCAGGAATTTTCGAAAGGGGGGGGTGCTAACCCAGGGCAAAGGGGGGGTGCAGGGGGTGCAAAACATATGTCCCGATACAAATGCATTGATCGGCAAAAATAAAGGGGGGGGTGCGCACCCCCGGAACCCCCCCCCCCCCCCCCTGGATCCGCCACTGCTTGTCATTCAACAGAAACGGCTCTACTACGGATTCACCAAGATATAGTATTGGCACTTGATAATAACTGTTGTGCGGTACTTGTTATGCTCGATCTATCCGCTGCATTCGACATTATCGACCATCCAATCCTGATCAATCGGTTAGAATACTCTTCAGGCATAACTGGCTCAGCGCTGTCATGGATGAGATCCTATCTTGAAAGTCGAACTCAACGTGTAGCAATTGGCTCCGTATTGTCAGATGTAATAAACATTAAATATGGCGTTCCACAAGGTTCGATATTGGGACCCCGATTGTATTGTATTTTTGCAAAACCGATCAGTGAAATATGTCGGCGACACAACTTTAGCTATCATGGGTATGCTGATGACACGCAAGTCTACCTAGTTATCAAACCACTCGATAACTGGGACAACATATCTTCCCGTCTAGAGACTTGTTTAGTTGACATTAGTAAATGGATGTGCTTAAACATGCTGAAACTGAACCAAGACAAAACGGAACTGATCTTATTTTCACCAAAAAATCGTGTAAAGGAATTTTCGAATTGTCATCTGTTATTTGATGGATCAATAGTAAGCAATGCTTCTGTGGTAAAAAATCTTGGTGTTTATTTTGATAGAACATTAAGCATGGAAAAGCAGGTCAATGGCATCACGAAGTCGTGCTTCTTCCAAATTAGGAACATTGGTAGAATTCGGCAATATATCACTGAGGATGCCTGTAAAACTTTAGTCTGTTCGCTCGTCACGTCACGTCACGTCTAGACTACGGTAACGCTCTGCTTTATGGAGTAAATACCAGCTTAGTCAATAAGTTACAGCGAGTACAGAATACGGCAGCCAGGCTCGTCACACGTACCAAGAAACACGATCATATAACACCAGTTCTTGTGTCTCTTCATTGGATTCCGGTGCAGTACCGAATACAATATAAACTTCTTTTGTATACTTTCAAAATCCTGCATGGCCTAGCGCCCGTCTATCTTGGGGAACTCATTAGTGCCTATCAACCATCAAGATATCTTAGATCGGAAAATGCCATGCAGCTTATACAACCTCGTGTGCGCACCAAAATCTATGGAGAAAGACGTTTCGACAAAGCTACTGCGAGTCTTTGGAACAATCTTCCTAGCCATCTAAGACATGAACACTCAATCGAACTTTTTAAGAAAAATTTGAAAACCCATTATTTTAGACTCGCTTTCACAAAATGTTTCAGTGATTACATGTAACTTTTTATACTGACAGTGGCTTTTTAACTTTGTTCTTTTCGTTGTAGTATAATATGCCTTTTAATAATGATTATTTATTTTTTAACTTTTCTGTTCCTTTTGGTGTTTTTTTTATATGTGTTTCAAAATTTTATTTCATTCTTACTGCATTGATTGTTTTTATGTTTAACACCTTTTTTTTAACTGCATTGATTGTTTTGATGTTTAACACCTTTTTTTTTTTTTAACTGCATTGATTGTTTTATGTTAAGCGCTTAGGGTAATTTTAATTAGATAATGCGCTATATAAATATTGTAAATAATAATAAAAAAAAATAATAATAAAAAAGTTTTACTTTAGGGACCGTTCAATATTTATTAGATGGATGGGCCGGTGCATTCTTAATATTGTTTCATTAAAAAAGTTATTGCCCATCCTTTTAAATTCTGAAAAAAAGTCCTTGCCCATCTAAAAAAAAATCTATAAAAAAGTCCTTGCCCCTCTAAAACTCTATAAAGACAATCAAAAATGATTTAGGTTCTTTTTCTATCTTGAAGTTTTTAATTTTTTATGTCTTGAAATCAAAGAATAGACTTTATACAAAATTTAAAATGTGCTAGTTAATTCTATTTGTATATATCTATGTGTGTATCAGAACCATACATTTTATTAATTTTCAAAACCAGTATGAATATACATGTACTGATTTTATTTTATATGTACAGCCTCAAATACAATATTGATTTAAAATAAAGGAAATACTTTAAATTAAGGGACAATAACTCTTGGACTAGTAAACATATTATCATATACTGAATTACTAATTATTGTCCTAATAACAGAACATGTTTAATAGTTCAAATATCAATGTCCCTTTATCTATTCTACTTTTCAAAAAAGAAATTTTATATGGTCTTTTTTAGCAAATATAGGCAGACATGTTTTTGACTTTAATGATGCAGCCTTTTTCGCCTATTAATTAATTCCCTAAATTTGACAGCTTAACACAAAACTATAAAACAACCTGGCATTCTTTAAGATCAATATATAAATGAGATAGCTGTACAGTTATATGAAAATCTAAGTTGATTTGAAAAAGTTATAAAAAAAATGAAAGGTGACCATCTGAACTTAGTCTAAACTTAAAATTTTGGCTTTTTTTCAACCTATTAACTAAATCCATAAAATGACAGCAAAAAACCAAAGTACTAAACAGCCTGGCATTCAGTAAGATCAATATAAAAATGATATAGCAGTAGAGTTTTATGAAAATGCAAGTTGATTGGAAAAAGTTATGAATAAAATTAAAGATGACTATCTTGAAATAACCAAAAACTGAAAATTTAAGCTTCTTCTTAAACCTTTTTATTAAATCCATAAGAATGACAGCAACACACCACACTACCAAACATTTAGGCATTCTATAAGATCAATATATAAATGAAATAGCTGTAAAGTTTTATGAAAATCCATGTTGATTTGAAAAAGTTATAAAACAATTTAAAGATGACTATCTGGATTTAGCCTAAACTGAAAATTTGAGCTTTTTTTTTAACCTTTTTTTAAATCCATAAGAATGACAGCAATACAGCAAACTACCAATCAACCTGGTATTCTATAAGATCAATATGTAAATGAAATAGCTGTAAAGTTTTATGAAAATCCATGTTGATTTGAAAAAGTTATAAAAAATTTTAAAGATGACTATCTGGATTTAGCCTAAACTGAAAATTTGAGCTTTTTTTTAACCTTTTTATTAAATCCCTAAGAATTACAGCAATACACCAAACTACCAATCAACCTGGCATTCTGTCAATATATAAATGAAATAGCTGAAGAGTTTTATAAAAGTCCATGTTGATTTAAAAAAGTTATAAAAAAAATCAAAGATGACTATCTAGATTCAGCCTTAACTTAAAATTTGAGCTTTTTCTTTTCTTAATTAAATCTATAAATTTAACAGCAATACACCTAACTACCAAGCAACCTGGCTTTCTATACGATCAATATATAAATGAGATAACTGTAGAGTTTTAGGAAAATCCAAGTTGATTTGAAAAAGTTAGAAAAAAATTTAAAGTTCACTATCTGAATTTAGCCTTATCTAAAAATTTAAGCTTTTTTTTCTTACCTATTACTTAAATCCATAAATTTTACCGCAATACACCGAACTATTAAACAATTTGGTATTCTATAAGGTCAAAATAATTTAAAAGATAGTCTGAACAGAAAATTCTAGCTTTTTATTCCTTAATTAAATCTTTAAAATTGACAGAAATGAGCCAAGCTACCAGTTTGTTGAGATATGTTTTGAGTGCCCGCAAAAGAAATATCCTACAAACTAAGAAAATTGATAGCATAATTTTTCCTATAAAATATGTTCTGGCCCATCCACTAAATATTTTTAAAAAAGTTCTTGCCCATCCAAATATTTCCACAAAAAAAGTGCTTGCCCCGCCCCATTTTGCACCGGCCCATCCATCTGATAAATATTGAACGGTCCCTTACTTTAACTAACTTACTTATTTGATAGAAAATGGGGGCGAGTCATATAAATTTGGGGCGAGTTCGTCTTCCACGGTTTGTTATTTTATTTTCATTGTTGTAAGCGGCTGTGTTGTCATTTCGAGCAAAAGAAGAAACTGGAACGAACAATTATAACATGTAAGAGATAAGGCAAAATATCTAAACCATATAGTATATTCTATATTTCTCACAGGCATTTGTTTCTATCCATTGGAAGACCCACTATTGTAAGTTATATGGTTCGCTACTGACCCCCTACGGATCAATAGAGGGTTAGTAAAATCCATAGGGGGTGAGTCCCCTATGAATTTTATTCACCCTCTATGGATCCGTAGGGGGTCAGTAGTTAACCGTATAACGAATTTATAGGACGCTGGTTTTTTCTGCGGCGCAGTTTTTTGTTGAAAAATAAACAATGAAACACAACAACATTAATAGATGACGTCGCCATTAACGCGTCATGAACCCCATATGAAACTTACTAATCCCATAGGGTCTCAAAGGGGGTCACCACGTGACGGCGTTTAACCAATCACAACGTGATAATTCATCTGCGATAAAAACGTATTTTTACTCGTATCTATCCACTGGAAGATGTTATTCGCTCAATCCAGTAGGCATAGACACCTTTTTAGTTTTATTTAAGTTACAGTTCATCCTTTTTCATCTGAATATCTAGCCACTCACTTGCATTTCCTAGATGGTATTTTAGCATTTTTACTTCAACATGTTCAATAAACCACATACATGACATATAAGGCACAAAATGTGCACCATAATTCAGTTAAAAAAAAAGTGTTGAATTTGTCTGCATATTGTTTAAAAAAATAATTACAGAAACAGATTCCATCACCAAATCTCATGTAATATGATATTTATCCACTCTCAACAGTTTAATTTTAAATATTTAAAACGCTTGTGAGCCTCACGTTTCAAATTTGAAAATTTAAATGTTTCAAGTGGATAAATATCGTATCACACTCGATGCTGTGGTAGAATCTTTATCTAATAGATTGATAGCTAAAAATTTAAACTTACAAGACTTATTTTTGCAAAATAAAAAAAAAACAATAGTCAAAATATTTGAATCTCATACATGTAAAATTTATCAAAGACATATTAGGGGTTCACTGTAAGGCATCTAATGATGGATATCGAGCTGAACTTAATAGAATTCCCTTGAAAAATAAAATATTATATTCAATATTCAACTACCTGAACCATATAGTTTCTTCGGAAAATTCTTTGGCATATGATATATTCACTAAATCTGTAGATTCAAACCCTTGGGTCATAAAGGTCAAGAGTCTTTTGAATGAACTTGGAATGTCTTATATCATCAATAACTTTAATTATGTTAAAGGTAATTTAAATTCTATTAAACAAAGAATTAATGACCAATGTTTGCAAGTTCAAAATGCAAATATATTTGAATCCAAAAAGTTATACTTTTTCAAAAGTGTCTACATAATGGGCAGAAGACCACCCTATGTTGATATATTAAAAAACAGAAGTGACAGAGCTGCAATATGTAAGATCCGTATAAGCGCTCATACACTGATGATTGAAAGAGGGAGACATCTAAATATTCCCAGAAATGAGATATACTGCTCTGTATGTAATTCTGGTCAAATTGAAAATGAAAAACATTTTCTTTTACATTGTGAAAAATATATTCAACTAAGAGGGACATATTTTACCATAAAGTTTCAAATATAATCGTTGATCCTACAAAATTTCAAAAACATGAAAATAATATAATCTTTTTATTAAATAATAATTCATACACAATCCTAAAATTAACTTCCTCTTTCATCTCAGACAGTTTGAACCTGCGTAAAGCAGAACAAACTCTATAAAATTGCTAATAATCATTGTTCATAATATTACATATTAATATTGTCATTATTTTCAATACTTAATATGTTTGACCAACTATGTAATTGATATATTTTTTTTAATCATTTACTGTTGATGATATTGTTCTAAATATGCCTATTGATATTCTATGCATTATTACTATTTGTATACCAGTTGTATGGGCCATTGCCAATTATTGTAATTGTGTTTGTGCCAATAAAATATTTGTATTTGTATTTGTAACCTATGTCATCAATTATTTATACATTTTACAATGACAATCTGAAAAAACATCATTTAAAAATAACCAGTATCCATGGTAACTGAAAAACACACTGTCATGACTGTATTAGTCCAAATAATAAGGACATGCTAATTTTTTTTTACTTCGATGTCGCTGTATGAAGGCGTCCATCAAAAATTGAAATAGCTTTTTAACAATGTTTAAGACGTCATAATTATTTCAATAGAATATTTCGAATTTATGAACACATATGAGCCCTAGCTTGGTCTGTTTGCACACTCCATAGAGACCATTTGTCTTGGTAAAGTTGATCTGTAGTTGTTTTTTTTTTTAAAGTAAACAAATGAATTGTTAATAAAAATAATCAAATCTATTTTCACTGTGACCACATGTCAATGATGGTGACTGTTTCAAAGGTACTAGCCCACATAGATCTTAAAATGCCACTAATAGCTTTTAGCAAAACAGCAGTCCCAAAGTTACTATCTAATCTTAACCCACTTTACAATAGGATGCTAAAAGAATTAAAAGAGCAAGTGACATCAACTAATACTTTTTTAAGTTTAAGTAGCACCCCTGACTGTACAACATGGTTTAAAAAAAAATACAATATTGTAAATTTCCATTTATCATGTTTATTGACTTAATTCAACAACAATCATCTAGTAATAATAGTAATATACAAGCTGAGGGTTTGAAGGCATGTCCAGGGACTCATGTAATGCAGGGCAAGCTCATGTTGATTTGTCACATACATATGTTTTAATGGCATTTTTGTCAAATTTCTGTATGGTACCTTCGATATTCGTTCACCTAGAAACATGAAATTAACTGAAACTCGAAAAAAACAATACATTTTATGAAAAATCGACATGAGCTTGCCCTGCATAAGATATAACAGTATTCGTCCATACCAATTTTAAACAAATTAAGTCGTCTCGCAGGCCTCCAGATTTTTTTGAAAATTTAGTGTTCACCCCAAGAACCGGTTTGGCCACAACATAACAATTGCAAAGTTATTTACAATTTACACAGTGTGTATATGTTAAGTATGTTTAAGTATGTTAAAATGAACAATTGTTCCCATAGTTTAGGATTTTATTCATTATCATGATTATAGGTTGAAAAATACAGGCAAAGATGTTTATGAAGTGTCCTATATTTTGACTTTAAATAGTGGAACCTTAATCGGTGACAGAAACTTTTCCGGAAATATTGACTTTATTTTATTTTCCTGAATTGGGAATTCATTGTCATGTACATTTTTTGGGGCCGCTGGCCAATTTAAGGGCCGCTCAGCAGCCCTAAACTACAGTGTATATAGTGGAATCATCCCTGCATACATGTATAAAGCTTGTGAACTGTTGTATGATGATTTTTGGTAAAAGATATTATGTATGGAGAATTTCATAAAAGACACCTTTGTCCAAAGTCGGAAATATTTGTTTCCTTTCTCATGCATGTCATGTTTCTGTTAAATTCAATTATTTTCGTGTTTCTGGCCTCAGACCACAATTATTCTTCTCCTTTGCTACAATGCATCTATTGGTAAAAGTCAAATTAAATTTTAAATTTGCACCGCTTCAAACATGAAATAAATGTAACTCCTTATATAAAGACCATTATTAGTCTAATAAAATATGCTTCTAAGACAATCCTTTTTTTTTTTTGAGAGCCTTATTAACATACCAATGGTAGGATATGAATCTTGTATAAATGATTAAGACCGACTAAAGCTAATTTGAGGGGTGGTCGGAGGGGTCCTGATCCCGAAATCCCGGGCTTAAAAACATGAAACCCTAGATCGATGCAGAATTTAAAGAAATTCATATCCCGAAATCCCGTAAGGATCAATCTCCAAATCCCGAGCTTTAAAACAATCGATCCCGACTTCCCGAAAAAAGGTCCTGCCTCCCTCTAATCTCTACCCTACTTTCATGTTTGCCAAATCACTACTTTCACTTTCAACAATAAATTAACGGTATGCCCCATTTATGGGCATAATGTTTTCTAGTCTGCATCCGTGCGTTCGTTCGTTCGTCTCGTCTGTCCCGCTTCACGTGAAAGTTTTTGGTCGAGGTAGTTTTTAATGAAGACCAATCTACTGGAAACTCAGTAAATAAAGTGCGCATGTGGCATCCGTGTACTAGGAACACATTCTTGTTTCCACATATTTTACTTATTTCAATTATATACAACTGGTATGACCCCTTTTAAATTGTAAACATTTCAAAGAAAACAGTAGACAGAATACAGATAGTCTCTTTATATTAAAGTAGTATAATCGTAGTTTACGTGTAGATAAACGCGAAAAATAATTGTCCTGTCTAAGAACGCTCTGATTGGCCTATCTTTTTTTATACGACTGCAAAAATTTTAATGTTTTGTCGTATATTGCTATCACGTTGGCGTCGTCGTCGTCGTCTTGCGTCGTCGTCGTCCGAATACTTTTAGTTTTCGCACTCTAACTTTAGTAAAAGTGAATAGAAATCTATGAAATTTTAACACAAGGTTCATGACTACAAAAGAAAGGTTGGGATTGATTTTGGGAGTTTTGGTCCCAACATTTTAGGAATTAGGGGCCAAAAAGGGCCCAAATAAGCATTTTTTTGGTTTTCGCACTATAACTTTAGTTTAAGTAAATTGAAATCTATGAAATTTTTACGCAAGGTTTATGACCACAAAAGGAAGGTTGGGATTGATTTTGGGAGTTTTGGTACTAACAGTTTAGGAATAAGGAGCCAAAAAAGGGCCCAAATAAGCATTATTCTTGGTTTTCGTACAATAACTTTAGTATAAATAAATAGAAATCAATGAAATTTAAATACAACGTTTATGAACACAAAAGGTAGGTTGGGATTGATTTTGGGAGTTTTGGTCTTAACAGTTTAGGAATTAGGGGCTAAAAAGGGGCCCAAATAAGCATTATTCTTGGTTTTCGCACCATAACTTTAGTATAAGTAAATAGAAATCTATGAATTTTCAACACAAGGTTTATGACCATAAAAGGAAGGTTGGGTTTGATTTTGGGAGGTTTGGTCCCAACAGTTTAGGAATAAGGGGCCCAAAGGGTCCAAAATTGAACTTTGTTTGAATATTTCATCAAAAATTGAATAATTAGGGTTCTTTGATATGCTGAATCTAACTGTGTATGTAAATTCTTAATTTTTGGTCTCGTTTTCAAATTGGTCTACATTAAGGTCCAAAGGGTCCAACATTATGCTGAATCTAAAAATGTACTTAGATTTTTGATTATTGGCCCAGTTTTCAAGTTGGTCCAAATCGGGGTCCAAAATTAAACTTTGTTTGATTTCATCAAAAATTGAATAATTGGGGTTCTTTGATATGCTAAATCTAACTGTGTATGTAGATTCTTAATTTTTGGTCCCGTTTTCAAATTGGTCTACATTAAAGTCCAAAGGGTCCAAAATTAAACTAAGTTTGATTTTAACAAAAATTGAATTCTTGGGCTTTTTTGATATGCTGAATCTAAACATATACTTAGATTTTTGATTATGGGCCCAGTTTTCAAGTTTGTTCAAATCAGGATCCAAAATTATTATATTAAGTATTGTGCAATCATGGCAATAGCAAGAAATCTTCAAATGCACACAATATTGTGCAATAGCAAATATTTTCTATTGCACAGTATTGCACAATAGCAAGAAATATATAATTGCACAATATTGTGCAATAGCAAGAAATTTTCAATTGGAGTTATCTTTCTTTGTCCAGAATAGTAGTTGAATCAACTTAATCATTGTTTTATACAATATACAATGTATATTCACTTTTACGTAACCAACTGATAAATTAAAACAATCTTTACCATTCAGAAATGTTCAGTGATAACAATCACTTTATTTTACATTTTAATATTTTATGATGTATTTAAATGAGTAGTTATTGTTGCAAACTCCATTAGGAATTTGAATTGAGATCAGTTTTGGAAAAAGGGAAAGGGGGATGTGAAAAAAAATGGGGGGGGGGGGTTAAATTTTTCTCATTTCAGATTTCATAAATAAAAAGAAAATTTCTTTAAACATTTTTTTGAGAGGATTAATATTCAACAGCATAGTGAATTGCTCAAAGGCAAAATCTACTTTAAGTTCATTAGACCACATTCATTCTGTGTCAGAAACCTGATATGTCAACTATTTAATCACAATCCAAATTTAGAGCTGAATCAAGCTTAAATGTTGTGTCTATACTTGCCCAAACTGTTCAGGGTTCAACCTCTGCGGTCGTATATAGCTGCGCCCTGCGGACCATCTGGTTCATTTTTATACGACCGCAAAATTTGAAAAAATTTTCGTCGTATATTGCTATCATGTTGGCGTCGTCGTCTGCGTCGTCGTCGTCGTCGTCCGAATACTTTTAGTTTTCGCACTCTAACTTTAGTAAAAGTGAATAGAAATCTATGAAATTTAAACACAAGGTTCATGACCACAAAAAGAAGGTTGGGATTGATTTTGGGAGTTTTGGTCCCAACATTTTAGGAATTAGAGGCCAAAAAGGGCCCAAATAAGCATTTTCTTGGTTTTCGCACTATAACTTTAGTTTAAGTTAATAGAAATCTATGAAATTTTGACACAAGGTTTATCACCACAAAAGAAAGGTTGGGATTGATTTTGGGAGTTTTGGTTCCAACAGTTTAGGAATTAGGGGCCAAAAAAGGGCCCAAATAAGCATTATTCTTGGTTTTCGCACAATAACTTTAGTTTAAGTAAATAGAAATCAATGAAATTTAAACACAATGTTTATGACCACAAAAGGAAGGTTGGTATTGATTTTAGGAGTTTAGGTCCCAACAGTTTAGGAATTAGGGGCTAAAAAGGGACCCAAATAAGCATTTTTCTAGGTTTTCGCACCATAACTTTAGTATAAGTGAATAGAAATCTATAAAATTTAAACACAAGGTTTATGACCATAAAAGGAAGGTTGGTATTGATTTTGGGAGTTTTGGTCCCAACAGTTTAGGAATAAAGGGCCCAAAGGGTCCAAAATTAAACTTTGTTTGATTTCATCAAAAATTGAATAATTGGGGTTCTTTGATATGCCGAATCTAACTGTGTATGTAGATTCTTAATTTTTGGTCCCGTTTTCAAATTGGTCTACATTAAAGTCCAAAGGGTCCAAAATTAAACTTAGTTTGATTTTAACAAAAATTGAATCCTTGGGGTTCTTTGATATGCTGAATCTAAAAATGTACTTAGATTTTTTATTATTGGCCCAGTTTTCAAGTTGGTCCAAATCGGGGTCCAAAATTAAACTTTGTTTGATTTCATCAAAAATTGAATAATTGGGGTTCTTTGATATGCCAAATCTAACTGTGTATGTAGATTCTTAATTCTTAAAATTGGTCTACATTAAAGTCCAAAGGGTCCAAAATTAAACTAAGTTTGATTTTAACAAAAATTAAATTCTTGGGCCTCTTTGATATGCTGAATCTAAACATGTACTTAGATTTTTTATTATGGGCCCAGTTTTCAAGTTGGTCCATATCAGGATCCAAAATTATTATATTAAGTATTGTGCAATAGCAAGAAATTTTCAATTGCACAGTACTCAGCCTTCAATTGCACAGTATTGTGCAATAGCAAGAAATCTTCAATTGCACAGTATTGTGCAATAGCAAAAATTTTCAATTGCACAGTATTGCACAATAGCAAGAAATATCTAATTGCACAATATTGTGCAATAGCAAGAAATTCCAATTGGATTTCAATTGGAGTTATCTTTCTTTGTCCAGAATAGTAGTTGAATCAACTTAAATTATTGTTTCATACAATATACAATGTATATATTCACTTTTACTACCAACTGATAGATTAAAACAATCTTTACCATTCAGTAATAACAAGCACTTTTTTTACATTTTAATATTTTATCATGTATTTAAATGAGTAGTTATTGTTGCAAACTTCATTAGAAATTTCAATTGAAATCAGTTTTGAAATAAGGGAAAGGGGGATGTGAAAAAAAAATTGGGGGGTCAATTTTTTTCATTTCAGATTTCATAAATAAAAAGAAAATGTATTCAAACATTTTTTTGAGAGGATTAATATTCAACAGCATAGTGAATTGCTCAAAGGCAAAACCAAAAATTTTAAGTTCATTAGACCACATTCATTCTGTGTCAGAAACCTATGCTGTGTCAACTATTTAATCACAATCCAAATTTAGAGCTGAATCCAGCATTGAATGTTGTGTCCATACTTGCCCCAACCGTTCAGGGTTCAACCTCTGCGGTCGTATAAAGCTGCGCCCTACGGAGCATCTGGTTGTTATCTATCATACGACTGGTTGTACTTGTGGATGTTTCAAACCGGAAGTCTTATCTATGACTAAAAGTCAGTCTGATGTCGGAATCAATATCCGGACTCCTTTTTTGTCCGAAATATATATCTCAATCTGAACAATCATAAGAATGGATGACAAATGCGACTATGCATGTTACCTATAGAACACAGAGGCATGCTGATTAATTTATCGTGGAAGGAAGAGAAGCGACACACAAAATGAGGTCTTCTCGTTTAATAGTATAGAAGCTTAGAGGCACTACACTTTCTGTTATTATAACTCATTAATTGTTTGTATTATATACAAGCTTGGAGGAACTACACTTTCTGTTTTTTAATTCATTAATTGTGTGTATTATATACAAGCTTGGAGGAACTACACTTTCTGTTTTTATAATTCATTAATTGTGTGTATTATATACAAGCTTTGAGGAACAATACTTTCTGTTATTATAACTCATTAATTGTTTGTATTTAAGGTCAACAAAAGAACAGTTTTGACAGAAAGGATGGACATTATGACAGATAAAGTTCAGGTAACCTTACAAATTGATAGTTTTGACAGAAAGGATGGACATTATGACAGTGATAGTTTTGACAGAAAGGATGGACATTATGACAGATAAAGTTCAGGTAACCTCACAAATTGATAGTTTTGACAGAAAGGATGGACATTATGACAGATAAAGTTCAGGTAACCTCACAAATTGATAGTTTTGACAGAAAGGATGGACATTCTGACAGATAAAGTTCAGGTAACCTTACAAATTGATAGTTTTGACAGAATGGATGGACATTATGACAGATAAAGTTCAGGTAACCTTACAAATTGATAGTTTTGACAGAAAGGATGGACATTATGACAGATAAAGTTCAGGTAACCTTACAAATTGATAGTTTTGACAGAAAGGATGGACATTATGACAGATAAAGTTCAGGTAACCTTACAAATTGATAGTTTTGACAGAAAGGATGGACATTATGACAGATAAAGTTCAGGTAACCTTACAAATTGATAGTTTTGACAGAAAGGATGGACATTATGACAGATAAAGTTCAGGTAACCTTACAAATTGATAGTTTTGACAGAAAGGATGGACATTATGACAGATAAAGTTCAGGTAACCTTACAAATTGATAGTTTTGACAGAAAGGATGGACATTATGACAGATAAAGTTCAGGTAACCTTACAAATTGATAGTTTTGACAGAAAGGATGGACATTATGACAGATAAAGTTCAGGTAACCTTACAAATTGATAGTTTTGACAGAAAGGATGGACATTATGACAGATAAAGTTCAGGTAACCTTACAAATTGATAGTTTTGACAGAAAGGATGGACATTATGACAGATAAAGTTCAGGTAACCTTACAAATTGATAGTTTTGACACAGTTTTCTTAACAAGTGTATGACATGAACCTACATGTAACTAATAAGTTAGAGAGGTTAGGGGAGACAAAGAATGATATGTATATATATATATATATACATGTATAAGTGTCTTAGAATGTAACTTTAACACACTAACGAGTGTTATAAAATTAGTTTTATGTATTATTCACGCAATATTTCGCTAAACAAATTAGCTTCATCGGGCGTGTGCATCTATCTAGGTGTTCGCTAAACAAATAAGCTTCATCGGGCGTATGCATCTATCTAGGTGTTAACAAATTAGCTTCATCAGGCGGGTGCATCTACCTAGATAGATGCACATAGATGCACACGACTGATGAAGCTAATTTGTTTAGTGAAATATTGCGTTAATAATTTTAGTAACTGCATCAGTTTATTTACAAACTGATCCACACCTAGATAGATTGAATGTTGATTGTTGCTATTTTTAGACACTATATATATACATGTATATATACATTTGTATATTGCAAAATTCCCTATCTATGGCCAATAGAATCGAAATTTACTGTGAATTTATTGAATTGAGATTAATGAAATAATTATTGAAAGTTTGGTTAGAAATAATTTCAGACTAGCATTGGCTGATCACAACATCCATCATGATTATTCCATCTTTCAACTTACAGTATAATCGGTTAATTTTAATTTTTTTTTTGGGGGGGGGTGTTATTTTTGCTTATTTTCGCGTATAGAACAAAATTGCAAAAATAAATTTCGTTCAAAGTAAAACTGCACATGCACAGGTATTAATTAAAGTATTAGATCTGCTAAAATAATAATCGCCAATATATTTTGAATACCTTATTCAATGAAAATTGCGAAATTTTACACACTCGAAAAATAACCCAGTGTACAGTATTGTGTTGGTTTGTCTGGACAAAGTGGAAAATAGTAAATAATTGTAAATTCTTTTCAAGAAGCCAAAATATAAAAAACACTCATAATGTTTTATATTGCAAAGAAGCCATGATATAAAGATTAAACTGATAATGTTCTTTTTTATATATATATATATTTCTAGCAACAAATCCTTAAAACTTGCAAAATGCTGTTGAACAAGGCAGAGAAAATCCACGACTTAGAAGTCAAACATGAAAATGACCCAGATCTGCTAGATTTGAATTTCAATTCAATGGTAACTGTTATAGATAACATGAAAACAGAGGTTATGGAACAAGACACTGTGGAAACAAAAGTTATAAAAAAAGTCACCGTTGAAACAGAAGGAGATACTGCAAAAACAGAACCATTTACTTTAAAAAGAGAACCAGATGCTATGGCAACAGAACTAGTGTCTATAGTTACAGGACAATTCACTATAGAAACAAAATCAGGTGCCATGGTAACAGGGCCAGTTATTCAATCAAAAAAGCTAGATACCTTTAAAAAGTCTACTTTTAGTGAAAAAATGTTTAATACTTTGAACCAAGATAGTTCAGAAAATTCTACGACCACAACGAATGCATATTCTAGTTCAAATCCTGCAAATATATGCTTGACAAATACATTGAACCAACCTACAAATGAAAACACTTTACAGACCTTGACAAATAAATCATATCAACCAAGAAATCAAAACACTTTACAAGGTAGTACTGTAAATTTTACAAAGACATCAGCAAAAGAGGTCCTAAATGAACCATTTACGCAGAGTCAGCAATCTGCCAAAACTGCTGAAATGTCATCTGATGCTTTAATTGATCCAGATGAAATAAAAAAGGAAATTGTAGATTACTTAGAACAATCTGGTACTTCAGAACTGATTCTTAGTAGGGATACAGTCAGAAATGTACAAGAAATAGATGGAGAAAATGATAATAGCAGAGAGGCTCAGAATGGCCAAGAACTGGAGGAAGGAAAAGAAATTAAATTAGAACCAACTGAGTCTAATCTTTACACCTATGAAAAAATATCACATTTAAATAAATATGTCGGTAAAAAGTCAAGGAAGGTGTACAAACTGTATAAGTGTACGGTGTGTAAGAAGACGTTCGATTATATATTATGTGTGCAGAATCACGTCAGAATACACACTGGGGATAGACCATATAAGTGTGGAGCATGCCCCAAGGATTTTGTTACAAAGTGTAGTCTGGCAGAACATGAGAAAGTTCATACAGGTACGGTTTGTATTTATATTTTAGATTTGAGAATTAGAAATTGGTTTCATTTATCAAATGTACAAATATCCAGATATAAATGTATCATTATAAGTATTCCGCCAAAATTAAAAAAAAATCAAATAGTTTAATCTCTAATGAAGCATATTATGTATGGACTAGTATCTTTATTTTAATTCTGATGCTTCATGTCATTTATGTGGTAATCAGTGTGTAATTAAATGACTGTTTGCATGGCCGTCTACATGTTTGTAACATCTGTGTACACATGCATACATATATGTGTGTATTTTCTAATGAATGTAGGACAGAAAGTCACATGCAGGACAAAAAGTCACAGACAAAAAGTAACGGACAAAAAGTCACAGAACAAAAAGTCACAATTCATTTTTTCTGATTATTTTCTTTGAATAAAAAACCCTTATTTCTACAAAAATATTTTTGTATTTTACTTGAACTATTGTATATAAACCACCTTTGTAAACAAAATTTATCAACAAAAATATTTAAGATGATCAAATAATTGTTAAAAAACATAGTGTCAAAGTTGCTTGGCACTTAAATGGCTTCCTGGTGCCAAGAAATATATCTTTTGCATGATTAAAATTAAATAAATCTTCATTTTTCAAGTACATGTATAATGACGCATTTCCTCAACTTAAGTATGAATATATTGTATTTAAAAGTAAATATTTCAAGATATTCTCTTATATATTCAAACAATTGTCAACAAATTATTTGTGACTTTTGTCCTGTGACTTTTTGTCCTACCAAATTTGTGACTTTATGTCCTGTGACTTTTTGTCCTGTGACTTTCTGTCCGTTTACCTTTTCTAATTTTGGGTGACTGTCCACACACTTGTAACATCTGTGTACACATGCAAACATATATGTATTTTCTAATTTTAGGTGACCATCCATTTGTTTGTCACAACTGTGTACAGAGGCAAACATATGTATATATGTGTATTTTCTATGTTTAGGTGACCATCCACATGTCTGTCTCATCTGAGTACACAGGTTTACATATATACATGTATGTGTGTTTTTATTTGTAGGTGACCGTCTACATGTTTGTCTTATCTGAGTACACAGGTTTACATATATATGTGTATTTTCTATTTTTAGGTGACCGTCCACATGTCTGTCTCATCTGAGTACACAGGTTTACATATATGTGTGTGTTTTCTATTTTTAGGTGACCGTCCACATGTCTGCCACATCTGTGGCATTACATTTATGCAGAACTATAAGTTGGCAATCCATCTCCAGAAACACAATGGTGAAAGTAATTTTAGCTGTGATATATGTGGGAAAGGATTCATCAGAAAAGATCATTTAAATAATCACATCCAGTCACACAATAAGGATAGGCCTTTCTCTTGTAAGATATGTGGTCAAAGTTATAAAACAGAAAAATCGGTAAAGGCACATGAAAGATCCCATGCTCCGGGGACATTCCAATGTCATTTCTGTCATAAGGTTTATACACAGAACAGATATCTCAAGGTTCATATTAATGAAAAACATAATCTCTCTCCGCTCGACAAAAGTAATGGATTGACAACAAGACAGAAACAGAAATCGGTACTGGTTGTGTGTGATATATGTCAGAAATATTATCGAAACAATTATATAAAAACACATGCTAAAAGTCATGACGAAAGTGCCAAGGATTTTGAGTGTCAGGTCTGTGGGAAAAGATTTGTAACGGAAAGTTATTTAAATTATCATGAAAACATTCATACGGGTGAGGGAATAGAAGAGTGCGATGTTTGTCATAAAACGTTTGTCAATCAAAGATCCCTTCAAAATCACAAGGTCAAACACACAGGAGCACGCCATTATAAGTGTGATATTTGTAATAAAACGTTCGCTCATTCATGTGTACTCAATGTACATATAAAAACACACCATAGATAAGACATACACATGTCAGGAATGTGGTTTACAGTTTAGTTTAGAGTATTATCTAAAGAGACATATTAAATATCAACACGGGACTGGGACGGTTTATGAATGTGAAATTTGTGGGAAGGAATTTAGAAGGAGTGACCAGATCAAAAGACACAAAGAAACACATGAAAGGAAAGAAGAGAAAAAGAAATTGAAAGAAAACAAAGAGAGTAGTCAAGAAAAGAGGAAGAAAACAATAAAGAAAACTAAAACAGAAGAAGAGAAAAAGGAAGAAAAAGAACGTTATGTAGAAAGTGATTTTTGTCCTGAGGAAATAAGTACAATTAGGTCATGCAGAAAGAAGAGACAAATTAAAGAGGACGATGAAAATGCTAAACCGAAACCGAAACGAAAAAAAAATCAATATGAAGAAATACAAAAATCAATGGAGCATAAAATTAAATGAAATTATAGTGAAAAATGGAAAAGGGAGATAACTTATATTTTTTCTATCTGTTTTATAAAATGTTTGTTAAAATTTATAAATTATGTTGAAATTAATCTTTAAATTCTATGAAATTATTTAGATTGATGTTAGCTGCAAACTGTGATGTATATAGTTTAATTTCAAATTTCTAGATTATGTTGAAATTAATCTTTACATTTTTTACAATTATTTAAATTGATGTTGTTTTTTTTAGTATAAGCTGCAAACTGCAATGTATATAGTTAAATGTGGTTAGATTTGTCCTTCTTACTCTATCATCTGTATTTTACTATCAAGATTCATTAAGGCAAGACATATATCAGTGTCCACATTTTATTTTATTATAAGCTTTAAACTGTGATGTATGTTGTCTTGTTAGGATATTATCAGATGCTCCATTATTGGTCCATCATGTTTGAAATGTTTCTAGAACTGAGGACACTCAAAATTAGTTTACTTATTATTTATTCTAGGGGCACTAGCTGTCAAATTCATGTTGACCGATTTGATTTAAATTCTCGTATTTGATTTATAACCATGTCAAACATTTATCCAAATTATAGAGTATAAAATAAACAATTTACAGGTCATTGGCTTGATAATATCTTAGTCTTGACGCCATCTAATTACTATGGAGTTGACCTTTGAAGACTTCCAATGATCATATAAGTGATATTAACATAAATGTAGATAGAAATGGAAATAGTACCTGTGCAATTGGATTTTTCTAGGTCTGTTTAATTTCCTATTATAGATTAAAAATAAATGTTAATCATTGTTTTTACCTCTATAAGGATGACTTTTAGTGGTTGAATTACAATGTAGTCAAACAAATTATTTACCTTTGTTTCACTTTCAATGTTGACAATCTTTTCCTTAAAAAAACGGACATGCACAGTTAAATTGATGTACACTTGAATACGGATTCAATGAGGTCAAATTATTCACTTACAAGACAATAATTCATCATCAATGTTTCTTAGCTTAATTTGACAAAATTGAACCATACTTACTGCTAAAAGCAAATTACTATTATTTCACTATTTCAATTTAATTAGTGATTGATCCTTATATATAAAATAGAAGATATGGTATGGTTACAAAAATGAGACAACTCTCCACAAGAGACCAAAATGATACAGCAATTAAAAACTATAGGTTACTGCGTGGCCTTCAACAATGAGCAAAGCCTATACCCCATAGTCAGCTTTAGATTTTTAATATATATCTTGTATCTAGTGCCCCTTTAAAGATGACAGAATGATTTTTTTTTTGTATTGACATAAAAAAATGAGTGCATTTAATATCCTTGTACGCCTAAATTAATTACTATTTTTGAAATCTATACCATGTAGACTAAACTTGTATATTCCATACATATATATATTTATTTTCTTACTTTCTTTTCAATTAAATATGTTTTATAATTTAAATAATTTTGTATTTTTTTTTTATTTACAATGTATAAGCAATTCATTATTTTTTCTCTGATTTTTTCTTTATAATATTATGCTAGCAGGGGGCATCATCTGAGTCCCTATGGACACATTCCCCATTTATTTTGTTTTGACATAAACAAATGAGTTTTTTGGAGTCGAAACTTAACTTGTACATTCCATGATATATATATATGTATTTATTTATTTTTTTAACTTTCTTTTAAATCAAATATGTTTTATAATTGAACTTATTTTGTATATTATTTTTTTTATATTTACAATGTATTTCATGATTTTTTTTCTCTCAGAATTTCATAAATTGGATATCCCATTCATGACAATATTGCACATTTATATTTCCTGCCATCAATCTGTGATTTGATAGTCACAAATGTCTTACTTAATTGACTATCACATATACAATGTACTTGAATTGTATTCTTAAAGTAATTGATACTATTATTTATTGTAAAAATGTATATGTTTAATATTTGGCTAAACTTATATATTTATGGTGATAATGACTTCACATTCCATTTTAAATAAATTATTTATACTGAAGGCACATGTTGAAGCGAATATACCTTTGTAAGGGGAGATAATTTTTGTAAATGAAGGTTGATAAACTTTGGTAAGGGGAGATAATTTTTCAAATAATAAATGAAGGGGATAGACTTTAGTAAGAGCCTAAGGGGAGATAGTTTTTGTTAATGAAGGAGGACAGACTTTGGTATGGGGAGATAATCTTTTAATGAAGGAGAATAAACTTGGGTAAGGGGAGATAATTAAGGTGGATAGACTTTGGTAAGGTGAGATGGTTAAGCTGGATAAACTTGGGTAAGGGGAGATAGTTGAAGAGGATATAATTTGGTAAGGAGAGATAATTCTTTTAATTAAAACTGCATTTTTTCTTTAAATTGTGTCCCCTTGAATGAAAAAACCCCCAGATTTGAAAGTTACATTAACAGAAAAAGATGAGACGTCAACAAGAACTTTTTATTTATTTGTACCAGTAAACTTGTTTTAGACGGTTTATTTTAATTATTTGATAATTGTATTAAAAGTTAGATTCATGGTTAATTGAAGTAGCTGTTATATTCAGTTTGTTTAGTTAGAAGTAAAAATATTACTTTTCCTATATTTTAAAAGAAAAAAAAATGGATGATCTGTCCATACTGTTACTATGGTGATAAATAACTACATTCCACAAATTGTTTATTGTTACCTGTTAATAAATTGTATATTGTATATTGTTACCTGTTAATTGTTTATTGTATTTATTTTGTTCCAATTAATTCTTCCATTGATTGTTATATACATAGTCTTTATTAAAAATGTTGAAGTTATGTCTTATGATTTATTTTATCAGTTTTTATTATCCAAAAAATTACAGCATGGTATTCAATATATTGTACAGAAATGAAAATTATTTGAGGGGCAGCAACAAAACAACACAAAACAAACAATTAGACAATATACGTATAGTGTCTTGAAATATGAAATTTATTTGTATTAGGCTTAGAAACGGGGAAATGCGAGGTTCTACCGAGCATTTTCCCGTTTCATGCCGAATACAAATAAATTTCATATTTCAAGACACTATACGTATATTGTCTTTATACTGAAATCGATAAAACATAAAAAAAATTAAAAAATATTTAACAAATGGGGTTCCATTTTGGGGTATTTCCCAATGAGCGTAGTCCCGGCAGTAAGACATTGACATTTTAGGGAATTAGAAAGGGAAAATTAACTTAATTAATAACATTTAAAAATAACATGGTATATAAATTACCAATTTGAAGACATAACAAGTTTAAATTAATAAAAGTTTGACCATTGTTACTACACATTAGTTGTGATGTGACGTTGTTGATGAAATACAGTAGTTCTGGTAAGTAGGCCGCGCTTATAGGTTAGTTGAAGTCATTGATGTATAAAGCTAATGTTTATATGTATAGTAGCTGATTGCAGTATAATCAGTGATTATTGCATCATATTTTGCATTGCAAGATATAGTCCCCTTTAGGTTTAAAATTCATTCTATTGGAACAAAATGCTAACTTGATCTATAACTTGCCATGGTGTAAACTACATACCAAATATCAAGTCAATATCTTCAAGCATGGGAAAAAAAGTATTGAAAACTGATTATTTAATTAAATTCAAGGGCCATAAATCTGCATTAGATCATGAGAAAGAAACAATATTAGAAACTTGATAAAGTACTAATATAAAAAGAATCTACTATTTTTGTCGAGCCTTCAACTTTTGTTGAAAAATCGAGACTAAGCGAGACTACATTCCGTTGTCGTCGCCCACAAATATTCACTCTGTGGTTAAAGTTTTTGAAATTTTAATAACTTTCTTAAACTATACTGGATTACTACAAAACATGGACAGAAGCTTGTTTATGATCATAAGATAGTATCCAGAGGTAAATTTTGTAAAAATAAAATTCCTTTTTTTCCCCTTTTTTTACTTATAAATGGACTTAGTTTTTCTGCAGGGAAACATTACATTCACTCTGTGGTTGAAGTTTTTAAAATTTTAATAACTTTCTTAAACTATCCTGGGTTTGTACCAAACTTGGACAGAAGCTTGTTTATGATCAAAAGAGAGTATACAGAAGTAAATTTTGCAAAAAAATAAATCCATTTTTTTCCGTATTATACTTTTAAATGGACTTATTTGCCAGGAAACAACACATTCACTCTATGGTTAATTTTTTTTTAAATTTAATAACTTTCTTATTCTATTTTTAATTTGTACCAAACTTGGACAGAACCTTGTTTATGATCAAAAGCTAGTATTTAGAAGGAATTTTTGTTAATATTTTGTACCTGTGTATCTGTATTTTACTTATAAATGGACTTAGTTTTTCTTCCAGTTAACATTACATACAGTCTGCAGTTAAAAATATTTATTAGATTCATAAACTATCCTGGATTTTTATAAAACTTGGACAATCAAAAGATAATATCAAGAGGAATATTTTTATTGATTTTTTCCTCATTTTTGTTGAGCCTGTGATTTTCAACAAAAGTAGGCTAGACACTGGGTTCCGCGGAAACCTTACTAATTTTTCAAGTATATCAAACTTTTTTGTATGCATCCACAATCAACAGTTAGGACATATGGTACATTATTGTCCATCTGTCAACTCAATCCAAGGATTTAAAATGAAAATGGAAGATAACTCTTGCCTTTAATAAAACATAAGACTTGTATTGAATCATTGGAAGAAACCACCATGTTGATATTGAAAACTTTTAGGTTTGTTGTTCAAAAGTTACAGGACTTTAATTACCAGAATTAAGGCTAAATGTTTAAGTATCATGTACTACTAAAATATGCTTAGGTTTTTTGTCATATGAATATCTGATTAATAAGTAATATGGGTTCAATGCAAAGTCTACATATCTGTAAGACAGGATTCACCTAACTTCCGACTTCAATTCTTGGCTCAATTAAAGTTGATTTCATTTCTCAGATATTATTGTAAGCAGTTGGTCATTTATATTGATTGATTGTAAGGTGTACATGTCAGTCTGGCAGTTTCAACTTAAGGTGGCTCGGGGCCTTTTAAAAGTTTCTATCAGAAGTGCCGTATTTTTTTATATTTTATTCTTTACAGAAATTAAATCAAATTGGTCGAAAAAAAATAGGGGGTCACGGACCATTTAAGCTCAAAATTTTACTTTTAAACAGGTATGTAAAAGGGACCATTTTTCAATGAAATGATAGGGAAAATAGAGGTGTTGACATAATTTTATCGGATTATCAAAAAAACGTTCTATGACACTTGGTCCAAAACTGTAAAATAAAAAGCTGAAATATAGCTTCAAAGAATGAGCAAATAAAAAAAATAGGTCACCGATAAGGAAAAAAATATATTTTGCCTTAAAACCCAAATTTTGGCGGGAAAATGGTAAAAATGGGTGAAATGTCATTTTGACCCTTTAACAAATACGGATTATAACGAAAATATTCTATTATTCACATAACTACAATGATTTAGCATTTATAATCAATCAAAATATTTAAAAAAATTATATCGAATTTACGACAAATACTTTTGTAATTCATGCGTGAAATTATGCGCAGTCGAATAATCCCGAGCCACCTTAAGCTTGATCCTGTATTCATGGTTCCTTGTTCAATTTAAATTGGGTTTTTTTTGTTTTTGTATCCTTATACTATATCGGCAAAAGTTCAACTATACTTGGTGTATTAATTGATTGTAAGATTTTCATGTCAGTCTGGCAGTTTCCACTTGTATTTCATGGTTGAGTAATAGATCAAGTATATTTGATGGAGAGATTGTAAGGTGTACATGTTAGTCTGGTAGTTTCTACCTGAATTTGACACTAACCATGGTTTATTGATCAATGTTTAGGTTTTTTTGTTTTTGTATTCTTATCAGCAAAAGTTCCACCATATTTAGTGTATTGATTTCTGTCAACAGTGAAGTACTACAAGTATCATCAAACCATGGTTCAAAACACTACAGGGAGATAACTTTTAGTGTTTGTCAAACTGCTATATATCCAATGAATTTTTTTTAATTTTTAATTTTTAATTTTTGTATTTTAGTCAAACGGTCTACAAAAATGGTCTAAGTTAATATTTTATTGAATTTTTTTGAAAATTAAAAAACAAACTTAATTTTAGTCAAGGTATTTCGTACCACCTTAATATTTGAAGTGGCTGTTTTTATGCATGCAGTAATAAAGAGCAAAGAATGGTCAATGCAAATATTCCTTGTTTAAATGAAGTGGATGTTAGCAATACCTTTGAACTGTATTCAACTGATTGTTAAATGAATGTCATGTAACACCTATCATCAATTATAAATGTACATCTACTATATCATAACAATAAGAATAAGAATAACATGAATTTTTTACTAAACTTTATTTTCAAATAAATATTGCATATCAATATGTTTTTACAACAGAAATATCACATTATACTGAATAACCAGACACAAATAAAACTGACAGAATTATTTTATGCAGTATTGATACATTTCCTTCCATATAATTTTTAGTATCCCACACTGTAGAAATAGCAACTTTCTATTAAGTAATGTAGATTAATTGTATACCTCCATCTTGGATTAAAAATTGGTACATGTAGTACACAATCTGTCTACTTCATAGCCAAAATTTGCAAATTTTGAGACGATTGGATCAGCAACTTATGTGATCACTCAAATAAGGAAAAATACTTAATAATTGCAGTATTTTAACTGTTTTATAAAATATCAAATATTTTTTTCTGTTAAAATCAATTTTTTAACCTAGCCATTTAAGGGGAGTTAACCCTTATAGTAAACATTCTATTTTATTTCAAGTTTTTATCTCATAGATTTCTTTTCATTAACAAAACAGTTTTTCTTCATACATAGTATATATGCAAAATATAATCACTTTTGAACGACTTGTAACTTGAAAAATAGCACGTTGACCAATGCTGTATTTTTCTTGAAAAAATGACAGTAAAATCTACATTTTGGCAAAGTAAAAGATTTTTTTTATCTGAATGAATATTTACTGATGATCCTTTTTAAAGGATCAAAACCTGACTCATGCAAGAAAATCAATCTCGTTGAGATGACTAACGATAATCTATAACTATTTGTAATGTAATACTAAAAGATGGAGGCGTCGTTTCTTTATAAAGATTTTTAAGACATTTTTTCAATTTAAAAATAATGCTTATTCTGTTAGGAAAATATATTGTGAAAATTATTCTTCTTTTCTATTTTTATGTTATTTCTTTATACCATATTTTATTTCTTAGATTAGTATTTTATTTTTACTCTTTATTTTCAAGTTGTTCTCTATACTTAAGAGATAACTGTATTGTATTTGAAGCTTTAAGGACGTCCATCGGTAGTTTTACTGTCGCAAATTTAGTTTACCTGGCGACGCGGAGCGGAGACAGGTAAACGGGTATTTGCGACAGTTAAACTACCGATGGACGTCCGCAAAGCTTCAAATACAATACAGTTATCTCTATTCTAATGCAAAACAAGTTCATAATTAAATTTCAATCATTATTTCAGTGTAAAACCTTCATTAAAGTAAATTCCGCGAAAAGATGTTATCTTCTTTGGTCCCTACACTAGGTGACGTCATAGGTATGCTTCCGGTGTTAAACATAAAAACCGTGCGTTTTCTGGCTTCTGTGCCGCTTCAGAATGTAATAAAATTAGATAAAAAGAAGATTTTTAGGCGCAACAAGTGAGTTTTGTGTTTATTATTGTAAAAATGACATGTCAATACATTCCGAAATTCAAAATGTCGGCTTCCTTAGTTACAGACAAGGAGATAGAGAATTTTACGCTTGCTGTCATCCAATCAGAACAATTGTTACAAAAATAATTGCATTAGAATTTTGCCTTCCCCCCAGCATTATTTTTGATTTATATATTCTCTATTCTGTAAACACCATCCATTCCCTCAATAATACCGAACACACGATGAGACAGTAACCAAAAAAACTATGAGCTGTCACATTTTTTTAGTACACTCCAAAAAAAACAATAATGATTGTACACATGCAATAGAAGAGATATGATAAATTATAAATTTCTGTAAAAGTTAAACATAAAAAAACATCTCAGCAAAAATAAGATGGTCTAAGATGCAATAGTAAAAAGGCCTAAGATAATTCTTGATTTGTTAAGTTTGCTGCATGGGACAGCAAAATATAATCTTTTAAATGAAGTCTAAGATAAATAGCAAACCGGACTATAATAAATTTTGATTTACTAATTAAATAAGATATAAGTGAGACAAAATGTTGCATGAGACATCAAAATATCTACTTTTTAATTAAGATGCGACAAAATAGTAAAATGGACTATGATAATTATTGCTTTACTGAACGAGACAAAATGTTGGGACTTCAAAGTATAAACTTTTTAATGAGGTTGAATTTATCTAAATAATACTGAAGGTAGCAAACAATAAAATCATTATAAATTATAAATTGTCATTTTCTAGAATCTCACTTTTCTTAGCAATGACTCAAAAAATAAATGACAAAGTTATATATTTACAATAAAAAATTTAAATAATATGAAAGGACATTGGTGTCACACTTCAGTGGTTTTCAAAGTGATATTTAAGTCACACTTTAGTGATATACATTGATTTTGATGTCACACTTCAGTGGTTTCAAAAGTGATTGTGCTGTCACACTTCAGTGATTTCTGAAGTGATATTAATGTCACACTTCAGTGATTTCTGAAGGGATATTGTGTCACACTTCAGTGGTCTTCAGAGGAATATTAAAGTCACACTATGGTGGTTTGAAAAATGAGTGCTGTCACACTTCAGTGATTTCTGAAGGGATATTAATGTCACACTTCAGTGATTTCTGAAGGGATATTAGTGTCACACTTCAGTGATTTCTGAAGGGATATTGTGTCACACTTCAGTGGTCTTCAGAGGAATATTTAAGTCACACTATGGTGGTTTGAAAAATGAGTGCTGTCACACTTCAGTGATTTCTGAAGGGATATTGTGTCACACTTCAGTGGTCTTCAGAGGAATATTAAAGTCACACTATGGTGGTTTGAAAAATGAGTGCTGTCACACTTCAGTGATTTCTGAAGTGATATTCATGTCACACTTCAGTGATTTCTGAAGGGATATTGTGTCAAACTTCAGTGGTTTTCAAAATAGTTTTAATATATAACTTCAGAGGTTTTCAACTTACGTGATATTGAAATTTCACTTCAGTGATGTTTTAATTATTGGGATGTTTTAATTATTGGGATGTTTAATTATTGGGATGTTTAATTATTGGGATGTTTTAATTATTGGGATGTTTTAATTATTGGGATGTTTTAATTATTGGGATGTTTTAATTATTGGGATGTTCAATTATTGGGATGTTTTAATTATTGGGATGTTTTAATTATTGGGATGTTTAATTATTGGGATGTTTTAATTATTGCAAAAAATGCGACAAGGTTATAACCGCAATAATTTAAACTTGCATTCTGAAATTTTTTTAAATGAATAAAACAGGATTTTTCTGAATATTGCAAAATTAAAATAGCATTTTGGTCTAAAAATGACAACATTGCAATAATAAATGCACACACAATAATTTCTGAATTTACAGTAATCTTTCTGACTGTTTTAAAAGTACAAGTAAAATTTCATTAAACCTTTTTCAAGTATGTAAGCATTTGCACATCTATAAAACTTTAAAAACAAAAAAACAAAACTTCATAACAAATCTTAACAATATCTGTCAACTTTTATAATCATACATAAAAAAGCAAATTAACAAGTTGAAAAAATAAAAATGTCACTGTTAATGCATACAATGATTAACAATGAGACAGAAAATCCACATAATACATTAAATATAGCATATTAGCAAAGAGACATCGGAATGGAGGACTGGTTTATTTAGCACTTATACAGGTCTGGTACCCATCAACAAACAAATCTAAAAAAAAAAAACATACAATAAATTACTAAATGATAGTGCTGATTAAACATGGAAAATCTAAAATAATTTGCTTTCTAAATTATGTGATGTTTTTTCACTTGTTCAAGTCAGTTGTCATCCTGTTGGTGACATGACTGTGATGTTGTTTTTTTATTTTGTGTTTTAAAGTTGCTAGTGAAACTGAATTTAAGTCAATTCATTAATGACAACTTTTCATCTATTAGACTTATTCCTTATGTATTATCAAAACAATGAATTTTTAGTTTTGAAAATATAAGTCCCTCAAAACTATGTCTAGAAAAAATTCACTTGTTACTTTTTAAAATTTAACCAGCCCTTTGAAATGGCCTCTATCTCAGAAATTCCTCGATAAGAGTTGTCTCTGTCACAATATAATGTCATATCGCACTGCGGGTAAATTATCACGTTGCGATTGGTTTAACGACGTCACTTGGTGACCCCCTATGAGACCGTAGGGGGTTAGTAAATTTCATAGGAGGTTCGTGACGCGGGAATGGTGACGTCATCAACAAAACGCAGCAGAAAAAGTCCAGCGTGCGATAAATTCGTTATACAGTTAACTACTGACCCCTACGGATTTATGGATCTGTAGGGGGTCAGTAGCGAACCATATAACTTATAATAGTGCCTATCAATATAAGGTTTACATTTCACATCAATATCATTACTTCTACAAACCAGGCACCTGGGGATATTTTTGTGACTGCAAAATAATAGAAAATAACCTATATATATGCCTGTCCCATTATTCAGGAGTCTGTAATTCAGTGGTTGTTGTTTGTGTTATATAATTATTTGTTCATTCATTTTTTTGTATATAAATAAATTAAATCAGGCCGCTAGTTTTCTAGTTCCAATTGTTTTACATTTGTCATTTCGGGGCGGTTTATATTGTTGATCTATATAGTTATTAATTTCTGTGTCATTTGGTCTCATTGGCAATCATGACCACATCTTTTTTATATATGACTCGTTTACAACACTAAAAGCTATGAAATCCTGTATTTGGTATACACACCTTATATATCACTTCATATTGTTCCTCTTCTTTTCTTCTTCTATGGAATCTGGTGAAAAAACAATATACATTGTCAAAATATGAGCTGCGTCGCACAGAAATTTAATACAAGAGTGCACACGCTGAAATGTCTCGCCTTCTTTACTAATCATTGATATTATGTTGATAGTCCTAAATATAAAGCTTTATTACAACTCACATAAACTTAACATTAACCAAGATAACTAAACATTGACAAATGAACCATGAAAATGAGGTCAAGGTCAGATGAACAATGCCAGGCAGACATGTAAAGCTAACAATTCTTCCATACAATAAATGAAGGTGACCTATTGCTTAATAGTTTAAGAAAAACAGACCAAAACACAAAAACTAAATATGAACAATGAACCTTGAAAATGAGGTCAAGGTCAAATAAAACCTGCGCAACTGACATCAAGATCATAAAATATTTCCATATACCAAATATAGTTGACCTATGAAATATAGTATAAGATAAAAAGATCAAAACTCAAAAACTTAACTTTGACTACTGAACCATGAAAATAAGGTCAAGGTCAAATGACATCTGCCCCCTAGACATGTACACCTTACAATCATTCCATACAACAAATATAGTAGACCTATTGCATAAAGTATGAGAAAAACAGACCAAAACACAAAAACTTAACTACAACCGTTGAACCATGAAAATGAGGTCAAGGTCAGATCACACCTGCCAGTTGGACATGTACACCTTACAGTCCTTCCATACACCGAATATACTAGACCTATTGCTTATAGTATTCCAGATATGGACTTGACCACCAAAACTCAGGGTTTCCCCTGGGTCAATTAATTTTTTCGCCACCTCTTTCGCCAAAACAATATATTTTTCGCCACTTTATTATTTGTTTCGCCAAGTAACATAAATATATTTTTCCTGTTGTGCCCTTTTGTACTAAGAAGTAATTTTTACAACAAAACAAAAGCTTTTATCACATGAAATTGATCCCTCATTTCATGTGTAGTCATTACATTGAAGGGTTACTCTCATTCGAGGGGTTGTTCCCAGCCTTTTGGATAGATTTTTTCATAACGACAGTTTTCTTTTCTTGACCATCGTAAATGAAAAAGTTGAGACGTACAACTATGCTTGAAACACGTGCATGTGTCACTCAAACGACTTTATTAAAGTCAAAGGATAAAAGAATTAAAGTTTTAAATCGGAGATTTTTCTTGCTTTTGAACAATTTTCGTCACAACAACAGCTTTCTTTTCAAAACTATCTTTAAAGGGAGGGATGTCAAAAGTTTGCTTCAAACACGTGCGTCGCAAAGATTTAAATAAATTCGGTATGTGACATTTATAGCGGAAGCCATTTGACCATATCATTTTGTGAAACAATTCAATCAACACCTTTATAAATTAGTCCTTTGTTGTCGATAGCTATAAAATGCAATCAGCTGATTATTGATTTTCTGTCTAAATCTTAATGAGGTCAAGGTGAATTCCGAATATTGTCTGATCGGGTAAAGTCCGAGAAACTCGAAAAAAAGTAAATAAACAAGATGGAGGAAAATAAATCGGTTTATATATTTCTTTCGCCAAATTCTTTCGCAAATGACGAATTTTTATCGCCACAATTATTATTTTTTCGCAAATTGCGAAAATGGCGACCGCCAGCGGAAACCCTGAAAACTTAACCTTGTTCCATGATCCATGAAATGAGGTCGAGGTCAAGTGAAAACTGTCTGACAGTCATGAGGACCTTGCAAGGTACGCACATACCAAATATAGTTATCCTATTACTTATAATAAAAGAGAATTTAACATTACAAAAAATCTGAACTTTTTTTTCAAGTGGTCACTGAACCATGAAAATGAGGTCAAGGACATTGGACATGTGACTGACGGAAATTTCGTAACATCATGCATCTATATACAAAGTATGAAGCATCCAGGTCTACCACCTTCTAAAATATAAAGTTTTTAAGAAGTTAGCTAACGCCGCCGCCACCGCCGCCGCCGGATCACTATGCCTATGTCGAGCTTTCTGCAACAAAAGTTGCAGGCTCGACAAAAATGCACGTGCACATATACAGTGTAATCTGTGTTATTGGACCACAAATAAATTATCACGATGTGATTGGTAAAACGCCGTCACGTGGTGACCCCCTATGAGACCGTAGGGGGCTAGTAAGTTTCACAGGGGATTAGTGACGCATTAATGGTGACTTCATCTATTAATGTTGTTGTGTTTCATTGTTTATTTTTCAACAAAACGCAGCAGAAAAAGTCCAGCGTCCGATAAATTCTGGCCTCACCCCCTATGGATTTTACTAACCCTCTATGGATCCGTAGGGGGTCAGTAGCGAACCATATAACTTATATTATTCATCAAACTGAGGGACCACATAGTCAGGTTTCTTCTGCAGGGATAGGCATATTTTGGAACCATGAAAATGTGTCTGTTAAGACAGAATGTTGGAATACTGAGGTGATGGATTAGGCAGGATACACTGGATATGTACATGCATAAGAATGGTTTTGGAACTTTAAACTACGAAATAAAATACCAATGATGGGTTCTTATATCAAACTTATTTTCAAACTGTCACAGATTTGCATTGAGAATTTTTAAACCAGAAACAGGTCAACAGATGTATTGATATTCAGTACCGAGGAGTAGGTGTTTATTTCAAATAAAGTCTCATTTAATTGTTTCCCTGGTCAAATGTGGCTCAGTCACCTCTGCTGGTGGACTATCAGTCCCTGAGGGTATCATCAGCTCAGTAGTCAGTACTTCGATACTGACATAATTGAACAAACTTTACTAAAATTGACCGTTTATAAATTTTGAAATTATTAGAAACTAAGGTTTCAACTCCCTCTGGCAAAGTTGACTTCAGATGAATTTGGCTATCAAATTTAAGGTATTTATAGCTCTTTAATGATTTTCAGTACTTATACATCCTCGGATTTCAAATGTTTTCCTTTGAGCGTTCCTGATGAAGGTAAATCCAGAAAAGCTCTTCGGACGCATAGAAATTATTAAACGTGTCGTTTTCAATTTTTTTAAATATAGGGGCCCCTAGGTATGCGACCTGGGCTACTTAGGTATTTATAAATCAGGAAATTATTGCCTAAAAATATTTATTATCATACATACCAACAGAGACGTTGTCATAGTCATGTCCAGTATCTGATTTATCAGGAACGTTGCTCAAGTTTACGTTCAAATTCTCTTTAAACAGAAAATCTTTTTTACTAGGAACAAATTCTTCATAACCATTATCTTCTGCAACCACAGCAACTATTAATCATAAGCAAAAATCATACATATACTTATTATCAGCAGATGTGGATATCAACAAATATTTATAGATTATCGTTGATCATCTCAAAGAGATTGATTTTCTTGCTTGAGCCGGTCAGGGCGATAATAAAGGATGTAACAACTTTATCCCATCAGGGGGATAATAAAGGATATAACAACTTTATCCCATCAGGGCGATAATAAAGGATATAACAACTTTATGTCTTCAGGGCGATAATAAAGGATATAACAACTTTATGTCATCAGGGCGATAATAAAGGATATAACAACTTTATCTCATCAGGGCGATAATAAAGGATATAACAACTGTATCTCATCAGGGCGATAATAAAGAATATAACAACTTTATCCCATCAGGGCGATAATAAAGGATATAACAACTTTATCCCATCAGGGCGATAATAAAGGATATAACAACTTTATCCCTTCAGGGCAATAATAAAGGATAAAACAACTTTATCCCATCAGGGCGATAATAAAGGATAAAAAAACTTTATCCCATCAGGGCGATAGTAAAGGATATAACAACTTTATCCCATCAGGACGATAATAAAGGATATAACAACTTTATCTCATCAGGGCGATAATATCAGATTATTACATGGCATTTTTCATATCGCATGTATTATCAGCCCTAGGTTCAATATCAGCCCAAGAACCGCAAGGCTCGAGGGCTGATATTGACCGAGGGCTGATAATACATGCGATATGAAAAATGACATGTTATGATCTTTTTATCATATGCTTCAACAATGGAGGAAAAGAACAGATCATATATTGATCCTTTTACGTGGTTCCCAAATAGAAGTTCAAAGATTGAAAAGTTCACAGACGTTGGACCCAAATTTAGTACATTCGATATCAAATCTTTCTACCATATGCCTCAACAGAGGAGAAAACATTTTTAATATGGACGACTCGACTAAATAAATCCTAAAAAAAACCAATATACATAGTGAACACTGTTTGGAAAAGTCAACCTTTTCAAAGTAACTTTCTAAATTATGTTTAAAACTTATAAAGAATGCATTTATTTAATCATTTGTTTGTTTGTTTTGTTATTATTTTACTCAATATACTTTTCAGTATCTAAATAATTGTTTTGTGCACTATTTCGTACTGTTTTTCACTGAAAACGTAGCATTGATGTGTATTTTCCGGAATTTGCCGAGTATCACCGGAATGCCATGTGATAACGTTACGGAAAGGCATGTGATAACAATCGAAGCATGTGATAAACTTTTCATATCAGCCCGCTAAGCACCAATTCGAAAAATAAGGAATTTATGTTAATTTAATGCTATTATCATACAGTAAAAATCATATGTTATTTAATCTAAGTATATGATAATAAAGGATATGACAACATTATTTCATCAGGACGATAATAAAGGATATAACAACTTTATCTCATCAGGGCGATAATAAAGGATATAACAACTTTATCCCATCAGGGCGATAATAAAGGATATAACAACTTTATCCCATCAGGGCGATAATAAAGGATATAACAACTTAATCCCATCAGGGCGATAATAAAGGATATAAACAACTTTATCCCATCAGGGCGATAATAAAGGATATAACAACTTTATCCCATCAGGGCGATAATAAAGGATATAACAACTTTATCTCATCAGGGCGATAATAAAGGATATAACAACTTTATCCCATCAGGGCAATAATAAAGGATATAACAACGTTATCCCATCAGGGCGATAATAAAGGATATAACAACTTAATCCCATCAGGGCTATAATAAAGGATATAACAACTTTATCCCATCAGGGCGATAATAAAGGATATAACAACTTTATCCCATCAGGGCAATAATAAAGGATATAACAACTTTATCCCATCAGGACGATAATAAAGGATATAACAACTTTATCCCATCAGGGCGATAAAAGATGTAACAACTTTATCCCATCAGGGCGATAATAAAGGATATAACAACTTTATCTCATCAGGGCGATAATAAAGGATATCACAACGTTATCCCATCAGGCGATAATAAAGGATATAACAACTTTATCCCATCAGGGCGATAATAAAGGATTTAACAACTTTATCCCATCAGGGCGATAATAAAGGATTTAACAACTTTATCCCATCAGGGCGATAATAAAGGATATAACAACTTTATCCCATCAGGACGATAATAAAGGATATAACAACTTTATCCCATCAGGGCGATAATAAAGGATATAACAACTTTATCCCATCAGGGCGATAATAAAGGATATAACAACTTTGTCTCATCAGGGCGATAATAAAGGATTTAACAACTTTATCCCATCAGGGCGATAATAAAGGATATAACAACTTTATCCCATCAGGACGATAATAAAGGATATAACAACCTTATCCCATCAGGGCGATAATAAAGGATATAACAACTTTATCCCATCAGGACGATTATAAAGGATATAACAACTTTATCCCATCAGGGCGATAATAAAGTATATAACAACTTTATCCCATCAGGGCGATAATAAAGGATATAACAACTTTATCCCATCAGGGCGATAATAAAGGATATAACAACTTTATCCCATCAGGGCAATAATAAAGGATATAACAAATGTATCCCATCAGGACGATAATAAAGGATATAACAACTTTATCCCATCAGGGCGATAAAGGATGTAACAACTTTATCCCATCAGGGCAAGAACAAAGGATATAACAACTTTATCTCATCAGGGCGATAATAAAGGATATCACAACTTTATCCCATCAGGCGATAATAAAGGATATAACAACTTTATCCCATCAGGGCGATAGTAAAGGATTTAACAACTTTATCCCATCAGGGCGATAATAAAGGATTTAACAACTTTATCCCACCAGGGCGATAATAAAGGATATAACAACTTTATCCCATCAGGACGATAATAAAGGATATAACAACTTTATCCCATCAGGGCGATAATAAAGGATATAACAACTTTATCCCATCAGGGCGATAATAAAGGATATAACAACTTTGTCTCATCAGGGCGATAATAAAGGATTTAACAACTTTATCCCATCAGGGCGATAATAAAGGATATAACAACTTTATCCCATCAGGGCGATAATAAAGGATATAACAACTTTATCCCATCAGGGCAATAATAAAGGATATAACAACTTTATCCCATCAGGCCGATAATAAAGGATATAACAACTTTATCCCATCAGGACGATAATAAAGGATATAACAACTTTGTCCCATCAGGGCGATAATAAAGGATATAACAACTTTATCCCATCAGGGCGATAATAAAGGATTTCACAACTTTATCCCATAAGTCCATACTTCTCGGTTAACAAGAGAAATTTACATTTAGTGGTTTAATTGTCTTTTACTTATTTTGTTTTGAAAAAAAACCACAAAGCTGCATTCTAACATTTGATGAAAATTAACCTATTAAATTTTGAAATCAGAAAGACATACCCTTGATTTTCATGAATTTGCCTGAAGGATTTTTTGTATAATTTTCTGCAAATCGTTGTCTATTTTTTTGGTCCTTTGCTGTAAGTGCCAAAATTTTGTCTTAATTTAAAAAATAATCATATTTTTTATAATAATATAATTTTCTGGCATATTTCTTCCATTTCACCCATTCTTTGAAGTTTTTACTCCTCATAATCATAAAACAGTGAAATGGAGTGCCCTGCAAATATGACAGCCCCACTCTTCTCAAAATTTCAATAACGATTACTTTTTGAAGACTTTCTATTACTTAAAAATTCAACAATTATCAGCCAATTTTCTGTTCTTTACACATTTGAAATATCTGCTATTCATCCTTAATGAAATTAATTTGATAAATACTGTTAAAAGCTGCAGTTATTTGGTTTTAAATAGATATGTAAAACTGGCAAATATGTGTCCCTCTTTGACAAAACATCAGGAAATTTCAAAAAGCCTTTAATCTAACTTTTGAGATGATTTTTTTTATTTCGAAGAAACACAATTTCAAGCTAAGAATATTTTGTTTTTGATGTTATCTTCATATTGCTTTATCAGTGTACTTCGTAAACATAAAGACCTGAACATAAACCGCAGAAAACATGGAAACTTATGGCGAAAATGAGCACCCCACATTCCCTGATTCCATTCTCATTTTTACCCTTAAATCAACCTACCATTGGAAAGGTTTGGGTTTCCAAAATCAGCATTGATATTTTTAATGGTGGTATACCGATCGTCAACACCTTCAGCAACAGACGTACAGGAAGTGGGTCTATCTGTATAGTTGTTATGGCAACCATCTGTTGACCCTGATGTTGTGAAGTTTGGATTATTTATTCCTGATATCTCTGCAAAAGACAACATTTTATAAGTATGTCATATCTACTGAGACTGAAAACTGAGGTTAATATATTTTATTTATAAGTATTTCATATCTACTGAGACTGAAACTGAGGTTAATATATCTTATTTATAAGTATGTCATATCTACTGAGGCTGAGAACTGAGGGTAATCTATTTTATTTATAAGTATGTCATATCTACAGAGACAGAAAACTGAAACACCTATCCATCAAATGAATAATAATGTGAATGCAAGCACGTTTGGTTAAAGATTTTTTTTCTTCCTAAGAGCTCAAGTAGCTAAACTTTTTTTTAAACCCATACCTAGCATTAAAACAATATTTTGTAAGACTTGGCTTCTCTTATGTTTGTAGGCAATGATTATGTGATTGTTGTGTGTCAAATGAAGTTGGAGCCTAAATGGCCAAGTGGTCTAAGTAGTCGCATCTGTAATCTCTAGCCAGGCAACACTGAGGTTGTGAGATTCAACCCCACTCATGTGGGTGCACTCGACTACAATCTTAATTGACTAAGGTTGTCACAAAATAGACCAAAAGTGGCACTAAAAAAGTGGTGTAAAAACACCAACTATCAATCAATCAATGAAATGAAGTGGACAATTTATTGTCTTATGTCCATTAATATTGGTATCTAATCTCTTGGTGTATTCATTAATAAAAATTCTGATTACGTCTATGTTTTTTGTTTTCTGCTCAGATACATAGTACGACTTATATACTGAAAAACTAATAATTGTAACCAAAAAAATTATTGGGTAATACTTGCTGTCTGTAATTTTGTATCCAAATATCATGTGTTGTAATTTTATTGAAAAATCTAAATTACTCTTTTTAAAGAGATCGTTTATTTGTTGCCAAAATCTTATCAAATAAGAGCAATTGAAAAAATAATGAGCATAGTCTTCTTCTATGTTACAAAAATTACACAAACTTATTTTCCATAGTAATAAATGCATTTTGGTACAATAAACTGTTTATTGTACCAAAATGCATTTATTACTATATTGACTATATTTTTTTCAAATAAAATGTTATATGACTCTCTAGTGAATAGTAAAAAAGAAACGTCAGTAGGGATAAACAGGTGGCTCAAAATTTCACCACTGCAAGTAGTTTCTATCTGTATAATTTTAATTTATTTTCAGTTAAGTATTTGAAAATAAAGTTACATAATGAATTCATATTTGAAGCTACATGCAGTGGTGAAATTTTGAGCCACCTGTTTATCCCTACTGACGTTTCTTTTTTACTATTCACTAGAGAGTCATATAACATTTTATTTGAAAAAAATATCGTCTCAAAATAACGATCTTTCCATTTGATCTTATTTCTCTGGATATTTACTTTACTTTGGACAGAATTTTCTTGTTTAACTATGTCAATCCAATTTTGTGAAATGGATTGTTTCAATTTATGAAATTCATCAATCCAGTTTACTTTACACTTTAATTTGTTCAAAATATAATTTTCTGACAGGGACAACGTGTCATCTAGAATGTCATTTAAGTATATTATATATCTTTTAATCCAGTTTTCAAAGATAATTGGTTTCGTATGAAATGCAATAAATTTATTCCCCCAATTTTTTTTGTTTTCTTTTATCAGCATATGTCACTGCTTGTTTTGTTTGCCCACCCCCAGTCAAAATCCATGACTTTATTACTTCTCTATAAAATTCTGGAACATATTTAAAATATTCTAAATGTTTTATATCATTTAAATTCATATTAAATATAACTAAAATATTATTAGACACTTTTAAATATTTAAAAGGTATAAGCTTCCAGTTGGCAAATTTACCATTAACTAGTCAATACATCCATGATGCTTTAAGAAATATAAAATAATCAACCATTTGTAGGCCTCCTAAATTACTCACCTGATTGTGAACTAGAGAAGTGAACAGAATTGAGGTACTCACCTGATTGTGAGCTAGAGAAGTTATCAGAGTTGAGGTACTCACCTGATTGTGAACTAGAGAAGTGAACAGAGTTGAGGTACTCACCTGATTGTGAACTAGAGAAGTGAACAGAGTTGAGGTACTCACCTGATTGTGAACTAGAGAAGTGAACAGAGTTGAGGTACTCACCTGATTGTGAACTAGAAAAGTGAACAGAGTTAACGTACTCACCTGATTGTGAACTAGAGAAGTGAACAGAGTTGAGGTACTCACCTGATTGTGAACTAGAGAAGTGAACAGAGTTGAGGTACTCACCTGATTGTGAACTTGAGAAGTGAACAGAGTTGAGGTACTCACCTGATTGTGAACTAGAGAAGTGAACAGAGTTGAGGTACTCACCAGATTGTGAACTAGAGAAGTGAACAGAGTAGAGGTACTCACCTGATTGTGAACTAGAGAAGTGAACAGAGTTGAGGTACTCACCTGATTGTGAACTAGAGAAGTGAACAGAGTTGAGGTACTCACCAGATTGTGAACTACAGAAGTGAACAGAGTTGAGGTACTCACCTGATTGTGAACTAGAGAAGTGAACAGAGTTGAGGTACTCACCTCATTGTGAACTAGAGAAGTGAACAGAGTTGAGGTACTCACCTGATTGTGAACTAGAGAAGTGAACAGAGTTGTGGTACTCACCTGATTGTGAACTAGAGAAGTGAACAGAGTTGAGGTACTCACCTGATTGTGAACTAGAGAAGTGAACAGAGTTGGGGTACTCACCTGATTGTGAACTAGAGAAGTGAACAGAGTTGGGGTACTCACCTTATTGTGAACTAGAGAAGTGAACAGAGTTGGGGTACTCACCTGATTGTGAACTAGAGAAGTGAACAGAGTTGGGGTACTCACCTGATTTTGAACTAGAGAAGTGAACAGAGTTGTGGTACTCACCTGATTGTGAACTAGAGAAGTGAACAGAGTTGAGGTACTCACCTGATTGTGAACTAGAGAAGTGAACAGAGTTGAGGTACTCACCTGATTGTGAACTAGAGAAGTGAACAGAGTTGAGGTACTCACCTGATTGTGAACTAGAGAAGTGAACAGAGTTGAGGTTCTCACCTGATTGTGAACTAGAGAAGTGAACAGAGTTGAGGTACTCACCTGATTGTGAACTAGAGAAGTGAACAGAGTTGAGGTACTCACCTGATTGTGAACTAGAGAAGTGAACAGAGTTGAGGTACTCACCTGATTGTGAACTAGAGAAGTGAACAGAGTTGATGTTCTCACCTGATTGTGAACTAGAGAAGTGAACAGAGTTGAGGTATTCACCTGATTGTGAACTAGAGAAGTGAACAGAGTTGAGGTTCTCACCTGATTGTGAACTAGAGAAGTGAACAGAGTTGAGGTACTCACCTGATTGTGAACTAGAGAAGTGAACAGAGTTGAGGTACTCACCTGATTGTGAACTAGAGAAGTGAACAGAGTTGGGGTACTCACCTGATTGTGAACTAGAGAAGTGAACAGAGTTGGGGTACTCACCTGATTGTGAACTAGAGAAGTGAACAGAGTCAAGGTACTAACCCGATAGTGAACTAGAGAAGTGAACAGAGTTGACGTACTCACCTGATTGTGAACTAGAGAAGTGAACAGAGTTGAGGTAATCACCTGATTGTGAACTAGAGAAGTGAACAGAGTTGAGGATTTCATTCTCTTTTTTCAACCTGCTCATTCTCCTGTACATGTAAACTCCTACAAACAATACAACCAATAGAAACAACACAACCATTACTGTCACTATGGCAACAGCTGTATCTGATTCTTGAGGGGCCGTCTCAGAGGGTGAAATGATATGTCCTACAGCATCTCTCCCTGAAAGAAAAAAGTATAATTATACGAAGTTTGATTGCAGTCTCATTGACTTAAATTTTTACATTTTTTTTTCACCTATTAATGTTTTCCGTATTTTTTTCACAACCTGTAGCTTGAAAACAAGCTCCGTTACTTATCTGTTTTATATTTTTGAACATACTCAATACATATTATTTTTGGCAAAGTATGATAAGATTTTATCATTTTCATTTATACAGTGTAACCTGCCTAATGCAACACCTGAGTTTCCAACAAGCTGCTTTAACCGACACATTTTCATGGTCCCAAAATGTCTTTCCTTGCAGAAATAACCCAAGTAATCCGGCATTTTTTTCTTGTCCCCAGTGTTTCTAATAACACAGATTACACTGTACTTCTTTAAAGGTCTAGGATAAATTGCTTTCCTTGAAATGTCAGTTAACTTCAGATGACATTTCTACTCTGTACACTTTATCAACATAGCATTGTAGAATATGTTACTTATCGTCTGTTTACACATACCTATACACCCGTACACGGGGTTACACTCCTGTTTGTCTGTACACTGACATTGTTTAGCACAGTTTTCTCCGTAATACCCAGTTGTGCAGGCTGTATAAACACAACAAAAAACATTAATTATATTTCATAATGTGAACAATTTCACTAGAAACCAAATTTGTTTTCAAATTGGACAGACAACTGTCTTAAGGTGGTACCCAACACCTTATCTAAAATTAATTTTGCTAGTTTAATTTTCTTAAAATCTTGACAAAATACTTTGACCCTTTGACAAATATATACAAATTTCAAAAAATTTGAATCAACCGTTTAATCAGAACAAGAGTGCACACGCTGAAATGTCTCGCCTTCTATACTAATCATTGATATTATGTTGATAGTCCTAAGTATAAAGCTAAGCTTTATTACAACTGTCACATAAACTTAACATTAACCAAGATAACTAAACAAACACCAATGAACCTTGAAAAAGAGGTCCAGGTCAGATGAACCATGCCAGGCAGACAGGTACAGCTAACAATGCTTCTATACAACATATATAGTTGACACATTACTTATAGTTTAAGAAAAATAGACCAAAACACAAAAACTTAACACTGTGCAATGAACCGTGAAAATGAGGTCGCGGTTAAATAAAACCTGCTTGACTGACATAAAGATCATAAAATATTTCCAATGTACACCAAATATAGTTGACCTATGGCATATAGCATTAGATAAAAAGACTAAAACTCAAAAACTTAACTTTGACCACTGAACCATGAAAATGAGGTCAAGGTCACATGACATCTGCCCGCTAGACATGTACACTTAACAATCATTCCATACAACAAATATAGTAGACCTATTGCATATGGTATGAGAAAAACAGACCAAAACACAAAAATTTAACTATAACCACTGAACCATGAAAATGAGGTCAAGGTCAGATGACGCCTGCCAGTTGGACATGTACACCTTACAGTTCTTCCATACACCGAATATACTAGCCCTATTGCTTATAGTATCTGAGATATGGACTTGACCACCAAAACTTAACCTTGTTCACTGATCCATGAAATGAGGTCGAGGTCAAGTGAAAACTGTCTGACAGACACGAGGACCTTGCAAGGTACGCACATATCAAATATAGATATCCTATTACTTATAATAAGAGAAAATTCAACATTACAAACATTTTGAACCTTTTTTTCAAGTGGTCACTGAACCATGAAAATGAGGTCAAGGACATTGGACATGTGACTGATGGAAACTTCGTAACATGAGGCATCTATATACAAAGTATGAAGCATCCAGGTCTTCCACCTTCTAAAATATAAAGCTTTTAAGAAGTGAGCTAACGCCGCCCCCGGATCACTATCCCTATGTCGAGCTTTCTGCAACAAAAGTTGCAGGCTCGACAAAAATTACACTGGTTATATAGCAGTTTGACAAACACTTATTTTGATCATTGAGAAGCTTAATATGTTTTCCCTTAACAACACAAAGTCATTAAAAAATTTAGGTGATTTTACAGAGTTATCTCCCTGTAGTGTTAGGTACCACCTAAATGTCAGTTCAGGATTACGGTTTTTAGTTGAATCTGTTATGTGACTTCCATCAATTATTTCTATACTCTGTCATGTGACTTCAATCAATTATTTCTATACTACCCTACAAAAGGGTGATTATGAAAGTGAATGAACTTTTAAATACAGCAGGGATACAGATAATGTCACAATTTCATATACCATAATAAAGGGATATAACTCTAGAACAATAAAAGTGATGCCACCAAAATTTGGAACATGATCTGAGTTTTATAATAAAAAGATTTGGCATAAGTTTCTTGATAGTTGGTTGAAGAAAAATTAATTAAGAGAATGGAAACCATTCGGAGATGTAAGTATAGACAGACATACAGAAAGACAAGGGTAACACTGGCAAAAATAGAATTCATCTGACCTACTTTGAGAACATGTGACTACCATGCTACCAGGTAAACATTTACAGAAGCCATCACTTGGCCGACAGTATGCTTGGTTCTCACAGTTACAAGTGGTATTGCATCCTATACCATACCTACTCTGAAACAATGAGACTTGGTTTGAGATCATGTGACCTACTCTGACACCATGTGACTTACTCTGAGATCATGTGACCTACTCTGAAACCATGCGACTTACTCTGAGA
The DNA here is from genome assembly GCA_019925275.1 of Mytilus edulis. Classification (NCBI taxonomy): domain Eukaryota; kingdom Metazoa; phylum Mollusca; class Bivalvia; order Mytilida; family Mytilidae; genus Mytilus; species Mytilus edulis. Next base: position 109,624,466 of record CM034354.1, on the reverse strand, counting down.
TTATGTGACTAACAGAGACCATGTGACTTAATTTTGAGAGCATGCGACTTACTCTGAGATCATGTGACTTACTTTGAGAACATGTGACTCCCATGTAGCCAGGTAAACATTTACAGAAGCCATCACTTGGTCGACAGTATGCTTGGTTTTCACAGTTACAAGTGGTTTTACATCCTATTCCATACTTGGACTTAGGACATTCTGTTTGATAAATAAAAAGCTACTAATCACCTCGCTTCACAATTGAAAATTAATAAATAGTTTTTAAGTTTCGTTTTTTGTGAACAATGATTATTGCATACACAGCTGATTATTGAGGGGGAGGATATGTCATCCTGAGGTCTCGAAAAAAAAAATCAGTATTGTTCCGAAAAGTTGTCAGGATGGTGTAAATAGCTAATTTCCCTGAAAATAAAGACCAAATTAATCAATCCTCTGTTTAACATACAGATAATTTATTGCTGTAACTGACCTTATCAGTTCAAATGTAATCAGCAATTGGGGGGGATCTTTTTAAAACACATTGCTCAAGTTCAAAATAATTCAAGCTTAACATGCTAATGCTATGCAAAAACAACTGCCCTCATGGTTTGCTTTTTCATTTTTATGCATGTGACTGGATAATTGTCATTTTTATGTCATGTGACTTTTAGATTATTGTCATTTTTATGTCATGTGACTGGTAGATTGTTGTCTCTTTTATGTCATGTGACTGGTAGATGGTTGTCACTTTTATGTCATGTGACTGGTAGATTGTTGTCACTTTTATGTCATGTGACTGGTAGATAGTTGTTACAGATTGTTGTCACTTTTATGTCATGTGACTGGTAGATGGTTGTCACCTTTATGTCATGTGACTGGTAGATTGTTGTCTCTTTTATGTCATGTGACTGGTAGATGGTTGTCACTTTTATGTCATGTGACTGGTAGATTGTTGACACTTTTATGTCATGTGACTGGTAGATTGTTGACAATTTTATGTAATGTGACTGGTAGATTGTTGTCACTTTTATGTCATGTGACTGGTAGATTGTTTCTCACTTTTATGTCATGTGACAGGCATATTGTTGACACTTTTATGTAATGTGACTGGTAGATTGTTGTCACTTTCATGTCATGTGACTATGTTGTCACTTTTTATGTCAGGTGACAGGCATATTGTTGACACTTTTATGTCATGTGACTGGTAGATTGTTGCCACTTTAATGTCAAGTAATGGACAATATTCATCCAATTTCTCTATATGGATATAGGAAGATGTAGTGTGAGTGCCAATAAGACATTACTCTCCATCCAAGTAACAATTTATATAAGTAAACATATAGGTCAAGGTAAGGGTTACAAGCTAATATATAATATTGAAGTATCTTTATATATGAAATGTTGTCATAAACATGTTTTCTAAATCAACATCTTTTACTGAAAATAATACAGTTAACATATTGATTAAAAATCAACCTGCCATTTTCAAAAAGAAAATAGAAATTGCATTATTAATTACCAGCTTGACAGAAATCTCCTCTAAAGCCAGGTAAACAGATACACTTCCCTGATCTATAATCACATAACCCTCCATTATCACACTTAGGACATTTGTCCAAACAGTCTACTCCTGATGTTCCTTTAGGACAAACTGAAAGAAGAAAATGAAAGTAGTAAAATATTTGAACAGTCTATTAGGGCTATTCCATTAAAATGTATGTAGGGAAGAAAGGGAAGTTTTAATAATTGAATGTGGGCCATGGGTCTTTTTTCAGTATTCTCCTATTACCATTGTGCAAAATTATCTAAAAATAGGGATATTTTGAAGCCCATTCCTACCCTCCCACATACATTTTTATGGAATAGCCCTTATATTGTACCTTGAGGTCAAACTGAAAGTTGTAAATGAGAGCAGTTAGGACATTCTATTGTACTCTTATGACAAAATAAAAAGTACAAGGAAGCAACTATAGAAACGTTTGTTAAAAGTCTTCTCTTGAAACAACAAAGTACAGCATGCTGTACAGCTTTTACAATTAATGTTTGGATTACATTCATTTGGTCTATTTTAACTTTTAGTTTCTTGTGTACAATTTGGGGTTTAGTATGGCGTTCATCATCACTGAACTAGTATATATTTGTTTAGGGGCCAGCTGAAGGACGCCTCTGGGTGCGGGAATTTCTCGTTGCATTGAAGACCTGTTGGTGACCTTCTGCTGTTGTCTGCTCTATGGTCGGGTTGTTGTCTCTTTGGCACATTCCCCATTTCCATTCTCAATTTTATTCATGAGCGAAAGACAAAGTAATCGTTTTCTTCACAAATATACAGTGTAGGACAAATCTCCATAATAGGATACAACTTAAATTGATACAATATTTCAACTTATATTTCCCAAAGAATGAATTTAAAGTTTTATTACCCTAAGTTGTTTTGTGTCTCTTGGTTGTTGTCTTGTCAATGTATATTTGTTCCACCTAACAGAAGTTCCAATGGAAACTTTGTTATAAACAATGTCATAATATCTGTTCCTGTTGGACCAAATATTCTATACCATTTATTCCGTTAGGAACATTTACTGTAATATCTATTTCAGTGGAAATAATATTCCAGAATATTGTTTCCATTTGGAACTTATGTTATGAAGGAACTTCTCTTCAGTGACAGTCTCACTGAAATCACCTTTTATTCAACCCATGTTTTAATGTTATTTTATAAGTGACTACTCACCCTTCTGACAGGTATGTCCAGTATAACCAGGTGGACAGGTAATGGCCAGACACTGACCAGTGATATGGTCACAGAATTGGCCTTCGTCACACCAGGTACATTTCTGTTCACATAAGTTACCAAAGGTTCCAGCAGGACAAACGAAAATAAAATATCATAAATAAGACCGTTAGTTTTCCTGTTTGAATTGTTTTACATTGTCATTTCTCGGCCTTTTATAGCTGATTATGCAGTTTGGGCTTAGCTTATTGTTGAAGGCCTTACGGTGACCTATAGTTGTTTGTTTCTGTGTCATTTTGGTCTCTTGTGGAGAATTGTTACTTGGCAATCATACTGCAGCTTCTTTTTTTATATTAAAACATTTACCATATTATTCAAAAAACATTGATGTTTCTGTCTGACTAGTAAGGCTGTATTTGCAACCACTTAATTACTTTGTAACTACTTAATTACTTTGTAACTACTTAATTACTTTGTAACTACTTAATTACTTTGTAACTACTTAATTACTTTGTAACTACTTAAATACTTTGTAACTACTTAATTACTGTTCTTCGTTAAGGTAGCACAATACAAAGATTTTGTCAATCCCAATCAGACAACTTTAAACTGATGTAATTCATTTCATCGTTCTTTATATTTTATAAATGAGGTACCAAAAGAAAGAAGAAAGATTAATCTTTCAAATTGTGATAATTTCATTATGACATCATTATTACATAATTAATTATTTTGTAATTAGTTGCTATTTTTTTAGGTTTTACTTTGTTGCACAAAATTGCATCTATAATAATATTCAAGCTAATAACACAAAAACGGTAAAATTTTCTTAAAAATTCAGGGGCAGTAACCTAATAACAGGTTGTCTGATTCATCTGAAAATTTCAGGGCAGATTTATAATGATGTTATAAACAATTTATCCCAGGCAGATTTGCTCTTAATGCTTTGGTTTCAGATATTTTGACTATTTTATTTATTGTGTCTGTTTAGTTAAGGCATTAATATAAATTAGCAGAATTTGATGAGACCGTCATCAAAGTGAGAGGGTTACCGCTATAAAACCAGGTTTGATCCACCATTTTCTCCATTTGAAAATGCCTTTACCAAGTCAAGTATATGACAGTTCTTGTCCATTCATTTTTGATGCGTTTTGTTATTTGTATTTTGATTTTGTCATGTGATTATGGACTTTCTGAATTGATTTTCCTCCACGTTTATTATTTTTGTGATCCAACTTTTTTATATATATATAAGCCAAAATGTACATTTTACCCCTATGTTCTATATTCAGCCATGGTGGCCATCTTGGTTGGTTGGCAGGGTCACCGGACACATTTTTTAAATGAGATACCCCAATGATGATTGTGGCCAAGTATGGTTAAATTTAAATTAGTTTTTAGAGAAGAATATGTTTGTAAAAGTTAATGACAACGACAGACGATGGACGCCAAGTTAGGAGAAAAGGTCATTTGACCCTTTGGGCCAGGTGAGCTAAAAATCAATGTACCTTTAGAACAGTGAGATCATGTATAGCCAGGTTGACAATGACATTTTCCAGTTACTGGGTCACATGACCCATCTATTCCACAATCACAAAACTTCTGGCAACTTTCACCCCATCTGCTCTGTGGACATTTACTGTCACAATGAATCCCTACAACATAAGAAAACTTGCAATTAATATTTTTATTTGCATAAAATCATTTACTTGTGATTAAGAATAATTGATTGTTGATTGCTTAACATTGCAATAAAGAAAAGTTTAAAATCCAACCAGCAATGTTTATATTAATATCTTTATTGTTAGGCTGTTTTAGTTCGTATACTCGTTCATGTTTTGTGTTTCTAAAGTTTTGGTCTTAAGCTTACCAGATGTAGGATTTTCCACAAACCAATGTTGTATGCCTGACAATCATTTATTAGTTTTTTTAAATGGTAATAATATGGATAAAAAAACAATATGTTGTCCCCCCTTTACTAGATTGGACAAGTAGTTGTCTTCCCTCTACCATCAAATAGTTAATACTATTTTTATAAAGACTAAATAAGCCAATATATTAAATATGCTTAAAACCACATTTTTAAAAGGAAATAATCCATAACGTTTTGTTTACAACATTACATAATTAAAAATAGATATACTCTTACCATTTTTGGAGTGAGTTTTTACTGGCAAGGACAGTTCACTAATACACTTTCTAAATAACTACATCAATGGAGTCCTAAAACCAAAATGTAATCATAAACATTCGGACTCGTAAAATATTAAAATATTCAATGAGACAAAATAACTCAAGTTCATTCATAGTTATACTTATATCATTACAATGTATCACATAAATTATCTGTGTCAATAATCAAATAGCAATACAAATCATTCTATCCTGACAAATTAACGGTAATAAATATATGTAACACGAAGCTAAATAAAACATTTTCGGGTACATCTATCAAACTAATATAATAACCAAACTTTACAAGGAGGACGAAATCATAACATAGAAACTTTGCTACATTTATCATTTACATGTGAAAATAATAATTATATAACAAAAACATTAACTTACATAATCAGATAATATGTTGTGTCCACAATGAATCAAAACAATAATACAGGTATATAAATTCTAGATACAATATACATGATATAATGCGACTGTAATTTTCAATCTCGTGCAAACCTTGTTTCCGAATCCCTTTGTAATATATATTGTATCACTGTATTTATATGTGTATGTCATGTACATGATTTTTTTAAATAAAATATGTTTAATGTACTCTCGAGCAAATCTACCTGGTCAATACAGAATATAAATTGACCGCGAATCACAATGACCAATCAGAAACGTAATTTAAAGTAAGAACCTTTTGAATATTCATGAACTAAATATAAAAAAGTAAAGTGTAGATTTGGATTTAAATAATAATATTCCTTTATCAAAATTCAAGAGTTAAACGTTCATAATAAATACAATTAATTTGAAAAGTACTTTAAAGATATTTTTACTATAATTGCATGTATTAAATAGGCGTCAAAATGACACTACTACATGTATGTTTCACAAAGTTATTGATTAATATAGCCACAGACTATTAAACCCAAATGCTGACGACGCCAATGAAGAAACTTGGATTTTTATATCTCGACTTCGCGAAATAAATTGCACAGACAAAAACGAAAGATAAACATGTTAAATAAAACGAAATAAAAAGAGCGAATATGGGAAAGGCAAAACAAATACACCAGCGCCTACTCGCTAGTTTCTGCAAAAACACACATTCAGAGGTCACCACGAGTCTCAACATGTAGATCACACACCCAGGAGGAAACTCTGAAATTCTTAAAGAAAAAGGATAACCAATCCATTATTATAAGACGCCGGCAATTCGTCATATAGTCAACTAAAATGTTTAATGATGAACTATCAACGGGTCTTGACCATTTTTGACATCGAGAGATGCATCACAACAGCATGCTTAAAAACAAAGTAGGTAACACCTTTCATATTGGTGAATAGTTACAAACAAATACTTTTGACCTGTGCTCCTTGTAGGTTTCTTGTTTTTGGCTATTTGTGCATGTTTTGTTTGTGTTGTTTGTTGTACACTGTATGTGTATCTGTTGGCCTTGATTGTTTATAGTTTCACACAGTTAATTTGTTAATTTGTAAGACAGCAAATGGAATACACCACGACAGTATGAGAACAGTAACAGCAAATACATGCATAGATAAAATTGAAATGTGTACAAAGACGAGTTGTTCAATGTGTTACCGACAGTCATAGAAATGGATCAAATGTCAGCAATATAATAACTGAATTAGGGCGGCAAGTCTACAAACAAGAAGTACAAAACCAAACAGATCATGTGTTACAAAAACACAAGTAAAAACCTCAAAACCATCAATAAGCTCTCGGACAATACATCATACATGTACCTAGCTATTACAGCCAGTCACATACCTATCCTAACCAGTCACAAAAGATTGTAAGAAATTGCCCTTGTTTGAAAACAATTTAATATTTTTCACATTTTTAGTTTAGCCACATGACATTTGTATAAAGACATATTGTCTTTTCGTGAATATAGCAGTATAAAAGTGTGTAACAGGGTACTGCAAACGAATTTGTTTTTTAATCAATTTGTCAAATTTTTCTCTGACTAGTCGATTTCCAAAATTTGTTACGTTACTTACTGAACATATTTGCTCTGAACATAAAAAGGTAGTTGAATGCCTTATACACGATTGGGGTTCAAGTGTAAACCTTGGTTATTTGCTCTTATTCATAGCCTTTCTTTTTACCACGACTCCATGCTGCATATGCACTGATTCCTTTGGAATGAAATTTCTTGACTTTCTCTGATCAATTTCCATACATATACAGAATATTCGCATGCGCCAGAGAGGTATCCAGGCAGTTAAACAAAGGTAGTTGGTACTCCAGCAATGTTTTCAAATATCATCATTTCAAATAATACACCAAGCTAATTTAGTCTGCTGTACTCGTCGTTTTCAATTTAAGGAGCGAAATGATTACAATAAATGAAACTTTTGTTTGTATTTCAACTTATTTATGTGTGTATTATATACCAGATTTCGGTGTATTTATAATTAAAAGCGCCCTTGTTAAATGTGGACAAACATTGAAAATATTTCGTGTCAGTGTCTAAAGGAAAGAGTTTAATGTGTTACTAGACTTCTTACTGATAAATATCAAGTAACGTTATACTCAAAGTTAAAATTTAAATGTCTGATTGAATGACAAATACACGAACTTCATTATGGACCAATAACTTCCTTCACAAATCATTTCTTTAAACCTGTTTATACCGGATATGTAGGTATCGATGTTAGGTTTAAATAGCATTCGTATTTTCTATCTTGTGTACACCTTTTTGATATTTGAGGATATAAGAAAGTATCAGTAAGTAAATATATCAGACATTGTTTTATTGTCGTCGTTTAATGATAATTCCATACTATTTGACCAAACCATCAATGTAGTAAATTGTGTAGGTTTCAAAATCTTGTTTCCGCCTACAGTACTTGCAACCTTAGGCGTTACTATTTCAGCGATCAGTCAGCGGTCATCGATCAGTCACCGATCAGTCAAGTTCACGTCAAACTCACGTCAGCAATCCGTCAGACTTATAGTAAAAGTAATTGACTGATCGGACTGATCGTACGGATAGTACCGATCGACCTTGATGACGGATTGAACTTTAATACGTCACATGATAAATTAATACAAATTACGGAATCTTAGTTTCGTTTAATCTTATTAAAATGGCGACTCTTGAAAATCGAACGTTCAATGATACATTTTGTTTATTAATTATTTAGCAAAGTTTTATGAATTGAAATGAAAAGAAATGTACAGATAAAACATAAATTAAAATATCATCATTAAAGAATGGTCTTTTACGTTTTATTTAGGTTATATATTTTCAAAACCGGCGAGTTCTAAAACGGTGTCTACATCGCGATTTTTATTTTATTATTTTCCAAAAATTCTCGGGAAATACAAAATGAAAGAATCAGTTATTGAAAAATGTAGTCTATTTTTTTCAATATTTTAAATTTTTGTATCCTTATCATCATAAAATTCTTAAAACAAACTTATCATAATCACGGACTTTCTATATTCTTAAATATTTTCAAATAAAATAGTATCATTTTTGATAAAAAGAAGAATAATTTTGATTATTTTAAACAATGCGAACAAAATTTTAGTATGATTTTTCTGATATTATTTTAATTTTATGAAAAAAAACCTATTCTAAACTATAAAAAGTACAAAAATCCAATTGCGGTCAATAATTTTCTGTAAAATGAAACAATATTTGTATTTTATTCAACGCGTAAAAAAAATTAATATCTTTTTCCTTCAAGTAAGATTATTTTATGAGGAACAACCAATCCTGATGTTCAAAAAGTACTGAAATCATATGACAGTTAATAATTTGTATCCAAATAAATCAATAAGTACATTTTTATTCCACAAAAGTAAAAGTTTAAGTATTTTAATTCTCATTATATCTCGATTCTGATTAGAAGACTTGTCTCAAAATGGTAAAAATAACTGATTTCAAATAAAATAGTATCATTTTTGATAAAAAGGAGACTAATTTTGATTATTTTAAACAATGCGAACAAATTTTAGTATGATTTTCTGATATTCTTTCAATTTTATGAAAAAAAAAATATTCTAAACTATAAAAAGTACAAAATTCCAATGGCAGTCAATAATTTTCAGTAAAATGAAGAAATATTTGCATTTTAGGCAACGCGTACAAAAATTTAATATCTTTGTCCATAAAGTAAGCATACTTAATGAAGAACAGTCAATCATGATGTACAAAAAGTACTGAAATCATGTGACGGTTATTATTTGTATCAAAATAAATCAATAACTACATTCTTATTCCACAAAAACAAAAGTTTAAGTATTTTAATTCTCATTATATCTCAATTCTGATTAGAAGACTTGTCTCAAGATGGTAAAAATAACTGATTTCAAATAAAATAGTATCATTTTTGATAAAGAGAAGAATAATTTTGATTATTTTAAACAATGCGAATAAAATTTTAGTATGATTTTTCTGATATTGTCTTAATTTTATGAAAAAAACTATTCTCTACTATAAAAAGTATAAAAATCCAATGGCGGTCAATTATTTTCAGTAAAATGAAACAATATTTGCATTTTAGGAAACGTGTACAAAAATTTTATATCTTTTTCCTAAAAGTAAGCATATTTTATGAAGAACAGCCAATCCTGATGTACAAAAAGTACTGAAATCATATGACGGTTAATTATTTGTATCAAAATAAATCAATAACTACATTCTTATTCCACAAAAATAAAAGTTTAAGTATTTTAATTCTCATTATATCTCAATTCTGATTAGAAGACTTGTCTCAAGATGGTAAAAATAACTGATTTCAAATAAAATAGCATTATTTTTGATAAAAAGAAGAATAATTTTGATTATTTTAAACAATGCGAACAAAATTTTAGTATGATTTTTCTGATATAATTTTAAATTTATGAAAAAAAACTATTCTCAACTATAAAAAGTACAAAAATCCAATGGCGGTCAATAATTTTCAGTAAAATGAAACAATATTTGTATTTTATTCAACGGGTACAAAAATTTAATATCTTTTTCCTAAAAGTAAGCATATTTTATGAAGAACGGCCAATCCTGATGTACAAAAAGTACTGAAATCATATGACGGTTAATAATTTGTATCAAAATTAATCAATAACTACATTCATATTCTACAAAAATAAAAGTTTAAGTATTTTAATTCTCATTATATATGAATTCTGATTAGAAGACCTGTCTCAAAATGGTAAAAATAACTGATTTCAAATAAAATAGTATCATTTTTGATAAAAAGAAGAATAATTTTGATCATTTTAAACAATGCGAAGAAAATTTTAGTATGATTTCTCTGACATTCCTTTAATTTTATGAACAAAAAAACTATTTTAAACTATAAAAAGTACAAAATCCAATGGCGGTCAATAATTTTCGGTAAAATGAAGAAATATTTTAGGTAACACGTACAACAATTTAATATCTTTTTCCTTAAAGTAAGCATGTTTTAGAAGAACAGCCAATCCTGATGTACAAAAAGTACAGAAATCATATGACGGCTAATAATTTGTATCAAAATAAATCAATAACTGCATTCTTATTCCACAAAAATAAAAGTTTAAGTATTTTAATTCTCACTATATCTCAATTCTGATTAGAAAACTTGTCTCTAGATGGTAAAAATAACTGATTTCAAATAAAATAGTATCATTTTTAATAAAAAGAAGAATAATTTTGGATATTTTTAACAATGCGAATAAAATTTCAATATGATTTCTCTGCCATTCTTTTAATTTTATTAAACAAAACTATTCTAAACTACAAAAAGTACAAATATCCAATGGCGGTCAATAATTTTCTGTAAAATGTAGAAATATTTGCATTTTAAGCAACGCGTACAAAAATTTCAATATGATTTCTCTGCCATTCTTTTAATTTTATGAAAAAAAAAAACTATTCTAAACTATAAAAAGTACAAAAATCCAATGGCGGTCAATAATTTTCAGTAAAATGAAGAAATATTTGCATTTTAGGCAACGCGTACAAAAATTTAATACTTTTTCCTTAATGTAAGATTATGTTATGAAGAACAGCCAATCATTATGTACAAAGAGTACTGAAATCATATGACAGTTAATAATATGCATCAAAATAAATCAATAACTGCATTCTTATTCCACAAAAATAAAAGTTTATGCATTTCAATTCTCATTATATCTTAATTCTGATTAGAAGACTTGTCTCAAAATGATAAAAATAACTGATTGCAAATAAAATAGTACAATATTTGATAAAAAGAATATTAATTTTGGTAATTCTAAACAACGGGAACAAACTTTTAATATCATTTCGTTGACATTCTTTTAATTTCATGAAAAAAACAACATATTCGAAACTATTAAAAGTTCAAAAATCCAATGGCGGTCAACAATAACCATTTTCGTAGAAATAAGTTCATTTTAACAGAGTCATATAATACAATTATGTATTATATGTCTCTGATGTTTATGATATTTAATACGAAACTATTAATCAACACAAACAATTTAACGCTTTAAGCATCTTATTCTGTTAAACTATTTTTACTTTTGTATTGCAACTAATTTTATTACAAATTATAACGTGTCTTCGTAGAGGTCCGCGTTCATCGATTGTAAACACTGTGGAGCTCGGTTTACATAAGAATTTTAAATATATACGTATCCGTCCGATCCGTGCATAAATTTAATTTACTGATCGATCGGTGACAGTTGTCAGGGTAACTCTCACATAGGTTATTTGACTTATCTGACGGATCCTATGGGTCACCGATCACCGATCACTCATCGATCAGTCAAACATCCGTCACCGATCATTCACCGATCAGTCAAGTTCACGTCAAACAGTAACGCCTAAGGTTGCAAGTACTGTATGTGTGTCCATTGAATAAAGATTTTTTTATAGAGTGTGGTTTTATTATTATCAAAGGGTAATTGATGAATTGATAGACCACTGTGTGATAACTTAACAGCTATGTGAGATATCTGTGTCAATTATACTTTGTCATTTTACTACAGAAGTCTATATTATGATAGTTTGACGAAGACTGGATATCAAAAATAAAACCTTAGAATAAAATGAAAACAGGACACAGCTATCGGGTAATCTTGGTCACTGTTTCACATTTAAATGGCATATGAATGTCTTTTGATATGTCATTGAGGTGTACAGTCAGTTTAACCATAAATTGTAATAGGTACTACATGAATGTATCAGCATAGGATATTGTCTTTCTGGAGTTCGGGTTTTAAATGTATGGATAAACCACTGTTCGTTAAATTAACAGATATGTGATGTACCTGTGTCATTTTACTAGACAAGTATTTGATATGATAGTATTATGAACAACTGTAACAATTCGTATTATATTATATTTTTTTTCAACTTTGTAAAGGTAAAACGCTGAATAAAATAAAAACGGGACAAAGATACTCTAAGTCAGTTGGCTAAATTTAAATGTCCTATTGAATGACATATGAGAGACCTATATCATGTGCCAATAACTTTTTTAAATAGTACTTTTTGTCAACCTGTTTTCATATATTAGCTTGATTAATGTTGGAATTTAAATTAACATTCCTATTTGTATTGATGTTTAGGCCATTTTGTTTTACTTGTGTACCAATTGGCAAGTTCTAATTTTATGATATGTAAAATAGTCGATTTTTATGTAAACGTCAACAAGACAGTTGACTGACAATACCACACAAACCAACATAAAATTGACATGGCCTTTTTTTCGTATATGCAAGGTGCAATTTGAATGCAGTAATATATATTTTATTTATTTAAAAGAAAAAAAAAAGTACTCGTAAGTAATACATCTTTATCATTTTTCCAAACGATAAACATACAATTAACTGAGTGTACGTTTAAGAATTAATCCTGTAGTGTATATCATATTAATTTCTATTAGGGGTTTCTGTTTTAAAATGATAATATTTGTGTAAAAGCAACAGTGTAAATGTTTTGGAAAACGATATAATAAACTTGTATTAATGGAACTAATTTTGGAAATATAAACAAATTGATATGTTTTATTGAGGAATACAACATTTTTCAAGAGCATCCAATTTCTGAATTACAACGCTATAAAGAAAAAGCAATGCATATGACTCCCTAATCAGTACTCATGATAATGTCACAAGTTGTTAGGTCAATTTTCCTCTTTTAGTGGTAAAAAGTATTCATATACTAGTTTGGTATTATATTTCAGAAAATTATACAGCCAAATATGTATAGGGGATATTTCATTCGTAAATGTCGACTGTCTATATCTTGTGATATCTCGAGTCAAATAAATACAACAAAATATGATAGAACGTAAGGTAGTTACTTGATACTTCAAGTTAAAATTTAAATGCCTTTTTGTATGATAGATACACAAACTTCGTCATGTTACAATTTCTCCTTTCAAAAATAATCTATTTAAACCGGTTGGGTATTTGTGTATCGATATGTCTTTAAAAAAAACATTTATATTTATCTCAATTCGTGTGTGCATCATTTTATTTTACGGTGGAACTTTTAACTAATTGGTAAGTGAAAATATAACAAATTGTTAAATTGTTAATTTGAAGTTATACTTCAATACCAATTGACCCAAATCGTAGTATGCATTGTAATGTGTAAGTTTGGAATACATCAATTTGAATAAGACATGGTCACTTAGCTAGACAACCATGCAATATATATATATATCTATAAATAACCCAATGTCCTTTGAAAATTCCACCAGTTGAATTATCTGTTTGACTTGGTATATAACATTATATTACGGATTACAAATGTGTCGAGGTTTGTGATTGAATAACGACACAGAGATGTCAGTATATATCCAGGAAACTGCCGGGTATATACACGACGTTTTTATCTCCAATTTGGACCTTAAAAACGTCATCATAACATCGGTTTCTATGTGTCAGAGGCTCACAGAGGGGAAATAATGTCGTGCTTCAGTCAATAATACATTGTTGATACAAAATCACGCAATTAACACTTTTAATACTTAAATTTAATGTTAAAAGTGTTATGATAAAGTATTACATACACGATAAAATTATGTTCACAGCAAATTAGAAAATCCTTCACGTATGCCGAACATATCAGGTTGGGTTTTTCAACTTTTATATGTGTTGTCAACAAATACCTGCACTGGAAAATAAGATTAAGTCAGGGGTAATCCGTAATATATGTGTAATTCAGGTCTCAGAAAGGGTATATACTGTGACATTCCCGGCTTAGAGCTTATATCCCATTCGACTTCGGCTCAGGGGATATAAACTCTAAGCCGGGAATGTCACAGTATATACCCTGTCTGAGACCTGAATAACATATAATATTTGTTTGTCTATTAACATTTTAGCCACTGCCTTGTCAGTTTATTTTCGATTTATGAGTTTGTGTGTCCCTCTGGTATCTTTCGTCCCTCATTTACAATGTTGTAGATTTATGTTAACCGCTGTTCATTAACTTAACAACTATGTGATTTATCTGTATTCAGTTGTATATTGCAACACTACAATGTTGTAGGTTTAGGTTAACCACTGTTGATTAATCGGATATTTTCTGTTAATTAGACAATTGTGTGAGAAATCTTTTTTTATTGCAAATTGTATCAAATAAATACGCGCCCGATTCCCTCCATATAACTTTTGGAGACTTTAAGTCAACGAGAAGTGATAACGATAAGGCGATACACATATTAAGTTGAAAGCGAACCTAACTATCGGTTCCATTTGTAATAATATTTATATATCTTTTTTATGTGGTTTCAAATATACATTTTTGATCGTATTTTAAAGCGAAATATTCATTGATGGTAATTTATTCATAAATGACTATCGTTGTTATTGTGCGTTATGTCTCACCAAAATAACAATCCGAATGATAATAAAATATAATGCAGTAGTTAATTGACACTCCGAGTTCAAATTTAAATGTCTCATTGAAAGGCAGATACACGAACTTCGTCATGTGTCAGTAAGTCATGTTTAAAATAGTTTTTTAATTTGTTTTAGTCGGTATTAATGTTTTACATTTTGGTGTAAATACTCCAATTCTTGATAACTCCATTTTGTTCTATAAGGAACAGGTGAACTTATTGTTATTATTCATTGGATTTTGTCTTTTAACTAATCAGGTATGTGTTATGATTGAATTTGATTTAACATCACCTGTCAATAGGCTATTTTGAATCAATTTGTTTTAATAGGACTTTACATGTTAGGTAGACAGAATTGTGATAAAACTGCGTAAAGTGTATATTGTCTTCTAATATAAAGCTAAAACACTTGATAATATTTAAACAGGAAAAATATATCGGACTCTTCAAGGGAAGTTTTTGAATGTGAATGGTTGACTGAATGGCAGATACACGAACATTGTAATGTGCTAATTAGTACTTCTAAAACTAATGAATGGTTGAATGAATGGCAGATACACGAACACTGTAATGTGCTAAGTAGTACTTCCAAAACTTATATTTTGAAATCTGTTGTTGATGGATATATTCATGTTTGTATCGATGTCTGGTCTAGAATACAATCATATTTTCACTCTTGTGTACACAATTTTGTTTTATAAGGGACATTTGAAATGATTGCTAAGTAAAGATATACGAAATTGTTTAATAACACTTCAATATAATGTGACACAAACAACATGAAATACAACGTCATACGTTCAGTACGTTTAAGACCCCTGTCACCAAGCAATGAATTTAGTAATCACTGTTTGTTTACTAAATATTATTTTTATCAATTGAAAGCAGTATTTTACAAGTATGTGTTTTGTAAGCATTGGTTTAGCAGCACATGTTAACACCTGTTTGTGTAGCTTAATCTTAAGTTTTCTATGCTGTGTCTTGTGTACTATTATTTGTCTCATAGCGTTGTCATTTTATTTTCAATCTTTGAGTTTGACTGTCCCTCCTTTTTAAGAAAACTTGTATCCTATAAATCTAAACTGATTGAATATTGTCAGTTACGAAAATAAATTAGTGATAAAACTCTGTAAAGTGTACATTTAAAGAGAGATCAAACGCAATGATAAAACACAGAATAACATTTAAACAGGACGAAGATATTTGATACTGCAAGAGATTGTTTAAATTTAAATGTCCTATTGAATAGCATATGGAAGACCAATATCACTTTACAATAACTTCCTTCAAAAGTCACGTCTCAAACCCTGATCGATGATGAGGTTTAAATCAATATTCCCCCTTGTATTTGTTTGTGCGCCATTTTGTTATAAATAATCCTTGTTGTGCATTCATTAGACAGATCTTTAAATTCTAAAATTTAAATATTAATGTAAAGTAGTGATTAGGTCCAGCTGAAAAAGGTCAAAACATTTAGCACTTCGGAGGCCGTCAAAAGATTTCAAGACCCCCTTGGTCAACTTATTATATTCTATTATGCTCGAGTACACAGTTATCGTCCTTTAATTTTCGCTGTTCACGAATATGCTCCTCAGTGTGGACAGTGCAATACTTGAAAATTTTTTTATACTTCTTCCAAATATATTTCTCCATGTTTTATGCCTCATATAGCAAGTTAGGGGGGATGAAATGACACTGTTAAAAAAATTTGGGTCATACATATTAATATAAAGTAGTGATTAGGTCCAGCTGAACAAAGTAAAAAATTAGCACTTCGGAAGCTGTCAAAAGATTCAAGACCCCTTAACATAAAATTGTCAATATTTGGAGTTAGAGCTGATGAAGTTTTCTATAATTTTGATATAATTTGTCCCAAAAGTAGTACAGCACACTATAAAAATATTATTGAGAAAGCTCAGGTGGGATTTTTTAAATTTTCATTTATTGTCTCAAAGAAACGCACTACGAAATAACTGTGTACTCGGACCATGTGGAGCAGGATCTGCGTACCCCTCCTGAGCAAATGAGATCACCACGAGTTTTAGTTGGGGTTCGTGTTGCTTGGTCTTTATTTTTCTATGTTGTGTACCATTGTTTGTCTGTTTATATTTTTTATTTTTAGCCATGGCGTTGTCAGTTTATTTTCTATCTATGAGTTTGACTCTCCCTTTTGTATTTTTCGTCCCTCTTCCAGACTATTTGACCTAACCATCAACTGTAATGTAGTAAATTATGTAGTATTCTGAACCTTCCGCATATGTGTGTCAATTGAGTAAAAAAAAGTGTTCATGGAGTTCTGGTTTTATAATTACCACACGGTAATTAATGAATTGATAAATCACTGCTCGATAAGTTAACAGCTATGTGATATATCAGTTGTACTTTGTCATTTTAAAAGACACGAATGTGTTATGATAGTTTACGAGGAACTGGATAGCAAAGATAAAACGCCGAATAAAATTAAAACAGGACACAGGTATCGGATACGCTTTGTCACCTTTTCAAATCTAAATGTCCTACTGAATGACTTTAATTATGCCATTGACTTTCTGTATTCAATTTGAATGTATATGCAAAGTATAACCTTGCTGCAGAGATGTATACAGCCAGTCAAAACAATCAATTGTAGTCGAATGTATTAGCATAGGATATTGCTTTTCTGGAGTTCTGGTTTTCTGGTGACCAAACGGTAATACATAAATTGGCAAACCACTGTTTGATAACTTCACAGCTATGTGAGATATCTTTGTTATTTTACTAGACAATTATCTGATACGATAGTATTATGAAAAACTGGATAATATTAGAAAAATTCGTATTACAATTTTTCCACTTTGTATTTATAGATAAAACGCGGAATAGAATTAAAACAGGACGAATATATCGGATACTCGTAGTTACTTGTTTAAATTTAATTGTCTTTTAGAATGACATTTGAAAGACCTATGTCATGTGCCCAATAACTCTATTACATAGTATTTTTGTCAACCTGTATTCATATATCTGTGTTGAAGTTTAAATTAAAATTCTTATTTGCATTGATGTGTAGATAATTGTGTATGCAGTATCCGTTATCTATAAAAAAAATACGTCATATAATCTGTTTCAATTAAACGAGAAGTTCATAGAACTATATTTCGAAAATATAAACAAATTGATATGTTTTGTTGCTGAATACAAATTATTTCAAGAGCATCCAGTTTCTGAATTACAACGCTATAAAGTAAAGCAAATAAACTCATCATAGATACCAGGACTAAATTTAGTATATACGCCAGACGAGCGTTTCGTCTACAAAAGACTCATTAGTGACGCTCGAATCGAAAAAAGTTAAAAAGGCCAAATAAAGTACGAAGTTGAAGGGCATTGAGAACAACAAAAAAATTGCAAAATACAGCCAAGGTAATCTATGCCTGAGGTAGAAAAGCCTTAGTAATTCTAAAATTTCAAAAATTTGTAAACAGTAAATTTATGAATATAACCATACCGATGACAATTCATGTCAGCACAAAAAGTGCCGACTACTGGGCTTGTAATACCCTCGGGAAAATATATCTCCACCAGCAGTGGCATCGACCAAATGCGTATGACTTCCTAATCAGTACTCATGATACTGTCACACGTTGTTAGATTAATTTTCCTTTTAGTGGATAAAGTATTCGTATACTGGTTTGGTACAGTTTTCAATATAATGTGTTTCAGAAAATTACACATTTAAATATCTATATGAGATAGTTCATTCGTAAATGTCGACTGTCTTTATCTTGTGTTTTCTTGAGTCAAATAAATACAACGAAATATGATATCAAGTAAAGTTGTAAATTGATACTACAAGTTATTATTTAAATGTCTTCTTGTATAATAGATACACGAACTTCGTCATGTCACAATAACTCCTTTCAAAAATAATTTATTTAAACCGGTTGTTAGTGTGTTTTTATGTATCGATGTGTCTTTTAGATAAAACTTGAATTTATATTTCCATTCGTGTGTGCACCATGTTAATTTACTGTGGATCTTTTAACATATTGGTAAGTAAAAATATAACAAATTGTTAAATTCTTAATTTAGAGTTATACTTCAATTGACCCAAATCCTGAGATACATTGTAATGTTGAGTGTAAGTTCGGTATATATCAGTTGGAATCGGACAGGTCAGTGAGTTAGACAACCATGTAATATTTATCTATAAATAACTCAATGTCATTTCTATATTCCACCAGTTGAATTATCTGTATTTATTTACACTACAATGGTGTAGGGTAAGGTTAACCGCTGCTCATTAACTCTGTGATATATCTGTATCACTTGGACTGTTAACAAGACAAGTATTTTTAACATCACCGTTAACACATTTTCTTAAGCATACATCTATTGTAATTGGATATTTTCTGTGAATGAGACAATTGTGTGAGAATGGTTAATTGTATCAGATATATATGCGTCCGTTTCCCTCCATATAATTTTAGGGGACTATTAGTCGACAGGAAGTTGCATCGATCAGGCGGTAAACACATTAAGTGTGAAGCAAATCTAACTATCAATTTCAGTTGTAACAATATTTGTATATCTTTTTGGTACGGTTTCCAATATACAGTGAAACATGCCTTAACCAATCCTGTATAAACCAAACATGTTCTTTATAGGTACCGTCATATCACATTGTATGCGTTGTGAACCTGATAAAACCGAACATTGGTCAAAACCGAACAAAATCTTAAGTCCCGAAGAGGTTCGGTTTAAGCAAAGTCACTTTACATAATTTTTTTTATCGTATTTCAGAGCGAAAAATTCATTGATGGTAATTATTTCATAAATGGCTATTGTTGTTATTGTGTGTTATGTCTCGCCAAAATAGCACACTGAATTATATATACAATATAATGCCGTAGTAACTTGATACTCCGAGTTCAAATTTAAATGTCTGATTGAATGAAATATTCATGAACTTCGTCATGTGTCAATAAGTCCTGTTTAGATTAGTTTTTTAAACTTCTTTTTACTCGGTATTAACGTTTTAAAGATTGGTGTAAAAATTCTCATTCTTTAGAATTCCATTTTGTTTTATTTGGGATAGTTAAACTTACGGTTATTACTCATTGGATTTTGTCTTTTAACTAAACAGGTATGTGATACGATTGAATTTTATTCAACATCACCTGTGAATAAGCTATTTTGAATCCATTTGTTTTCAAAAGGACTTTATATGCTAGGTAGACAGAATTTTGATGAAACTGCGTAAAGTGTACATTATATTCTAAAATAAAGCTAAAACACCGGATAATATTTAAACAGGAAACAGATATCGGATTCTTCAAGTGACGTTTTTGAATATGAATGGTTGAATAAATGGCAGATACACGAACTTTGTTATGTGCTAATTAGTACTTCTAAAACTAATGTTTTGCAATCTGTTGTTGCTGGATATATTCATATTTGTATCAATGTCTGGTCCAAAAAAACATTCATATTTTTACTCTTGTGTACACAATTTTGTTTAATGCTATTTGAAATGATTGGTAAGTAAGGATATACGAAAATGTTTATAACACTTCAATATCATGTGACACAAACATCATTAAATACAATGCAATCAATGAATTTAGTAATCGGTGTTTGTTTACTTAACAACTAAATGATATTTTTATCAATTCAAATCTGTATTTTAGATAGACAAGTATGTGGTTTGTTAGCATTGATTTAGCAGGACATGTTAACACCTGTTTGTGTTGCTAACCTTAAGTTTTCTATGTTGTGTCTTGTGTACTGTTATTTGTCTCATGGCGTTGTCATTTTATTTTCAATCTATGAGTTTGCCTGTCCTTCTTTTATCTTTCGCCCCTTTTTTTTAATAAGAAAACTTGTATCCTATAAACATAAATTGATTGAACATTGTCTGTTACGAAGACAAATGCATGATAAAACTGTGTAACGTGTACATTTAAAGAGAGATCAAACGCAACGATAAAACACAGAATAACATTTAAACAGGACGAAGATATTTGATACTGCAAAAAATTGTTTAAATTTAAATGTCCTATTGAATAGCATATGAAAGACCTATATCACTTGACAATAACTCCATTCAAAAGTCACATCTCCCAACCTGTATTCACATATCGATGACGAGGTTTAAATCAACATTCCCACTTGTATTTGTGTGTGCGCCATTTTGTTTCTGTTAGGTGCATGAACGTATTGATAACTACGCAATAGTAAATGATGCGTAAAAGTGAACAGGATAGCATAGTAGCAATAACAAACCCAAGCAATGTAGACATGTCTTTTGTCATTTATTCTTGGTGAATATTTCGATATTGACAGCTCAATTAAGTCTTTTCCTTTTAAAGAACCAGACAGATTTTAAGGTAGTGTGGCTTGTCTATATAAATAAAATATCGCCTGATAAATAGAAATGCATGTGATATATCTGTAAATAGAAGTTATGAGAAGGTGTTAGCTACACATCTGTGTGGTATATTTGTATAAATAACGCATTTTAAGTTAGCAAGACTAGCTTGTGATATATCTGTAAAAATAAGACAACGTTAGTTAGCTAGACAACCATGTGTCATATTTGTATAAAGGTTTCATTGCCATTGTTCTAGACAATCTTGGTGGTATATATATAAAACGTGGTCAGTTAACAGGACACCCGTGCGATATTATAGTATTAATGAATGAGTGTTTTTTTATAATGGCCCTGTTTTATGTCCAAGGTCTGTAAAAATGGTCTAGGAAGTCTGTAATGGCCTCATGCAACACCGAGGGTCATTACAGACATCCGAGGCCATTATTACTAACCGAGGACATTTGACAGAGCCATTATGAAAGCACCAATTTCTTAATTCATTTATAAAGCAACTGAACAAAAGTGTATGTGTTGCTGACAATTTTATGTACTCTCTACTCTTTTAATGACAGTTTAGTTTGAAAAAAATGTTTTGTACTTCACCATAATAAAGCTTTTAATAAACCAAATATCCAATATTTTAAGTTGACAGAAGTTATGTGTTGAAAAACATGATAAACAGTGATTTATATATATGGTTCCTCTAATGTTGGTTGCTGGTCACTAAAATAAATATAATACAAAAAGTCTTGTTATAATATTATTTTCAAAACATAATTAAACTTAATATAACATTTACAATATTAAATTTGAACATTCTTTGTTTTGAAAATGTCATGTATGCCTGTGAGGATTCAAATTTCCCTTTTCCTGATCCGTTTTGAAAATTTGTGGCCATGTTAAATTTATTTTATTCGATATTAACACTGTTGTTCTGTAACTCTGTATTATGCCCAGTTTGTCTGTATTAAGTTTTGTACTCGTACTCGTACTCGTTTCGGCTTTCAAACTTTTGTGTCTGGGCGTCACACGTGGGTCTTGTGTGGACAAGATACACTTCTGGCGTATTAAAATTTTGAACTTGGTGCCTTTTGTTGGCTGTTGTTCGTGTGCTTCTTTGTCGGTTGTGTTCTCCAGTTTATTTATATTGTAGTCCTGTGTTGTCATTTTGATGTTATATTTCACATGGCCATAACAGTGCGAGGTTTGGCATGCCACAAAACCAGGTTCAACCCACCATTTTTTCCCTTTAAAAATGCCCTGTACCAAGTCAGGAATATGGCCATTGTTATATTATAGTTCGTTTCTGTGTGTATTACATTATAACGATGTATCGTTTGTTTTCTCTTATTTTTGAGTGTAAATTCACATTGCGATATGACGTGTCACGGTACTTGTCTATTCAAAATTCATGTATTTGGTTTTGATGTTATATATATATGTTATATTTGTTATTCTGGGATTTTGTCTATGTGTGTTACATTTTAGTGTTATGTCGTTGTGTATATTTAATGCGTTTCCCTCGGTTTTAGTTTGTTACCCCGATTTTGTTTTTTGTCCATGGATTTATGAGTTTTGAACAGCGATATACTACTGTTGCCTTTATTTAAGCCCAGTTAGGGTTTTTAATAAATATTTCATTTCATTTTTGGCAATAATGAACTCAGTTGGTTAATAATTTTGTATACATAATACATGGTCAGTTTACTGGACACCCATGTGATATATTGGTATATATAATGCATAGTCAGTTACCTGAACATACATGCGAGATAGTTGCATACATAATACATGGTCAGTTAACTGAACACCCATGCGATACATTTGTATACATAATGCATTGTCAGTTAACTGGACACCCATGCGATATATTATAGATATTATATCGTGAGTTAACTAGACTCCATGTTAACTATTTGTATAGATGGTACATTGACTGTTGACCAGACAATCACGTGATATATCTGTAAAAATGAATTACTGTCAGTCAGCTAGACAGCCATGAGATACATCAATTAACTAGAAAACTATGTGATATAGGTATAAGTTATAATCTGTTGACTACATAACCTTTTGATTTGTCTGTATAGATAATCTATTGTCAGTTTGCTAGCCAACTACATGATTTATTTGTAAAAATAAGACAATAGGAGTTAAGTTGAAAGCTATGATGACTATGTTAATATCCGTTTCAATAAGACATTGTCAGTTTAAAGAAAAACTATCTGAGTAGGCTATTTATATCAGACATTGTCTGTTAGCTAGACAAGTATATAAATAACCTGTATTAATAAGAAATAATCAGTAAACAAAACAACTAGATGATTTTAATCTATAAATAAGACAGTGTTAGTTTGAAATAACTGTTGAGATCAGATGAAACAAAGTGTAATCCTAAATAGTATCGTTGACCGATTCGGAGTGAGGTTAAGAAAATCGTAGAAAAATGGTAAATTTGAATCGAATCTCAACCAGGAGAAGAATTCACTTATGTTCACCTTTGCTCTGTAATATATTTCATTTGTCATGTTAAATGTTTTATTATCAAAATATATGTGAATCGTTGTTCTATTAGTGTCTGAAATTTAGTCCATATCGTACTCTTCATACCTCCGCTTTGCTAACTATCAAATGCTTCAAACCATGTTCCGTCTTGACTGAACTAGTTGCCAATTGTCGTTCAGAACTATTGATTGATACACATTTCAAATGACTCATTAAATGATAACCTGACCATTTAAAGGCAGTTGTTTTTGAGACAGGTGCTTGTGTTAATGATACATTGTAAGAATTATAGGAACGAAAAAAATTGACTGACACAAGTTCAAACTGTTTGTTGATTTCTTTTGGAATTTATAGATATGTACAGTTGGGTGCAGACCAAACATTACATGTAGACGGGCCGAATAAGTTAACGCGGTGCTACTCGCGTGCACTTTATGTTAACGCCGCGTTAACTGTGTGTTAACTCCGAAATTGCAGTAGACATAAAGAGTAAACGGGCGCTTACTTTCGTGTTTACCTGCGTTTTAACGCAAGAACGGAGCGTTTTCTAATTTTGTGAAAATTAAACGCTGCTGCTTTCAAAAATAAACGCACGTTTACTGTTTGTAGTAAACGAGCGTTAACGCAGATTGTCATCGTATCCTGGATACTCTGACCTAAAATATGAAATGATAACTATATTCATAAAATTACATAACTTTTTGTATAAATAAGCCTTGTTATACATTCATTAGACAGATCTTTAAATTCTAGTAAGTTTTTTCAGTAAATCGAGGAGGTAAAACAGAATACACTCATACTTTCTGTGGTATATTACAAAATATTGCTTTTTTTTAAAGTTATTGTATCCAAAAGAAAAGGGTGAAGATTCGATAAAAAAAATAATAATTATTCAAAAATGTTTACTCTTCGCTATTAGAGCTAATTTAAACGGGTAAAAAGTAGACAACGTTTAAGATATGATTTTTTGCTACACCATTTTCCAATTGTTAAAGGGGCTCTAGATACGGAATACATACAAAAAATTAAATTATGACTTTTTTTCAATCATTTATGACAGTTCAACAGTTAAATAAGTATTCGATATTAACAGCAAGTATGGTTCATTTTTGTCAAATTAAGCTAAATATGAGAATGTGAATCAAATCGGCGAACAGAAATTTGACAGCTAGTGCCCCTTTAACATTCCACAACGTGTGATAACTAAATCGACTCTGTTCAAGCGATCTAACATACAGTTTATTTAAGGAATGACTGTTATATTTTTTCTGTCTATGAAGAAACAACATTAAAAAAAATGGTACATACTGAATAACGCGCGTAGCGGGTTATTTAAAAGTGTGCTCCACATTTTTTATGTTATTTCGAATAGAC
Organism: Mytilus edulis; assembly: GCA_019925275.1. Lineage (NCBI taxonomy): Eukaryota > Metazoa > Mollusca > Bivalvia > Mytilida > Mytilidae > Mytilus > Mytilus edulis. The sequence goes on along the minus strand of CM034354.1, from coordinate 109,599,492 downwards.
AGAAATAATTTTACAGTCATTTCTTATAATTTAATTCTAAATTCCATTTTAAACCGTAGACAACCATGAAAAAACGTTGATGACGTCACGGTCACATGACTAAATTATGTCTATGGGTTGATAACAAAATAACGTCAGCCAATCAGAATACGCGTTACATCCAAAATTAAATTATAAAAAAGTATGACAATGAAGTTTGTTTACATCAATGTCAGTTATCCCCTCAACATTTACATAGATATACTGCATGCATTTATTTGCTATTTTAAATTTACAGACAATAAAAGCCATTCTCAATTTGAATAAATGGTTTCAAACCAAAAAAAAACTGTCAGAACCCACGAGGGACTGAATTTTTATTGACTGGAACTATTTATATTTATTTCATTTCAGGTTTGGACAGCAGACTCCAAAGAGGCAGAATGCATTGTATATGAAAAAATTAAACAGTTCATAATTATGTAATTTATATGATTCATTTTATAAAGAGTTTGATACTAACTAATATAATGAATTTGAAATCAAATATGAGAAAATATGTGCTGTTACATCATGACTTTATGTAGTATTCAATTAGACAATTTGTTGCAGGTAAAACTTATTCGGCTATGTAGATACTATTGAACACAATTGCTGTCTGGTTAGTCCCGTACCTCTGAACCACTATTATTTTCCCTTACTGATGTAGGTAAGTGTTTGATATAATATGAATATCTGTAAAAGCAAATATGGGATACACCGTATACTTCAATGACTATTTACGTATATACTAATTATTGCAATACGACTGCTTAGTAACAAGTTTGTTGTGTACAATAGGCATTACATCATGCTTTAACTACTATATGTTCTGTGAATACTTCGAAACTTTATGATCAACCACCTTTACATTCTCTCATATTTTATCTATGTTGTGTCGATTCTTCTTTTACTTAAGTCAGTTGACAATTGCGTCCTGTCTCAAACGTGTTTGTTATGCCGAATGTTCTAAAGGATTTGTTTTGATACACCTTTGTTCTATGTTAACCTCATGATATTATAGTCTTTTGGCGTTATATTGTGTTTATACATATGTATCTCCAGTGAAAAACACAATACATCATGGTATAATTCATATGCGTTTTGCCGAACAATTGATAGTCTCTGTGAGCATTCATTACGTCATGTGCAAATGCCTTTTACATGAAGTGCAAACTTATACGTTTTGTACAAACCTCATTTACCTTATGTGCAAACATCGTTCTCCCTAAGTGCACAAATTGTTTACCCTATGTGCAAACATAGTTTACCTTATGTGTTAACACCTATTGCGTTATGTGCAAATACCTATTGCCTTATGTGCAAATACCTATTGCGTTATGTGCAAATACCTATTAAGTTATGTGCAAACACCTATTACGGTATGTGCAAATGCCTATTACATTATGTGCAAATGCCTATTACATTATGTGCAAACATCTATTACATTATGTGCAAACACCTATTTCGCTATGTGCAAATGCCTATTACATCATGTCCAAACATCTATTACGTTATGTGCAAACACCTATTACGTTACGTCCAAACACCAATTACGTTATGTTCAAACACCTATTACGTTCTGGTAAACGCCTTTTTGACACAGATTAAAACAAAATGCATCAGTGATATACACTTTGAAAATTAAGAAAATTATAAGTTTAAGCTTTCTAAAAAGCTTTGAACTACTTCGCTGTATTCTTTTTCAAGGTAATATGTGTGCATCGAGTTGATGATTTAGTATTGGAAACATGGTATTTTTATATATTGATTGATATACACATGTTATATAAATGTTTTGTTTTAAGGGAAATTATGTTGTGCATGAAATATAATTATACAATATAAATTCAGGGATTCGAAAACAAGAAACACTTATAAAAAATCCGTCTCCCTTATCGTTATCCATTCTTTTTATATTTTGTTCACTTTTCTTGTTGACAATTAAAGTATTTACAAATATACAGACACGATTTTCGAGGTGTGTCTCTCTGCCTAGATTGACAAAAGTCATAAAATACATATAATTAAATTGAGAATGGAAATGGGGAATGTGTCAAAGAAACAACAACCCGACCATAGAGCAGACAACAGCAGAAGGTCACCAACAGGTCTTTAATGCAGCGAGAAATTCCCACACCCGGAGGCGTCCTTCAGCTGGCCCCTAAACAAATATATATACTAGTTCAGTGATAATGAACGCCATACTAAACTTCAAATTGTACACAAGAAACTAAAATTAAAAATAATAAAAGACTAACAAAGGCCAGGGGCTCCTGACTTGGTACAGGCGCAAAAATTCGGCGGGGCTAGTTAAACATGTTTATGAGATCTTAACCCTCCCCCTATACCTCTAGCCAATGCAGAAAAGTAAACGCATAACAATACGCACATTAAAATTCAGTTCAAGAGAAGTCCGAGTCTGATGTCAGAAGATGTAACCAAAGAAAATAAACAAAATGACAATAATACATAAATAACAATAGACTACTAGCAGTTAACTGACATGCCAGCTCCAGACTTGTGACCATGAATTAATAACATTTGATCTGAAATGTAATACACATAGTTAATTTACCGGCATTAGATGCTTAATATCCTCAGTAGAGAACATTCTGTAATTCCTTATCTCATTTAAGCCAATAGTTGTTGCTGAATATCAGCCACATCATGAAGCAACCAAACAGAATTTATATGTGACAAGTAATTATTTGAAGATGGCGTGCATATCGACTGAAACTAAAAGCTCTGCCCCGTTATTCGAAGCAAAAAAAAAAGCTACATGTAAAAAAAAATTGCAAACTCATTTCTTTACGGAAAATGTGAACGGAAAATAAGTTGATATATAAAAAAAAGAAGACGTGGTATGATTGCAAATGAGACAACTCTCCACAAGAGACCAAAATGACACAGAAATTAACAACTTTAGGTCACTATACGGCCTTCAACAATGAACAAAGACCATACTGCATAGTCTATAAAAGGCCCCGAGATGATTATGTAAAACAATTCAAACAAGAGCACTAACGGCCTTATTTATGTAATATTCTCTTTCATCTGCACCAAGTGGGTCATTTCATAGGTCCCCATATCTTGCATACATAATCATAACATATGGTTTTGCAAGGCGCCAAATTACATCTATCAATTATAGACTTTTGACACGGTCAACAAATTATATATGCATCTATTCAGATTGTATTGACCGAGGACGAAGATATTTTCTCGCCACCTCTTATCTTGTATTTTTTTTTAAATTAGCAGGGCGGTTTGGCAAAACTGAATCCCGAGCCCCCTCTTTATCAAACTGCTTATAGAACCAACAAACGCAGCTCTATCATTTTCAAATAATCTGGTTCCGCCACTGGTCATTGAATGAGAAATCAAAAAGAAAAAACAAAATTAGGTCCGTGTGTTTGTTTATCTAATGATATTTTAATTAACAACTTCTCTATTGTTTACATCGAATGACCGTGAGGGCATTCGTGTGTATTGCTGTAGCCTAAAATTCCATTACGTAACCTTCGTTTGTTTTGAGATTGTAACCGATCTATTAACATGATAAATACGCGGACATTATCGAGTGCAAAATTACATTCCTGATCCTTTGTTCTTAATTCATTTCAAAATTCGTTAGAAACATAAATAAAGTAAAAAATCTTTAATATTTATACACACGTACAGAAAAAGTGTGTTAACAAATGCGGAAGAATATCTCAAGAACGTTTGCAATCTCCCATGCAGTGTTATCTGTCTGTGTTCCCTCTCTCTGCGTGGGACATTGAACGTTTTACGGGAAAATATGAATGCCCACTCAAATTCAATCTATTAGAAAAATCGAATTATTACAGAAGAGTGTCCACCATGCACTTGCACAGCTCTATTATTAATAAAGTGCAATAGAATGATATACAAATGGATGAAAATTATATATACATATAACTGTAATTTACAAATATTAAAATAATGTATAACAAAAAACCATAGTTTACTGATTTGTATCACTACTACGATGAGGTTGAATTTATCATCCACGCACGGACATGTCTCAGAAAAAATATATATCTGTACTTTAACGTTACTTTTAGGTAAAGAGATGTGATTTGGTTTTCTGAGACAAGTGCTTGTGACCGTTAACAAGAACTTGCGGTCATCCGATGTTCAGTACTTCAGTACTTTGATTCATATCTATAACATAAAGATGTTCTTAAAAAGTAATAAAACATAACAAGTGTTTTATATTTTTTACAAATATCTTATTATCCTAATTTTATCTTGATTCATTTTGAGAACTCAAATCGTATCAATGACAAACTGCATTTTTAAAGATTTTTGAAAACTGGGAGTTGACAATAGTTTCATGGTGCTTTAAACGGATGATCAAGAGGTTTCCGAAATTCCAACAATACAAAACATGACAAGTGAATTTTCTTAATTTATTATCATTACCGATTGGTCAACATGGAAGCGGGTAGCAAGAACATTTATTTGTACATGTACAAACAAAGCAAATGAAATTTTGTTTACCTGTTATTTGTATACAAAAACTAGCTAATTGCAGGATAAAAGCGAAATACTTAACTGTAACCATTTTTTAAAAACTGGTGACAAAATTAAATGGGGTAACAAAATAAATAGATTAGCTTACTATGCGGTATGTTGTTTTTTTTGTGTTAAAGGCCATAAGGGGATCTATTGTTGTTTATTTATTTGTCATTTTGTTTCTCGTGGAGAATTGTCTCATTGGCATTCATACCACATCTTTTTGTTATAGAAAATTATGTTATGATGACCATTTTAGCAACGAAATTATTTATTTATTCTTAAAGACAACAAAAGAAACGATATGCACAGCAAAAAAAAAAATAGAAGAAAACAATAACAATTTACTAGCAATGTATTTTTTTGTATCGTTCTTGATGACACGGTTGAAAAAGTTACCGGACCAAATACGGATAAATCAAAGTCATTTTTTGAGTTTCAAGTTGCGGGATTTAATTTCGAGTATGGCCAGTGAAGGTGAAACAAGGCTGATAACCCTTTTATTTAGAAGATATATTTGTATGCGTCATTTTTGTGGATTACAGGATAAGGCAGTTTTTAATATGACAAAAATAGTTTATTTTAGAGAAAATGCAGCTTTTTGTTACACCCTTCGACCTGTCTGATCCAAAATCGATCAATTTTTTTCCGAAATCCCTGTAAGTTTAAAAAAAATTACAGATAAGAAGGGCGGGTCACCTGACCACCACTTTTCAGGACACCCAACAATCTCAACACGACTTGTCAGGGACGGAGTAAATAGTAAGTCTTAGGAAGATTATTCAGAATAATATTCACAACTGTTAAGTACCACATCTTTTTTTTATAGATAGTTTTTTCTAAAATTCAAAGGGAAAATTATGTTATGATGACCATTTTAGCAACGAAATTATTTATTTATTCTTATAGACAACAAAAGAAACGAAATATCGTGAGCCTAAATCCATCAATTGGAAATACAACTTTAAAATGTTGATGGATTCAGTCGATGATTATGCCAGGCAACGGGCTAAACGTGAAAAGGAAGACGTAGACACTCTATCCGAATGAATTAAGGCAGTGAGGTCGTTAATACAAATCAGAATTAAGAAACTGAATGGGTCCATCAATGCCCATGCTACGTCAATCTTTAAAGACCCAAATGTTGCTAAACACTTATCCGACCTCCATGATAAATATGTTGTTGTCCCCGCAGACAAAGCCCCAAATAACATCGTTTTTTTCTGTAAAAGTCACTACATTAATTGCTTGATAAACGAATAAGGTATAGACAATTCACTTGGAAACTCAACGTATACCCTAACGACACTTACCAAAGAGGAAATCCTGGATAATCATAGGTCTGTTCTTTGTTCCTTAGGTATTTCAACCAAAGATGAAGAACTGGATCTTCCATCACTGTATTGGATACCTCAACTACATAAGTGTCCTTACAAACAACGGTATATTGCTGGGTCTTCCAAGTGATCCACGAAACCTCTTTCTAAATTATTAACATCTATTTTATCAGCAATCAAAGACGGGCTTCAAAGTTATTGTGAAACTGCCTATTCTACAGGTGGCGTGAATCAGATGTGGATACTTAAAAATTCCAAAGATCTTTTAGAGTACATACAATCTAACTCTCTTTCATCTTGTAACATTATTAAAACATTTGACTTTTCTACTCTTTACACAAGTATTCCACATTCCAAACTAAAAGACAAATTGAAAGAGTTGGTATTACTTTGCTTCATAAAAAAGAATGGGCAACGTAGATACAAGTATCTTGTCTTAGGGAGGGATAAATCATACTTTGTAAAGAATCGCTCTGATTCAAACAAAAAATTCTCTGAAACCGATATTATCAAGATGCTTGATTTCTTGATTGACAACATATTTGTAACATTCGGAGGACGTGTTTTTCAACAGACTGTCGGCATCCCAATGGGAACAAATTGTGCCCCTCTACTTGCCGACTTGTTTCTTAAATATTACGAGGCTGACTTCATGCAGGAACTTCTTAGGAAGAAAGATAAGAAGTTAGCAATATCCTTTAACTCTACTTTCCGCTATATAGATGACGTTCTTTCACTTAACAATTCAAAATTTGGTGACCATGTGAAACGCATCTATCCCATCGAATTGCAGATAAAGGATACTACAGATACAGTTAAGTCGGCTTCATATCTTGACTTACATCTAGAAATTGACAATGAGGGTCTGTTTAAAACAAACCTTTACGACAAAAGAGATGATTTCAGCTTTCCAATTGTGAACTTTCCATTTCTGAGTAGCAACATTCCGGCAGCACCTACATACGGGTATATATCTCCCAATTGATACGATATTCCCGTGCTTGCATTTCCTATCATGATTTTGTTGATAGAGGGTTACTGCTCCCAAGGAAGCTATTAAACCAAGAGTTCCAAATGGTGAAGTTGAAATCATCCCTTCGTAAATTTTACGGACGCCATCACGAGTTGGTTGACCGTTATGGAATAACCGTTTCACAAATGATATCGGATATGTTCCTTACGTCGTAACTACAATCCCCTTCCCTTTCATGAATGTGACCTAACGAATAAGACTATTTACCGGATTTGTAATCACATAAGCAACACGACGGGTGCCACATGTGGAGCAGGATATGCTTACCCTTCTGGAGCACCTGAGATCACCACTAGTTTTTGGTGGGGTTCGTGTTGTTTATTCTTTAGTTTTCTATGTTGTGTCATGTGTACTATTGTTTTTCTGTTTGTCTCTTTCATTTTTAGCCATGGCGTTGTCAGTTTGTTTTAGATTTATGAGTTTGACTGTCCCTTTGGTATCTTTCGTCCCTCTTTTAAGGGAAATGAACGAAAATAAAATATATTTTATAGGATTCCTTAGCTGCTACATGAATCGTGGGAGACGTCATTGCATTTATAGCATTAATCTAGTACACGTTTCTCGCTAAATGAAAACCCTACTGGGAGGGTAATAACAAATCATCCTGGTCTCTTGTGAAGAGTTGTCACATTGGCTTTCGTACCACATCCTCCTTTTTATATCGTATTGTTCCTTTCGGTTGCACTTCTTGAAATTAGAGTCGTGTCTGTATATTTGTTAAAATTTTCAACAAGTAAAGTGAACAAATTTTCAAAGCATAAATGCATAACGCACACTCTTAAAGTAGAGCAAAATAATTTCCCATAAAACTAGATACATAGTATGTATATAGCATTTTGCACCAATCAATATATAAAAGTCCACAGTTTGTTAGAAAGCTCAAACTTTTAATGTTCTTTATTTTCAAAATACATATCATTGATGCGTTTTGTTTTAATCTGTGTCAAAATAGCGTTTACCAGAACGTAATAGGTGTTTACACATTATAAGCTATATGTTTCGCTACTGACCCCGTACGGATCCATAGGGGTTGAGGCCGGAGGCCGAGTCCCCTATGAATTTTATTCACCCTCTATGGAACCGTAGGGGGTCAGTAGTTAACCGTAAAACGAATTTATCGGACGCTGGACTTTGTTCTGCGGCGTTTTGTTGAAAAATAAACAATGAAACACAACAACATTTACAGATGACGTCGCCATTAACGCGTCATGAACCCCATATGAAATTTACTAACCCCATACGGTCTCATAGGGGGTCACCACGTGACGGCATTTAACCAATCACAACGTGATAATTCATATGTGGTCCGATAAAACGTAATAGGCGTTTGGACATAACGTATTAGATGTTTGTAAATAATGTAATAGGCATTTGAACATAACTTACATGGTGTTTGCACATAATGTAAGCAGTATTTGCACATAACGTAATAATGTTTGCACATAATGATGTAGTTTTTATACATAATTTAATAGGTATTTGCACATAACGTAATAGGTGTTTGCACATAAAGTAAACGATGTTTGCACATAGGGTGAACGATGTTTGCACATACGGTAAACGATGTTTGTACAAAGGGTGAACGATGTTTGCACATGAGGTAAACGAGGTTTGCACAAAACGTATAAGTTGTTTGCACATAATGTAAAAGGCATTTGCGCATGACATAATGAATGCTCACGGAGAGTATCAACTGTACGGAAAAACGCATATGAATTATACCATGATGTATTGTGTTTTTACTGCAGATACATAAGTATAAACACAACATAACGGCAAAAGACTATAATATCATGAGATTTACATAGAACAAATGTGCATCAAAACAAAACGGTTAGAACATTTGACATACCAATAACACTTGAGACAGGACGCAATTATTAAACGACTTACGTAAAGGAAAAATAGACACAACATGGAGAAAATATGAAAGAATGTAAAGGTGGTTGATCATAAAATCTGGAAGTATTTACAGAATATATAGTAGTTACAGCATAATGTAATGCATATTTTACACAACAAAGTTAAGCAATGACATATCATATATTTGTTTGACCAAACAAATTACTAATTTGACATAACACAGAGATGCCGTGGCAGGACATAAAGGCATCTGCACATAACATAAAGAAGAAATGGCAGGACGTAAAGGCAAAGCGACAAAACGCATTAAATATTTACACTATAAGACAGTTCCGGCGTTCCATAAAAAACTACTTTGGTTTCATTTTGTTGAAACCATTTCTTTTATGACTTTGAATGTCCCTCTGTTATATTTCGCTCCTCTTCTAGATCACATCTTCTTTTTATGGCATGGTATTATTTAGCTATAACCTCTGTCTTACTACATAGAATTGGAAATGTACATAGCTTTAATAATTTAACGTTTGTATTATACAGTGTATTGGAAACATTGCAATCAAACTAAAATAAAAACGTTTTAACATTTTAACTAATTTTAAAACATAAATAGTAATCTTTGCCTGATTAACTATACAGACTATCAAGATTTCAAAACAACAAATCTGTTTAAAAAAGGTCAAATGGAGGAATATTATATCAAACATGCATTGACAAGTAGATGGCATGAAAATTAAAAAAAAATTGCAGAAAGTAATGAAAGACCACATGGGGGACTCACGTATCAATAAAATATAACTGACTGAACCAATTTGAATACAATGCATGCTACTTACTAGTCAGCAATAACTACTTGATATATTAGTACTTATTCATTGAGAAACTAGATAAGGAGCATGAATGTGCTCTTCATATTGAACACTGTGCAATATTGCAAATCGACTTTAATGCCCAGCCAGAGTTGTAAGTCCTGTACTATTGTTTCCTTCTGTCATTAAAAAAATGTCTTCATTGTTTAAGGTCAGTTTTTGTGATAAATGAATGTAGATTTGTGTATGAACTGAAGGAAGATATGAGATAAACTGACTACTTCAAAAAGTAAATACTCAGATATTTAGAATTACTTTATGGCTGAATAGAATGATGCATATAACAAACGGGTTACGGATGGAATTATGTTAGTAGAACAAGAAAGACATCCATGCAACAATTTCCCAGAAGACACTATCATGATATTTATGTAAACACTTTTTTTCTGGTGAAATCAATTTGGTTAGTGTAATATTGACAATACGTGATATGACAAAAAAAAAGAGGAATATTTTGATTAGCTCATCGTTTGTTTCTAGATATTACTACGCCCTTTAGATAGTTTAAATTTTAAATTTTATGATAAGCTCAGTTCAAGAGAAAGCAAACATAAGTAACCATTTAAAAGCGTGAAATTATGCATTATGACAGAATTCAATTTCATAAAGGGCAACTGTTATCTTAGTTTCGTAGTAAGTTGGGAAAAAATTAAATATATGCGATCCACATGCACAACTCTTATAAAGAATATATGGTGGAGCTCCGGTAACTCTGGTGACTAAGCTTTTAAATTTTCATGACGTAACAAATGGTAAACCCGACCAGTTATTTGCAAATAACATTTTGCTTTTTTATTTCTTTTTTCTTAATCTGCACTTTCATCTTACACTAGCAAAACGGCTCTATGTTTGATCGATGATTGAGATGAATTTATTACACAATCACAACAAATCGAGACGACATTAGATCGCAGTGGCGTTTGAAATACTTGCAAAAGATAAAGGTCAATTGATATTAAAGGCAACAGTAGTATACCGCTGTTCAAAACTCGTAAATCTATGGACAATTGGGGTAACAAACTAAAACTGAGGGAAACGCATTAAATATAAGAGGAGAACGACGACACAACATTAAAATGTAACACATACAGAAACAGACTAAGCATTAGACAAAATCCAATGAGAATAACAAATATAACATCAAAACCAAATACATGAATTAGGGATAGAAAAGTACCGTGACACGTCTTATAGTAATGTGAATTCACACTCAAATATACGAGAAAACAAACGATACAACGGAAATACAACGTTAAAATGTTACACACACAGAAACGAACTATAATATAACAAAGGCCATTTTCCTGGCTTGGTACAGAACATTTTTAAAGATAAAAATGGTGGGTTGAACCTGGTTATGTGGCATGCCAAACCTCGCACTTTAATTGCAATGTTAAATATAACATTGAAATGACAACACAATATTACAGGGCTACAATACAAATAAATAGGAGAACGTATTAGACAAAGAAACTCATGATTAATAGATAACAAAAGGCATCAGGTTTAAAATTCAATACGCCAAAAAACGCGCCTCGTCCACACAAGACTCGCCAGTGACGCCCAGATATAAAAGATCGAAAGTGAAAAAAGTACAAAGTTGTACAGCACTGAAGATCAAAAGTTGAAAAAGGTTGTGTCAATACGGCTATGTTTTTATTTTGAACAGCTTATGAAGTAAGCTAAGTATATTTATAGTTTAATATATCTTTTTCAGTAAAACATTTTTTGCATTGTTAGCAAATGCTGATCTTTCCTCATTTTGTTTGGAAATAAATGCACTAATATTTGCAATGAGTCATGTTAAATACCTACGGATTCTTTATGTTAAAAATCTTTAAAAATGTTATAATAAATATGCGGAAACTAAGATATGTAATGAAAGGGAGCACATTCATTGCCCTTTTTATTTGGATATTACATATCTTTTTAGTACTTTAGGAAGGATTGTCTTAGTACAATGTAATACAATATTAACATACGGTTTGCAATGTTACGTATTATCAATATTTCTTCTTTTCATCAAAAATAAGGCACAGTTGATTGTCATATGAAAATTTTGTTTTCCATGCAGTTCGGTAAAGTTTAGGTTAATTACACATTAAACTAACGACTTAAAGAAACTCCAAAGGACATTTAACCAGATCAACATTTACTTGATTTAAAACATTTCATAGTGACATTGTCTTGGTTATACTATTTAAGTGATCAATGGTAAAATGTACGTATGTGTATTGGTTCTGCTGTTAGTGTTAAACTTCTAGATGTATTTTTTTTCTATTTGTAGGACAAAATGGCAAGTTGGAATGAGGTAAGATTTTACTTTAAATATCCATTGATCATCTCACTTATTGTTGTATATTGCTACACTGAACATACAGGTTTGAGTATTCTGTCACGGATACTAACAGACGTCTATATATGAGATAACAACGAGCAGAATTTCAATGTTTAAAATTTCCAGAAGACTTCAAATCTGATATATAATACTGGTGTCAAGTTGTTTTATCATTGGTTAAATAGCATGCATTTGTTATTTATACTCATTATCCTGAAAGTAGAGTTTACGCATTACAAAATCAGGAGGACCTATGCGTAATATTATGACAACCTTATCATCCAATGTGCAATTGAGGTCATGAAGTTGAAATATGCAGTGTATATGTCTGTTTTTAAAAATCATATCTGTTAGTATTAATGCATGAGTGTTTTTATAATGTCTCTGTTATATGCCCGAGGTCTGTAATAATGGGAAAGTGATATTGTAATAGCCAACATCAACGCCGAGGGCCATTACAAAAATCGTGGGCAATTAAAATAGACCAATAGATAGACAAACAAACAGTTTCAATTAGTCTACATTTAACATTGTTAAAATAACTGGTTAGGGGGCCTTTTTGAAATTTTAATACTCCTTAATAAATGTTACAATAAATTATAATCCTGGTACCTTTGATAACTATTTACACCACTGGGTCGATACCACTGCTTGTGGACGTTTCGTACCCGAGGGTATCACCAGCCCAGTAGTCAGCACTTCGGTGTTGACATGATTATCAATTATGGATCATTTTTATAAATTTATTGTTACAAAACTTTGAATTGTTTGAAAAACTAAGGATGTTTTTATCCCAGGAATAGATTACACCTTAAGAAGCACAACCATCCTTTTAAATATTTAGCAGTTCAACCTTTAGAAGTAGTAAATAAGCAGCCTGGTGAATCGCATTCAAAGTTTGTACGATCACGGAAAATAATTGAATTAAATTGGATTAAAAAATTACCGACAGTTTACCCTCTCGGTCTAAATGATAATATCATGGGAATTGGTAATATATCTAGAACCAATTCTGTTAACATTTTGGATATAGTTTCTAAAACTGTTCGTAAAAACCGTTCTCACGGTCGTAGAACAAATCGCAATCAAAGAAAATTTCGGGCCAATCATACCAATATTTCGGACCTAATTTCTATTTCAAAAAACAACGGCAGACATTATCTGTTAACAAAACTCTGTTCGTTACCGGTTAATAAGTTAAATAAAATTTTGGAGGATTGCAACACAATTTCATATAGCAGTCCTAAGTATGAAATTGTTCAAATTATTATGGCATATTGTTATTCTAAATTATTTCCCAAAATTGATCGCCCTGAAGATCATAAAAAAGCATTTTATTAAAATTAAGTATGTCAATAAAGGCTTTGATTTTGTAAATATTGCCGGTATATTTAACGACCATTCTGTTAAAGAACAAATTCCTGGATATTTTGACAATACTGAGCTACCTCTTATTTGTTATATTTACAAGAAATCTACCCGGAAATTTGTGTTTAATTATAGTCAATTGTGTAAAGATGTTAATATCAGTGAAAATACACCTACTTCATGTAATTGCAGTAATTCCGAATATATTTATGGACCCATTTCCCATGTTATAACAGGAGATCTTAACATCGTTCAAGACCGAGAGTTAAAATTATTCCTCAGTAAAGGACCTAAATATCGTCCCCCGTCAATTATTAATTGGAATGAGTGTCGTAATATCATCCACGACTCACTCCATACTTACTGTATAAAATGGATAAAACGGGAAAAAGCTGACAAAAAATCTTTGGACTCTTTTTTTAATTCAGTAATGAAGATAGTTGATATACGTATTCAACATGTTAAAGAACATTTTACTATTAACAATAACCAAAATAAACCTATTTCTCGTATCAAACATAAACTAAAAGAATTAGCCAAGGAATTTGTTTTTGTCCCGGCCGATAAAGCTGCTAATAATATTATTATTGTTTGACGTAAATTTTACATTGAGGTTCTGAAAAAGGAAATCACCAATTCACCAACATTCCAACTGACTCCATTTTCAGAAAACGAAATCTGTAACAAACATAAACTTTTAGCCACCGCTTTACAAGCAGAGCCAAATACAATGAAAGTCCCAACAATGTATTGGCTTCCAAAGCTACACAAAACCCCTTACAAATATAGATTTATTTCGTCTTCAAGCCATTGTTCAACTACTAAATTGTCTATTCTTCTTACCAGCACACTTGGTACAATTAAAAACCTTATAATAAATTGTTCAAATAAGGCCTTCGAAAATAGTGGAATAAATTACTTTTGGAGTGTCAAGAACTCGTTGGAAGTACTTGATAAATTGCATGCTTATATTGGTGATTTTGAATCTATTCAAAGTTTTGATTTTTCTACCCTGTATATCACATTGCCTCACATTCTCATTAAGAAAAAATTCACACACCTAATTAAATGGGCATTCAAAAATCAGAATGTGAATATATATGTGCAAACTCTTTTAGGTCATTTTTTAGTAGCAATAAACAAAAAAACTATGTTAATTGGACATGCTTTGATACTATATATGCCCTTGAATTTTTACTAGATAACATTTTTGTTCGCTTTGGGGATTCCGTATATCGTCAGATTATCGGAATTCCAATGGGGACTAACTGTGCACCACTTATTGCGGACCTCTTTTTATATTGTTATGAGTTACAATTTATGACAAAAATAAGCAAAGACCCATCAAAACAACATCTGATAAACAAATTTAATAATACTTTTAGATATTTGGATGATATTTTGGCTCTCAATAATGACGACTTCAGTATGTATATTAATGAAATTTATCCTGCTGAACTTACTTTAAATAAAGCTAATACTAACAATGACCACTGCCCTTTCCTCGATCTTGATATCTATATCACTAACGGAAAGCTGAATACTAAAATTTATGATAAAAGGGATGATTTTTCATTTCCTATCGTTAATTATCCGTTTTTAGATGGTGACGTTCCCTTGTCACCATCTTACGGTGTTTATATATCTCAACTTGTACGATTCGCTCGTGTATGTAACAATGTTTTAGATTTTAACGAGAGAAATTTATGTATTACTAAAAAATTATTACACCAGGGTTTTCGATATCACAAACTAGTCAAAACATTTACTAAATTTTATCATCGGTAAAGACATCATTCGTAAATATAGCTCAACATGCAGACTTCTTATACGTTCAGGTATTTCACATCCAATTTTTTATGGAAATATTCTTTATAAAGCACAAAGGTGTCAGTATTCACCTCAGAAACTTAAAAAACCTTTGAATAGACTTATTAAGAAGGGATATAATTACGATACTGTTGTCAAGTCATTAAAGATTGCATATTTTGGCGTTAATATTGAGTCACTGATAAGGTCTTTGCGTCGGAACTAAACACATTTATTCTAAAAACAGTTGTTGGCATGACACGGGTTATGTTCTTCTCATATATGTTATGATGGTATGATACTAAACCCCTAACGGGAAGGATTGTGCCTGATGTACATATGATGAAATCATAATCTTTCAGTCAGTTTAATTGAAGTCTGGAGCTGGCATGTCAGTTAACTGCTAGTAGTCTGTTGTTATTTATGTATTATTGTCATTTTGTTTATTTTCTTTGGTTACATCTTCTGACACCAGACTCGGACTTCTCTTGAACTGAATTTTAATGTGCGTATTGTTATGCGTTTACTTTTCTACATTGGTTAGAGGTATAGGGGGAGGGTTGAGATCTCACAAACATGTTTAACCCCGCCGCATTTTTGCGCCTGTCCCAAGTCAGGAGCCTCTGGCCTTTGTTAGTCTTGTATTATTTTAATTTTAGTTTCTTGTGTACAATTTGGAAATTAGTATGGCGTTCATTATCACTGAACTAGTATATATTTGTTTAGGGGCCAGCTGAAGGACGCCTCCGGGTGCGGGAATTTCTCGCTACATTGAAGACCTGTTGGTGACCTTCTGCTGTTGTTTTTTATTTGGTCGGGTTGTTGTCTCTTTGACACATTCCCCATTTCCATTCTCAATTTTACCTTAGCTGTATTTGGCACAACATTTTGGAATTTTGGGTCCTCAATGCTCTTCAACTTTGTTCTTGTTTGGCTTTACAACTATTTTGATCTGAGCGTCACTGATGAGTCTTATGTAGACGAAACGTGCGTCTGGCGTAATACATTATAATCTTAGTAGCGTTGATAACTATTTACACCACTGGGTCGATGCCACTGCTGGTGGACGTTTTGTCCCGAGGGTATCACCAGCCCAGTAGTCAGCACTTCGGTGTTGACATGAATATCAATTACGTATTCATTTTTATAAATTTTCTGTTACAAAACTTTGAATTGTTTGAAAAACTAAGGATTTTCTTATCCCAGGAATAGATTACCTTAGCCGTATTTGGCACAACTTTTTGGTATTTTGTGTCCTCAATGCTCTTCAACTTTGTTCTTGTTTGGCTTTACAACTATTTTGATCTGAGCGTCACTGATGAGTCTTATATAGACGAAACGCGCGTCTGGCGTAATAAATTATAATCTTAGTAGCGTTGATAACTATTTACACCACTAGGTCGATGCCACTGCTGGTGGACGTTTCGTCCCCGAGGGTATCACCAGCCCAGTAGTCAGCACTTCGGTGTTGACATGAATATCAATTGTGTGATCATTTTTATAAATTTTCTGTTACAAAACTTTGAATTGTTTGAAAAACTAAGGATTTTCTTATCCCAGGAATAGATTACCTTAGCCGTATTTGGCACAACTTTTTGGAATTTTGGGTCCTCAATGCTCTTCAACTTTGTTCTTGTTTGGCTTTACAACTATTTTGATCTAAGCGTCACTGATGAGTCTTATGTAGACGAAACGCGAGTTTGGCGTAATAAATTATAATCTTGGTACCGTTGATAACTATTTATACCACTGGGTCGATGCCACTGCTGGTGGACGTTTCGTCCCCGATGGTATCACCAGCCCAGTTGTCAGCACTTCGGTGTTGACATGAATATCAATTGTGTGATCATTTTTATAAGTTTTCTGTTACAAAACTTTGAATTGTTTGAAAACTAAGGATTTTCTTATCCCAGGAATAGATTACCTTAGCCGTATTTGGCACAATTTTTTGGAATTTTGGGTTCTCAATGCTCTTCAACTTTGTTCTTGTTTGGCTTTACAACTATTTTGATCTGAGCGTCACTGATGAGTCTTATGTAGACGAAACGCGCGTCTGGCGTAATAAATTATAATCTTAGTAGCGTTGATAACTATTTACACCACTGGGTCGATGCCACTGCTGGTGGACGTTTCGTCCCCGAGGGTATCACCAGCCCAGTAGTCAGCACTTCGGTGTTGACATGAATATCAATTGTGTGATCATTTTTATAAGTTTTCTGTTACAAAACTTTGAATTGTTTGAAAACTCAGGATCTTCTTATTCCAGGAATAGATTACCTTAGCCGTATTTGTCACAACTTTTTGGAATTTTTGGTCCTCAATGCTCTTCAACTTTGTTCTTGTTTGGCTTTACAACTATTTTGATCTGAGCGTCACTGATGAGTCTTATGTAGACGAAACGCGCGTCTGGCGTAATAAATTATAATCTTAGTAGCGTTGATAACTATTTACACCACTGGGTCGATGCCACTGCTGGTGGACGTTTCGTCCCCGAGGGTATCACCAGCCCAGTAGTCAGCACTTCGGTGTTGACATGAATATCAATTGTGTGATCATTTTTATAAATTTTCTGTTACAAAACTTTGAATTGTTTGAAAAACTAAGGATTTTCTTATCCCAGGAATAGATTACCTTAGCCGCATTTGGCACAACTTTTTGGAATTTTGGGTCCTCAATGCTCTTCAACTTTGTTCTTGTTTGGCTTTACAACTATTTTGATCTGAGCGTCACTGATGAGTCTTATGTAGACGAAACGCGCGTCTGGCGTAATAAATTATAATCTTGGTACCGTTGATAACTATTTACACCACTGGGTCGATGCCACTGCTGGTGGACGTTTCGTCCCCGAGGGTATGACCAGTCCAGTAGTCAGCACTTCGGTGTTGACATGAATATCAATTATGTGATCATTTTTATAAATTTTCTGTTACAAAACTTTGAATTGTTTGAAAACTAAAGATTTTCTTATCCCAGGAATAGATTACCTTAGCTGTATTTAGCACAACTTTTTGGAATTTTGGGTCCTCAATGCTCATCAACTTTGTTCTTGTTTGGCTTTACAACTATTTTGATCTGAGCGTCACCGATGAGTCTTATGTAGACGAAACGCGCGTCTGGCGTAATAAATTATAATCCTGGTACCTTTGATAACAATTTACAAGAAACAAAAGCACACACAATACTCATTGATTGCTGTTTCACACCAATCTTAGATATATCAGCTTAATTGTGGTGAGATTAAAGTAAATTGATATGTATATTCAACCGTGACAGAACTTAAGATTCAGTAACGAATAAACATGAGAACGTTTATCATTTCAGTATATCTTACTACCAATCTAAAATAAAGAAAGTTATAGGACTATTATAAACATACCAGTTCCAAATGTCTGTTTCGTATACCAATTTGACGTCTTCAGTTTCAACTGCTTTTTCATTGTTCTTTTTGTTGATTTAACCCTGGCTTTCAAATTCATTGCGTATACTTTTAAAGACTCTCTGTAAGTGGTCAAATAGTTTTGTTTAATGTCTGGCTTTTATTGTCCTATAAATGTCAATATATACTATATTAGAGTTAGAGTCCCTGGCTAATACTATTCTCCGTTCTAACTTCCAACGTCTAAAAAAATAAAAATCACAGGGATCTCTTTATTGTATAAGAATTCTTATAAAAAAGGAGATTCATTATAGATGTTTATGCACATACCATATATTTGAGAACAATACAATTTGTTTGTTAAGTTATTTTGCCTTTATAGTATACAAATATAAACATATAATATTATTGATATCTTAGGTGAGTATACATTATAATCGATTTGTTTTGTTAACCAACATATACCAAAATCATAGCATTCGTCGTGTGGCCAAAATATATTAAATGGTTCAAGAACTGTGCGCTAATATACAATGTATATCATTCAATTTTATAATCAACATTTTGCTGTTTTGCAGAAACTTATCAAAGCTGCTAGTGAAGGAAGATTAACAGATTTGAAACTTTCCATTGACAATGGAGCTGATTTGGAATGTAGAGATGAAGTAAGTGACGTAACAGATATAATTATACATATACAATGCGAACTGGTCTGGAGACACAATTATCGTCCTTTGATTTCCGTATACTACAAATAAAGTCCCTAGCGTTGTCAGTTTATAAATAACTTGTATGTTTTTCATACACCTTCCAAACAAGTAGGGTAATAAAATTACATACGACAAAATTTGGGAAATGACTGTTTAAGTAAAATAGTGTTTTAGTGGTCCAGTTTGAAAAGGTCAAAAGTAGTATTTATAAATCTGTCAAACTTAATTACAGATCCCCTTAACATAAAATTATCCATGCACAAGTATAATGAAGTTTATATGTTGATATTACAGGATGATCATACACCATTATTGAATTCAGTCTACTATGGTCACATGAAGACAGTCAAATACCTTGTTTCCGTAGGCTGTAACAAAGAAGGTAGATCTAAGGTGAGATATAGACTGATCTAACTCACTTATGTATAAATGAACAAGCTATCAGAAACACTAATCTTGATGTTATCGAATATGTGGGGTCTTATTTAAATCGTGTCTTGAAAAAGAAAAAAAAGACAGTACAGGTGTTATCTGTTTTGCAAAACACATATAGTTTGCAAACATATGTTACTCTGATCCTAATCCTCTTAATTCTGGACCAGCACATAATCTTTTTGGTGAACAGACCTGTTTTATTGACAAGAAATAAATATTTTTTTTCTCTCATCGAATTTTATCAGATGCTTAACAGTAAATAACAAAAATACTGAACTCAGAAGAAAATTCAAAACGGAAAGTTCCTAATCAAATAGCAAAATAAAATGATATAACACATGAAATGAATGGACAACAGCTGTCATATTCCTGACTTGGTATAGGCATTCTCAAATAAAGAAAATGGTGAATTTAAGCTGAAGTTATAGCGCTAAAACTCTCATTTGTATGACAGTCACATACCGAGTTTGTTTCTGACAACCCCCTTTTTTTCACAACACAATTACCTTTTTTATGAATAATTGATGAGACAATTTCTGCAAATTCGACAGTTAGATAATATGAAGTATTATTACTTTATTCTAAATTTAATCAACGTGTGGTTTGTTTGATCTCATTTCTACATTGGTTAAAAACCGAGTATGACGTCGAATTTTCTTGGTTTCCTCTAAATTTACTGATTATGGACGCTATCAATTAAAATTTATTAATGATGAATATTTACTCATCTACCTATGTAAAATTTAAAACTTATCTAAAACAAATTATCCAAAATGCTTTTCTATATGAACATGGTAGCATACGCTATTAACACAAAATGAAATTGTTTGATGAACATCCTTTTTTACGTATAAATATTACCTATAAAAGAGGCAATGTCATAGATTAGTAGGCAGTAGTGTTAAAGGAAAAACAATAACTTGATCAGAAATATCTTTCTACCAAATTAGTATAGTATACCGAGTAAGTATATGTATTCAATATTTTCCAATTATTTATGATTTCCATTTTTTAATGAAACTCAATGTAACGGATCAAACGGCAAATGTTTATTGCAATTTATAGGAAAAGGCTATTATATATCACTTTAAATACGTATCACCAAAAGAAAACTACCCATATGATTATACTAACTAAAAAAAACAGAAGGTTATCAAATGCTGAAAAAATCTTTATTATTATAAATGTTATAAGATATGAAAAAAACTATTATTCGACAAACTGAAATAATATTAATAGATTTGATTGCAAACTTTCGTTGTTAGAACACAACCTTGTAACCTTTCGACCTTCGATATTTAATAAATGGATGCAGCTTCTCAAGATAATGTGTTGAATCCTATAAAAGATAACCGTTGAATATTTACTATTCAAGTTTATCTTAAAATTTAGATATTATTGAGTTCATCTATTTTTATGATCGTGGAAAAATGTACAAATATTCCGGTTTAATTATTGCCATTTTAGGAAATGTTCTCTATTATGAAAACAATGCAAACCCTTCTAAATTAACAGTATGTTCTTGATTCCAATGCAACTAAAAATATATAACTTCAGATCATGCCCTGATCTCTAATAAAGTAAATCTGTAAATATCTCCAAAATAATACATGTATCCTTCATTTCATTATATATCTTGTTTGTGTATATACGTTTGTGTGTTTGAGGCTATATGTATATGTATCAACCGACTGGTATGCGTTCTGCAGTGTCTGCTATAAACAAAATGTAGAATGCAGATCAGTCGAGTGGCTTAGATTTCCGGCATAAAACAAACTTTAATAATAGGAACTCCTGTGGTCCATTGTGGGAGAAAGATGGTAATTAAAGATTCTTTTATCAAGGGCACCTTTAATATAGAGCACGTACACAAATGCATTAATTTTCAAACCTTTTCCACTCACCTGATATACATTGATATACATTATAACTGTCGTTTTGTGTTGTTATGCATAACGTCCAACAAAGACACATGTTCAAACATTGAATTTTCCCCAGACATGTTTATTGAACACCTTTTGTTTAACTCTTGAAACATTTATTCTTTTTTACAACTGACTTAAATGATATTAACATGTGGTATAAATCAAAATCTTCTTCTATGTTTAAGCTTTGTTGGTGTGCATTAGTGGAATAGTGCAAAACTGTCATACTAAAACATAAATATTTACATTTTGTATCTATTAAGGTGGTACCCATTACCTTCACTAAAATTAAATTTGCTCGTTTAATTTTCATAAAATTTTGACAAAGTATTTACTTTGACCCTTTGACAAAATATAAAAATTTCAAAAAATTTAAACCTACCATTTTATCAGAAAAATTACGCTGGTTACATAGCAGTTTGACAAACACTAATTTTGATCATTGAGAAGCTTAATATTCCCTTAACACCGCAACGTAATTAAAACGTTCAGCTGATTTTACAGAGTTATCTCCCTGTAGTGGTAGATCCCACCTTAAGTATGTGGTGTTTTTATTGCTATTGCTGTCAAGAAATCAGGTTCTTCTAAACTCATGGAACTAGAAAATCTTTCATAATTTCGAACATTACATTTATAGTTTAATAAATTTCTTAGCGTTATAATACAGTGGAATATAAATCATTATATATTGGCAACTTATTTCTTGGTTATTTAATATTATATCAAGATCTTGTTACACAGGACAAAATCATTATGTGTTTTTTTTTAATCTTCTTACCTATAATTTGTATCAGCACTTAATTTATGAAGAAGACTAACTTATGTATAAATAGGATTTAATACAAATATTTGAAAATAAAGTTCGCATAAAACGTTGTTTAAAACACAAAAAAACACAAATTTATCTGTGATCTGCCAATCAATAAATTAAAAAACCACCTTGGTTACAATGATAACGGGCACTGAATATATATTCCAATACCTATCAAATTCAACCATATTTGCACTGTATTTATATGTATATCTATGAAAGGACGTATTTTAGAGGAAAGCATAATTTTAACACACGACTACAAATTTTTGTTCGCATAAATTAAGGGTGCCAGCATGTCCTTCTTTTATTCAAAATATTGATGCATAAAAAATTTTAGCTACGTTTTGATACCTCATGCTGACTTGTACAACACAATTATTTGACCGTGTTGACCAAAACTGACCAGCATGTCATCCTTTTATTCAAAATATTAATACGTAACACAATTACAGTAGTTTTGATACCTCATACTGACTTGTACAACAAAATTATTTGACTGCATCAACTGAAACTGACCATATGTGCACTTTAATTTGTAAATCTGTATACCAGCATAGTAAATCAGACACATTTGTTATGTCAGGATTCAATGTATATTACAATGGACAGTAATATTGCTATACAATAACAACAATTTTTTGTTTGCATAAATTTAGGGTGCCAGCATATGTCCTCCTTTTATTCAAAATATTGATACGCAACAAAATTTCAGTAGTTTTGATACCTCATATTGACCTGTACAACAAAATTATTTGACTGCATCAACTAAAGCTGACCATATGTGCACTTTAATTTATAAATCTATATACCAGCATAGTAAATCAGCCATATTTGTTATGTCAGGATTCAATGTACATTGTATATTACAATGAACAACAATATTACTGTACAATAACAACAATTTGTTGTTTGCATAAATTTAGGGTGCCAGCATATGTCCTCCTTTTATTCAAAATATTGATACGTAACACAATTTCAGTAGTTTTGATACCTCTTGCTGACTTGTGCAACAAAATTATTTGACCGTGTTGACCAAAACTGACCATGTGAGCACTTTTATTCATAAATCTATATACCCGCATACTAAATAAGCAATTTTTTTCAAATTTTTGTTGTCATAAATTTAGGGTGCCTTCATGTCCTCCTTTTATTCAAATTTTTGATACGTAACAAAATTTCAGTAGTTTTGATACCTCATACTGACTTGTACAACAAAAATATTTGACTGCATCAACTAAAACTGACCATATGTGCACTTTAATTTGTAAATCTATATACCAGCATAGTAAATCAGCCATATTTGTTATGTCAGGATTCAATGTACATTGTATATTACAATAGACAACAATATTGCTGAACAATAACAACAATTTTTTGTTTGCATAAATTTAGGGTGCCAATATTTGTCCTCCTTTTATTCAAAATTTTGACACGTAACAAAATGTACAACAAAATTATTTGACTGCATCAGCTAAAACTGACAATTTGTGCACTTTAATTTCTAAATCTATATACCATGTATACCCGCATAGTAAATAAGCCATATTTTTTTATGCCAGGATTCAATGTATAATCATGATAATACAATGGACAGTAATATTGCAATATAATAACAACAAATTTTTGTTCGCATTAATTTTGGATGTCAGCATGTCCTCCTTTTATTCAAAATATTGATACGTAACAAAATTTCAGTAGATTTGATGCCTCATGCTGACTTATACAACACAATTGTTTGACTGCATCGACCAAAAACAGACCTGCATATGTGCACTTTAATTTAAAAATCTATATATATCCGCATAGTAAATCAGCCATATTTTTGATGTCTGGATTCAATGTATAAAATAAATGACCGCTGTTGGGATGGCGCCTAATTATGTCTTCTCCTGTCACTCCTGTGAACATGTTAGTAGGACGGCAAATGTAAGCAATAAGGAAAACAATTAATGCAATTTCTTCCCGCATACATTGAGAATGTCAGCGTTTCATCTCTGTATTCATAATATTGAACAGTCACTAGGGTGTGTAAAACGAAACTATTAGGCCGCATCATCCAAGTACATGTACACACTCTGACATGTCTGAATTGATTTGTGATTTTTTAATAAAAAAATGTATTTGAGGTTCTCTTCTGGTAATAGTATACTGTTAATCTATTATGTCGGTTGATTGATTTTGTTTGTAGTTAAACGTCAAGTGACAACTATTTCATTCATGTGCACAAATCGCTCGACAAATCTGACGAATTTGACGAGATTGTTGGTAGTTTTACCACATCGTACATATCCGGACACTGTACAACTGTACAATTTTCGTTAGAATATTCTGCGGAAACAAAATAGTAAATCCAATCCAAATAAGTAGAATAACAATGAAATATCCATGCATGTATAAATGCGTAAAGTAAAAATTATGAAGGGACAGGTAAAACACGGGGAACGAAGTAATGTCGACAAAGTTGTTGATATCCCATGATATACTAATGTTGTTCCGATGCGTTGGATAACCCTAATTTCTATCCGCCTTCCAATCATAGCTAGAAATTAGTAGTGGTTTTGTTAATTAATATTCATAATATGTAAATGAGAATTGTACCACGTGATAGTACTTTGAACTGGACTGGCTTGATAGGCTTGATATCATTAAAATCTTTAAAACACGGATATTATAAGTTGCCCGTCACAGAGTACTTATTTACAATCACTTTGATATTTCCGTAAAGTTGTCAGGCGGTCAAAATCAAAACAATGAACTCGAATTTAGTGAATTTTCCGTGCTTTCGTGAGTTTATTCTTCTTGAAATAGTGACATTTTAATTTTACGTGGGAAGCTAGAGTTCAACGACTACACATACAAGGTTTGGACTTGCTTATTCTTTGGAAATTTAAGTTTCATATTTCACCCCGGCAACCTGATTTTGTAATGACCTTGTAAGCCAATTTTCAACATGAAGTTTGCAAATTTGACGTTTCAGCCATTTTAGCCTGTATTTTATACTGCAATGCTAAAAGCCTCTCGCTTCGATTTTTAAAATAGCTCAGAAACCTGTATTTTTGCAACAACAGTCATTATGTTTCGTTTAAATGGTGTATATTGTTGTGTATATTCATTTTCTGCCCCGGCAACCTGTCTATCACTTAAATTAAAATAAAAACAGACATTTTTTTCAAAATTCCCTATCATTTTAATGTAATTTCCGTGACCCGTATCCGATTTCTTTAGTATAATATTCAAATAAGCAAAGTGGCGTTGATTTCTGGATATGTTAAAAAAATATGATAGCTCTATGTAATTGACTAATAGTTATAAGAATATATAAAAATAAAAAAAGAAAGAATTGTGTTGTTATTAATAATGTCTAGTAGAGTATAGCGAGTAAAGAAATGGGAAGAACAATGCGAATGTTGTTTAAACATAGTTTAATAAAGCTCAAGTCTGATATGAAAAGTCGCAAAAACGATAACATTTCATAAGCAGACATTTCCCCAGGTCTGGTCAATAGCAGACTTGTCCACAGGTCTGGTCAGAAGCAGACCTGTCAACAGGTCTGGTCAGAAGCAGACCTGTCAACAGGTCTGGTCAGAAGCAGACCTGTCCACAGGTCTGGTCAGAAGCAGACCTGTCCACAGGTCTGGTCAGGAGCAGACCTGTCCACAGGTCTGGTCTGGGGCAGACCTGTCCTCAGGACTGGTCAAAAGCAGCCTTGTCCACAGGTCTGGTCTGGAACAGACCCTTCGATAGGTCTGCAGCAGTCATAAAAAAGCGGACCGTAGGTCTGGTCCACCGTAGACGAAGTTAACTTGCTGGTCTGCTTAAAAATTCTCAAGTTAACTTAAAAAGCAGTCAACAAGTTAACTCTAAGTTAACTTTTGTCAAGGTTAATACCGCACCCATCTGTAGCTTGGTTTGTCGGATCAGAAATATCACAATTTGCCCTTTATTTTGGAGGTTGTTGAGGTTTTGGATTGGCCTCTATTTCTATTGATAAGTTGGTAAATTTTTCATTGATGGGTTTTTCATTGAATGGTTTTACACTAGTAATTTTGGGGCCCTTTATAGCTTGTTGTTCGGTGTGAGTCAAGGCTCCGTGTTGAAGGCCGTACATTGACCTATAATAGTTTACTAAAATTGTTATTTGGATGGATAGCTGTCTCATTGGCACTCACACCACATCTTCCTATATCTATTTGCATAATTTCTGAAAATTTTATGTCTATCTTCATGTTTTTCTTTTCTCATCTGTTTTATGAGTTCTCTTTGAGCATTTATTTTTGATGTTTTGGAAATATCATTGGTTTTCCTTTATCGACCTATTCCTTTCTGTTTAGTTAATCTTTGTTTTGTGGGCCGGATGTTATATATCTGCATGTATGGTCGGAGTATGTTTCAGTGTGTAAGAGGTAGTTGTTCCCCTTTTGTCAATATCTTGAATTTATGTTTGTGACGTCATCTTTGTTTGATTAAAATGTAGAAAATGGAAGCAGATGTGTTTTTATGTGTCTGTATGCAATCGTCTTCATCCATGCTACCAGAGCTATTTCCCTAGTCGGTAGTATGATAGCTGATAGCTGTCTCACTGGCAATCGTATTATATCTCCTATTTCATACGATGGATGTCTTTGGACCAAAAAAGGGGACAAATAAATGGTTTAAGTTTGAAAATTACAAATGTTTGTTTATTTAGCTCAACATGCAAACTTTTTATACGTTCAGGTATTTCACATCCATTTTTTTTTATTGAAATATTCTAAATAAAGCACAAACATGTTAGTATTTACCTCAGAAGCTAGCAAAACCTTTAAATACACTTATTAAGAAGGGATATAGTTAAGATACTGTAGTCAGGTCATTAACCCTCTCCCTTTCACACCGGTACAGCTTACCGGTGAAACCAATTTCAAGATTTTTTTGGGATATTTTGACTTGTATAATCGCCATTTGCTGACGTAAAGATGTGGTTAAGAGCTCAAATTAATCCTTAGATAACCAGCAATGCGATTTAACGTGCATCAAACCTCTATCATTATTAGTTAATAAACAAGTCGCCCCTTACTGATGTGTAATTTTTCTGTAAAAACCATTTATTTTTCTTCGAATTTTGAGGGATATTCTCAAAAAGAAGTGCAAAGAAAACTGCTCTTTTAAGAGGATTGATGTCTTTTTTTCAATAACTGTGCAGTGAGTTTTTGAAGATTAGTATTAAACTAATAGTTCTAACCTATACACTAGTTGCAAATGTAATTTATAGTGTAGCAGCGCAATCACAAACTTGAATTACGCTAAAAATCATTTTTAAAAGTCATTTCTTAAAGATATTATGAGAAAAGAGACAAAAACCGCTAAAATATTCTGAATTGTTTTTGCAAAGTTGAAATAGATGTAACAAAACATGGTTTCGTAAGTGTTGCGGTATACTAAAGTTGAAAACACTTTTGTTTGAATAAAGAAACATGTATATTTCAATGAAAAAATGACAGTTTAAAGAGTTGATTCCTCCTAGATTTGCGTAAAAATCATGCATTTGGCAACAAACAATTATCATCTGAACACATAATTCCAAAAAGAAAACGAACTGGGTGAGAATCTTTATATTATTTTTTTTTTATTTCTTCCGTAGTAGTAGACTTAAGTACTTAAATTTCGATAAATTCACTACAATGCCAGTGGCGCAGGGGTTCGCTGATCTATCCCAAGGCGCTAAGATTGCGAGTTCGAATCTCACTGCCGGAGTTGGAAAAATAATTTCCTATATTAAATGTAACTTAACTTAACTTTCAATTTCAAAAAGGAAACCAATGTATTTTTTTTTAAAAGAATGTGTGTGTGCAAAATTGACCCCCCCCCTTTTTTTACCCCCTTTGCTCCATCGGGGTCGGTCAAGGGTGTCCCACATCAAGCTAACATTGGTAATTCAATGAATTTTTCCTTTTAAAAACAAAGTTTAGGTTGCTGATTGATTGAAAACGAATAAGACAAATAACGAGGGTCCAAGTTTGAAATCGGACAAAAAGAGCGTCTAAAATCAATTATTTTGAATGTTACGGACATCGATATTTCAAGGCCTATTGCACTTTATGCGTCTATTTATACCACTATGATAACTAATATGGCTTTAACAGACTCGAGGCATTGTGTTTCCATCAAAACCTGACCCTATTAGCCCACCAATACGTCTCTGCACGACTTTTTGCCCAAGG
This sequence comes from Mytilus edulis, assembly GCA_019925275.1. Lineage (NCBI taxonomy): Eukaryota > Metazoa > Mollusca > Bivalvia > Mytilida > Mytilidae > Mytilus > Mytilus edulis. The sequence continues at coordinate 109,570,858 of CM034354.1, read as the reverse complement.
ATTTCGTATTTTTTCACTTTTTCTCAAACAGTCACGTGACTTTTGAAAACATACCACGTGACCAAAAAATGACAAAATTATCTTTAAATTTAATTCTTTGAAATATTTTACCAATTATCTTTCATTTGAGCCCAACATGGCGTGTGTATGACCATTTATGCAAATTCTGTATTCATTTAAACTTCGATTATGTATTTTCGATAAGTACAGGTCTAAAATGCATGAAAGGCAAAGGGTTAAAGATTGCATATTTCGGCGTTAATATTGATTCACTTATAGGGTCTAAATACATTTAATCAAAAACCAGTGGTTGGCATGACACAGGTTATGTTCTTCTCATTTAAATTATGACAGTATGATACTAAACCCCTAACGGGAAGGATTGTGCCTGGTATTCATATGATGAAGACATAATCCTTCAATCAGTTTAATTGATGTCTGTAGCTGGCATGACAGTTAACTGCTAGAACTGAATTTCAATGTGCGTATTGTTATGCGTTTACTTTTCTACATTGGCTAGAGGTATAGGGTAGGGTTGAGATCTGATCAACATGTTTCACCCCGCCGCATTGTTGCGCCTGTCCCAAGTCAGGAACCTCTGGTCTTTGTTAGTCTTTTTTTATTTCTAATTATAGTCTTTTGTGTACAATTTGGAGTTTAGTATGACGTTCATTATCATTGAAGTAGTATACATATTTTTAAGGGGCCAGCTGAAGGACGCCTACGGGTGCGGGAGTTTCTCGCTATATCTGCTCTAAGGTCCGGTTGTTGTCTGTTTGACAAATTCCCCATTTCCATTCTCAATTTCATTCACCAATAGAATTTAGAAAATAAAAAAAAATACGATGGACAATTTCCATGAAAAGACAAAATGTATTTACTGGTTTTCATTGTATCTGCTGGACAAATTTGTAAAGGAAAAAGGATGGTCTATCTAATATTGAGGTAACATAAAATTCTTTTAAGGAAAAAGTGAGGAAAAATTCAGGCAGTAAGTCAATGTGTAGTCTGGTTTGGATTTATCTAAGATACAGGGGTAATTATAGTTTGCCCCATATCACAAAAAAAAAAGGAGCTAAATAAATTACCAATATTTTAAGCTGGTTTCGTTCTGTCACTGATGAGCATTTAACATTCACTAAATTCACTACGTTCAGGTATTTCAACACCTCAAAGGAACCAAACTTTTAACCAGACTTATTAAGACGAGACATAGTTTTAATAATGTTGTCATTAACGATGACATTGTCCTGCATTAATATTGATACACTTAAATGGTCTTTGCGTATTTCCAATAAAACAAAACCACACTTCACTGATGATAAATCATTATAACTGTACAATTCACTGATAATGTATATTTATAAATTCACACAATTCACTGATGATGTACAATTTACTGATAATACATCCTTATAAATTGGCACACTTCGTTGATGATGGATCCTTATAATTTATATAAATGATGGTGAGCATTCCACTTGAATTTCACAGATCAATGATTTTGAACAGTGATCAAATTTAAAGAATTAAGACAAATCATTCATTCATTGATGAATATGGATAAACCCACTCACTACTTTAAATTCAAATAACTAGAAATAAGAAGATGTGATATGACTGACAATGAGAAAACTCTTCCGGCAGAGGAAACAAATATATATAAAAGTACGGCCATCAATACACAGAAATGTTTACATATGAGTAACTCACACACATCTGAAAAGAATCGTGTTCAACTCACAATTCGATAATGGGGGACCCTTTGTTATGTGTACATCACTGATTATAAATTCTAATAAAAATGAACAACATTGATTATAAAAACATTTACAGCACAATCCACTGATAACGACTCTGGTGAATTCTAACATCAGAGATTATTAATACTTATTATGCTACTCTTATTGATGATATATCTCTCTCGATTAGCATACTATTAAAAGACCTTTTCAACAACTCTTGATACCGACTATTGACACCTACAGTTGACAGAAGAAATAAAGGGGTCGTATCAAAGATAAAAATGATACATGTATAACATGCATGTAACATTAATATAGTATTAAAAATTCGATTATAACGATGTTATAAAAGAATGACGAATATTTTGCACATATCCTTTGTTGATTTTCTGTGTTATAATCGTTCTTTCAATTAGTACTAAGTATTATATTGAGTTTTAAAAAAGTATAAAGCATTTCACTTTAGCATCTTAAAAAAGTCAATCTATTTACATTCGAAATTGATGCATTTTCGGTAATATGATTATCGATATCGATAGTTATCCGATTTTTCCGTGAAAGTCTGCTTCGTTTGTCAACGGTCGTTAACTCGTTTATGGAATACTATTTTATGACTGTACATTTTAGCATCCCCATGTAACAACCTTACAGATAGCAGTGCCGGATCCATAAATATTCATAAGAGGGGCCTGGGCTTACTGATTGCCTAAGAGGAGGTCCGCTCCAGTCATGCTTCATTGATTCCTTTTAGAATCAATCAAATTTTTCACACAAAAGAGACGGCGGGCCTTTTGCCCCCTAAATCCACTCTTGGATAGGACATTGTAACGGGAATAGTTGCCTGTCCGTGACGTGTCCGAAGCATGTGTCCCAATGCTATTTTATTTCATCCCCCGTATATGGCATGCCCCTTTACTGAACCTTGAATATGTTGGCCAATGGTATATTCTTTTGTCGATAGATTTGTTCCTTACGATATCTGTCCTGAACATGTATGACATATTTGCCACTGGACGTTAAGTAATCAACAATCAATCAGTTTATTATTTATTTCGGTTTTGCATTATGGGAAGTTATATATCGTGTATAGTGATGTGCCGCCCTTGTCAAACGTATAAAATAATTATCTGTTTACACATTTTGTTCTTCTTCTAAAAATAAAGAAAAGAACAATTAATATTTATCTTCTATTCCTTCTTGATAGTCTATGATAGTGATTGGGGTTTCTAAAAATTCCGTATTCTCTTATTTCCTTAGTTTTTACTTTTTTTTCTTTATTTTTGGTTCCATTGTTCTCTATTCAGTATTTTATGTTGACGACTATTCTCTATTCTATGATCTTTATCATAATTTCGCACCTAGTATCATCTATTTTCTTTGGGGTAAGGACTGGTCTTTTTTAGGGGCCATGATTCTGTAGTGTTAGTCCATTTATGCAAATTATGTTAACCCCATCCAGTGTCTTATTCATACTCAATCCAAAATATCACTAAAGATTTTTTTTTCACTTTTTCAATTCAATTACTGATCAATACCTATCATATAAAACCATTAGTACTTTTGAGACGACCACTTACATTTTACCTGTCGTAGTCGTTGTCAACTGTCAAACTGTTGAAAAGGTCTAATACAAAATCCTCATTAACTAACTATTCCCTGATAAATACACCGTTATACGTGAGCATAATCAAAGCAACCACTTGATAGAATTATGTGTAATAAAATATCCTTATTCTTGTCTGATAATAGGAGCTCCTGTGGTCGATTGTGGGAGGAAGATGCTAATTAAAGACCCTTTTATTAAGGGCACCTTTGACATAAAGCACTTACACCAATGCACTCATTTTCAAACCTTTTTCTCTAACCTGATATACATTTATACACATTAAAACTGTCGTTTTGTGTTGTTACGTCCAATAAAGACACATGTTAAAACATTGAATTTTCCCCAGACATGTTTATTGAACACCTTTTGTTTAACTCTTGTTAAATGATATTAACATGTGGTATAAATCAAAATCTTCTTCTAAACTTTATTGGTGTGCATTAGTGGAATAGTGCAAAACTGTCATACTAAAACATAAACATTTACATTTTGTATCTATTAAGTATGTGGTGTTTTTATTGCTATTGCTGTCAAGATATCAGGTTCAAACTCATGGAACTAGAAAATCCTTTATAATTTCGAACATTACATTTATAGTTTGATAAATGTCTTAGCGTAATAATACAGTGGAATATAAATTATTATATGTTGGCAACTTATTTCTTGTTTATTTACTATTATCTCAAGATCTTGTTGCACAGGACAAAAACATTATGTTTTTTTTAATCTTTTTACCTGTTTTACCTATAATTTGTATCAACACTTAATTTATGAAGAGGACTAACTAATGTAATGACCCATTAACATCATTCATTTGCGTAGCATTTTAAGATTTCTGAATATTTATATTTGAAATGATTCTAACTTTTGAATATTCGCATTTTTTTCAAGTAGGATTAAAATTAATAAAAAGAAAAGGTATGATAAGAACTTCCATCAGAGTGTATGTAGCATTACAAAATTGCGGGGGGAAATCAAATGAAAAATACTATGTATTCATAGTTCTTTCTTACATGCTTAACTTACTGTACATGTCTTTGTTATTCACTGTAAACATGTTATACTATCACAAAACTATTCTCTTGTAAAATCTAGACAGTGCTAGAATTGATTTCGTTATCGTTATAATGTTGCCATATATATGTATTTATGATTAATGACAAAAAAACATCAGATGTTTTTCAACTCATTTTTTTTTTAAATTTAATGGATAAGTTAAATCGAAAAAAACAGGTTTGTAACCATTTCAACACGTTTTGGTTTTTGTCTGGTATGGATATAAACATACAGGCTGTCAAACAGAAACAACTCACAACAATCATACATCGAACAATCTTGATGTTCATCACACACATTTAAAGGCGGCAACGTTTATTACTGTTTGCTATCTAAACATAATTTCATTGCACACTAACTTGTATTACCATATTTTAAACTTAACCTGGTCAGGGAGGCCACAATGCAAATGTATATTTCCTATCAAAATTAGTTATATACTATTGTGTAAACATCTAAATTCGATAATATTAATAAAACATAAATTATATCACTAATATGTAAATAATAACTCAGACTTATAGAACTATATAAAGCTGGATTATATTTTTCCTGTGATCTTCTGAGTCCATTGATTAATTTTCTTTTTCCATTTTTTTTAACTGACCGTTTTGAAGAAAGTTTACACTGACTTCGAATAAATTCCCTGTTCACTGAAAAATATTCAGGAATCTGATGTACAGTAGTTTTCGTCTGTTTATATAGTTCATACGTGATTTCGTTTCTCGTTTTTATATAGATTAGACCGTTGGTTTTCTCGATTGAATGGTTTTACACGAGTAGTTAGTTTGGGCTCTTTATAACTTATTGTTCGGTGTGAGCCAAGACTCCGTGTTGAAAGCCATACCTTGGCCTATAATGATTTCCTTTCATAGCTTGTTATTTGGATGGAGAGTTGTCTAATTGGCACGCATACCACATCTTCCTATATCTATACACAACTGACAATGTTGCCGTGTGTTTAGGGACTTTCCGATTTGATTTTCCTCTGAGTTCTGTATTTTTGTGATTTTATTGGTTTGATAAAATCATATAATATTCACATCACTGATAACCAATCTTCTTAAATGCACATAAAAACACTGATAATTCCTCTTTAATGCACGCTTATAATGCATCCTCGTCTGTCACACTTCACTGATAATGAATCGACATACACTATCATGAGTGATGATATTTTCACATTTAGATGTAATGGATCGTCACCAATTAAAAGACTACTAACGAGGATTCTGATAAATTCACACTATTTTAAAAATGAATCGTCACCAATTAGCATACTTTTGACGAGGTCCTGATAAATTTACAGACTGTTGATAAGGATCTGAATTAATTCTCACTTTTCTGATGATGATACCCATAGTCCGGCGGCTTTGTGAAAAATTGTGCACATCCTGTTACAAGCATGAAATTTGGCATAGACCTTCCTCAACTATTACTCTTTTATTTCAGATAGGGAGGCATTTGAAAAAAAATGTCTCACTTCCGGTAAAATCCAAAATGGCGGACGTCATACTTAATTCAGCCCAATATCGAAGGCTAGCGTGTAAAAATATCCTATTATCATGCTACTATCATAATATTTGGTACAGACCTTTGTGTTTTACTACTTTTTGATAAATTAAATAGATTCGATGTCTTCAGAAACCCCACTTCCGCTTAAAATCCAATATGGCGGACATTGTACTTAAATAAGCTTATTTTTTAGGGAGGGTAATTGAAATGTGTTTTAACGTATTGCTACTATCATTACATTGTGTATGAACCTTTCTTTGGTGCTTCTGATTGAGACAATGTATAAGACATATGTCTTAAAAACCCTTACTTCCGGAAGTATCCAAAATGGCGGACAGAGAAATATCAATTTTTTATTCAAATTATCAACTTTTTTCAAAATGTAAAGAAAATGATTTTATTTTGTGCTGGTCATTAAACTTTTGGCTTTCAGTTATCCCTAAAACCACTTATTCTAGCATGTTGTAAATGCTTAGATATAAAGTTGACACTTCCGGTAAAAATATGACGTAAATTTCAAAGATGAGTCCTTGATCTATTTTTTTGATGTAGAGTTTTGGATAGATTGATTTAAACAAAAAAAATCACTATAGTACTAAAAAATATTTAAAGTTACTACTATTTGGCCAAGAATACATGCTTATTCACAGTCACCACCACATGCACACAAGGCAGTGCACGGGAGACCCGATTTTACACATTAAAAATAACCGCGGCATCCTTTCTTACATCCATAATGTACAAGCTTCTGAAAAAATGATGAGGTCTCAGAAAGAGTCCCTATTTGTCCCTTCGCAATCCATTAGTGACAAGACTAGGTAGCATAAGAGTCAATCCAAAGCTCGTCTCACTAAACACCTGCATTAGTATATTACACGTTTTATATGCTTGAAAAGACTAGAACAAGTCGTGGGAATAGCCTCACTTAAAATGAGTTTTCCCTTTTGTGCAAAAATTGACTTTCTTGCTTCGTTAATCATGTTAGATCTGATAAGTTTGTACAGTACAACCCCGGTGATTTAGTCTGATCAATCATCATTCTTTATGTTAAAATCACATCTTCAAATACCATCAATGTCTCCAACGCAGTCTTTTTTTTCCTTTTCAAGCAAAGAGAGAACAGTATCACAACCCGTCATAAGGTATGGGTCAGAAATAAAAGTGTGTGATCACTCATTGCCTAGTGCATTTGAAAGGCCATTGATAGAGATTAATTTTTGCCTCCCCTAATACAATCCATAGTTCGTCTGTCCCAATGTCACGGAATAGCGAAATAGTATTGACAGCATCATCAGTGACTGTTAATCATGACTCGTTTAAGTGCGTGTTTCACTGCATCAGACACATGCACCATGATTTAAGTGTCCGTCTCTTTATGTTAACATGGTGCTACACTTAAAATACATCACATGGTGAAAAAGATAGAATATCCTGAGCATTTGTTGCTACAACTACCATACTCATCAAAGACTTCTTCCACTCTTGTTACAGTATCAAGGTATTTTATTAAGGTTAGGACACAATACCCAATCATCATACTCGTTAGGAAACACCTTGAAACTGTAACAACAGTGGATGTAGTGTTGGATGTGAACATAGAAAATACTGGTAGTTTGAAAGCTTCTAAAAGAAGCAAGGGCAACATTTAGGGGAAAGGGAATACACAGACGAACCCAAGATTAAAAACATCCTCAAAATTGGGAAAGTTTTCTGAGAGATGACGACAGTAAGAAAGAACTTTTAAGTTTTCATTCACAGGAGCTTGCTTAATACAATTTTGAGTACAAGGTAGTTGAAGCAACAAATGCTCAGGATGTTCAGTGTTATCCACCACTTGATGATGTTTCAATAAAATTGAGAATGGAAATGGGGAATGTGTCAAAGAGACAACAACCCGACCAAATAAAAAAACAACAGCAGAAGGTCACCAACAGGTCTTCAATGTAGCGAGAAATTCCCGCACCATGTTTAGCACCATGTTTACACGAAGAGACTGACACTAGAATCAAGATAGATGTGTCTGATGCAGTGAAACATAGACTTAACGGAGTCATGACTCAAACAGTCGATACTGATGTCATTGCTGTTTCGCTATTCCGTGACATAGGGGCAGACAAACTTTGGTTTGCATTTGGAAGGGGAAAAGTATAAGATATATATCAATCAATGACCTTTCAAATGCACTAGGCATTAAAAGATTACACGTTTGCTGGAAAAGGAACTGCGTTGGTGACATTAATGGAGTTTGAAGATGTGACTATAGCATTTACAATGATGATTGACCAGCCAAGATCACCATATGGATTTGATGTTTAATGTTATTGAAAACGATACGTGGTTTTGTTGGAAGATCAAAAAAAAAGAAACATAAAAGGTTAACAAGGCAAGAAAATATGTGTTTTTGCAGAATTAATAGATGTGAAAAACATCACCACAGTCTTTGTAAATGTTGGAAATCAGCTCTTCGATTGTGAATTGCGGCCTACTGAGTATGCTGATTGGGTATTACGTCCTTACCTAAAAAAAATAACTTGAAACTGAAATACGAGTGGATGAAGTCTTGGATGCGTATGGTAGTTATAGCAACAAAATGGTCAGGATATTCTATCTTATCCACCACGTAATGCATTTCAAGTTCGGCACCAAGTTCACATTTAGAGGCAGACACTAAAATCATGGTGCATGTGTCTGATGCAGTGAAACACGCACTTAAACGAGTCATGATTCGAACAGTCGTTAATGATGATGCTGTCACTACTGTTTCGCAATTCCGTGACATAGGGGTAGACGCACTATGGATTGTGTTTGGGAGGGCAAAAGACTTTGGATTAATATCTATCAATGGCCTTTCAAATCCACTAGGCAATGAGTGATCTGAGTGATCTGAAACACTTATTGTTATCCATGTCTTTACCTGTTGTGATATGGTTCTCTCTTTGCTTGAAAGGGGGAAAAGTGATTGCATTTGAAGATGTGACTTTAACAAAAAGAATGATGATTAATCAGACTAAATCACCGGGGTTTTACTGTAAGATCGCACAAACTTAAAAGATGGGTATAACATGGTTAACGAAGCAAGAACATAACTATTTGAGCAACAGGGACGGCTTTTTGAGGCTATTCCCTCAACTTGGTTTAGTCTTTTCCAGCATGTAAATCATGCAATATACTTAGGTAGGTGTTTAGGGAGACGAGCTTGGGATTGGCTCTTATGCTACCCACTTCAGGCGGGGACAAAGAGGTTAACTTTTGAAAAAACTCATTTTGTCAATAGCTTATACATTGTGGATGTAAGAAAGAATACGTGGTCATTTTTAATGTGGAAAATCGGTTATCCCGTGCACTGCGATGTGTGCATGTCATGGTAACTGTGAATAAACATGTATTCTTGGTCAAATAGTAATAATTTTAAATAATTTTTAGTACTATAGTGATTTTATTTTGTTTTAATCAATCTATCCAAAACTCTACATCGAAGAAATAGATTGAGGACTCATCTTTGAAATTTACGTCATATTTTTAACCGGTGTCAACTTTATATCTAAATATTTACAACATGCTAGAATAAGTGGTTTTGAGGATAACTTTAAGCCAAAAGTTTAATGACCAGCACAAAATAAAATCATTTTCTTTACATTTTGAAAAAAATGAAAATTTGAATAAAAAATTTATATTTCTATGTCCGCCATTTTGGATATTACCGGAAGAAAGGGTTTTTAAGACATAGGTCTTATGCATTGTATCCATCAGAAAAACACCAAAGAAAGGTTCATACACAATGTAATGATAGTAGCAATACGTTAAAACACATTTCAGTTACCCTCCCTAAAAAATAAGCTTATTTAAGTACAATGTCAGCCATATTGGATTTAAACCGGAAGTGGGGTTTCTGAAGACATCTAATCTATTTAATTTATCCAAAAGTAGTAAAAAACAAAGGTCTGTACCAAATATTATGATAGTAGCATGATAATAACACATTTGTACACGCTAGCCTTCGATATTGGGCTGATTTAAGTATGACGTCCGCCATTTTGGATTTTACCGGAAGTGAGACATTTTTCTCAAATGCCTCCCTATCTGAAATAAAAGAGTATTAGTTGAGGAAGGTCTATGCTAAATTTCATGCTTGTAACAGGATGTGCACAATTCGTCTGAAATATGCTTGTAGCCGCCGGACTACCACCAATTCAAAGAAAATTGACAAGAATCTGGATAAATTCCGACTTCTTTGAAGATTCTGTTCAATTCAATAAAACAAAAACATTCAAACAAATTGAAACTTTTTTTCGTCCCTCTTTAATTTACACACAAGCGATTTTAATGTCGTGTCAGCATATAAATTAGCCGTTGATTTTTTTTAGAAGAGTAGCTAGTCATCTTACTTAGTTTTCACCATATATTTCAGCGATTTGTATTGTATTTATATATTTTACACAACATTGTCCAGTTGAAGACACATTATGTGATGGTTTTTTTTATATGTTAATACATCAATTGGAAAGAATACTAGTTGCAATTTCTGCACTTGAAAGATAATTGCATTTCTTCCGTTTCTTGCTGTTGTTAAGAAGCTTCTTTGGTCCGATCCATCTTCTTTTTATTCTGAATCACCACAAACTAATGTTGTTATCAGATAGGTTTAATAAACAATAAATATGTGTTGGATTATAAACATGTGGGTCTTATTGTACAAATCTTTTTGCACTGAATCATTCTTTGTTTTGTTTTGTTTTCTTACAACGAAAATATTTTTTAAACATTTTATTGACTTTTTTTATAAGAAGTTGACCGGTTGTGTTAAAGTTTTAGATAAGATAGTTTAACAAACATACCAAATTCCGACGAAATTTCAAAACGGAAAGTCCCTAATCAAATGGCAAAATTAAAACATTATTAGATAAAAAATAATAACAAAAATAGTCGTGTCAATAACATAGAGAGATGCTTTTATTTACTTGTCTAAATGATAGAAATCTAAAATTTGAACGAGTTATACATTCTAAAATTTATTTAAAAAAAAAAAACTGTCCTATATTCTTTTGAATTTTCTATTTTGTGATGTTATGCTATTGTTTCAGAAAAAAGGAGACGGTTTGGTACCAATAAAACGTTAAATTCTGCTGCAAATGTTTGCACCTGTCATTAGTCAGGAATCTGATTTGCAGTTGTTATAGTCTGTTTATGTTATTTATATATGTTTTCATTTCTCCTTTTTTATATTGATTAGATCGTTAGTTTTCCCGTTTGAAGGGTTTTACACTAGTAATTTTGGGACCCTTTCTAGCTTTTTGTTCAGTGTGAGCCAAGGCTCCGTGTTGAAGGCCGTGCATTTACCTGTAATGGTTTACTTTTTAAATTGTTTTTTGGATAGAGAGTTGTCTCAAAGGCACTCACACCACATTTTCCTATATCTCTTTATTCTATCTATATATTTCTGTAGCACAATTGTATTTAATAAAATAGTGCTGATGATGGGTAAATGTTGTTTATATAGAATATACAGACATAGAACAAATTAATACATATTGTACATGCTTGTTTCGTTATCATCTGTTTAAATATGCTGACAAGAACACGTTTCGTTGACATACTTAGTCAACTACTTTAATGGAAACAATATTTGATTATGAATTATAAAATTACAATATATTTATGCATATTCACAAAGGATTTTGAACAGGCTTCAAGTGTCTACATCAATCTGTTTCCTAAATTACTATTAATTAAACAGATTTAAGGCAAAAATATTTTTTAGACCAACAGCTTTTTGCTCTATTGTTATATTTTGTTTGTATTTGAGTATATCTCATCTTAAAAAAAATCAGTCTTTCACCAGTATTTCGAAATGTATTAAATAAATATAATTCTGATATCTCAAAAAAAGTAAGTTAAATAAGTATTCCTTCTGTTTGTATGTTGTCAACTGATCTGTATGTTATATATGTTGTTCATATTTATGCCATCCCGTCTACGACTGAAGTTATAATGTCTGTTATATGTGTTGATATTACAGCTTGGAAGTACACCATTAATTATCGCTGCCCAGAAAGGGAACTTAGATATAGTCCAATACCTGATCACTGTGGGATGTCAACTAGATGCAAGAACCAATGTAATTATGATTTTCATTTGATCCTTCTCATCTTCACTGTGAATAAATACAAAATCATATTGTAAATTAGACAACTTTAATATATTCCTAATATAGTTAACACAATCTTGTTCCCTTTTCTAGAATGTGACCATCCAAATTATACTTGTAACAGAGTTTGTACTAACATAATTAACCAGACCGTTGCCACATGTGTCATTTAATATGTTTTGTCAAATTTTATCCGATAAAACATGATTAATCACCAAGTTTGTTTCTTACAATAATAATGTTATTAAAAATTGATATGTTTTGCATGAGAATATGTTGTGGTAACTCCTTATTCAGATAATATTAGTTCATGTAATTTTTTAAAAATAATTAAAATCATTTTGAATTAAAGCAACTACATTTAATCATTTTGTAAAATGTTGTAGCGAAAGGAATTTATTGATTGGGTTAGTTCATACACTTTGTTTCCAATCAATGAATCTCAGTCATATGAGGCATATTTGATTTATTTTTGTGATATTTTTGTCTGATTTTTTAAAATATCTGAGAGTCATTGTTCAGAAGTTGATAAGAACAAGTTGTGGTACATTCTTAATAACTCACTTGTATCTAAACCTTTACTTGTTATATTGAGGTAGGTTTTGTTCTGGCAAATTTTACTAACATTAGTTTCACTTGAATTTAAATTCATGTGAATCTCTCGTGAATTTCTCGTAAATCTCATCTCAATCGAATTTATATGTGAAACCAGTTAATGCGAGTTTCATGTGAATCTCATGTAAAACTCACGTGAATTTCACGTGAACATCGTACTTCAAATATATGTTCAAATTTAATAAAAATCATGAAAAATATAAAATACAAATTTTCAATTGTGAAATTCGTGTGAAAGTTTTCAGGTGAGATTCAACTCAAACGACATTATACATGAAACGAACGCATGAATAATCATGTGAATTTCTCGTGAATTGTGATTTACATATGCAGCAAAAAAACCAACCCGTTGAAATTGAAAAACAAAATTGTGTAGGATATTGTTGTTGTTTTAATATTTATGAATCAATCAAATTAAGGTCATCACTCAAGAAATTTTACGGTTGCCATCATGAGCTGATTGGCCATTATGACAAAAGTTTGTCAGAAATCATATCTGATATTCTTCCGTAGTGATAATAAGCTCCGGTCGATGCCACTGCTGGTGGAGATTTATTTCCCGAGGGTATCAAAAGCCCAGTAGTCAACACATTTTGTGCTGACATGAATTATCATTGATATGGTTATATTTCTAAATTAACTGTTTACAAAATTTAATAGAATTTTTGAAATACTAAGGCTTTTCTACCTCAGGAATAGATTACATTAGCTGTATTTGGCCAAACTTTTAGGAATTTTGGTCCTTAATGCTTTTCAACTTCGTATTGTATTTGGCCTTTTTTTCACTTTTTTGGATTCGAGCGTCACTGATGAGTCTTTTGTAGACGAAACGCGCATCTGGCGTATATACAAAATTTAGTCCTGATATCTATGATAATTTTATTTCCATCATTACCGAACTGAAGAAAGAAATAACACAACGGGTGCCATATACGGTGCAGGAAATGCTTACACTTCTGGATCACCTGATTTCACTTCCGGTTTTTAGTGGAGTTCGTGTTGTTTCTTAATTATTATTTATAACTGTTGATGTACATGTCCTTTGGTTTTGTGAGTCTTTATTTACTCCTTGGTTTTGATGGTTATTTTCTTACATCAAAGTAAAACATTATGTTTGCAGACTATACCTGAGGTATGGCCGAGCCATGTGTAGGATACCGTGGAAGTTTTAAATATTTACATAAAAATATGTAACTATGTTTGCGGACTAAACATGAGGTATGCCCGAGCCATGTGTAGGATACCGTGGAAGTTTTAAATATTTACATGAATGTAAATAATTATATATATGTTTGTGGACTATCCATGAGGTATGCCACAGCCATGTGTAGGATACCTTGGAAGTTTTAAAGTAAAAAAATAAACTATATTTGCGGACTATACCTGATGTATACTCGAGTCCAAGCTAAATTTCTTTTAAAATTAGATAACTTTGAATACTTTCATAAACAAAAAAAATATATATGAGCGGACTACTTGAAGTATGCCCGAGACCTGTGCAGGATATTTTCATTAGTTTTAAATGTTTCGCTTGTTAAAAGGTTTGATAATCGTTTACATGCATTACCGTAAAGTTATTTCCATAGATAAAATAATGTCTATTAAATAGGTTTTTTTTACTTTTTTTTTTTAAATTGACGTAGTTTTCTCTTGCGATCTTTAAATCTAAAGATTGAATAATGCTACAGAATTTTAAATTTGACTTTCCTTTGTGAATACAAAATCTCAATGATTGATTGTGAACCCTTGTTATTTTGTTATCACCACTATAACAACACTAACTGTCGATTTCCTCTGTGAATACAAAATCTCAATGATTGATTGTGGACCCTTGTTATTTTATTATCATCCTTATTACAACACTAACTGTCGATTTCCTCTGTGAATACAAAATATCAATGATTGATTGTGAACCCTTGTTATTTTGTTATCACCCATATTACAACACTAACTAACTGTCGATTTCATCTGTGAATACAAAATCGCAATGATTGATTGTGAACCCTTTTTATTTTGTTATCACCCTTATTACAACACTAACAGTCGATTTCCTCTGTGAATACAAAATCTCAATGATTAATTGTGTACCCTTGTTATTTTGTTATCACCCTTATTACAACACTAACTTTCGATTTCCTCTGTGAATACAAATCTCAATGATTGATTGTGAACCCTTGTTATTTTGTTATCACCACTATAACAACAATAACTGTCTATTTCCTATATGAATACAAAATCTCAATGATTGATTGTGTACCCTTATTTTTTTGTTATCACCCTTATTACAACACTAACTTTCGGTTTCCTCTGTGAATACAACATCTCAATGATTGATAGTGTACCCTTGTTATTTTGATATCACCCTTATTACAACACTAACTGTCGATTTCCTCTGTGAATACAAGATCTCAATGATTGATTGTGTACCCTTGTTATTTTATTGTCACCCTTATTACAACACTAACTTTCGGTTTCCTCTGTGAATACAATATCTCAATGATTGATTGTGTACCCTTGTTATTTTGTTATCAACTCTATTATAACACTAACTTTCGGTTTCCTCTGTGAAAACAAAATCTCAATGATTGATTGTGTACCCTTGTTATTTTGTTATCACCCTTATCACAACACTAACCGTCGATTTCCTCTGTGAATACAAAATCTCAATAATTGATTGTGTACCTTGTTTTTTTGTTATAACCCTTATTACAACACTAAATGTCGATTTCCACTGTGAATACAAAATCTCAATGATTGATTGTGTACCCTTATTATTTTGTTATCACCCTTATTACAACACTAACTGTCGATTTCCTTTGTTAATACAAAATTTCAATGATTGATTGTGAACCCTTGTTATTTTGTTATCATCCTTATTGCAACAATAAATGTCGATTTTCTCTCTGAATACAAAATCTCAATGATTGTGTACCCTTGTTATTTTGTTATCACCCTTATTACAACACTAACTGTCGATTTCCTCTGTGAGTACAATATCTCAATGATTGACTGTGTACCCTTTTTATTTTGTTATCACCCTTATTACAACACTAACTGTCGATTTCATATGTGAATACAAAATCTCAATGAGTGATTGTGTACCCTTGTTTATGTGTTATCACCCTTATTACAACACTAATTGTGTCGATTTCCTCTATAAATACATCATCTCAATGATTGATTGTGTACCCTTGTTATTTTGTTTTCACCCTTATTACAACAGTAACTGTCGATTTCCTCTGTGAATATAAAATCTCAATGATTGATTGTGTACCCTTGTTATTTTGTTATCACCCTTATTACAACACTAACTGTCGATTTCCTCTGTGAATACAAAATCTCAATGATTGATTGTGTACCCTTGTAATTTTGTTATCACCCTTATTACAACACTAACTGTCGATTTCCTCTGTGAATACAACATCTCAATGATTGATTGTGAACCCTTTATATTTTGTTATCATCACTATTACAACAGTACCTGTCGATTTCCTCTGTGAATGCAAAATCTCAATGATTGATTGTGAACCCTTGTTATTTTGTTATCATCCTTATTACAACACTAATTGTCGATTTCCTCTATAAATACAAAATCTCAATGATTGATTGTGTACCCTTGTTATTTTGTTATCACCCTTATTACAACACTAACTGTCGATTTCCTCTGTGAATACAAAATCTCAATGATTGATTGTGAACCCTTTTTATTTTGTTATCATCACTATTACAACACTACCTGTCGATTTCCTCTGTGAATACAAGATCTCAATGATTGATTGTGAACCCTTGTTATTTTGTTATCATCCTTATTACAACACTAATTGTCGATTTCCTCTGTGAATACAAAATCGCAATGATTGATTGTGTACCCTTGTTATTTTGTTATCACCCTTATTACAACACTAACTGTCGATTTCCTCTGTGAATACAAAATCTCAATGATTGATTGTGTACCCTTGTAATTTTGTTATCACCCTTATTACAACACTAACTGTCGATTTCCTCTGTGAATACAACATCTCAATGATTGATTGTGAACCCTTTATATTTTGTTATCATCACTATTACAACAGTACCTGTCGATTTCCTCTGTGAATGCAAAATCTCAATGATTGATTGTGAACCCTTGTTATTTTGTTATCATCCTTATTACAACACTAATTGTCGATTTCCTCTATAAATACAAAATCTCAATGATTGATTGTGTACCCTTGTTATTTTGTTATCACCCTTATTACAACACTAACTGTCGATTTCCTCTGTGAATACAAAATCTCAATGATTGATTGTGAACCCTTTTTATTTTGTTATCATCACTATTACAACACTACCTGTCGATTTCCTCTGTGAATACAAAATCTCAATGATTGATTGTGAACCCTTGTTATTTTGTTATCATCCTTATTACAACACTAATTGTCGATTTCCTCTGTGAATACAAAATCGCAATGATTGATTGTGTACCCTTGTTATTTTGTTATCACCCTTATTACAACACTAACTGTCGATTTCCTCTGTGAATACAAAATCTCAATGATTGATTGTGAACCCTTTTTATTTTGTTATCATCACTATTACAACACTACCTGTCGATTTCCTCTGTGAATACAAAATCTCAATGATTGATTGTGAACCCTTGTTATTTTGTTATCATCCTTATTACAACACTAATTGTCGATTTCCTCTGTGAATACAAAATCGCAATGATTGATTGTGTACCCTTGTTATTTTGTTATCACCACTATTACAACTCTTTCTATATTGTTACGCTTCTGTTGGTACAAGATCACCTATTAATTTACTTTTACGTTGTATTCCCTTCATGATGCCCATTGTTGATGACTGTTTGATGAAGCTAGTTATCTTATTGCAATAACAAGATATAACTAGAATAGCCTGTAAATGTTGAACAATTGGAACAATGTTTCATTCTGAATGTTTCTATGAAATTGTAGCAAAACCTATATTATATAGATAGGTAAATATTCATGTTCCTGGTCATGATAACAGTCAGGTCACAGTCAACGTCGGTTAGATGAAATCTTTTTAAAATTGTCTTTTGAACTAATGGCAAAAATTATCAATTTAACTTTTAAAAATAAAATAACTAGGACATCACAACGTTTAATCGGTCACGTCATTGTAAACGTCGGTTAGTTCAGATTTTCACATATTTTAAATACTTTCATTTATTTTCATTCTTAGGTACGTATTAAATCATGAAATCTTATTATCTTTCAAATTTGAGATGAATCCTTTTAGAAACCAAAAAAGTAAGAATCATTTGTTGTGTGTGGTCAGTTCGATGTTGGTCATGTCATTGTCAGATGACGTTTTCGAATTGTTTTAAAAAAAAACATTGTTTTGCTTTCTTATATCTGTATATTATAGGCAGAATTTTATCATATATCAAATTTGAGATAAATCATTTGAGATATAAAAGAAAATATGAGCATTTTTCATTCGTTTCTGTATTTTACCTGTCATCGGTCAAGTCATTAGTGTAACCAATGTTTAAACAATGTTGTGTAAGAAAGTTATTGATCGGCTGACCAAAGTGGAACCCTACGGTATGGAATAAAACTTATGTGTAGAATTTAAAACCAACGGGTTGGTTATTCATACTTATAAATGACGAATCGACTCATTAGTTTTTAGAACCAACTCGTTGAAAGTGAAAACCAACGAGTTAAACATATAAAACTACGCGATAAAATTTGCATACGATATGTTTATACTGCAAATGACACGATTTGATTTGATTTGATTTTTTGGTGTTTTAACGCCACTTTTTTAGCACCGCCTTTGAGATACTTCGTGTCGAAAAGTTTTTATTGGTTGAGGAATCCGAAGTGCCCGGAGACAACCACTTATCTTCGATAGGAAAAATGACAATACTTGTCAATTAAGATTGGAGTCAAGTGCATACACACGACAATGATACCAACGGCCACTCATATACGTATTACTTTGTGTACTGATATTATTCTTTTGTAAACATCTGATATGATTTGTTGATAAGTTGTTGATGAAAACACATTTTTTGTTGTATTTGTCAAACAATTAAAAAAATCAATACTTGTCAGATTATATAAAAAAAAGAAGATGTGGTATGAATGTCAATGCGACAACTCTCCACAAGATACCAAAAGGACACAGAAAAAAAAACCAACTATAGGTCACCGTACATGTCAGATTATATTTGTATTAGGATTTGTCTCCTCGACGGGAATCAAGATACAATAATATTATATACATTATACTAAACAATTGACCTTACTTTTTTGTTACAGCTGACGTGTGTGCTATTATATACATTGTTTATATTTAAATTAGAAAACTGTTTAATATATGGTTTAGGCATTTTCAAATGTAGAAAATGGTGGATTAAACCTGGTTGTATAGCGCTAAACCTCTCACTGTGTACGACAGTGTCATCAAGTTCCGTTATATTTACAATAATGCGCGAACTAAACATAATAAATAAAATAGTCAAAATTTGGGTACGGCAGTCATCATCGTGTTACAATTTTAAAAGAAAAAACTTAAAAGAACACAAAAGCATCTATCAAATTAAGATCATATACATTGCTGTGTCTGACGACAGAAAATTTATACGTCACATATGTTTGTCGTCCAATGTTCATACAAATATTTTTTTAATTTCCACGTTGGAAATTTTAGCATACAGGGATAAAACATCAACAGTATGTAAGAATTAATTTAAGAAATAGTCCGAGATTTAAAATAGTCCAAAAGTTCTATAGATTTTATAAGAATCCAAAAAGGGTTCATTCCACTGCGTGATCGAATAATTTTGACGTTTGTGGTTCAACGTTTTTTTCCCTAATTTATAATGTAAATATAAAATAATGACATTTTATAAAGCAACATACTGACAGGATCTTTTAAAGTACACAGTCATGTTATCAAAACCAAAGAAACACAAAAAGTCGCATTTACAAAACACACAAGCAAAAATGAAAGATATAACAAACAGATCACAGAAAACAGTTAAAGTAATATTAATAATAGAACAAAGACAAACGAAAGAACAATATACCACGTTTTTAAGATGATAAACAACGTCAGTACGGAGAATATATACATCAAGACCATCATATATAATTTGTGAAGTTGATACGGAATATTTATCAACAAGGGCTTGGTACCTTCCAATGAACTTTTTTAGAAAAAGAACGAGACGTTCTTTGACATACCCCTTCTTCATCAACTTTCTGCTCAGACACTAATGTCGTTTTACAAATTCTGAGAAGGAGCTGCAAGCTCTTGAATATCGATTAAGTTGGGAAATGTATATACTATACCATATGCAGGTGAAGTTGGTATATTGCTACCAAGGTGGTGGAAATTTATAATTTCAAAATTAAAATAGTCTCTTTTGTCATAGATTCTGGTACTGAGATGTTACAAACCCGTTTTCTGTTCTAGAATTTGACCTTCCAAATAAGACTGTTTACCGGGTTTGTACTAACATAAGCAACCCGACCGGTGTGTCATGTGCTATTTTATATGTCTTGTAAAATTTTACCCAATAATTTTTTAATCATTTTCTGGGTTAACTTTGAATCAAAATAAAACAGAGGGTATATGGATAGGAAAACTGAAAAAAATGGTGAAGATAAGGTAGCTGGGATTAATTGGGCAAACACACCACTCAAAGCATTGGAAATATATTTTGGTCATAAAAGAGAAGAATGTGAAAAATTAAACTGGAAGAATCAATTTACCTTTTAAAAATAAAATAACTAAGACATCACAACTGAATCGGTCAGGTCATTGTCAACGTCGGTTAGTTCACGTTCTCACAAATTTTAAATACTTCTACTAAATCATTTATTTTCATGCTTATGCCTGTATTAAATCATGAAATCTTATTATCGTTCAAATTTGAGATGAATCCTTTTAGAAACAAAAAAGGAAGAATCATTTTTATTTAGTCCTGTCAGTTCGATGTTAGTCATGTCATTGTCAGATGACGTTTTCGAATTTTTTGAAAAAACATTGTTTTGCTTTCTTATATCTGTATATTATATTTTATCATATATCAAATTTGAGATAAATCATTTGAGATATAAAAGAAAATATGAGCATTTTTCATTCGGTTCTGTATTTGTCCTGTTATCGGTCAAGTTATTAGTGTAACGTGTGTAAGAAAGTTAACGATCGGCTGACCAAATCAATGCGTTAGTTTTTTTAACCAACTCGTTGAAAGTGAAAACCAACGCGTTGACAATTTCATAAGGTATATACATACTGCAATTGACACGATTTGAATTGATTTGATTGTTGTTGTTATTACGCTGATGGGGTATTTGGTGTCGGAAAGATCTCCGATAGAAAAACTGACAATACTTGCCACTTAAGATTGGAGTCAAGTTCATCCGGACGCCAATGATACGAACGGCCACTCATCCACGTATTACTTTGTGTTCTGATATTATCCCTTTGTAAACATCTGATATGATTTGTTGATAAGTTGTTGATGAGAACACGTGATTGGTTGCATTTTGGAGATACATTTAAAAAAAACGTGTCAGATTATAGTTGTATTAGGAATTGTCTCCTCGACAGGAATCAAGATACATCAATGGTACATACATTATTCTTTACAAATGTATATACTTTGTAGTTACAACTGACGTGTGTGCTATTATAAACATTGTTTATATTTATAGCATAAAATTGGCATTATATGAATACATTTTTAATCAATTATATGTATGTTGGTCTTACAGGATAAGTTTACGCCGTTATTGTTTGCTGTTCAGAAAGGATACATAGAGATTGTAAAATACTTGGTGACAGCTCAATGTGATAGAGAGGCAAAAACCAAGGTAACCACATATATCATTCTCTTTATAATGAATCAAAACAAAATTATATTGTTAATCCTACATGTATAGTGGACAACATGTACGTCTTAGTAAATATAAAATGTCATGTTTACTTGTCTCGTCAAATTATATCAGAAACAAACATGAATTACCAAGTTTGTGTACTGGCAGAAACATTATGTTATTAAAATCTAAATTAACATATTAAAACAAAGGGTTGAGAACATGAATGTACTAATTTTTAATAGCCAGATAGAAGTAATCAAATGTAAATCATCTTTAAACCAATATACAATTATATAAAATCTTCTAAAAACGTGTTGTTTATGTGTAGTGTAAAGAGTAAACGGTTATCTAAATCAGTTTTTACCACTAATTTTATGTATTGCATTTATTTTTGCTTCACAATATTGTCAAGTTGATGACACAGTATGTGATGTTTGTCACACGTTGGAAGAACACTATTTTTCTGATTGTTTTTCGTATCTGTTGTTCAAGAAAAGTTGTGGTTGTTATACACACTATCATTCAAACCTTTATTTGTGATAAGTAGGTACGACACTTGCAAAGTTCACCAACATCAACTTCTCTTAAATCTCATCTCAAACAAGTTGATACGTGTAATCAGTTAAAACATGTTTGATGTGAATCTCATTTAAAAACTCACGTATATTTTACGTGTTAATCACATTCTATTTTTTCAGGTAAAATCCATATGGAGTTTAAAATATCAGAGTTAAAAAAAATGAAATGGTCAAATTTAATAAAAAATACATTTGTGAAATTCGTATAAAAAAATTCCCGTGAGATTTATAACAACTCAATTAACGAGGAATTCACATGAACATTTTAACGTGAGTTTCATACATAAGGTCGTTTGAGGTGAATCTCGCATGACATGTTCACGTGAATATCATGTGAGATTCAGATTTAATTATGTGAACACATTTTGCCTGATAATAAGTATGACAGTAGGCATTTTTGTAATTGACAGTATAAGCCATACCCTATGACAGTTTTAAAGCGTTGGTTATTTCTATCCACGCGTTTGTTTTCACTTTCAACGTCTTGCATTTTACTACAAATGCCTTGGTTTTCACTTTCAACGTATTAGTTATCATTTTCTGGCATGAAAATACGGATTTTTTTGTGTAATTAAAATTTGCTGTTACAAAATATTAAAAATTATTATAAATTAAGGAATGTATCTCCCTCGTGCAAAGCTCTGATTCCTTTCACGAATTTGGCTATACTTTTTGGACCTTTTGGATTATAGCTCTTCATCTTTTATATAAGCTTTGGATTTCAAATATTTTGGCCACGAGCATCACTGAAGAGACATGTATTGTCGAAATGCGCATCTGGTGCAACAAAATTGGTACCGTTGATTTTATTACTACCACTGGGTCGATGCCTCTGCTGGTGGACTATTAGTCCCCGAGGGTATCACCAGCCCAGTAGCCAGTACTTCGGTACTGGCATGAAAATACGGATTTTTTTGTGTAATTAAAATTTGCTGTTACAAAATATTAAAAATTATTATAAATTAAGGAATGTATCTCCCTCGTGCAAAGCTCTGATTCCTTTCACGAATTTGGCTATACTTTTTGGACCTTTTGGATTATAGCTCTTCATCTTTTATATAAGCTTTGGATTTCAAATATTTTGGCCACGAGCATCACTGAAGAGACATGTATTGTCGAAATGCGCATCTGGTGCAACAAAATTGGTACCGTTGATTTTATTACTACCACTGGGTCGATGCCTCTGCTGGTGGACTATTAGTCCCCGAGGGTATCACCAGCCCAGTAGCCAGTACTTCGGTACTGGCATGAAAATACGGATTTTTTTGTGTAATTAAAATTTGCTGTTACAAAATATTAAAAATTATTATAAATTAAGGAATGTATCTCCCTCGTGCAAAGCTCTGATTCCTTTCACGAATTTGGCTATACTTTTTGGACCTTTTGGATTATAGCTCTTCATCTTTTATATAAGCTTTGGATTTCAAATATTTTGGCCACGAGCATCACTGAAGAGACATGTATTGTCGAAATGCGCATCTGGTGCAACAAAATTGGTACCGTTGATTTTATTTCAATTCGTTGGTCGTAAGAACTAACACTTCGATTCGTTATTCATACGGTATGAAAAACAAACGCGTTGGATTTTAAATTGTTTAGTTAATTTTTCGTTCCACAACGTAAGTTTTGCACTTTTGTCAAATAATCAAAATCTCTCTAACAAAGTATTATCTTAATAGGTAACTCTAAAGACTGGACAAGTGACAGCAAAAAATGAAAAAAAAAAACAAAAAAAAATATTCAAATGAATTATACTGTATGTATCTCAAATTTGAAATATAATTATATTCAATCAGTTAATACAAAAACGAACCGGAAGTGACAACTTCAATACATATTAGAAGCTTACGATAATGACAACTGACCAACATCTTTTGTTTAGTTTTTTTCTAGAACAGTAAATAATTATTTGTGCATACTGTACTTGAGGCATGCCCGAGTTTTTGTGTAGGATATCGTGGAACTTTTGAACAGATATATCATGTTAAGATATATCATCTTAAGGATGGGGTATTTGCGAAAAATACCAGTAAAGAGGATATAAAATTTCGCGAGCCGTAAGTCGAGGGAAATTCATTCTCATGACTGGTAGACCTGAACAGGATATCTTTCTATGCTCTAATGTTTTCCAAAATTCAATAAATGTATCGCTTATTAAAATGTTTGATAATCGTTTACATGTGTTACCTTTCGGCTATTCCTATAGATACAATAATTTCTATGGGATAATTTGTTTTTATATTCTTTTTAACATCCACGCAGTTTTCTATTGTGATCTTTAAATCTAAAATTTGAATTATGCTAGAGAACTAGTATTAGGTGATACACAGATTTGTGATTTGTATTGAAACGTTACTTTGACATATTTAACTTTCTGATGTGAATTCAAGATCTCAATAACTGATTATGTACCCCTGTTATTTTATTATCACCTCTGTTACAGCACTAACTTTCGATTTCCTCTGTGAATTCAAGATCTCAATAACTGATTATGTATCCTTGTTATTTTATTATTACCCCTGTTAGAACATGTACGACACTAACTTTCGATGTCCTCTGTGAATACAAGATCTTAATAACTGATTATGTACCAATGTTAATTTATCATCACCCCTTCTACAACACTAACTTTTGATTTCCTCTGTGAACACAAGATCTCAATGACTGGTTGTGTACCCTTGCTATTTTATTATCACCCCTATTTCACACTAACTGTTGATTTCTTCTGTAAATAGAGGATCTCAATAACTGATTGTGTACCATTGTTATTTTATGCTCATCCCTATAGCAACACTAACTTTCGATGTTCTCTGTAAATACAACATCTCAATGAATGGTTGTGTACCCTTGTAATTTTATTATTACTCCTTTTACAACACTAACGTTCGATTTTCTCTATGAATACAAGATCTCAATGACTGATTGCGTACCCTTGTTATTTCATAATCACCCCTATTATAACAATAACTTTTGATTTTTCCTGTGAATTCAAGATCTCAATGACTGATTGTGTACCCTTGTTATTTTACAATCATCCCTATTATAATAATAACTTTTGATTTTCTCTGTGAATACAATATCTCAATGACTGATTGTTTACCATTGTTATTTTATTATCATCTCTGTTACAACACTAAACCTTCGATTTCCTCTCTGAATACAAGATCCCAATGACTGGTTGCGTACTCTTGTTATTTTATTATCACCCCTATTATAATAATAACTGTCGATTTCCTCTGTAAATAAAAGATCTCAAAGACTGATTGTGTACTATTGTTATTTTATTATATCCCGTATTACAACACTGACTTTCGATTTCCTCTGTAAATACGAGATCTCAATAACTGATTTTGTATTATTGTTATTTTTTTATCACCCCCAATAACAACACTTACTTTCGATTTCCTCTGTAACTACAAGATCTCAATGACTGATTGAATGCTATTAGTTTTTCATCATATCCCCTATTGCAACACTTACTATCGATTTCCCCTGTATATCTAAGATTTCAATGACTGATTGTGTACCCTTGTTATTTTATTATCACCCCTATTACAACACTAACTTTCGATTTAAAAGATCTCAATGACTGATTGTGTACTATTGTTATTTCATTATATCCCGTATTACAATATTAATTTTCGATTCCCTCTGTAAATAAAAGATCTCAATGACTGATTGTGTACTATTGTTATTTCATTATATCCCCTATTACAACACTAACTTTCGATTTCCCTGTAAATAAAATATCTCAATGACTGATTGTGTCCCCTTGTTATTTTATTATCACCCCTTTTACAACACTAACTTTTTATTTCCTCTGTAAATAAAATATCTCAATGATAGTAATTGTAATACCAAACTGTAAAAGGATTACAGCTGCAGTTAAATTTCCTTAGAAATATAGATATTGTACATGTAATATCACAGGTTTCAGCTCTTACCAGAAATTTCCACTGGTAGGTTACATGGACTCATGATACAGTCATTCAGGGCGGATGTGGGGTCACTTTTATATGAACGGACACCCCCCTTTGCAACCCCCTTATCAAAGGTACCAGGGTGATGGGGTGGGGTTACCTTTATATGAACGGACACCCCCCCCCCCTTTTGCAAACCCCTGGCTATGATGGGTGTGTATTGGCTGACCCTTCTTTAGTTCTTTATAAAAGATATGCAGCCAATGATTCATTTGTTGTATTTTATATATTATTATTATTATTTACCTGATGTACATGCTGTATGCGTCTGTTCAGTTTTCTGTACGGAAGTTCAAGAATTGCTTTAAACTTGACGTTCGTTCTGGTCATAATACATGTAGCAACATCAAACTAAATTCCTTCTCAACTTAGCCTCAACATTACCTTTTGGTGTCAGCTCTACGATTCTGTAATATCTCATTATCTGACACTTAGTGACATGACATTTTCGTGCAGATATGACAAAGTTCTGAGCTGAAAAAATGTGAGAAAACTTTTGACTTGTCTCTTCACATTGCAGCATTGACATCAATACAAATTTTGATGCATCTTTTTGCCACTCAAACAGCTTATTAAGGTGCTACAATCACAAAAAAGCTTAGTTTCTAGTTTCAGGCAATTCTGCATCTCATGATCTGAGCAGTTACCTTCTTTATAGTATTGTGGAGAACAATATAAAGGGAGATAACTCTTGATAACAATCATTCAGTGAAAGCTACGATTTCTTATTTATTTAGATGTTATACATTTGCAAAGTGTTTTATATGAATAAAATGTTTGAAATGTTCAAAATTGAACATTTTAATTGATAATAATTTAATTTTGGATGTAACGCGTCTTCTGATTGGCTGACGTTATTTTGTTATGAGCTCATAGACATAATTTAGTCATGTGACCGTGACGTCATCAACGTTTTTTCATTGTTTTCTACGGTTTAAAATGGAATTTAGAATTAAATTATAAGAAATGACTGTAATATTTTTTTCTGTCTATTCGAAATAACATAAAAAATGTGGTGCACACTGTTAAATTCTACGCGCGTTATTCAGTGTGAACCAAATTTTTTATGTTATTTCTTCATAGACAGAAAAAATATTACAGTCATTCCTTAAATAACATCATATTTTGTTTGATATATGCCCAAAATCGGTTTAGTAAAAAACGTGGGAAAAGGCTTGAGGTGGAGTTTTAAATTAAAAAATAAGGATATTTCTACTAGTTTGCCATGGATAGATTTTTCATATTTTTTTAATTCAATAAAAATTTGTGTAAAGAAATTTATTTCATGTATTTTTGCGTTCATCTTTTCGAAAACCATTGACTTAAACTTTGCTAGTAAGTGACATATTCAAAATAAACCATCAAAGAGAGCACACTTTAAGTATGCAAACAAAAATAAAAAATGCTTTATAAATGCATAATTTATGATCTTTTATATATATTTCCACAATATAAATGGCTAAAACCCAAATAGAACTAGTTTGATGACTTTTAAAGTACTTTCAAATTAACATATATTTGAAGGAATTTTTGGCTAATTTTATTCAATTATGCAAATTAGCTTGTTACTAAAAATAGACACAATTCAAAGAAGTCTAAACTATATTTCTGGTCTCCATTGAACCTAACATATGAACAAACTTCATTAGCTGTAAAACTATTAACCCCCTCCTGGACGATTTTTCAAATTGTGCATGGTTTTCTGTGAGACAAGCTCTTAAATCATAAAATCTTATTATCTTTCAAATTTAAGATAAATCGGATATAAAAAAATATAATCATTTTTCATTCGGTTATGTATTTATCCTGTAATCGGTCCAGTCATTAGTGTAACCCATATTTAAACAATACTTTGTAAGAAAGTTTTGGACGGGCTGACAAATTTGCAAAATCTACGGTATGGAATGAAAAAGTAACGGTATAGAATTTTAAACCATTATTGTTGTTTTATCTCCTAACTCAGATGACAATAACGTTACAGATAACATTATGTTGTTATTCTCCTAAGTCAGATGATAATAACATTACAGATAACATTATGTTGTTTTGTCTCCTAAGTCAGATGATAATAACGTTACAGATAACATTATGTTGTTTTATCTCCTAAGTCAGATGATAATAACGTTACAGATAACATTATGTTGTTTTGTCCCCTAAGTCAGATGATTATAACGTTACAGATAACATTATGTTGTTTTATCTCCTAAGTCAGATTATAATAACGTTACAGATAACATTATGTTGTTGTATCTCCTAAGTCAGATGATAATAACGTTACAGATAACATTATGTTGTTTTATCTCCTAAGTCAGATGATAATAACGTTACAGATATAATATAAATCAATCAAACGAAATCATTTAAAGCATGTATTACATATTATTATTATCAGTGCTGATGGAAGTTTCGAAAGTTCACACTATTTGTCTGGATCAAATGATACATGTTATAAATTGTTTAAACTTATCTATGTTAGATAATCATTTGACTTGTCTGATCAACTATCTTAGATAATAAATATGATAAAGCACCAAATTTTCTGATAATAATTTGGTGAAAACCTTTTTTGTTAACTCCTTAGTCTATTCTACAGACAAATATAATGTATTTCATCTTTTGATAATGGACGAAATCCTTCGATGTTAACAATTTTACAAATATCGTACAACCAAATTTTTTTTTAAATGCCATCTTAAGACATGGATCTGAATCATGTTGTATATTTATTGGAGGTCAAGATGTATTTCCGAAATTTGATATTATTATCGAAATTGATCTGATCACAAAACATTATGAAATCAACAAAACATTTTCTATACATTTTTTCTGACAACTGACCTATGTACTATTATATACATTGTTTATATTTATAACATAAAATTGTCAGAATATGAATACATTTTGATGAATTATATGTATGTTGGTCTTACAGGATGGTTTTACACCGTTATTGTATGCTGTACAGCAAGGATATATTTGTTATTCTTATATGATTTTGTCTAAGGCTTAGTCCGTTTCTGTGTGTGTATAACATTTTAATGTTGTGTCGTTGTTCTCCTCTTATATTTAATGCGTTTCCCTCAGTTTTAGTTTGTTACCCCTATTTTGTTTTTTGTCCATGGATTTTTGAGTTTGGAACAGCGGTATACTACTGTTGCCTTTATATATAGAGATTATAAAACACTTGGTGACAGCTCAATGTGACATAGAAGCAAGAACCAAGGCAACCACATAAATCATCTTATCCTACTTCTCTTTATATTGAATCAAAACAATTATGTTGTCAATCACACAGGTATAGTTGACAACACATACTTTTTAGTAGATATAAAATGTCATATTTAACTGTCTCGTCAAATTGTATCAGAAACAAACATAAATGACCGAAGTTGTGTTCTTGGAGAAACAATATTTCATTAAAAGTCTGAATTAACTTATTAATACGATGGCGTTGAGAACATGTGTGTGTTAATTTCTTAGTCAGATAGAAGTTATCAAATGTAAATCATCTTTAAACCAATATACAATTATATAAAATTTTCTAAAAACATGTGTAGTGTATAAAGTAAACGGTTATCTAGATCAGTTTTTACCACTACTTTTGATGATATGTATTCCATTTATTTTTGCTCCACAATATTGTCAAGTTGATGACACAGTATGTGATGTTTGTTACGCATTGGAAAACACTGTTTTTCTAATTGTTTTCGTATCTGTTGTTCAAAAAAGTTTTGGTTGTTACACACTATAATTTAAACCTTTATTTGTGATAAGTAGGAACGACACTTGCAAAGTTCACCAACATCAATTTCTCATCAATCTCATCTCAAACAAGTTTATACGTGTAATCAATTAATGCATGTTTCATTTGAGTCTCATTTAAATACTCACGTATATGTTACGTGTTAATCACATTCATTTTTTGCATGTAAATTGTACATGAAGTTTTAAATATCTTAAGTTGAAACAAATTGATATGGTCAAATTTAATGAAAAATACATTTGTGAAATTCGTATAAAAAATTTCCAGTGAGTTACATACGCATCTCAATTAACGAGAAATTCACATGAACATTTTAACATGAGTTTCATGCATAAGGTCGTTTGAGGAGAATCTCACATGAAATTTTCACGTGAATTTCATGTGAGATTCAGGTTTAATTATGTGAACAAATTTTGCCTGATAACAAGTATATCAGTAGGCATTTTTGTCATTGGCAGTATAAGCCATACCTTATGACAGTTCCAAAGCTGTAGTTATTTCTATCCACGCGTTTGTTTTCACTTTCAACGTCTTGCATTTTACTACAAATATCTTTTTTCTTCACATTCAACGTATTGGTTATCATTTTCAATTCGTTGGTTGTAAGAACTAACACTTCGATTCGTTATTCATACGGTATGAAAAACAAACGCGTTGGTTTTTTAAATTGTTAAGTGTAATTTTTCGTTCCACAAAATAAGTTTTACACTTTTGTCAAATAATCAAAATCTCTCTAACAAAGTGTTATCTTAATAGGTAACTCTCAAGACTGGACAAGTGACAGCAATAAATGAAAAAAAAAAAAAAAAATTATTCAAATGAATTATACTGTATGTATCTCAATTTTAAAATATAATTATATTCAATCAGTTAATACAAAAACGAACCGGAAGTCAAAACGTCAAAACATATTAGAAGCTTACGATAATGACAACTGACCAACATCTTTTGTTTATTTTTTTGAATATTTTCTAGACAGTAAATAATTATTTGTGCAGACTATACTTGAGACATCCCGAGTTTTTGTGTAGGATATCGTGGAATTTTTGAACAAATATATCATGTAAAGAATGGGTATTTGCGAAAAATACCAGTAAAGAGGATGTTAAATTTCGCGAGCCGTAAGTCGAGGGATATTCATTCTCAAGACTGGTAGACCTGAACAGGATATCTTTCTATGTTTTATTTTTTTCCAAAATTCAATAATTGTATCTCTTGTTAAAATGTTTGATAATCGTTTACATGTGTTAACTTTAAGCTATTCCTATAGATACAATACTTTCTATACGATGATTTGTTTTTATATTCTTTTTAACATCCACGCTTTTTTCAATTGTGATCTTTAAATCTAAAATTTGTATTATGCCAGAGAACAATTATTAGGTAATACACACATTTGTGATTTGTATTGAAATGTTACTTTGACATATTTAACTTTCTTATGTGAATTTAAGAATAATGTACCCTTGTTATTTTATTATCACCCCTGTTACAACACCTACTTGCGATGTCCTCTGTGAATTCAAGATCTCAATAACTGATTATATACCCTTGTTATTTTATTATCACTCCTGTTAGAACATGTACAACACTAACTTTCGATGTCCTCTGTCAATACAAGATCTCAATAACTGATTATGTACCAATGTTAATTTATCATCACCCCTTTTACAACACTAACTTTCGATTTCCTCTGTGAATACAAGATCTCAATGACTGGTTGTGTAACAATGTAAATTTATCATCACCCCTATTTCAAACTATCTGTTGATTTCTTCTGTAAATACAGGGTCTCAATAATTGATTGTGTACCATTGTTATTTTATGCTCACCGCTATAGCAACACTAATTTTCGATTTCCGCTGTAAATACAACAGCTAAATGAATGGTTGTGTACCAATGTTAATTTATCATCACCCGTATTTCACACTAACTATTTTATGCTCACCCCTATAGCAACATTTACGTTCGATTTTCTCTGTGAATACAAGATCTCAATGACTGATTGCGTACCCCTGTTATTTTATAATCACCCCCTATTATAACAATAACTTTTGATTTTCTCTGTGAATACAAAATCTCAATGACTGATTGTGTACCCTTGTTATTTTACAATCACATCTATTATAATAACTTTTGATTTTCTCTGTGAATACAAGATCTCAATGACTGATTGTTTACCACTGTTATTTTATTATCATCCCTGTTACAACACTAAACTTTCGATTTCCTCTCTGAATACAAGATCTCAATGACTGGTTGCGTACCCTTGTTATTTTATTATCACCCCTATTATAATAATAACTGTCGATTTCCCCTGTAAATAAAAGATCTCAATGACTGATTTTGTACTATTGTTATTTTATTATATCTCGTATTACAACACTAACTGTCGATTTCCTCTTTAAATAAAAGATCTCAATGGCTGATTGTGTACTATTGTTATTTAGCTAAAATATCATCCAAATATCTAAAAGTATTATTAAATTTGTGTATCAGATGTTGTTTTGATGGGTCTTTGCTGATTTTTGTCATAAATTGTAACTCATAGCAATACAAAAACAGGTCCGCAATAAGTGGTGCACAGTTAGTTCCCATTAGAATTCCGATAACCTGACGATATACTGAATATCCAAAGCGAACAAAAATGTTGTCTGGTAAAAATTCAAGGGCAGATATAGTATCAAAGCATGTCCAATTGACATAGTTTTTTTGTTTATTGCTACTAAAAAATGACCTGAAAGAGTTTGAACATATATATTCACATTCGGACTTTTTAAATGCCCATTTAATTAGGTGTGTGATTTTTTTAATGAGAATATGAGGCAATGTGGTATATAGGGTAGAAAAATCAAAACTTTGAACAGATTTAAAATCCCCAATATAAGCATGCAATTTATCAAGTACTTCCAACGAGTTTTTGACACTCCAAAAGTCATTAATTCAACTATTTTCGAAGGCCTAATTTGAACAATGTATTATCAGGTTTTTGATTGTACCAAGAGTACTAGTAAGCAGAATAGGTAATTTAGTAGTGGAACAATGGCTTGAAAACGAAATAAATCTATATGTGTAAGGTGTTTTGTGTAGTTTCGGCAACCAATACATAGTTGGGACTTTCATTGTTTTTGGTTCTGCTTGTAAAGCGGTAGCTAAAAGTTTATGTTTGTTACATATGTCGTTTTCTGAAAATGGAGTCAGTTCGAATGTTGGTGAATTAGTGATTTCTTTTTGTAGAACCTCAATGTAAAATTTACGTCAAACAATAATAATATTAATAATATTAATAGCAGCTTTATCGGCCGGGACAAAAACAAATTTTTTGGCTAGTTCTTTTAGTTTATGTTTGATAAGATAAATAGGTTTATTGTGGTTATTGTTAAAAGTAAAATGTTCTTTAAAATGTTGAATACGTATATCAACAATGTTTATTACTGAATTAAAAAAAGAGTGCAAAGATTTTTTGTCAGCTTTTTCCCGTTTTATCCATTTCAAACAGTAAGTACGGAGTGAGTCGTGGATGATATTACGACACTCATTCCAATTAATAATTGACGTGGGCGATATTTAGGTCCTTTACTGAGGAATGATTTTAACTCTCGGTCTTGAACGATGTTAAGATATCCTGTTATAACATGGGAAATGGGTCCATAAATGTATTTGGAATTACTGCAATTACATGAAGTATGTGTATTTTCAATGACTGATTGTGTACTATTGTTATTTCATTATATCCCCTATTACAACACTAACTTTCGATTTCCCCTGTAAATAAAAGATCTCAATGACTGATTGTGTACCCTTGTTATTTTATTATTACCCCAATTACAACACTAACTTTCGATTTCCTCTGTAAATAAAAGATCTCAATGACTGATTGTGTACCATTGTTATTTCATGATATCCCCTATTACAACACTAACTTCCGATTACAACACTAACTTTCGATTTCCTCTGTAAATAAAAGATCTCAATGACTGATTGTGCACCCTTGTTATTTTATTATCACCACTATCACAACACTAACTTTCGGTTTCCTCTGTAAATAAAAGATCTCAATGACTGATTGTGTACTATTGTTATTTCATTATATCCCCTATTACAACACTAACTTTCGATTACAACACTAACTTTCGATTTCCCCTGTAAATAAAAGATCTCAATGACTGTGCATCCTTGTTATTTTATTATCACCACTATCACAACACTAATTTCGATTTTCTCTGTAAATAAAAGATCTCAATGACTGATTGTGTATTATTGTTATTTCATTCTATCCCCTTTTACAACACTAACTTTCGATTTCCTCTGCAAATAAAGGATCTCAATGACTGATTGTGTACTATTGTTGTTTTATTATAATCCCCTATTACAACACTAACTTTCGATTTCCGCTGTATATGCAAGATCTCAATGACTGGTTGTATACCATTGTTATTTTACTATCTCATTGACTATATGACAGTTGTTATTCGTTTGATGATTTTCTGTTTTTTATTTTGCCATATGATTATGGACATTTTCTTCGGAGTTCAGTTTTTTTTTTTGTGAATTTACTTTTGTTGGTATTCCCTTCTTGATGTTTATTTCTTATAATTGTGGTATTATATACATTATACCAAAAAATTGTCTATACTTTTTAGTTACAACTGACGGGTGTGCTATTATATACACTGTTTGTATTGATAACATGTTCTTAATGGGTTAACTACATTCCTGTTCCGTTTCTTGAATGTGACTTACCAAATTATACGTGTTACCTTTTTTTACTAAGACAAGCAACATGTCCGGTGTCATTTTATTTGGCTTATCAAATTTTATCCGATAAACATAATACATAACCAAGTCTGTTTTCTTACAAAATTATTTTATCAAAAATCGGATGTGTTCTGGATGAGAATATGTTGTGTTTACCCCTTAGTCAAATAAAATTAGTTCTTTAGAACAAATGTAAATCATCTTTGAATTATAACAAATACATGTAGTCATTTTGTAAAATGTTGTAGCGAAAGTAATTTATGGATTGCGTAACTTTATACAATTTTTTTAACTGTAAATGGATCTCAGTCATATGTGGCATATCGCATTCCATGTTAAAATCGTCATGTGAGATTCATGTGAATCTCAATTTACGAGAAAATCGCATTGAGGTGAATCTCATATGAACATTTCACGTAAATTTCATATGAGATTCAGGAGAAATTAAGGTAAATAAATAATGTCTGTGTACAAATGTACATGTATATCAGTGGCCGTTCGTGTCAATCGCGGTTTAAGCCATACCATATCCAATTTTCAACGCGTTGGTTTTCACTTTTAACGTGCTGTTTGTTTACCTCCAATACGTTGGTTTTCACTTTCGATGTGTTGGTTATCATTTTCAACACGTTGGTTGTAAGAACTACCACGTTGATACGTAATGCATACAGTATGGAAACCCGTATTTTTTTTCATTCCATATCGTAAGTTTTGCACTTTTGTCAAACATCAAAATATTTTTTACAAAGCATTACCTAAATGTAGATTACGCTAAAGACTATATCAGTGACCGGACTAAATGAAAAACCCTGTATCTGTATTATGAAATATAATAAGATTCAATCAGGTAATACATGAATAAACGGAAGCGAAAACTTAAACACATTTTGAAGGCTTGTTTGCTAACATTTGCATGTCAACTGACCAATATTTTTTTTTTTTAAATATTTTCAAAAACAGTAATTATTTTTGCAAACTTTACCGGAGGTTGCCCAACCTCTTGTATGTCATCGTGGTAGTTTTAGATAATTGCATGAAGGG
Organism: Mytilus edulis; assembly: GCA_019925275.1. NCBI lineage: Eukaryota > Metazoa > Mollusca > Bivalvia > Mytilida > Mytilidae > Mytilus > Mytilus edulis. The sequence continues at coordinate 109,535,192 of CM034354.1, read as the reverse complement.
AACAACTACGTATTCTGACTAAACCTGCGGTATGCCCGAGTCTAAGCAGAATTTCTTTTTGAATTAGGTAACTTTGAATCATTTCATAAAAATAAAATAAATATAATAACGGACTGCTTGAGGTATGCCCGAGACCTGTACAGGATACCTTTCCTAGCGTTTAGTTTTCCCAAAAGTCAATAAATTAATTGCTTCTTCAAATGTTTGATAATCGTTTACATGCAATACCTTAAAGATATTCCAATAGGTAAAATAATTTCTATGACATACATGTTGTTTTTATTTACTTTTAAACAATGAGGTAGTTTTCTATGTGATCTTAAAACTACAGTTTGAAGTATGCCTCCGAATTAGTATTGGATAATACACAACGTTTAGATTTGTATTAAACAATACTGTATTTGGCAAAACTTTTAGGAACTTTAGTCCTTAATGCTCTTCAACTTTGTACTTTATTTGACCTTTTTAATTTTTTTGGATTCGAGCGTCACTGATGAGTCTTTTGTAGACGAAACGCGCGTCTGGAGTATATACAAAATTTAGTCCTGGTATCTATGATGGTTTTATTGACATGTTTTACTGTCCTTTGTGAGTAAACAAAATCAATGATTGATTGTGTACCCTTGTTGTTTTATTATCATCCTTATTACAACACTAACTTTCGATTTTCTCTGTGAATACAAGATCTCAATGACTGAATGTGTACCCTTGTTTTTCTATTATCTCCCCTTTTACAATTCTTTTTTTTGTCTTGTTACTCTTCTTAGATCACTTATGAATTTACTTTTTTGTATAACCCTCGATATCATTTGTTTATAACTGTTGTGTTAAAGACAATTATCTAATTGCATTAAAAATATATAACTAGGATAATCTGGAAAAGTTGCACATATTGAACACTTTGAGGTCCAGCCTTTTTTTTTATAGATTTTTCTTAATTTGATAATGCGACTATTTCAGTCTTAATCTTTCTAGAATCTAAACCAAATCCTATAATATATCGATTCATGTTCCTGGTTATAATGTCAGTTAGGTATTTGTCAATTTCGGTTAGATCAAATCTTTCTAAGGTTATCTTTTAAATTAACTACCAAAATTCATCAATTTACATTTTAAAAATAAAATAACAAGGTAATACAAACTTTAAATCGGTCAGGTCAATGTCAATATTGATCAGGTCATTGTCAACGTTGATTAGGTCACGTTTGAATGCTTTATTCTTTTTTTTTATTATTATTATTTAACGTGACGGTACCCAAATTGCACCATTTTTGAAATTTTTTTCATCTACGTTTTTTTATGATAAAAACAAAAATGTCCATTCAGTGTTTATTTTGTAGCCGTATCCTTCTTTATTATAAAGGTACACCAATTTGATTTTTATTCCATATGAAATCATAGAAAAATGAATCTAAACTGACCTCGAAGCCATCAAAGATTCTGAAATGAGGTGTACCCAAATTGCATCCAAGCTAAAATTCACATCGTCAAAATTCTAATAACAGAGCTTTTGTGTAATTTCTTCAAATATTTTGAAGAATTGGATATTAGTCCATGCTTACTTTTCATTATTTTTTAAATGGATACTTGTAACATATTGTATTTGCTCATTTTAAAATGAAGACGTTTTGAAGACGTCGCATGGCGACGTTTCGGTACATTTTGCTTTTTCAGTTAATACTTCATCTGTTGATAAATACTGTGAACGTTTTGTGCATATCTAAATAGTTTTACCTATGTTGAAAGATGTGCTTAATATTAAATCATAAAAATACAAATTGTTTAGTCTCTATGAAATCTTGTAAGATTTTCGCTGCTAGTTTTGTTAAATAGGTGCAATTTGGGTACCGTTACGTTATGTATTTAATCATGAAATCGTATTATCTTTCAAATTAGAGGTACACATGTAAATCAGAAGCATTTTCATATGGTCCGGTCATCGCCGATATTGGTAAAGTCATTGTCAGATGACGTTTTCGAATTGTTTTAAAAAACATTGTTTTGCTGCATTCTGTTATCTGTGTATTATTGTCGGAATTTTATCATATATCAAATTTGAGATAAATCCTTTGAGATATAAAAAAAGTATGATCATTTTTCATTCTATTCTTTCTTTGTCCTGTCGTTGGTCAAGTCATTAGTGTAACCCATATTTAAACAATACTTTTGAAGAAAGTTTTTGAACGGCTGACAAAAAATGCAAAACCTACGGTATGGAATGAAAAACTAACGGTATAGAAATCAGAGCCAACGGGTTGGTTTTTCATACTGATGAATTATAAATCAACGCGTTAGTTTTTATAACCAACGCATTGAAAGTGGAAACCATCGAATTTCAAGTGAAAAACAATTTTTAAGAACCGCTTTTGGGATATTTCACGTCGGAAAGTTTTTATTGGTTGACGAATGCGGAGTGCCGAGAGACAACCACCGACCTTTGAAAGGAAAACTAACAATACTTGTCAATTAGGATTGGAGTTAAGTGCATCTGCACGACAATGAAACGAACGGCCATTCATAGACATGTTACTTTTTGTACTGATATTATCCACTGGTAAACATCTGATATGATTTGTCAATAAGTTGTTAATGAAAACACATCGTTGATTGCATTTTGGAGACTCAATTAAAAAATACTTGTCAGATTATATTTGTATTATGATTTGTCTCCTCGACAGGAATCAAGATACATCAATGTTATATACATTAGTCATTACAAATGTCTATACTTTGTAGTGACAACTGACGTGTTTGCTATTATATACATTGTTGGTATTTATAACATAAAATTGTTCAGTATTTGACTACATTTGATGAATTATACGTATGTTGGTCTTACAGATGGGTTTTACACCGTTATTGTTTGCTGTACAGCTTGGACATATAAAGATTGTAAAATACTTGGTGACAGCTCATTGTGACATAGAATCAAGAAACAAGGTAACCAAATATATCATCTTATCCTACTTCTCTTTATAATGAATCAAAACAATTGTGTTGTTAATCATACAGGTAAAGTGAACAACACATACTTCTTAGTCAATATAAAATGTCATGTTTACTTGTCTCGTCAAATTTGATCAGAAACAAACATAAATGACCAAGTTTGTGTTCTGACAGAAACATTATTTTATTAACATCTAAATTGACTGATTAACACAAGAGGGTTGAGAACATGTATGTGTTGATTTCTTAGCCAGATAGAAGTAATCAAATGTAAATCATCCTTTAATTATTAATACAAGAGGGTTGAGAACATGTATGTGTTAATTTCTTAGCCAGATAGAAGTAATCAAATGTAAATCATCCTTTACTTATTAATACGAGACGGTTGAGAACATGTATGTGTTAATTTCTTAGCCAGATAGAAGTAATCAAATGTAAATCATCCTTTAATTATTATTACGAGACGGTAGAGAACATGTATGTGTTAGTTTCTTAGCCAGGTAGGAGTAATCAAATGTAAATCATCCTTTAATTATTGATACAAGAGGGTTGAGAACCTGTATGTGTTAATTTCTTAGCCAGATAGAAGTAATCAAATGTAAATCATTCTTTAATTATTAATACAAGAGGGTTGAGAACATGTATGTGTTAATTACTTAGCCAGATAGAAGTAATCAAATGTAAATCATCCTTTAATTATTAATACAAGAGAATTGAGAACCTGTATGTGTTAATTTCTTAGCCAGATAGAAGTAATCAAATGTAAATCATCCTTTAATTATTAATACAAGAGGGTTGAGAACATGTATATATGAATTTCTTAGCCAGATAGAAGTAATCAAATGTAAATCATCCTTTAATTATTAATACGAGACGGTTGAGAACATGTATGTGTTAATTTCTTAGCCAGATAGAAGTAATCAAATGTAAATCTTCCTTTAATTATAAATACGAGAGGGTAGAGAACATGTATGTGTTAATTTCTTAGCCAGATAGAAGTAATCAAATGTAAATCATCCTTTTATTATTAATACGAGAGGGTAGAGAACATGTATGTGTTCATTTCTTAGCCAGATAGAAGTAATCAAATGTAAATCATCCTTTAATTATTAATACGAGACGGTTGATAACATGTATGTGTTAAATACTTAGCCAGATAGAAGTAATCAAATGTAAATCATCCTTTAATTATTAATACGAGACGGTTGAGAACATGTATGTGTTAATTTCTTAGCCAGATAGAAGTAATCAAATGTAAATCATCCTTTAATTATTAATACGAGACGGTTGAGAACATGTATGTGTTAATTTCTTAGCCAGATAGAAGTAACAAAATGTAAATCATCCTATAATTATTAATACAAGAGGGTTGAGAACATGTATGTATTAATTTCTTAGCCAGATAGAAGTAATTAAACGTAAATCATCCTTTAATTATTAATACGAGACGGTTGAGAACATGTATGTGTTAATTTCTTAGCCAGATAGAAGTTATCAAATGTAAATCATCCTTTAATTATTAATACGAGACGGTTGAGAACATGTATGTGTTAATTTCTTAGCCAGATAGAAGTAATCAAATGTAAATCATCCTTTAATTATTAATACGAGACGGTTGAGAACATGTATGTGTTAATTTCTTAGCCAGATAGAAGTAATAAAATGTAAATCATCCTTTAATTATTAATACAAGAGGGTTGAGAACATGTATGTATTAATTTCTTAGCCAGATAGAAGTAATTAAACGTAAATCATCCTTTAATTATTAATACGAGACGGTTGAGAACATGTATGTGTTAATTTCTTAGCCAGATAGAAGTAATCAAATGTAAATCTTCCTTTAATTATTAATACGAGAGGGTTGAGAACATGTATGTGTTAATTTTTTAGCCATATAGAAGTAATCAAATGTAAATCATCCTTTAATTATTAATACGAGACGGTTGAGAACATGTATGTGTTAATTTCTTAGCCCGATAGAAGTAATCAAATGTAAATCATCCTTTTATTATTAATACGAGACGGTTGAGAACATGTATGTGTTAATTTCTTAGCCAGATAGAAGTAATCAAATGTAAATCTTACTTTAATTATTAATACGAGACGGTTGAGAACATGTATGTGTTAATTTCTTAGCCAGATAGAAGTAATCAAATGTAAATCATCTTTAAACCAATATACACTTGTATAAAATTTTCTAAAAACATGTTCTTTATGTGTAGTGTAAAGAGTAAACGGTTATCTAAATCAGTTTTTACCACTAATTCTAATGATATGTATTGCATTTATGTTTGCTTCACAATATTGTCAAGTTGATGACACAGTATGTGATGTTTGTTACTCATTGGAAGAACACTATTTTTCTGATTTTTCTCGTATCTGTTGTTTAAGAAAAGTTGTGGTTGTTACACAGTATTAGTTAAACCTTCATTTGGGATAAGTAGGCACGACACTTGCAAAGTTCACCAACATCAATTTCTCGAAATTCTCATCACAAACTCACGTAAATTTTACGTGTTAATCACATTCTATTTTTTCATGTAAAATCCACATGGAGTTTAAATATCTAAAGTTAACAAAAATTAATATGGTCAAATTTAATGAAAAATACATTTGTGAAATTCGTACAAAAACGTTCCCGTGAGATTCATAAGATACTCAATTAACAAGAAATTCACATGAACAATTTAACGTGAGTTTCATGTATAAGTCGTTTGAGGTGATTCTCACGTGAAATTTCACGTGAATTTCATGTGAGATTCATTTTTAATTATATGAACAAATTTGCCTGATAACAAGTATATCAGTTGGCATTTTTGTCATTGGCAGTATAAGCCATACCTTATGACAGCTCCAACGCGTTGGTTAATTCTATCTACACGTTTGTTTTCACTTCAACGTCTTGCATTTACTACAAATGCCTTGCTTTCACTTTTAACGTATTGGTTATCATTTTCAATCGTTGGTTGTAAAAACTAACCCTTCGATTCGTTATTCATACGGTATAAAAACAAACGCGTTGGTTTTTAAATTCTAAAGTGTAATTTTTCGTTCCACATCGTAAGTTCCGCACCTTTGTCAAATAATCAAAATCTCTCTAACAAAGTATTATCTAAATAAGTAACGCTAATGACTGGACAAGTGACAGGAATAAATGAAAAAAAAAAAACAATAACTTTTATTCAAATGAATTATACAAAGATGCAATCAGTTTGATACAAAAACGAACCGGACGTAAAAAATTTAAAACATATTAAAAACGTACGATAATGACAACTGACCAACATCTTTTGTTTAGTTTTTTAAATATTTTCTAAAACAGTAAATAATTATTTTTGCAGACTATACTTGAGGTATGCCTGAGGTTTTGTGTAGGATATCGTGGAAGTTTTGAACAGATATATCATGTTAAGCAGGGGTATTTGCGAAAAATACCAGTAAAGAGGATGTTCAATTTCGCGAGCCGGAAGGCGAGGGAAATTCATTCTCAAGACTGGTAGACCTGAACAGGATATCTTTTAAGTTTTGATTTTTTTTCCAAAATTCAATAAATGTATCGCTTTTTAATTTTTTTTATAATCGTTTACATGTGTTACCTTTAAGCTATTTCTATAGATAAAATAATTTCTATGGGATAATTTGTTTTTATATTCTTTTTAACATCCACACAGTTTTCTATTGTGATCTTTAAATCTAAAATATGAATTATGCCAGAGAACTAGTATTAGGTGATACACAAATTTGTGATTTGTATTGAAACGCTACTTTGATATATTCAACTTTCTTATGTGAATTCAAGATCTCAATAACTGATTATGTACCCTTGTTATTTTATTATCACCCCTGTTAGAACATGTACAACACTAACTTTCGATGTCCTCTGTGAATACAAGATCTCAATAACTGATTATGTACCAATGTTAATTGATCATCACCCCTTTTACAACACTAACTTTCGATTTCATCTGTTAATACAAGATCTCAAAGACTGATTGTGTACCAATGTTAATTTATCATCACTCCTATTTCACACTAACTGTTGATTTCTTCTCTAAATACAGGATCTCAATAACTGATTGTGTACCATTATTTTTTTTATGCTCACCCCTAAAGCAACACTAACTTTCGATTTCCTCTGTAAATACAACATCTCAATGACTGGTTGTGTACCAATGTTAATTTATCATCATCCATATTTCACACTAACTGTTAATTTCTTCTGTAAATACAAGATCTCAATATCTGATTGGGTACCATTGCTTTGTTATGCTCACTCCTATAGCAACACTAACTTTCGATGTTCTCTGTGAAAACAAGATATTAATGACTGGTTGTTTACCCTTGTAATTTTATTATTACTCCTATTACAACACTAACCTTCGATTTTCTCTGTGAATACAAGATCTCAATGACTGATTGCGTACCATTGTTGTTTTATAATCACCCCTATTATAACAATAACTTCTGATTTTCTCTGTGAATACAAGATCTCAATGACTGATTGTTTACCATTGTTATTTTCCTATCACCTGTATTTCACACTAACTGTTAATTTCTTCTGTAAATACAGGATCTCAATATCTGAATAGGTACCATTGCTATTTATGCTCACCCCTATAGCAACACCAACTGTCGATGTTCTCTGTGAAAACTAGATATTAATGACTGATTGTGTAAACCTGTAATTTTATTATTACTCCTATTACAACACTACACTTTCGATTTCATCTCTGAATACAAGATCTCAATGACTGGTTGCGTACTCTTGTTATTAAATTATCCCCCCTATTATAATAACAACTGTCGATTTCTTCGGTAAATAAAAAATGTCAATGACTGATTGTGTACCAATGTTATTTTATTATATCCCCTATTACAACACTAACTTTGGATTTCCTCTGTAAATAATAGATATCAATGTCTGATTGTGTACTATTTTTATTTTGTTATCACCCCTATAACAACACTTACTTTCGATTTCCTCTGTAAATACAAGATCTCAATGACTGATTGTGTACCCTTGTTATTTTTTTATATCCCAAATTACAACATTAACTTTCGATTTCCTCTGTGAATACAAGATCTCAATGACTGGTTGTATACCATTGTTATTTTGCTACCCTTGTAATTTTATGATCACCCCTATTATACGAATAACTGTCGATTTTCTCTGTCAATAACAGATCTCAATGACTGATTGTGTACTTTTGTTATTTTGTTATCACCCCTATAACAACACTTAATTTCGATTTCCCCTGTAAATAAAAGATCTCAATGACTAATTGTGTACCTTTGTTATTTTATTATCACCCCTATTACAACCCTAACTTTCGATTTCCTCTGTGAATACAAGATCTCAATGACTGATTGTGTACTATTGTTATTTTATCATATCCCATATTACAACATTAACTTCCGATTTCACCTGTAAATACATGATCCCAATGACTGGTTGTATACCATTGTTATTTTACTATCTCATTGACTATATGACAGTTGTTATTCGTGTGATGATTTTCTGTTTTTTATTTTGCCATATGATTATGGACATTTTCTTCGGAGTTCAGTATTTTTGTGAATTTACTTTTTTTGTATTCCCTTCTTGATGTTCATTTCTTATTTTGTGGTATTATATACATTATACCAAAACAGTGTATATACTTTTTTGTTACAACTGACGGATGTGCTATTATATACACTGTTTGATCTTAATAGGGTTACTACAATCCTGTTCCGTTTCTTGAATGTGACTTACCAAATTATACTTGTTACCGTTTTTTACTCACATAAGCAACATGTCCGGTGTCATTTTATCTGGCTTATCAAATTTTATCCGATAAACATAATAAATAACCAAGTTTGCTTTCTTACAAAATTATTTTATCAAAAATCGGATGTGTTCTAGATGAGAATATGTTGTGTTTACTCCTTAGTCAGATAAAAATAGTTCTTTAGAACTAAGGTAAATCATCTTTGAATTATAACAAATACATGTAGTCATTTTGTAAAATCCTGTAGCTAAAGTAAGTAGTTGATTGCGTAATTGCATACTATTTGTTTAACTATAAATGGATCTCAAACATATGTGGCATATTGCATTAAATTTTGTGATGTTTGTTTCTGATTCTTGAAAATATCTGACTGCCATTGTTCAGAAGAAGTTGATTAGAACAAGTGGGGTACATTATAAGTTACTGACTATTATATAAACCTTTATTTGGAATATTGAAGTAGGTACTAAACTGACAAATTTCACTAACATCAATTTCATGTGAATTTAAATTCATGTGGATCTCACGTGAAATTCTCGTAAATCTCATCTAAAGTTTATACGTCAATCAGTTAATGCGAGTTGCATATGAATCTCACGTAAAACTCACGTAAATTTCAGGAGAAAATCCCATAATGATTTTTTCATGTGAAATTCACATGATTTTGTAAAATATCGTTATACAAATCACTTTTATATTTTCAAACTTCAAAATCATAATAAATTTTTACATTTTGTATCTATTTAGTATGTGTTTTTTTATTGCTATTGATGTCAAGACATCAGGTTCTTCTAAACTCATGGAACTAGAAAATCTTTGATAATTCCGAACATTACATTTATAGTTTGACGAAGAATTAGAGAAAAATCATTATATATTGGCAATTTATTTCTTGTTTATTCAATATGATCTCAAGATCTTGTTGCACAGGACAAAAACATTAAGTTTGTTTTTAATCTTCTTACCTGTTTTTACCTATACACAGGCAAAACTTTCTCACATGAATTTCACATGAATCTCACATGAAATCGACATGAAAAATTTCACGTGAGTCACCTCAATCGAGTTTATACACGAAACTCATGAATTTCACGTGAAATTTACAACAAAAAAAATTGATACTTTTCATGATTTTATTTACATTTGAAAATTTAGATGTTATTTGAAATAATCTACTTTAAAAAATTTACATGATTTCACGTGAGTATCACGTATAAGCTCGTTTGAGGTGAAATTCATGTGAACTTCACGTGAGATTCACATGAATTTAAATTCACGTGAAATTAATGTGAGTGAAATTTCCCTGTGTAACTTGTCTTTATTTTGTTTTTAAGTTTTTAAGTGTAAGAGATTGATTTGTTAATAGATATAACGGCCCTCATCAGCACTTAAGATTTCTGAATTTTCTATTTGAAATGATTCTAACTTTTGAATATTCGCTTTTTTTTTTAAAGTAGGATTAAAATTGATAAAAAGAAAAGGTATGATAAGAACTTCCATCAGAGTGTATTAATAACTTTGGCACCAAATTGGATAAATGAAAAGATGTAGTTCGACTCCGTGTAGTGCTTCATATTTAGGTTATATTACTTATTATTGCAGTCACTGTTTCTTTTTCTTAACCTTTTTCATTTATTGAATAAATTTTTGAAGATACCAATTTAAATTGCTTAATTTTTTTAGGGATATATACGTACCAAGCAACGTTCTTATAGTTATACTTAGTCAAAAAATATTATTACATTTTAACGGCCGTTTGTTCGCGATGTTTAAATATTCAGACTCTATTGTAGCTACTTTACTCTGTCAATTTCAAATATTTTAAATTTAGATCCTTCAGTGCTGTCTATTTGGTAATTTTACAGATGTTATCATGCTTATACATGTTATGCCATCATAATTGTCGTTCCCGAAAGAGTTTTAGAATTGTGCTGGTTCAAATAGCACATTATTATTTGTATTTAAAGCATAGACGTGAGCTCTCTGTTTTAATAAGCCATATAACCTATGTCATGTTTAACAAATTTTTAGAATGATGCAAGCGTCTTAACTGATGTTCGGTTTGACTTTTTTATTGTATAAATTTCAAGATTTAGTAAAAGTTTAATCTAAGAAGACTTAAAGATGATTCATTTAACATCAGAATCTGACTGACGAAGGATATCTGTTATCCGAAATATTTCTAAATAATCACATTTATAGTTACCTTTTTTTTGTATTTGGAGTTGTTGTGTACACTTTGTTAGGCGTTTATATAATTTATTTAGTACGTACAGATATCGTTACTCGTAACGATCCAGCGCCCTCGTGGAGAAAATCGTTGACTACTATTCAGACGTTTTATATATATATATATAATAACGCCTAAAAAAGTGTACACAACAACTCCAAATACAAAAAAGGTAACTATAAATGTAATTATTTATAAATATTTCGGATAACAGATATCCTTCGTAAATCTAAAGTCATTAGCAATAAACCTTTAATTAGTTTTAATAATAATATCACTACATGTGACTATAAAGAAGGTGTTCAACAATATTATTATATTTGAATGCTTACATTATGCAGACTTCCTACATGTCAAGTCACTGGGAAGCAGTAGAACAATCCATTGAACAATCATTCTGCAAAGGACAAATAAAAATGCACAATCAAAACTTCTAAAGATATAAACACATTCAATTGATTTCAAAACATGAACGACATATAGGCAATGAAGGATATACTGTCTTAAAAATCAAATTAAAAAAAAAAATCAAAAATTAAATTATGTGCCCCTCCTTGCCGGCTTGTTTCTTTATTATTATGAGGCTGACTTCATGCAGGAACTTCTTAGGAAGAAAGATAAGAAGTTATCAATATCCTTTAACTATACTTTCCGCTATATAGATGATAATCTTTCACTAAATAATTCAAAATTCGGTGACTATGTGGAACGCATCTATCCAATCGAACTAGAGATAAAGGATACTACAGATACAGTTGAGTCGGTCTCATATCTTGAGTCACACCTAGAAATTGACAATGAGGGTCGGTTGAAAACACAACTTTCCGACACAAGAGATGATTTCAGCTTTCCAATTGTGAACTTTCCATTTCTAAGTAGAAACATTCCAGCAGCACCTGCATACGGGGTATATATCTCCCAATTGATACGATATTCCCGTGCTTGTATTTCCTATCATGAATGATTTTCTTGATAGAGGGTTGCTGCTCACAAGGAAGCTATTAAACCAAGAGTTCCAAATGGTGAAGTTGAAATCATCCCTTCGTAAATTTCCGGACGCCATCACTAGTTGGTTGACCGTTATGGAATAACCGTTTCACCAATGATATCGGATATGTTCCTTACGTCGTAACTACAATCCCCTTCCCTTTTATCCATGTGACCTTCCGAATAAGACTATTTACCGGATTTGTTATCCCATAAGCAACACGACGGGTACCACATGTGGAGCAGGATCTGCTTACCCTTCCGGAGCACCCGAGATCACGCCTAGTTTTTGGTGGGGTTCGTGTTGTTTATTCTTTAGTTTTTTATGTTGTATCATGTGCACTATTGTTTGTCTGTTTGTCTTTTTCATCTTTAGCCATGGCGTTGTCAGTTTATTTAAGATTTATGAGTTTGACTGTCCAGTTGATATCTTTCGTCCCTCTTCTATTAGGTTTTTAATATGCATGATATTGAAATATTTACATCAATGTAGATTGAAATTTTTTTATGTAAATTCAACAATAAGATATTTCAATACGAACATTTTAAATAGATATCAAGTAAATCCTATAAATAATCTATACGTTTTATATCATTTCAGTTAAAATGGTGATCAATTTTGTTTTCATATCTAAAATGGATAATACATTTACTAAGATGAGCAAAGTATCTCATTTATATAAAATCTCAGTAACCTCAGCAATCAAATGCATGCTCAAATCATGGCTAAGGAGAGGCAGACAGAGGTTGATATATAGTAGGGGGAAGTGGGGTCCTGATCCAGAAATCCCGAGTTCCCGATTTTAAATAAATTTAATCCTGACATCTTGAAATTAGAAAAAAAAAAGAATTGCCGGAACTCGAAAGGGTCAATCCTGAAATCCCGAGCTTAAAAGCACCCAATCCCGGAGTCCTGATAAAGCTCATATCCCCCTCATATAGGGAGTGCACCACTTGCTACCCAAGTAATTGAGCTATACATAAATGGATTTGACAATTTTAGTTTATTGCATACACTACACGCACCTAGTTTCCGGCCATCTTTTTCAGAGGATCCGCAGATAGGGGAATTATGGGGAGATATTTTTTCACTATTTTACAGTCAGTTTGGTAAAAATCAAATCTATTACTATAACAATATTTCTCCTAGCATTGTCCTCATTTAGCTAAATTTATTGATTGATTCATTAGATCAACGGTTTCCGTCGTCGTTTATCTATACAAAATGAAGAAATATTAATGTTTTGATTCGCTTTCAACAAATTTGAAAAGAAAAAAAAGGTAACCGCTGGTAAAGAGTTAAAGGTTTTTTACCTCAAATGTATGCAAAGTCCATCTTTCCTACGTGATTTCCATTTTCCGACTTCTGTGACAAGGTGCTCTTCAGCTGATGATAATGAGTGTGACGTGACAAGCTAACAATTGACGTTGATGAATCTTAATTGTTGGCGATTTGTTTACTTAAAACTGTACGTGTTCAAGGGAACAATGGTCATGGATTAATATATTCAATACATCGTAATGCCGTTGTCGAAGAACAACAAGTTGATACATTGTTGACCTCAGTGTAGCCATAAATTCACGACTCCATAACAATGGTCATAGTAAACCTCAATATCACCATTGATGTATCATTTTAAATTTACACAAAACCGATGATGCATGCTGATAAATTAATAGATTGTTTATTGTCAAACCTGATACATTCAAACTCCAATGATGACGAATTGTAATAACGTTCAACTTCAATGATTATTAACCATCAACAATTCACACAATAACTGAGGTATTCTGATCCATCTATTAAACACTCGTCAATACATTTATGAACCATCAGGTTGAAGCCCATTGCAATGCACTGACTCTATTGATAACGCCATATTATATTCAAATCACTGATAACCAATCTTCTTTAAAAATGCACATATAAATACTGATAATTCCTCTTTAATACACGGTTATAATGCTTGCTCGTCTGTCACACTTCACAGATAATGAATCAACATACATTCGCTCTTCTTTGATGACATTTTCACACTAAAATGATAATGAATCAATTATAAAAGACTACTAACGATGATCCAGATAAATTCACACTATTTTGATGATGAATCCTCAACAGTTCACAGACTACTGAAGAGGGTTCGAATAAATTTACACTTAAATGATGATAAACTGTCACCAATTAACATAGTTTTGACGAGGATCTGTATAAATTCACACTATGTTGATGATGAATCCTCAACAGTTCACAGACTACTGAAGAGGGTTCGAATAAATTTACACTTAAATGATGATAAACTGTCACCAATTAACAGACTTTTGACGAGGATCCGTATAAATTCACGGACTGTTTATTTGGATCCGAATTAATTCTCACTTTTCTGATGATGCTACCTCACCAATTGAAGGACAATTTACAAGAATGTGGCTATATTCCGACTTGAAGATCCTGTTCAGTTCAATAAAACAAAACATTTCAAACAAATTGAAACTTTGTTTCGTCCAGCATTAGTTTACACACAACTGATTTTAATATATTGTCAGCATATTCATTAGTCGTTGATTTTCAAGAAGAGTAACTGGTCATCTTACTCAGTGTTGACCGTTGATTTAATTGATTTGTATTGCATTTATATATTTTACACAACATTGCCTAGTTGAAGCCACAGTACATTATGTTTTTGTTCTTGTTAATACATGTATCATCAATTGGAAGAATATTATTTTTAATTAATGCACGTGAAAGATAACTGCATTTTTCTATCTCAGGCATAGAATACCTTAGCTGGATTTGGCAAAAAAACTTTCACGAGTTTTGTTCCTCTATGCTCTTCGTACTTTATTTTGATTGTTCTTAACTTTTTTGGATTCGAGCGTCACTGATGAGTCTTTTGTAGACGAAACGCGCGTCTGGCGTATATACAAAATTTAGTCCTGGAATATATGATGAGTTTATTTGTCCGTGGTGTGCTGTGGTTAAGAAGCTTCTTCGGTCCAATCTATCTCCTTTTCATTTTGAATCACCACAAACTAATGTGGTTGGTCAGAAAGGTTTAATAAACAACACATTTGTGTAAGATTATAAACATTTGGGTATTATTGTACATGTCTGTTTGCACTGAATCATTGTTTGTTTTTGTTTTGTTTTCTTACAATGCAAATATTTCTTAAACATTTTCTTGTGCTTGTTTATAAGAAGTTGACGAGTTGTGTTAAAGTTTTAGGTAAGAATTTTTTACAAAAAAATACCGAATTCCGGGGAAAAATTAAACTGAAAGCCCTTAATAAAATGGTAAAATTAAAACATGATTAGATAAAAAATATTAACAAAAATAGTCGTGTCAATAACATAAAGATATGCTTTTATCCTGCAATTAGTCAACTATTGTACCAATAACAAGTATACAAATATATTTTTGCTTTATTTGTGCATGTATATATAAAGTATTCTGTTACTCCACTTCCATGTTGAGCAAGCGGTACCATGAATATTTCTGTTTCCAAACCAGTTCATGTTGGTGTGCTCGTCGCGGTCCGCGTTTCATATATGTCGATTTCTTGATGACAAAAGACAATGATTTAGGCTTTAATAACTAATTTTGCAAGTGTAAGAAGTAATTTCAGGATAAACACAAAATATGTACATTGTCAGAAAATATATAATTTCTTTGTACTCGCTACGAAACAGGAGAAAAGCTCGCAAGAGTCTCGCGTTTTGGCCTGTTTCTAAAGCTCATACAACTGAATAATATAAATAACCGACAAAATACATATATTGCATAATTGATAGATGTCTTAAATTTTAACAATTTATACATTATAAAATGTATTTTAAAATGAAAAGTCCTTTATACTAAATATACATTTCTGTAACAAAATTGTATTTATTAGAATAAGGATGATGATGTGTATTTGTTACAGGACATGGAACGGAATAATATATATTGTTCATTCTTGTTTCATTACGTTAGTTAAATATGCTGATAAGAACAAGTGTTGTTACATACTTAGTCAGATACGATTAGTGGAATCAATATTTGATTATGAATTATAAAAGTACAATATATATTCATATTCACAAAAGAATTAATAACAAGCAACACGTGTTTATATCAATATATGAGGTATGCCCCAACCATGTGTAGGATACCGTGGAAGTTTTAAATATTTACATGAATGTAAATAATTATGCTCGCAGACTATACCTGAGGTATGCCCAAACCATATGTAGGATACCGTGGAAGTTTTAAATGTTTACATGAAAGTACATAAATATGTTTGCAGACTATACCTGATGTATGCCCGACCCATGTGTAGGATACCGTGGAAGTTTTAAATGTTTTCATGAAAGTACATAACTATGTCTGGTAGATGTTTTAAATATTTACACGAAAGTAAATAACTATGTTTGCGGACTATACATGAGGTATGCCCGAGCCATGTGTAGGATACCGTGGATGTTTTTAATATTTACACGAAAGTAAATAACTATGTTTCCGGACTATACTTGAGGTATGCCCGAGCCATGTGTAGGATACCGTGGATGTTTTAAATGTTTATATGAAAGTACATAACTATGTTTGCGGACTATACATGAGGTATGCCCGAGCCATGTGTAGGATACCGTGGATGTTTTAAATATTTACACGAAAGTAAATAACTATGTTTCCGGACTATACATGAAGTATGCCCGAACCATATGTAGGATACCGTGGATGTTTTAAATATTTAAATCAAAGTAAAAAAAAAACTATATTTGCGGACTATACCTGATGTATACCCGAGTCTAAGTAGAATTTCGTTTAGAATAGTTCACTTTGAATACTTTCATCAACATAAAAGAATATATATGAGCGGACTATTTGAGGTATGCCTGAGACCTGTGCAGGATATTTTTATTAGTTTTAAATGTTACGCTTGTTAAAAGGTTTGATAATCGTGTACATGCATTACAGTAAAGCTATTTCCATAGATAAAATAATGTCTAAAAAAATCATTTTTTTTTAAATTGACGTAGTTTTCTCTTGCGATCTTTAAATCTAAAGATTGAATTATGCTACAGAATTAGAAATTTGAAAATTATAAAAACGTTACTTTGACATGTTTGACTTTCCTTTTGGAGTACAAATTTCAATGATTGATTGTGTCCCCTTGTTATTGTGTTATCACCCCTATTGCAACACTAAATTTCGAGTTCTTCTGTGAATGCAAAATCTCAATGTTTGATTGTGTACCCTTGCTATTTAATTATCACCCCTATTACAACACTAACTTTCGATTGCTTCTGTGAATACAAAATCTCAATGTTTGATTGTGTACCCTTGTTATTTTGTTATCACCTCTTTTACAACTCTAACTATATTGTTACTCTTCTGTTAGTACAAGATCACATATTAATTTACTTTTTTGTATTCCCTTCCTGATGTCCATTGTTTATAATTGTTTTGGCAAAGTTAGAAATCTAATTGCAATAAAAAGATAAAACTAGAATAGTCTGTAAAAGTTGAACAATTGGAACACTGTTTCATTCTTAATGTTTCTATGAACTTGAAGCATATATTATATGGATAAATATTCATGTTCCTGGTCATGATAATAGTCAGGGCACAGTCAACGTCGGTTAGATCAAATCGTTTTAAAATTATCTTTTGAATCAATGACAAAAATTCAACAATTTAAATTTTAGAAATAGAATAACAAGGACATCACCACTTTGAATCGGTCAGTTTATTGACAACGTTGGTTATGTCACGTGTTTACAAACTTTAAATACTTTATTCGTTTTTTTTATTCTTATTTATATATTAAATCATGAAATCTTATTATATTTCAAATTCGAGATAAATCCTTTTAGAAACAAACACGTAAGAAGCAACCTTATTTGGTCCGGTCATTGCCGATGTTGGTAAGGTCATTGCCGATGTTGGGAAGGTCATTGCCAATGTTGGGAAGGTCATTGCTGATGTTTGGAAAGTCATTGCTGATGTTTGGAAGGTCATTGTCGATGTTGAGAAGGTCATTGCCGATGTTTATAAGGTCATTGGCAGATAACGTTTTAGAATTGTTTTTAAAAAAAACATTGTTTTGCTTTCTTTTAGCTGTGTATTATAGGCGGAATTTTATCATACATCAAATTTGAGATACATCATGTGAGATACATAAAAAAAAATATGAGCATGTTTCAATCGGTTCTGTCTTTGTCCTGTCATTGGCCCATTCATTAGTATAACACATATTTAAACAATATTTTGTAAGACAGTTTGTGATTGACTGACAAAAGTTCAACCCTACAGTATGGAATAAAACTAGCGATGTAGATTTTAAAACCAACGGATTGGTTTATCATACTGCTGAATGACAAATCAACACCTTAGCTTTTAGAACCAACTCGTTGAAAGTGAAAATCAACGAGTTGAAATTAAAAACCAAAGCGTTGAAAATTTCATACAGTATGTACATAGTGCAATTGACACGATTTGATTTGATTTGACTGTTAAATTAGAACAATGTCTATTTATTCACACATGTCTTTAATGTAGAACAATGACCACGGTCATCTGTAATGAAACATAAAACATTATAATCAATAATAAGCAACCACCTACCTTCGATAGGAAAACTGACAATACTTGTCAATTAAGATTTGAGTTAAGTGCATCCGCACGCCAATGATACGAACGGACATACGTACACAAAATGTATGACTTTGTGTACTGACATTATCCTCTTGTAAACATCTAATATTATGTGTTGATAAGTTGTTAATAAGAACATGTTTTTGGTTGCATTTTGGTGATAAAATTATATGAGCAGATTAACTGTCAAACAATTTTAAAAAAAACAATACTTGTCATATTATATTTGTATTATCATTTGTATCCTCGACAGAAATAAAGATACAATAATATTATATACATTATACTAAATAATTGTCTATACTTTTTTTGTGACAACTGACGTATTTTCTACTAAATGTATTGTTTATATTTATAACATGAAATTGTTCAGTTTAAAAAATCTGTTAATAGGCTTAGAAACGAAAGAAAGGAAGTAACAACAAACCAGGAAGAAATTTTGAAAATGATAAAGAATTATTATAAACTACTATACACTACAACATGCCCCGATAAAAATTTGTTACATTCATACGTTTCTGATACTATTATGGAAAAGGATATAAATATTGATGACTTTAAAGAATGTGATGGTGATGTAACTATAGATGAATGCACTAGTGCAATAAATACGATGAAGCTTAATAAATCACCAGGTCTTGACGGCTTGACTTTGGAATTTTAAAAGACTTTTCTGGGATAAATTAAAACTAATGTTACTTAAAGTTCTTAATAAGGGACACGAGGAAAAACTTTTATCGTCTACCCAACGAACAGGTGTACTATATTTATTATTTAAAAAGAATGACCCATTATCTTTGGACAATTATCGTCCTATATCATTATTAAATATAGATTTGAAAATACTATCCCATGTTTTGGCTCAGAGACTTAAAAAAACTGCTTCCTAAACTAATTAATGAAGATCAAACTGGGTATGTAAAAAATCGTTTTATTGGATTCAATTTAAGGCAAATTCAAGACATTATGGACTATGCAGAATCATACGGAATTGATGGGGCTATCGTATTTGTTGATTTTACTAAAGCTTCTGATTCTTTGGAATGGGTATTCATGTTAAGCGTTCTAAAACATTTCGGTTTTAATGAATCATTTATATCATGGGTGGAAACTTTATATAAGGGAATACAAACATGTGTAATAAATAATGGATGGGTATCTGAGATTTTTGAAAACTCCAGAGGAATCCGTCAAGGATGCCCTTTATCTGCTTTACTTTTTGTTCTGTCAGTAGAAAATTATGGCTTTGAGATTACGACAAAACCCCGACATCAAAGGTATTCGAATTACTATTGATAAAAAAACACATAGCATAAAAATATCTCAATTGGCGGATTATCCAACTCTTTTTTGTAGTTCAAAAACCGACATATCAAATGCTATGAATATAATAGAAACGTTTGGTTCTTTCTCAGGTCTGAGATTAAATCGTAGTAAAACAGAAGGAATATGAATAGGGGCGCTTAAACATAGTAAAGATAAAATTGAGGGAATACGCTGGACGGACAAACCAGTTCAAGCCTTAGGAATTTATTTTGGTCACAACACAAACGAATGTGAAAAGTTATATTGGGAAACTAAAATTGATAAAATGAAATCCTTACTTAAGGCTTGGAAAAAAAGAAAATTAACTACAATTGGAAAAATATTAATTATAAAATCTTTGATCTTACCTAAATTTACATTTTTGGCTACTTCTAAACAAATACATAAAAGAGATTGAAAGTTGTTGTTTTAAATATATTTGGGAAGGTAAAAATGACAAAGTAAAAAGAAATACACTTATTGGCGATTATCAAAAAGGGGTGTTAAAAATGGTTGATTTTGATAGCTATTTTACATCACTGAAAGCTTCATGGGTTTCCAAATTTAATTCAACCACTATGCCGAACTGGAAGATTATTCCTACCAAATATTTCAACAATCTGGGAAAAAATTATCTTGTCTTTAACATGAATTTAGATAATGTTAAATCACTAAAAGAATTTGAAAATATACCAGACTTTTATTTGCAAGTAATTTCAAGCTGGGTGAAAACAGAGGGAGGTTTTACAAAATTTAAAGATAATTTTTCAAATATTAGAAAACAGATTTTTTGGGGAAATAGATACGTTAAACATTGTAACAAAAGTTTGTTCTTTCTAAACTGGGTAGCAAGTGGGTTGATTTATATCAACGACATACTTGATCGTGAGGGAAAGTTATCAGAGGTTTTTATTTTAGAAAAATTAAGCAATAAGTCTAATTGGATTGCAGAGTTTACGATATTAAAATCTTCCATCCCAAAAAAATGGCAGCAAGTTCTAATTAAAGAAAACTCTTTAAAGAGTAAAATCAGTATCAATAAGGATAACTTGAGATGGGGAAACAAACAAATACAAGCAAAAGATATCTATAATAAAATGTTATATAATAGTCTAGTAGATCAAAAATATACACAGCCAATTGGTATTAATATTTGGACAAGAAATTTAAAATTAGATAGCAAGCCAAATATGTCATTCGTAAACGATTTTATATTTAAAATTTTAAGAGAGAATAAGATGAAAATGTTTAGATGGAAACTGCTAAATTATATTATTCCCACAAAGCAATTACTATTTAAATGGAAAATTTCTACTAATAGTAAATGTAATTTTTGTCAAACAGAAGATGAAGATTACTTTCATTTCGTTATAACATTTCTTTTTTAAAAGACTTTTGGGATAAAGTGGAACATCTTCTTGCACAACTTAATTTTAAAAATAAGATATCAGTTAAACAATTAGTTTTTGGATACAAAATATCAGATAAGGGTTATTATGGTTTTAACTATTTTTTGACAGTTTTAGGTTTTTGCATTTTCAAGTCATACTATGTTTCAGAGCAAAAATTGAAATATATAGATGTATATGAATTTTTTATAAAGGAATTAAGAAGGGTTATGCATGAAAGCAAAATAATTTCTCAAAGTGTATTTTTCATAAATTTGAAGAAACTGATTTAATAGAATAATTTGCATTTATTGTAATAGTTAATGTTATATTGTTTATTATATTCTGAGTATGTTCCTGGCATTTCAGAAGTTTTTTTCACAGGAATACTCCTCTGGCGCTTGGACAGTGAAGTATAATTGTAACAAGATATCTTTAGAATAAATTATATATTTGTTGTTAAAAAAAAAAATCTAATGAAAAAAACATTTGTGAAATTCGTATAAAAATTTTCTGGTGAGATTCATAATAATCTCAATTAACGAGAAATTCACATGAACATTTTAATGTGAGTTTCATGTATAAGGTCGTTTGAGAGGAATCTCACATGAAATTTTTACGTGAATTTCATGTGAGATTCAGGTTTAATTATGTGAACAAATTTTGCCTGATAACAAGTATATCAGTAGGCATTTTTGTCATTGGCAATATAAACCATACCTTATGACAGTTCCAAAGTATTGGTTATTACTATCCACATGTTTGTTTTCACTTTCAACGTCTTGCATGTTACTACACATGGCTAATTTTTCACTTTCAACGTATTGGTTATCATTTTCAATTCGTTGCTTGTAAGAACTAACCCTTCGATTCGTTATTCATACGTTATGAAAAACAAACACGTTGGTTTTTGAATTCTAAAGTATAATTTTTCCTTCCACATCGTAAGTTTTGCACTTTTGTCAAACAATCAAAATCTCTCTAACAAAGTATTATATAAATTGGTAACGCTAAAGACTGGACAAGTGACAGGAATAAATGGAAAAAAAACAATATTTTTTTTTCAAATGAATTATTCTGTATCTCAAAATTGAAATATAATAACATTCAATCAGTTAATACAAAAACGAACCGGAAGTGAAAACTTCAGTACATATTAAAAACTTACGATAATGACAACTGACCAACATCTTTTGTTTAGTTTTTGTAATATTTTCTAGATTAGTAAATAATTATTTTTGCAGACTATACTTGAGGTATGCCCGAGGTTTGTGTAGGATATCGTGGAAGTTTTGGACAGATATATCATGTTAAGGAGGGGTATTTGCAAAAAACACCAGTAAAGAGGATGTTAAATTTCGCAAGCCTTAAGTCGAGGGAAATTCATTCTAAAGACTGGTAGACCTGAACAGGATATATTTCTAAGTTTTCATTTTTTCCATAATTCAATAAATGTATCGCTTGTTAAAATGTTTGATAATCGTTTACATGTGTAACCTTTAAGCTATTACTATAGATACAATAATTTCTATGGGATAATTTGTTTTTATATTCTTTTTAACATCCACGCAGTTTTCTATTGTGATCTTTAAATCTAAAATTTGAATTATGCCAGAGAACTAGTATTAAGTGATACACAAATTTGTGATTTGTATTGAAACGTTACTTTGACATATTTAACTTTCTTATATGAATTCAAGATCTAATTAATGATTATGCACCCTTGTTACTTTATTATCATTCCTGTTAAAACACTTACTTTCGATGTCCTCTGTGAATACAAGATCTCAATACCTGATTGCGTACCCTTGTTATTTTATAACCACCCCTATTATTATAATAACTTTTGATTTTCTCTGTGAATACAAGATCTCAATGACTGATTATGTACCCTTGTGATTTTATTATCACCCCTATTATAACACTAACTTTCAATTTCCTCTGTGAATACAAGATATCAATGGTTTATTGTGTACCATTGTTATTTCAATATCACCCAAATTACAACAATAACTTTCGATTTCCTCTGTGAATGCAAAGTTTCAATGGCTGGTCGTGTACCATCGTTATTTTATTATCACTCATATTACAACAATCACTTTCGATTTTCTCTGTGAATACAAGATCTCAATGACTGATTGTGTACTGTTGTTATTTTATTATCACCCTTATTACAACACTAACTTTCGATTTCCTCTGTGAATATAAAATATCAATTTCCTCTTTGGATACAAGATATTATTGACTGATTGTGTACCATTGTTAAGTTATTATAACCACTATTACAACACTAACTTTCGATTTCGTCTGTGAATACAAGATCTCAATGGTTGGTTGTGTGCCATCGTTAGTTTATTATCACTCATAATACAACACTCACTTTCGATTTCGTCTGTGAATACAAGATCTCAATGACTGATTGTGTAGCGTTGTTATTTTATTATAACCCCGAAAATAACACTTAATTTCGATTTTCTCTGTAAAAACAAGATCTCAATGACTGATTGTGTAACCCTGTTATTTTATTATATCTCTGACTGTAACACTTACTTCCGATTTTCTCTGTGAATAGAAAATATCAATGACTGATTTTGTACCATTTATATTTTATTATAACCACTATTACAACCCTTACGTTCAATTTCTTCTGTAAATACAAGATATAAATGACTGATTGTGTTCGCTCGTTATTCTATTATAACCCATATTACAACCCTAACTTCCGATTTCCTCTGTGAATACAAGATCTAAATGACTGATTGTGTATCCCTGTTATTTTATTATCACCCCGACTATAAAACTTACTTTCGATTTTCTCTGTGAATACAAAATCCCAATGACTGATTGTGTACCCTTGTTATTTTTTAATCACCTCTATAACAACACGAACTTTCGACTTTCTCTGTGAATATAAGATCTCAATGAGTGATTGTGTACCCTTGTTATTCTATTATCACCCCTTTTACAACATTAACTTTCGATTTCCTCTGTAAATACAAGATATCAATGACTCATTGTGTACACTTGTTATTTTATTATAACCACTATTACAACACTAACTTTCGATGTTTTCCTCTGTGAATACAAGATCTCAAGGACTGACAGTGTACCCTTATCATTTCATTATCATCCCTATTACAACATTAACTTTCAATTTTCTCTGTGAATACAAGATATCAATGACTGATAGAGTACCCTTGCTATTTTATTATCTTCCCAACTGAAATATAGGATCAAAGTGAAGTTGTCTCTCTTAGATGCTTCTTGTCAAAACGGACATGGGAGATAACAACCATTGTCTTAAACGTAATTGAAAGATAGACAACTCATTTTTATAATAATTTAAAACAAGCTCCTATTGTCCTATGCTGTTTACGTTTCTTAATTTCTATTAAGCACATATATTTTGAAATATATAAAATGAAATACCTTTGTACTGGTGATTTATCTTAAAAAATCAGAAAAAAAATCTGAAAAAGAATCAGTACTATATTAAGGGGAAGGGTGACGGGAAATACAAAAAAGAAGATGTGGTATGATTGCCAATGAGACAACTGTCCACAAGAGACCAAAATGACATAGACATTAACCACTATAGGTCACCGTACGGCCTTCAATAATGTGCGAAGTCAATACCGCATAGTCAGCTATAAAAGGCCCCTACAGGACAATGCACAACTATTCGAACGAGAAAACCAACGGCATTATTTATATAAAAGAAATGAACGAAAAACAAATATGTAACACATACACAAACGGCAACCACTGAATTACAGGCTCCTGACTTAGGACAGGCACATACATAAATAATGTGTCGGGGTTAAACATGTTAGCGGGATCCCAACCCTGCCCTAACCTGGGACAGTGGTATCACAGTACAACATAAGAACGAACTATAAAAATCAGTTGAAAAAGGGTTAACTCATCAAATGGATACAAATACAAGTGGACGTGGCCGGGTACTTATACATCCCGACACAAAAAGACACAATGAACATATATCAGAGTACTCGCAGTTATCTGACAGCTAGTTCAAAGCCACTAACAACTAATAAAAAGTCATTCATCTAAGACTAAACTATCAATCCGTACACATCCAACATCCAATGAATTTAGTGTAAAGACGTCATAAACAACCAGAGAAAAACATGACCTTGTGCAATGCCAAGTTACAGTTATCGACTGATTGTAGATCCATGAATATGTATATGTATATAACATACTAGTAATATTTAGTTAGCTTTTAATTTACAGATAATAAAATCAATATTTATACCAATAAAAACATTATTCAATGATCGTATTGCAGTGTTGAATAGGTAACCTTTTAGAATAAGTTTTTTTAAAGGAGCGACAAGTTTGCATGGATCATTTCTAAATTTCCAGGCACGGTTAACAACATTTCCGTAAACATGAGGATGTGCTGTCCAGTTTGAAATAAGTTTTCTACAGGTACAAACAAACTTCAAAACCAAATCTTAATATCTATGGAAAAACTTAGTAAAGGTTTTGGGTTACAATAGTTTCTTGTTTTGGGTTACAATAATTCATATTTTGTGAAGAATCACACTGAAACTTCGAGAAAATATACTAAAGATGATATTATCAAGATGTTGGACTCTTTGATCGACAATATATTTCTTGAGTTTGGAGGATTTATATTTCAACAGACAGTCGATATTCCAATGGGTACTTATTATGCACACATGTGGCCGATTTGTTTTTGTACTCGTATGAAGCAGAATTCATGCAGAACCTTCTAAAAGACAAAAAGAAAAAGCACCACCTTGCGAAATTCTTTAATTTTACGTTCCGATATATTGATGATGTTCTTTCATTGAATAACCCATATTTCAGCCAATACTTACATCTCATATATTCCAGTGAACTTAAAATTAAGGATACTACTGATACTAGAAGAACTGCTTCATACCTTGATCTTTTCCTCAATATTGACGGAGATGGACGACTTCACACGAAAATCTATGATAAACGGGACGATTTCAACTGCCCAATTATCAATTTCCCATTTCTCAGCAGTAACATACCCTCTGCCCCTTCGTTTGATGTTTACATATCACAATTGATACGTTATTCTCGTGCTTGTTCACACTATACGGACTTCATATAAAGGAGTGTGCTCCTTACGCAGAAGCTGCTCAAACAAAGTTATGAGGAGGAAAGATTAAAATTGACACTCCGTAAATTTTATGGACCATCATCACGAATTGGTGGATCCATACGATGTGTCTTTGACCAAACTAGCTAAGGACATTTTTACCACATGGTAGATTGTGGTTTGTCATTACGTCGTCTAATCATTTACTTCCCGATTGTGACTGTTTTTCTGTGTGTGAATTCGCATTACTATAAGACGTGTTACGGTACTTATCTATCCCAAATTCATGTATTTAGTTTAAATATTTAATGTAATATTTGTAATTCTCATCGGATTTTGTCAAATGTGTTGACGTCTTTTCTATTATATGCATGTGTTATGGTAAAGAAAATTAATCACCGCCTTCATTTATTAGATTTGATTTCGTTCAACGTAATCTGTACAATGTTTTACGTTTGAAGTTAGATTAAAAACAAACCGGACACAGCTATAAACTTTAGTTAATTGCTACCTTAGTTTGCTATTACTAAATATTGAAATGTGCATTGTTATTAAATGTAATATCAGTATTCAGTTCAAATGTAATCTTAAATCAATCCTAATTCTATCTTATTCATTCAAATGTGACGTCCTTTTTCTTTTTTTTATGATCTGCTTTACAAATTCAAATGTGACGTCATTTTTAGCTCACCTGGCCCAAAGCTTTTCCCATCATTTTGCGTCCGGCGTCCGGCGTCCGGCGTCCGTCGTCGTCCGTCGTCGTTAACTTTTACAAAAATCTTCTCCTCTGAAACTACTGGGCCAAATTAAACCAAACTTGGCCACAATCATCATTGCGGTATCTAGTTTACAAATGTGTCCGGTGACCCGGCCAACCAACCAAGAAGGCCGCCATGCTAAAAATAGAACATAGGGGTAAAATGCAGTTTTTGGTTTATAACTCAAAAACCAAAGCATTTAGAGCAAATCTGACACGGGGTAAAATTGTTTATCAGGTAAAGATCTATCTGATTGTTGTTGGGTTGCTGCCCCTAATTTGGTAATTTTAAGGAAATTTTACTGTTTTTGGTTATTATCTTGAATATTATTATAGATAGAGATAAACTGTAAACAGCAATAATGTTCAGTAACGTAAGATTTACAAATAAGTCAACATGATCGAAACGGTCAGTTGACCCCTTTAGGAGTTATTGCCCTTTATAGTCAATGTTTAACCATTTTTCGTAAATCTTAGTAATCTTTTAGAAAAATCTTCTCCTCTGAAACTACAGGGCCAAATTAATCCAAACTTGGCCACAATCATCATTGGGGTATCTAGTTTAAAAAATGTGTGGCGTGACCCTGCTTACCAACCAAGATGGCCGCCATGGCTAAAATAGAACAGATGGGTAAAATGTAGATTTGGCTTATAACTCTAAAACCAAAGCATGAAGAGCAAATCTGACAAAGGGTAAAATAATCTATTAGGTCAAGATCTATCTGCCCTGAAATTTTCAGACAAATCGGACAACCCGTTGTTTGGTTGCTGTCCATGAATTAGTAATTTTAAGGAAATTTTGCAGTTTTTGCTTATTATCTTGAATATTATTATAGATAGAGATAAACTGTAATCAGCGATAATGTTCAACAAAATAAGATTTAAAAATAAGTTAACATGACCCAAAATGGTCAGTTGATCCCTTAAGGAGTTATTGCCCTTTATAGTAATTTTTTACCACTTTTTCGTAGTATTTTGTAATCTTTTAGAAAAATCTTCTCCTCTGAAACTACTGGACCAAGTTTAACTAAACTAAACTTGGTCACAATTATCATTGGAGTATCTAGTTTTAAAAATGTGTGGGGTGACCGGGCCAACCAACCAAGATGGTGGCTATGACTAAAAATAGAACATAGGAGTACAATTGGTAGATTTTGGCCTATAATTCTGAAACCAAAGCATTTAGAGCAAATCTGACTGGTTAAATTGTTAATCAAGTCAAGATCTATCTGCCCTGAAATTTTCAGACGAATCAGACAACTGGTTGTTGGATTGCTGCCCCTGACTTGGTAATTTTTAAAGAAATTTTACCGTTTTTGGTTATTATCTTAGAGATAAACTGTAAACATCAATAAAGTTCAGCAAAGTCAGATCTACAAATAGGTCAACATGACCAAAATTGTCAGTTGACTCCTTAAGGAGTTATTGCCCTTTATAGTCAATTTACAAAATATTTTCCTCTGTTACTAATGGACCAAGTTCATTGTAGATAGAGATAACTGTAAGTAGCAAGAACGTTCAGTAAAGTAACAACTTCAAACACATCACCATCTGACACCAAAACACAATTTTGTCATGAATCCATCTGTGTCCTTTGTTTAATATTGACAAACACCAATGTGAGCGACACAGGCTCTTTAGAGCCTCTAGTTTTGTTATTTTTTACAATTTCAAATATGACGTCACTTGCAATTGGCGTTGAGGTTTTGACTTATTCGGATTTGTCTATTTTTTGTGTTGCATTTTGTCGGGTTATGTAACCTATTTCGGTTGTTTACTGTAATTAGTTAATACTTAAGTTTCATCATGTATATCTTTTGTATAGTCATTTTATAAAAGTTACTGTAAAAGTTATTCTAAATAATAGGGATGTTCTGGTACCTAACAGAAAACCCCTTTTTTGAACTTTTGGACCTCGATGCTGTTCAACTTTGTACTTGTTTGGCCTTTCAAACTTTTGTATCCGGACTTCACTAGTAAGTCTTGTGTGGACAAAATGCACTTCTGGCGTATTAAAATTTTAAACTTGTTGCCTTTTGTTAGCTATTATTCGTGTGTTACTTTGTCAATTGTGTTCTCCTATTTATTTATATTGTAGTCCTGTAATGTTGTGTTGTCATGTTAATGTTATATTTCACATGGCAATAAAAGACAGAGGTTTGGCATGCCACAAAACCAGGTTCAACCCACCATTTTTGCCTTTAAAAATGTCCTGTACCAAGTTAGGAATATGGCCATTGTTATATTATAGTTCGTTTCTGTGTGTGTTACATTTTAACGTTCTGTTTCCGTTGTGTCGTTTGTTTTCTCTTTTTTTTTTAGTGTGAATTCACATTACTATAAGACGTGTCACGGTACTTATCTATCCCAAATTCATGTATTTGGTTTTGATATTATATGTGTTATCTCATAGGATTCTGTCTAATGCTTAGTCCGTTTCTGTGTGTGCTACATTTTAATTTTGTGTCGTTGTTCTCCTCTTATATTTAATGCATTTCCCTCAGTTTTAGTTTGTTACCCCGATTTTGTTTTTTGTCCATGGATATATGAGTTTTGAACAGCGGTATACTACTGTTGCCTTTTTTAAAGTAATTTAACGTAACGATATCCCTGGTTTAATAATTTACCAGTAATACATAGAATCAAAAAGTCACAACAGACACGGGCATAGCGAACGAGCTGTGAAATATAAATATTGTAAGATGGTGCCAAATGAACATCACCATCTAAAAATGGAAAATTAACAATAGGGAACGCAAAATCGTCTCTTTTGTCGTAACTTTTAGTATGGAGTTTCCCGTTTAATACCGAAATATCTAAATCCAGGAAAGGACGGTTATTATCGAATAAATATGATTTATTTAAAGTAAGTTCCTTGAGGTAAAGTTCATTAAGAAATTCTTGATCATTTAACGAAAAAATTATCATCAAGATAACGGTAAGTGCTGTTGAATTTATCAATTGAATGCAATTTCGACCGGTCTGTTTTGAGTTTAGTCATAAACTGTGATTCGTAACAGTATAACAAGTCTGCTATTAAAGGGGCACAATTAGTGCCCATGTGGATATAGATTTGAACACGATGGGGAAGAAAATAGTCACATCATTTTAATCATATTGTAATTTAAAATATAAATATAGATACTTTGGAATACGATTTTCTTTGGTTCACATCGTTGTTTGTTTGTAACTCTACCGGGAGGTATCTGTTGGGAGAGATGTACTTAATTACTGATAATCTAACACAATTCATGCATAACCAGTGACCAAGTGTATGTGCTAGCTGCGGTTCTATAGAGTAGTGTAATATACTATATCGGAATAGGACAATACTTAAGAGAAATAAGATTAACAGATATACATGAACTGATTAAAATGATTCATACGTTTTTTATATGGAAGGTTAATTTAATATCGTGCATTTTTCTAAATGACAATTTGTCATTTACAATGGTTATAAGAGTTTATTCAAAGTTTGCAGATTCAGATTCAATATTTTATCAAAGTCTCACTGCTTGTATAAGCTATTCAAATACACGTGTAATCAGCTCGTGTGGGGTGGGGTAGGGGGACGTCAATAGTTTTTGGTGGGGAAGAGCTTCTGAGACATCCAGTACCCCACCGTTTTCATATATTTTGTTTTTCAAAAATATATACCTTCTCATAAATCAATAAACAAAAAAAAACAGACCTATAGATTTATTTTTCATCTTTTGGTACATTAGTAAAGATATTGTTTTTGTCACGCTCTTCATCAGGTTAATGTTGAATAAACAACGCCTTGCTTTTAAAAAAAAAAGTGGCACATCTTCATAATAACCAGTTTCCTCTATTTGTTCCTTTTTTATCTTTCATTATGAAGAAACAATATAATATATTTGGTCAGATAAATGTAATACCACCACAGAGAGTTACTCGTTCACTAAGTTTTATATTTTAAAATTGAAAACTTATAAAAAGTTTCACCGCCATTCCCTCTTGAAGGAAGTAAACACTAAGGAATCTTTTTTTAATAACTGTTATCATGTTTCATGTATATATACTTTTGAATGTTTATTAGGTGCACATGTCAAAATGGTCGTATTTATAGCATCTATAACTAGCATCAGTTGAAATACCACATACGAATAAAAAGAGATTAATTGGTTTGACAAATAGCTGATGCATTTACAATTGTGCTGTAACCGCATCGAAATTAAGTACTGACATCTGATTAGTTTCAGATACTTATGATATAATCAAGCAAGTGATAATATCAACCTATTGATATATACTTTATAGTGCAGCCCAAGGAATGCCCTAAGATTTGAAACAATCTCAAATTTCACAACTGGTTGCATTCACAGTTTAAAGTCCTTGTGGTTTATATATTACTCTTCCCAATAAACTGACCACAGATGTTACACAAAGATCATCTGATAAGAAATTCAATGCTTTGCCATTTTCTGTTTTAACTTAAAAAATAAATATTTCTACTACATGTTACATTATCTATGTATCAATAATCTTCATAAGAATTTGACAATCAGATCACTGTTTTTTTATCAATGATGTCCAGATACAATTAAAGGAATGAAAATTAAACTTATAAATATCTTTTATTAATTTTATGTTTTACATGTTGAACAGATTGATAAATGTTGTCATTTTTAAGATTTATTTTCCGCATTTTTTTTATACATTTGAATTAATGATAAAATAAAATCTCCTTTATATT
Source organism: Mytilus edulis (assembly GCA_019925275.1). Classification (NCBI taxonomy): domain Eukaryota; kingdom Metazoa; phylum Mollusca; class Bivalvia; order Mytilida; family Mytilidae; genus Mytilus; species Mytilus edulis. Next base: position 109,503,334 of record CM034354.1, on the reverse strand, counting down.
CAAACAAAATTTTTAATACAATATTCATGAAGCAAAAACAATTTGGGATAAGGACACCCTCCCCCTTTTTATACGCCTATTTACAGGATTTCCTATGGTAAATTTGTGTTTGTCCGTCTTTAACATGTAAGACATTAACTTAAAACTTTTGTTATTTTACGGTCCGCTGAACATAAAATGATATTGCAAGTGGGAGATCCGTGTACTGTGGACACATTCTTGTTGTTTTTAATTTCATTTTAAAACATCTCCAAGTGCTGGATTGTTTCGTTGTTTTGAAGACCCATTGGTTGCCTTTATCTGTTTTCTGTTCTTTTGTTGGAATGTTGTTTCTTTGACACATTCCTCATATCCATTCGCAATCTTATTTCATATTTCATCTATTTTTTTCTTATTTGAAGGGGGTTGATCTCACGTTTTTCAATGAGATTCAAGAACACAAGAGATTTATATATATATATTGCCCCTCTATTCAGTGGATAATAAAAGGGGGGTTGTCCACTCTACATTTGTACGAGACCAGATTGATGATAATATAATAATATAATAATATTATTGAAATGTTTTATCAAAACGTATCAAACTTGCTAAATTTAAAATATTTATTATACATGTTATAGCATTTCAAAATTAGCTGCAGAAATCCTATAGAAAAATTAAATCATGTATTTAAGGTAGATTCATGGTATACCGCCATCTTGGATTGTACAATCACAGTACAAAATCGGTCTAGTTATTTGCTCAAATCAGCAAATTTGGAAACAGATTTGCTATTTAATGGTTAGACTATTTATTTATTTAAAGAAAACTTTTTAATTTATTGTATTATTCGAAATATTTTAACAAATATCAACCTTTTTGGTTGTTAAAATCAATTTTTTTTTCAAATAAGCCATATCTCTTTTAGTACAAAATTTATACTGGGCTAAAAGGGATTTTTTTTAATTTTACTTGTGGCAAGAAAACAAGTTCAGTGACGCCATGTTTTCTTTTTTATTTTCTTAAAACATATTATGAAACCTATCTTCTCACAATTTATTTCGAAATTCTATCTCAAAGCACTCTTATGTGTTTTTTCATGAACAAACTAACCAAATTTAGGCAATTTCAAACGACTCATAGCTTAAAAAATAGCACAGTGACCCATACTTTTTATCATATATTTGAAAAAAGCATAGTAAAATCTTCGTTTTGGCAAATTATAAGAAATTTTTGTCTCAAAAAACATTTACCTATGGTCTACATTAAAACAAATATATATATCTTTATACCACTATTCCACATACTAAACTTAAAGCTCGACTGAAAGAGCTCGTCAGTTTATGTTTCTTTAACAAAAAGGGCACTAGACGTTTAAATATCTAGTTTTGGGCTAGAATTCGGTTTACTTTGTAAAAAATTATACAAAGTCAAGGAAAAAATATACCGACGAGGATTTCACTGCCTTGCTGGATTTTTTAATCGACAACATATTTGTTGAATTTGGAGGTTTGGTGTTCCAATAGACTATTGGAATCCCAATTGGTACAAATTGCGCTCCTTTGCTTGCAGATTTGTTTTTATATTCCTATGAAGCAGAATTTATCCAAGAGGAGAAGAGAAATTAGTGCAGTTTTTTAATTACACCTTTCGGTATATTGATGATGTAATGTCTCTTAATAATAATAGATTCAGTGATCACCTACAGTTAATATATCCAAGTGAACTTGAAATTAAAGATATTAAACCGACACAGATAAATGTGCTTCATATTTTTCTCGAAATGACTACTGATGGTAGGTTGAATACCAAAATTTATGACAAACGCGATATTTTTAATTTTCCTATATAAAAAGGAAGATGTGGTATGATTGCCAATGAGACAACTATCCACAAAAGACTGAAATGACACAGATATTAACAACTATAGGTCACCGGACGGCCTTCAACAATGAGCAAAGCCCATACCGCATAGTCAGCTATAATAGGCCCCGATAAGGCAATGTAAAACAATTCAAACGAGAAAACTAACGGCCTTATTTGTGTAAAAAAAATGACCGTAAAACAAATATTTAACACATAAACAAACGAAAATCACTGAATTACAGGCTCCTGACTTGGGACAGGCACATACAAAAATAATGTGGCGGGGTTAAACATGTTAGCGGGATCCCAACCCTCCTCCTAACCTGGGACAGTGATATAACAGTAAAACATAAGAACGAACTATAAAAATCAGTTGAAAAAGGCTTAACTCATCAGATGGACACACGTACAAGTGGACGTGGCCGGATACTTATACATCCCGACACAAAAAACACAATGAACAGATATGAGAGTACTCGCAGTTATCTGACAGCTAGTTCAAAGCCACTAACAACTAATAAAAAAATCATGCATCTTAGACTAAACTATCAACCCGTACACATCCAACATCCAATGAATTTAGTGTAAAGACGTCATTAAACAGCCAGAGAAAAACATGACCTTGTGCAATGCCAAGTTACAGGTATCGACAGATTGTCGATCCAAGAATATGTATATGTATACAACATACTAGTAATATTTAGTTAGCTTTTATTTAACTGATAAAAAAAATCAATATTTATACCAATAAAAACAATATTCAATGATCTTATTACAGTGTCGAATAGGTAACCTTTTACATGTTTTAGATTAAGTTTATCTAAAGAAGCGACAAGTTTACATGGATCATTTCTTAATTTCCGGGCACGCTTAACAACATTTCCGTAAACATGGTAAAAATGAGGATGTGCTATCCCTTTTGAAATAAGTTTTCTACAGGTACAACCAAACTTAAAAACCAAATCTTTATATCTTTTGACAAATTTAGTAAAGGTTTTAAGTAATTTATGGTAACGATATCCCTGGTTTAATTATTTACCAGTAATACATAGGTTGCGTTCGTTAAAATCAAAAACGTCACAACAGACACGGGCATAGCGAACAAATTGCGAAAAAGAAACACCGTAAGATGGTGCCAAAGGAACATCACCATCTAAAAATGGAAAATTAACAATGGGGAACGAAAAATCGTCTCTCTTGTCGTAAGTTTTAGTGTGTAGTTTCCACAGTCAACTTTCCATTTGTGTGTAGCAACATCCCAGTGGCACCAGCATATGAAGTATATGTGTCTCAATTGATACGTTACTCTAGAGCTAGCTCAAAGAACGTTGATATTATTGAACGAGGTATACTGCTTTCTCAAAAATTGACAGGGCTATGAATCAATTAAATTAAGGTCATCACTCAAGAAATTTTACGGTCGCCATCATGAGCTGATTGGCCATTATGACAAAAGTGTGTCAGATATCATATTTGATATTCTTCCTCAGTCATAATAACATTATGATAGTGATGTATCAGAACAACATAAAAACATGTGGTATTACATGTTCTAGAAACGCTGAATGCACGGAGAATCGTCCTTGGTACGACAGGGACGCGTCTAAAATAAGTTCAAGGGACGATTTTCCTTCGTAGCGTGACTTTCAACTGCGTTATACAAACGTCAGTAATACGGCAACATACGTTACTTGAACCCCAGATAAACGCGCATGTACGCTTATCGTAAGCACTAGTGTAAGTGCATACGATACAGATATAATTGGCAAGTTGGATGCGTTCAAAATAACTGGCAGCGTACGTGGTGTGTAACCACGCCCGTCGTTTGTAGGTGCTGTACGAGTATGTGAGACGCCGGTATTATATCGGAAATAGATATATTAAATTTAATACGACAATTTTTTCGACGTTACGATTTGAAAATTGTGTACATGTATATAAGTAAATTAAGTGCTTAATTTTACCTTATATTAGAATGATCAACTTTGATTGGTTGGTAGCCAGTATATTTGTCGCATATTCTAACATTTTTTCTCATTTCAAACGAATTTGCATGTTTTTCACACCAGGCACTGCCGGTGAATTTGCCTCCAATACCATGGTATATTTACGATTGTGGATATTCTTTTTTTCTTTTTATCGAGCATCTTCCCGCCAAAATTTTTCGGATATGACGTGACATATTCATATGTAAAGTCTATCCTTGATGACGCTTTGTTTTCATAATATTTTCTTAATATAAGTAGACGATTGTTTGATTTTCAGTGGGGATATAGGAGGATTATGAAAATGAAAAAACCTGGCTTGATAGGAGCTAGAAAAAAAGAAATCTGCAAAAGACGGACTGAAATGTTTTTTGCATCACAAAATGCTTGAAACTAATGTAAAAAAAAAGAAAGTAATAAAAAAAACATTCGTGGTAACAGACGAAAAAAAATTATCAGTCTTACTGCTCATCCCTCACCCACCAAAAAAATACCAAATAGTCGTCCCCTCTCTTTAAGTGTCCAAACTAATAACTATCTTAACAATTAAAGGAAAACACTAGAATTATTTTAAAATTAATATCTGTATTAAATCAAAGGAGCTATGATAATAATAAATTGCATGAATGAATATGTACGAAAGTATTAAAGACATATTTGCTTTTTACTAATTAGTTAATATTTGTGTACACTTGTTATTTTATTATCACCCCTATTACAACACTAACTTTCGATTCCACTGTGAATACAAGATATCAATGATTGATTGTGTACCCTTGTTATTTTATTATCACCCCTATTAAAACACTAACTTTCGATTTCCTCTGGGATTAAAAGACCTCAATGACTAGTTGTGTTTCCTTGTTATTTTATTATCATCTCTATAACAATACTAAAATTCGATCTCCTCTGTGAATACAAGATCTCAATGACTGAATGTGTACCCTTCTTATTGTATTATCAAGTCGACTATAACAATTATTTTCGATTTACTTTGTGAATACAAAATCTCAATGACTGATTGTTTACTCTTGTTATTTTATTATAACCCCTTATACAACACTAACTTTCGATTTCCTCTGTGAATACACGATATCAATGATTGATTGTGCGCCATTCTTATTTTATTATCACCCCTATACCAACACTACCTTTCGATTTCCTCTATGAATACTAGATCTCAATGAGTGATTGTGTACCCGTGTTATTTTATTAATACCCCTATAACAACACTAACTTTCGGTTTCCTTTGTGAATACAAAAGCTTAATGATTAATTGTATATCCTTGTTATTTTTTATCACCTTTATTACAACACTAACTTTCGATTTGCTCTGTGAAGACAAATCTCAATGTTTGAATGTATACCCTTGTTATTTTGTTAATCAGTAATCTAGTTGCATTACAAACATATAACAAGAATAGTCTGTAAAAGTTGAACAATTGCAACACTGTTTCATTCTTAATTTTTCTATGAATTTGAAGCAAATTGCAGTATGAACATACCTTATGAAATTTTCAACGCGTTGGTTTTCACTTTCAACTCGTTGGTTTTCACTTTTAACGAGTTGGTTCTAAAAACTGACGCATTGATTTGTCATTCATCAGCATGAAAAACTAACGCATTGATTAGTCATTCATCAGCATGAAAAACCAACCCGTTGCTTTTAAATTCTACACCGTTAGTTTTATTCCATACCGTAGGGTTTGCGCTTTGGTCAGCCGATGAAAAGGTGTCTTACAAAACATTGTTTAAATATGAGTTACACTATTGACTGGACTGATGACAGGACAAATACCAAACCGAATGGAAAATGCTCATATTTTGTTTAATATCTCAAATGATTTATCTCAAATTTGATATACGATAAAATTCCGTCTATAATACACACACAAAAGAAAGCAAAACAATGTTTTTTAAAACAATTCGAATACGTCTTCTGACCATGACTTGACCAACATCATCAATGACCGAACCAAATGGAAAATTATGATTGATGTACCCATATTTTGACAATTTTATTTATTGTGTCTGTTTAGTTAAGGCATCGATGTAAATATAACAGAATTTGATGAGACTGTCATCAAAGTGAGAGGGTTAGCGATATAAAACCAGGTTTAATCCCCTATTTTCTACATTTGAAAATGCCTGTACCAAGACAGTTCTTGTCCATTCGTTTTTGATGCGCTTAGTTATTTGATTTTGCCATGTGATTATGGACTTTCCGAATTGATTTTTCTCTAATTTCAGTATTTTTGCGATTTTACTCTTTCATGTGAATCTAACGTGAAATTCTCGTAAACCTTATCTCAAACAAGTTTATACGTGAAATTCGTAAATGCGAGTTTCATGTGAATCTCATTTAAAAACTCATGTGAATTTTACGTGTTAATCACATTCTATTCTTTCATGTAAAATCCACATGGAGTTTTAAAATATCTTAATTTAAAAGAAAAATTATATGGTTAAATTTAATGAAAAATATATTTGTGAAATTCGTATAAAAATTTTCAATGAACGAAAAATTCACATAAACATTTTTACGTGAGTTTCATGTATAAGGTCGTTTGAGGTGAATCTCACAGGAAACTTTCACGTGAATATCATGTGAGATTCAGCTAGAATTATGTGAACAAATTTTGCCTGTAAACATGTATATCCGTAGGCATTTTTGTCATTGGCAGTATAAGCCATACCATATGACAGTTCCAAAGCGTTGGTTATTTCTATCAACGCGTTTGTTTTCACTTTCAACGTCTTGCATTTTACTACAAATGCCTTGGTTTTCACTTTCAACGTATTGGTTATCATTTTCAATTCGTTGATTGTAAGAACTTACCCTTCGATTCGTTATTCATACGGTATGAAAAACAAACGCGTAGGTTTTTAATTCTAAAGTGTAATTTTTCGTTCCACATCTTAAGTTTTGCACTTTTTTCAAACAATCAAAATCTCTCTAGCAAAGTGTTATCTAAATAGGTAACGCTAAAGACTGGACAGGAATAAATGAAGAAAAAAAAACAATAAATGATATTCAAATGAAATATACTGTATCTCAAATTTGAAATATAATAAGATTCAATCAGTTAATACATATCTTTTAAATTACACCGAATGTTAACGTTCATCAACGTATTGATGATCGTGACGTTACAAGTGTTTAGTCGGATAGAGTATTTTTGGGCAAATACCCCGGCAGAGAGGGTTAAAAAGGCATATCCCTTTTGCATAGACCCCGGCGGGGTAAAAAAGATAAACGATATTCATTTGATAACAGTAAATTGGTGTAAAATACAATGACTATCAACCAATCAAAACCCAGGGTTCTTACATAAAGTGTAATTGTTAATATTAAAATAAAAGTAAATAACTATGTTTGTGGACTATACCTGAGGTATGTCCGAACCTTGTGTAGAATATCGTTGAAGTGTTTAATATTGACCTTAAAGTAAGTAATTATGTTTGCGGACTATACCTGATATATGTCCGAGCCTTGTGTAGGATATCGTGGTAGTTTTATATATTGACATAAAAGTAAATAACTATGGTTGCAGACTATACCTAAGGTATGCCCGAGCCTTGTGTATGATATCGTGGTGGTTTTAAATATTTACATAAGATTAGATAACTATGTTTGCGGACTATACCTGAGGTATATCCGAGACTTGTGTAGGATATCGTAGTAGTTTTAAATATTAACATAAAAGTAAATAACTATGTTTGCGGACTATACCTGAGGTATATCCGAGACTTGTGTAGGATATCGTGGTAGTTTTAAATATTGACAGTAAAGTACAAAAAAACACTATATTTGCTGACTTTACCTGAGTGTTATGCAGAATTTCTTTTCAAATTAGGTCACTTTGAATACTTTCATAATCATAAAAAGTATATGAGCGGACTAATTGAGGGATGCCCGAGACCTGTGCAGGATATCTTTGTTATATTTCAATTTTACCGAAAGTCAATAAATTCATCGCTTGTTAAAATCTTTGATAATCGTTTACATGCATTACAATCGTTTACATGCAATACAATTTCTATGAATTTTGTTTTGAATTTTTTTTTCAAACATTAACGTAGTTTTCTCCTGCGATCTTTTAAACTAAAGTTTGAAATATGTTATGAAATATGAAATATGTATAAAATTATAATCCTGGTACTTTTGATAACTATTTCTGAGTTCAAAATGTCAATGCTTAACTGTGTACCCTTGTTATTTCATTATCATCTCTTTTACAACACCAACTTTCGATTTCCTCTGTGAATACAATATCTCAATGACTGATAGTGTACCCTTGTTTTTTTTGTTATCAACCCTATTACAACACTAACTCTCGGTATGGAATAAAACTAACGGTGTAGAATTTAAAAGCAACGGGTTGGTTTTTCATGCTGATGGAAACAAATCAATGCGTTAGTTTTTAGAACCAACTCGTTGAAAGTGAAAATCAACGAGTTGAAAGTGAAAACCAACGAGTTGAAAGTGAAAACCGACCCGTTGAAAATTTCATAAGGTATGTACATATTGCAATTGACACAATTTGATTTGATTTGATTGTTGTTGTTATTACGCTTCTGGGGTATTTTGAGTCGGAAAGATCTTCGATAGAAAAACTGACAATACTTGCCAATTAAGATTGGAGTCAAATTCATCCGGACGCCAAATATACGAACGGCCACTCATCCACGTATTACTTTGTGTACTGATATTATCACTTTGTAAACATCTGATATGGTTTGTTGATAAGTTGTTGATGAGAACACATGTTGGGTTGCATTTTGGAGATACATTTAAAAAATACTTGTCAGATTATAGTTGTATTAGTCTCCTCGAAAGGAATCAAGATACATCAATGGTATATACAGTATTCTTTACAAATGTCTATACTTTGTAGTGACAACTGTCGTGTGTGATATTGTATACATTGTTTATATTTATAACATAAAATTGTCAGTATATGAATACCTTTTTGATGAATGATATGTATGTTGGTTTTACAGGATGACTTTACACCGTTATTGTTTGCTGTACAGAAAGGATACATAGAGATTGTAAAATACTTGGTGACAGCTCAATGTGATAGAGAGGCAAAAACCAAGGTAACCACATATATCATCGTATCCTACTTCTCTTTATATTGAATCAAAACAAATGTGTTGTTAATCATACAGGTATAGTGAACAACACATACTTCTTAGTAAATATAAAATGTCATGTTTACTTGTCTCGTCAAATTTTATAAGAAACAAACATGAATGACCATGTTTGTGTACTGGCAGAAACATGAAGTTTCACGTGAATTTCACGTGAGATTCGGGTTTAAATATGTGAACAAATTTTGCCTGATAACAAGTATGTCAGTAGGCATTTTTGTGATTGACAGTATAAGCCATACCTTATGACAGTTCCAAAGCGTTGGTTATTTCTATCCACGCGTTTGTTTTCACTTTCAACGTCTTGCGTTTTACTACAAATGTCTTGGTTTTCAATTTCAACGTATTGGTTATCATTTTCAATTCGTTGGTTGAAAGAACTAACACTTCGATTCGTTATTCATACGGTAAGACAAACAAACGCGTTGGTTTTTAATTTCTAAAGTGTAATTTTTCGTTCCACATCGTAAGTTTTGCACTTTTGTCAAATAATCAAAATCTCTCTAACAAAGTATTATCTAAATAGGTAACGCTAAAGACTGGACAAGTGACAGGAATAAATGCAAAAAAAAAACAGTAAATTTTATTCAAATGTCTCAGTGTTGAATTATAATAAAATTCAATCAGTTAACACAAAAACGAACCGGCAGTGAAAACTTCAATACATATTAAAATCTTACGATAATGGCAACTGACCAACATCTTTTGTTTAGTTGTTTTAATATTTTCTAGAACAGTAAATAATTATTTTGAGGTATGCCGAGTTTTTGTGTAGGATATCGTGAAAGTTTTGAAGAGGTTTATCATTTTCAGAAGGAGTATTTGCAAAACATACAAGTAAAGAGGATGTTAAACTTCGCGAGCCGTAAGGCGAGGGAAATTCATTCTCAAGAATGGTAGACCTGAACAGGATATATTTCTAAGTTTTATTTTTTTCCAAAATTCAATAAAGGTATCGCTTGTTAAAACGTCTGATAATCGTTTACATTTGTTAACTTTAAGCTATTCCTATAGATACAATAATTTCTATGAGATAATTTGTTATTATATTTTTTTTAACATCCACAAAGTTTTCTATTGTGATCTTTAAATCTAAAATTTGAATTATGCCAGAGAACTAGTATTAGGTGATACACAAATTTGTGATTTGTATTGAAACGTTACTTTGACATATTTAACTTTCTTATGTGAATTCAAGATCTCAATAACTGATTATGTACCCTTGTTATTTTATTATCACCTTTGTTACAACACTTACTTTCGATGTCCTCTGTGAATACAAGATCTAAATAACTGATTATGTACCCTTGTTGTTTTATTATCACCCCTTTTTACAACACTAACTTTCGATGTCCTTTGTGAATACAAGATCTCAATAACTGATTATATACCTTTGTTATTTTATTATCACCCCTTTTACAACACTAAATTTCATTTTTCTCTGTGAATACCACATCTCAATAACTGATTATGTACCGTTGTTATTTTATCATCACCCCTATAACAACACTAACTTTTAATTTTCTTTGTGAATACAAGATCTCAATGATTGATTGTGTACCCTTGCTATTTTATTATCACCCCTATTTCACACTAACTGTTGATTTTTTCTGTAAATATAGGATCCCAATAACTGATTGTGTACCATTGTTATGTTATGCTCGACCCTATAGCAACACTAACTTTCGATGTTCTCCTAGAATACAAGATCTTAATAACTGAATGTATACACTTGTTATTTATTATCACCAATATTACAACAATAACTATTAATTTCATCTGTTAATACAAGATCTCAATGACTGATTGTGTACCAATGTTATTTTATTATCACCCCTATTTCACACTAACTGTTGATTTCTTCTGTAAATACAGGATCTCAATAACTGATTGTGTACCATTGTTATTTTATGCTCACCCCTATAGCAACACTAACTTTCGATGTTCTCTGTGAGTACAATATATTAATGACTGAATGTGTACCCTTGTTATTTTATAATAACCCCTTTTGTAATAATAACTTTTGATTTTCTCTGTGAATACAAGATCTCAATGACTGATTGTGTACCCTTGTTATTTTATAATCACCCCTATTATGATAATAACTTTTGATTTTCTCTGTGAATACAAGATCACAATGACTGATTGTGTACTGATGTTATTTTATTATATCCCCTATTACAATACAAACTTTCGATTTCCTCTATAAATAAAAAAATTCAATGACCGATTGTGTGCTATTGCTAATCTATTATATCCCTATTACAACACTAACTTTCGATTTCCTCTGTAAATACAAGATCTCAATGACTGATTGTGTACTATTGTTATTTTATTATATCCCGTATTACAACACTAACTTTCGATTCCTATGTAAATACAAGATTTCAATGACTGATTGTGTACTATTGTTATTTTATTATATCCCCTATTACAACACTAACTTTCGTTTCTCTCTGTAAATACAAGATCTCAATTACTGGTTGCGTACCCTTGTTATTTTATTATAACCCCCTATTATAAAAACAACTGTCGAATTCCTCTGTGAAAATAAGTTCTCAATGATTGAGTGTGTACCCTTTTTATTTTATTATCACCCCTATTACAACACTAACTTTCGATTTCCTCTGTAAATAAAAGATCTCAATGACTGAGTGTGTGCCCTTGTTATTTATTATAACCACTATCACAACACTAACTTTCGATCTCCTCTTTGAATACAAGACGTCAATGACTGATTGTGTACTATTGTAATTTTATCATATCCACTATTACTACACTAACTTTCGATTTCCTCTGTAAATACAAGATCTCAATGACTGATTGTGTACTATTGTATTTTATTTTCACCCCTGTTACAACACTAACTTTCGATTTCCTCTGTAAATACAAGATCTCAATGACTGGTTGTATACCATTGTAATTTTACTATCTCATTGACTATATGACAGTTGTTATTCGTTTGATGTTTTTGTGCTTTTTATTTGGCCATGTGATTATGGACATTTTCTTCAGAGTTCAGTTTTTTTTTTTGTGAATTTATTTTTTTGTATTCCCTTCTTGATGTTCATTTCTTATAATTGTGGTATTATAGACATTATACTAAAAAATTGTCTATACTTTTTTGTTACAACTGGCGGGTGTGCTATTATATACACTGTTTGTATTGATCACATGTGTTTAATAGGGTTACTACAATCCTGTTCCGTTTTTTTAATGTGACTTACCAAATTATAATTGTTACCGTTTTTTACTAATATAAACAACATATTCGGTGTCATTTTATTTGGCTTATCAAATTTTATCCGATAAACATAATAGATAACTAAGTTTATTTTCTAACAAAATTATTTTATAAAAAATCGGATGTGTTCTGGATGAGAATATGTTGTGTTTACTCCTGATTCAGATACAATTAGTCCTTTAAAACTAACGTTAATCATCTTTCAATTATAACAAATACGTGTAGTCATTTTGTAAAATGTTGTAGCGAAAGTAATTTGTTGATTGCGTAATTTCATACAGTTTGTTTAACTATAAATGGATCTCAGTCATATGTGGCATATTGCATTTAATTTTGTACTTTTGTTTCTGATTTTTGAAATTATCTGACTGCCATTGTTCAGCATAAGTTGATAAGAACAAGTGGGGTACATTATACATGTTATAAGTTACTCACTATTATATAAACCTCTATTTGGAATATTGAAGTAGGTACTAAACTGACAAATTTCACTAACATCAATTTCATGTGAATTTAAATTCATGTGGATCTCACGTGAAATTCTCGTAAATCTCATCTAAAGTGTATACGTAAAATCAGTTAATGCGAGTTGCATATGAATCTCACGTAAAACTCACGTAAATTTCAGGTGAAAATCCCATAATGATTTTTTTCATGTGAAATTCACCTGATTTTGTAAAATATCGTTACACAAATCTCAATTACATTTTCAAACTTTAAAATCATAATAAATATTTACATTTTGTATCTGTTTAGTATATGGTGTTTTATTGTTATTGCTGTCAAGATATCAGGATCTTCTAAACTCATGGAACTAGAAAATCTTTTCAACTATTTGTTTTATTTTAAATTCAACGAAAAATTTTAATCGAAAAGACAGGGTTGTAACACTATATTAAAATCAACGACTAATTGATATCCTGACACTACATTAAAATCAACGGCTAATTGATATGCTGACACTATATTAAAATCAACGGCTAATTGATATGCTGACACTATATTAAAATCAACAACTAATTGATATCCTGACACTACATTAAAATCAACGGCTAATTGATATGCTGACACTATATTAAAATCAACGACTAATTGATATCCTGACACTACATAAAATTTTGGTCATAAAATTTTAGAAATAGAAAATAGTGGACAATATAAAATTCCTTGAAAAGATAAACTTGCTGGACAATGAAGACCACTCATTCCTTAATTGTAAAATTAACAAAACAACTTGAGATAATCTATTTGAAAATTGTTCACCTTCTCATAATATTGTCTCTTACCCAGGAACAAAAAGTGAAAGAAATGCTAAATCTTTATTTAATACATCAATATGTTGAAAATATTGGCTCCCTTATAAAATAGTCATTATTAGAACTGAGGGCAGAAACCTAAAAAAAAATCCATGTGTTTTAATTTGTTTTAGAATTGTTTATTCTTTCCATTATAATTGTTTGGTTTTTTTGTTTCTTTGGTTGTTTTTTTTTGTCACAAACTAAATACCATATGTTTATATGACAATACAAATATTATCAAATTTTGTTGAATTAATGAATATTTTGAATATATTTATTCAATAGAGGAATAAGGAATTGCCTAAATTTTATTTAGAATAAGTTCTAAAGACAATCTTTAACATTTGTAAAACAGTATTGAATGCAGATAAGTCTACCTACTATGATTTAAGTATAAATCATTTTGATTTAAGAAAATTAATTTGAGAAACAAGTTTTCAATAGAAAAAGGCAGGCATTGGGAAAGTTTGCATTATATTAGAAGATGATATTTATTTATTCTTCACTTACCATAAAGTACATGTAAAAAATAACTTTAATTTATTAAAAAGGTAAAATGTCAAAACAAACATTCATGAGACAAATTAAAAAAAAAAGCTATTTATTCAACTAGTTATTTAATTTTATTTTTGAATGTTCTTTTCATAATCACAGTAATTAAATTTCACAAACACATACATGTATATTTTACCTGAGACACATGACCTGTAAGTTATATAATTTTAACACTTCAATGCAGTCAAGATTTACCTTTATCCTTGACTAGTTTTTGATTAATACCTTGTGTATTAATTAAGCAACAGGGGGTATAATGATGGACATATAGGGCCACCATGGTGGACATAACTTTTATGGCCACCATGAATAAGATAATGTCACAGGTAGTACTGTAGTTGTCGTCTGTTTATGTTATTTATACATGTTTTCATTTCTCTTTTTTTTATATTGATTAGATCGTTGGTTTTCCCGTTTGAAGGGTTTTACACTAGTAATTTTGGGACCCTTTCTAGCTTTTTGTTCAGTGTGAGCAAAGGCTCCGTGTTGAAGACCGTGCATTTACCTGTAATGGTTTACTTTTATAAATTGTTTTTTGGATAGAGAGTTGTCTCAATGGCACTCACACCACATTTTCCTATATCTCTTTATTCTATCTATATATTTCTGTAGCACAATTGTATTTAATAGAATAGTGCTGATGATGGGTATATGTTGTTTATATAGAATATACAGACATGGAACGAATTAATACATATTGTACATGCTTCTTTCGTTATCATCTGTTTAAATATGCTGATAAGAACACGTTTCGTTGACATACTTAGTCAACTACTTTAATGGAAACAATATTTAATTATGAATTATAAAATTACAATATATTTATGCATACTCACAAAGGATTTTGAACAGGCTTCAAGTGTCTACATCAATCTGTTTCCTGAATTACTATTGTTAAAACAGATTTAAGGCAAACATATTTTTTAGACCAACAGCTTTTTGCTTTATTGTTAGATTTTGTTTGTATTTGAGTATATCTCATCTTAAAAAAAATCAGTCTTTCACCAGTATTTCGAAATGTATTGAATAAATGTAATCCTAATATCACAAAATAAAGTAAGTTAAATAAGTATTCCTTCTGTTTGTATGTTGTCAACTGATTTGTATGTTATATATGTTGTTCATATGTATGCCATCCCGTCTACGACTGAAGTTATAATGTCTGTTATATGTGTTGATATTACAGGATGGAAATACACCATTAACTATCGCTGTCCATAATGGAAACTTAGATATAGTCCAATACCTGATCTCCGTGGGCTGTGAAAGAGATGCACAAAACAATGTAATTATGATTTTTATTTGATCTTTCTCATCTTTACTGTGCATAAATACAAAAGCATGTTGTAAATCAGACAACTTTAATATATTCCTAATATAGTTATACACATTATCTTGTTCCCTTTTCTAGGATGTGACCATCCAAGTTATACTTGTGACAGGGTTTGTACTAACATAAGCAACATGAACAATGTAACACGTGTCATTTTATTTGGATTATCAACTTTTATCCGATAAACATAATAAATAACCAAGTTTGTGTTCTTACAAAATTATGTTATAGAAAATTGACGTGTTCTGGATGAGAAGATGTTGTATTAACTCATCTTTGAGTTATAAAAAATACATGATACAATTTTGTAAAATAGTGTCTTAGTTTACTCGTTGTAGCGAAAGGAATTTATCTATTGCGTTGTTTTATACCATTTTGTTTTACAATAAATAAATCTCAGTCATATTAGGCGCTTTGAATTTAGTTTTGTGATATTTTTTTCTGATTTTTTATAATATCTCACCGCCATTGTTCAGAAGAAGTTGATAAGAACAAGTTGTGGTACATTCTTAGTTACACACTATTATTAAACCATTATTTGTTATATTAAAGTAGTTACTGGTAAATTTCACTAACATCTATTTCACGTGAATTTGAATTCATGTGAATCTCACGTGAAATTCTCAAAAATCTCATCTCAAACAAGTTTATACATGGAATCAGTTAATGCTAGTTTCATGTGAATCTCTTGTAAACATAACTCATGTAAATTTCACGTGTAAATCACATTTTATTTTTTCATGTAAAATTCAGATAAAGTTTTAAAACATCTTAATTTAAAAATATATGTTAAAATTTAGTGAAAAGTTTTTTTGTAAAATTCGTATGAACATTTTCCCACTGAGATTCATGAGAATCTCTTTTAACGAGAAATTCACATGAACATGTTAACGTGAGTTTTATCCATAATGTTTATTGAGGTGAATCTCTTATGAATTTTGTCACGTAAATTTCATGTGAGATTCAGGGGAAATAATATGAACAAATGTTGCCTGTCAACATGTATATTAGTTGGCGTTCGTGTCTTGGAGGTTTTAAGGCATAACTTTGTTGGTTATTACTATCAACGCCTTTGTTTTTCACTTTCAACGTGATGTATTTTACTACCAATGCATTGGTTTTCATTTTCAACGTGTTGGTTATCATTTGCAATCTGTTGGTGGTAAGAATTAAGCGTTGATTCGTAAATCATACAATATGAAAAACAAACGTGTTGTTTTTTTTAAATTCTAAAGCGTAATTTTTCGTTCATCGTAATTTATGCACTATTGTCAAACAATCAAAATATCTCTATCAAAGTTTGATCTAAATATAGATACGCTAAAGACTGGACCAGTGGCAAGACTAAATGAAAAAATGCCAATAAATGTTATCCAAAGGAATAAAACTGTATTGTTATTTTGAAATAGAATACGCTTCAATCATTTTATACAAAAAAGAACCGGAAACAATAGATAGAAGTTATCAAATGTAAATCATCTTTAAACCATTATACAATTATATAAAATTTTCTAAAAACATGCTGTTTATGTGTAGTGTAATGAGTAAACGGTTATCTAAATCAGTTTTTTACCACTAATTTCAATGATATGTATTGCATTTATGTTTGCTTCACAATATTGTCAAGTTGATGACACAGTATGTGATGTTTGTTACACATTGGAAGAACACTATTTTTCTGATTTTTTTCTTATCTGTAGTTCCAGAAAAGTTGTTTTTGTTACACACTATTATTTAAACCTTTGAAATAACCTTTGTGATAAGTAGGTACGACACTTGCAAAGTTCACCAACATCAATTTCTCGTAAATCTCACCTCAAACAAGTTTATACGTGTAATCAGTTAATGCATGTTTCATGTGAATCTCATTTAAAAACTCAAATAAATTTTACGTGTTAATATAATTTTATTTTTTCATATAAAATCCACATGGAGTTTAAAATATCTTTTGTTAACAAAAATTTGATATGGTCAAATCTATTGAAAAATACATTTGTGAAATTCGTATAAAAAATTTCCCGTGAAATTCATAAGCATCTCAATTAACGAGAAATTCACATGAACATTTTAACATGAGTTTCATGTATAAGGTCGTTTGAGGAGAATCTCACATGAAATTTTCATTTTTATTTACGTGAACAAATTTTGCCTGATAGCAAGTATATCAGTAGGCATTTTGTCATTGACAGTATAAGCCATACCTTATGACAGTTCCAAAGCGTTGGTATTTTCTATCCACGCGTGTGTTTACACTTTCAACGTCTTGCATTTTACTACAAATGCCTTTGCTTTCAACGTATTGGTTATCATTTTCAATTCGTTGGTTGTAAGAACTAACACTTCGATTCGTTATTCATACGGTATGAAAAACAAACGCGTTGGTTTTTAAATTGTTAAGTGTAATTTTTCGTTCCACAACGTAAGTTGTGCACTTTTGTCAAATAATCAAAATCTCTCGAACAAAGTATTATCTTAATAGGTAACTTTAAAGACTGTACAAGTGACAGCAATAAATGAAAAAAAAAAACAATAAATTTTATTCAAATCAATTATACTGTATCTCAAATTTGAAATATAATCATATTCAATCAGTAAATACAAAAACGCACCGGAAGTCAAAACTTCAATACATATTAGAAGCTTACGATAATGACAACTGACCAACATCTCTTGTTTAGTTTTTTTAATATTTTCTAGAACAGTAAATAATTATTTGTGCAGACTATACTTGAGGCATGCCCGAGTTTTTGTGTACGATATCGTGGAAGTTTTGAACAGATATATTATGTTAAGGAAGCTGGCTTGTCCTGTTTTGGATTTTTTGTCAGATTTTCGGAATCCTCTGGTTTAATCCATTTGAATGCCTTGAAAAAAAATTCCCAGTAACCCCCATTTTTCCTTTTGTAAATCTTTTACATGTATAATGATAAGCCATCTGTAAAAGTCTTATAAAATTTTACTCACTTTTTAACAGTTTTTGAGATCTTCAACTTGTCAATGATAAATCTATGAAAAGTCAAGAGAGAATATTTTCCCGCCAAAATTTCAATGGCTAATATCTCGAAAACAAGCACGGTGACCTATATATTTTTTTTGCTCTTTGGATTCCTTTATTAATCCCCTATTAATATAAACTAGTGTTTTGAAAAGTTAATTACTTTGAAACTGAGAAGCAAACTCCCTTAAGAAGGGGTATTTGCGAAAACAAACAGTAAAGAGGATGTTAAATTTCGTGAGCCGTAAGTCGAGGGAAATTCATTCTCAAGACTGGTAGACCTCAACAGGATATCTTTCTATGTTTTAATTTTTTCCAAAATTCAATAAATGTATCGCTTGTTAAAATGTTTGATAATCGTTTACATGTGTTAACTTTAAGCTATTCCTATAGATACAATAATTTATATGGAATAATTTGTTTTTATATTCTTTTTAACATCCACACAGTTTTCTATTGTGATCTTTAAATCTAAAATTTGAATTATGCCAGAGAACTAGTATTAGGTGATACACAAATTTGTGATTTGTATTGAAACGCTACTTTGAAATATTTAACTTTCTTATGTGAATTCAAGATCTCAATAACTGATTATGTACCCTTGTTATGTTATTATTACCCCTGTTACAACACTTACTTTCGATGTCCTCTGTGAATTCAAGATCTCAATAACTGATTATTTAACCTTGTTATTTTATTATCACCCCTGTTAGAACATGTACAATACTAACTTTCGATGTCCTCTGTGAATAAAAGATCTCAATAACTGATTATGTACCAATGTTAATGTATCATCACCCCATTTACAACACTAACTTTCGATTTCCTCTGTGAACACAAGATATCAATGACTGGTTGCGTACCAATGTTAATTTATCATCACCCCTATTTCACACTAACTGTTGATTTCTTTTGTAAATACAGGATCTCAATAACTGATTGTGTACCATTGTTATTTTATGCTCACCCCTATAGCAACACTAATTTTCGATTTTCGCTGTAAATACAACATATCAATGAATGGTTGTGTACCGATGTTAATTTATCATCACCCGTATTTCACACTAACTGTTAATTTCTTCTGTAAATACAGGATCTCAATATCTGATTGGGTACCAATGTTAATGTATCATCACCCCATTTACAACACTAACTTTCGAATTCCTCTGTGAACACAAGATATCAATGACTGGTTGCGTACCAATGTTAATTTATCATCACCCGTATTTCACACTAACTGTTAATTTCTTCTGTAAATACAGGATCTCAATATCTGATTGGGTACCATTGCTTTTTTATGCTCACCCCCATAGCAACACTAATTATCTATGTTCTCTGTGAAAACAAGATATTAAGAGCCATTTTCTGTAAGCATCAAAATTTCTGATATAGGGTGGGAGATTTAGGACCTCAAATTTTAATGAAACTTGGTAGTTAATACTCATATGTCACCCTTGTTTGAAATTTAGTATAATATTGACACACAGAGTTGCGGTTGCCATGGTTACCATACATCATCAAATAAGGCTGCTACAAGAATCTTTCAATCAGTGAAATTACCGTTTTCTTTGCATATAAAACATAAAGCAAACTGTTCTGAGGTCATATTCTTTATTTGTCATCATGAAGACAATGATCTACGCATATAATAACAATATATAACATAATAAAAAAAAGTTTCTATCACAGTTTTTTGAAGCTGCCAAAAACCTTGTTTTTGACTTTTTTGGGGATTTCTGGAAAATTGTATTTTTTACCAATTTTAATAATAAAACTGTGAAAAAATGCACCGACAGATGTTCTTAAAACAATGCATATATACTGCTTAAAGCATGAAGTCCAAATATAAAAAAATTGGAGTAGTGTTATTTCTCAAAAAAAAAATGCGTTGCCGTGGCAGTGAATTAAAATTTATTAATAAAAACAAAACAAATTGCAAATTTTAAGTTAAAAATGAAGAAAATTTAGTTTAATTGAATCTAAAAAAAAAAAATGCGTTGCAGTGAATGAAAATTTAAAAAAAAACAAATATTTGCAAATTTGCATTTTAAGTTGAAAATGAAAAATTTTAGTTCAATTGAATCTAAATATTAATTAAACTTTATTTGAAGAGATAAATGTCGATTAAAGATTGTGGCTACCATAGTAACCATTTATATGACCCTAAGCAAAACAAAAAATGCCAAAAATATGTATTTTATAGCTTCTGCATACAAACATTCTCAAACAAAAGGGTGTTGTGACGATTACCATGTTAGTAAAGATTAAGACTTTGTCATCTCTCAAGAGTCTGTAAATAACAGTTTGGTGGTCAAATTATGAAAATTTTAAGTATAAATTTAGTCAAAACCTGTGAAAATGCATACATTGTGCACCTTACTTCACTTAAACTTTGAAATAATATACTACAGTCTTGCACTGGTGTTAAAACACTATGCAAACAAAACACAAGTCAATGTCTGTCTTTGGTTGGAAATATCAAAGGAAATTCAAATCTCACTATTACCTTAAGCAAGAACAATATTGTGTCAATTCAATTAGAAAGATCACATCTTAGGAAACATGTGTACTAAGTTTCAAGTTGATTGGAGTTCAATTTCACCAAAAACTACCTTGACCAAAAACTTTTACCAAAAACTTAAAACGGAAACTCTTACCATCATTGGACCGTGAATTCGATGTCTCATTGGTATTTTTATTAGAAAAAAAAACAAATTGTTTTCGCAATGTCACTTTAACCTATTTAGATTTGTCATGTTGTGGCCTTTTATAGATGATAATGCAGTATGGGCTTTGCTCATTGTTTAAGACTGTACAATGATCTATAGTTGTTAATTTACGTGTTATTTATAGGATTTGTGTCATTGACAATCATACCATTTTCTAAGTGCATAAAATATTTGTAGTTTTTTACATAAAGTTGGTAAACGAAATCTAATTAAGTTCATCTGCAGTTAGTTCTCTCCTGATAGTTGTTATAGTTTCTTCCCTTGATGCATCAACGGAATCATCAAACGATTTGTTCTTCCTGCTCATTCTAGAAAAGATACTTGTTATTTGCTGAGGATTTCATCATATGAAAATCTTCTATTTCCGTCTTCTTTTCTCTCAGTCAGCTTTTTCTCTGATACCAAAAAATGATCTTCTTTTCTTCCAGTTTTTAGACCTTTATTAAACTTTTCAGTTAGATATTCTTTTTGGTTTCATTAAATGTTGTTCTTCCTTTCTTCCTTCAATGCCCAGCCAAGTTCTAAATCAGAGTCATCAATTCCAACTGTCAGCCCTGCTAATGAAACTTGAAAGTTGGTTAAAAAATGAAATGATTTATTCAAAGTATGTTCATAACATGAACTATACAGATATTCACAGTTGAGTTTGCTCACTATTTGTGGATTCCTATAAATTATATAAACAACTTTTGGACTATTTTCAATCTCGGTCTATTTCTGAAATTTATTCTTACATACTTTTGAATTTTTAACCCTACATGCTAACATTGCCTATGTAAATTTTAAATCATTTTTAAGCTGCACTCGTGCTCTTCTGAATCTTTTATAATAAACCTTGTTTATTGATTTGATAGTCAAGTGCATCCGCGCACCAAGGACACCAACGGCCACTCATATACTTATCACTTTGTGTACAGATATCCTTTTGTAAACATCTGATATGATTTGTTGATAAGTGTTGACGAGAACACGTTATTGGTTGTATTTTGGAGATACAATTATATAAACAAATTTACTGTCAAATAATTTAGAAAAAAACAATACTTCTCAAATTATATTTGTAGTATGATTTGTCTCCTCGACAGGAACGAAGATACTATAATATTATATACTTTTTAGTGACAACTGACATGTGTGCTATTATATATTGTTTATATTTATAACATAAAATTGTTCAGTATATGACTATAGTTTTGATGAGATATATGTCTGTCTTTCAGGATGACTTTACACCTTTATTGCTTGCTGTACGGCAAGGATACCTGGAGATTGTTAAATATCTTATAAAGGCAAACTGTAATATAGAAGCAAGAACAAAGGTAACAACATAAATCATCTGATTTAACTCTTCTTTATTCTGAATCAACACAAATTGTTGTTGTTATTTATACAGGTTAAGTGGACAACACATACTTCTTGTATATATAAAGTCTCAGTTTACTTATTTCATCAAATTTTAACAGATATAAGCATAATAAAAGGCCAAGATGTGTATTACATTTATTTTTGCTTCACACTATTGTTAAGTTGATGACACAGTATGTGATGTTTGGTACACATTGGAAAAACACTATTTTTCTGATTTTTTTCGTATCAGTTGTTCAAGAAAAGTTGTGGTTGTTACACACTATTATTTAAACCTTTATGTGTGATAAGGAGGTACGACACTTGCAAAGTTCACCAACATCAATTTCTCGTAAATCTCATCTCAAACAAGTTTATACGTGTAATCAGTTAATACGTGTTTCATGTGAATCTCATTTAAATACTCAGGTAAATTTTACGTGTTAATCACATTCAATTTTCTCATGTACATGGAGTTTTAAACTATATTAAGTTAAAAAATTGATATGGTCAAATTTAATGAAAAATACTTTTGCGAAATTCGATTAAAAAAATCGCCCGTGAGATTCATACGAATTTTAATTAACGACAAATTGACATGAACATTTTAACGTGAGTTTCATGCATAAGGTCGTTTGAGGAGAATCTCACATGAAATTTTCACGTGAATTTCATGTGAGATTCAGGTTTATTTATGTGAACAAATTTTGCCTGATAAAAAATATATCAGTAGGCATTTTTGTCATTGACAGTATAAGCCATACCTTATGACAGTTCCAAAGCGTTGGTTATTTATATCCACGCGTTTGTTTTCACTTTCAACGTCTTGCGTTTTACTACAAATGCCTTGGTTTTCAATTTCAACGTATTGGTTATCATTTTCAATTCGTTGGTTGAAAGAACTAACACTTCGATTCGTTATTCATATGGTAAGAAAAACAAACACGTTGGTTTTTTAATTTCTAAAGTGTAATTTTTCGTTCCACATCGTACGCTTTGCACTTTTGTCAAATAATCAAAATCTCTCTAACAAAGCATTATCTAAATATGTAACGCTAAAGACTGGACAAGTGACAGGAATAAATGCAAAAAAAAAACAATACATTTTATTCAAATGTCTCAGTTTTGAATTATAATAAAATTCAATCAGTTAATACAAAAATGAACCGGCAGTGAAAACTTCAATACATATTAGAAGCTTACGATAATGGCAACTGACTAACATTTTTTGTTTAGTTGTTTTAATACTTTCTAGAACAGTAAATAATTATTTTGAAGAATGCCGAGTTTTTGTGTAGGATATCGTGAAAGTTTTGAAGAGATTTATCATATTCAGGAGGAGTATTTGCAAAACATACCAGTAAAGAGGATGTTAAACTTCGCGAGCCGTAAGGCGAGGGAAATTCATTCTCAAGAATGGTAGACCTGAACAGGATATCTTTCTAAGTTTTATTTTTTTCCAAAATTCAATAAATGTATCGCTTGTTAAAATGTTTGATAATCGTTTACATGTTTAACCTTTCGGCTATTCCTATAGATACAATAATTTCTATGGGATAATTTGTTTTTATATTCTTTTTAACATCCACGCAGTTTTCTATTGTGATCTTTAAATCTAAAATTTGAATTATGCCAGAGAACTAGTATTAGGTGATACACAAATTTGTGATTTGTATTGAAACGTTACTTTGACATATTAAACTTTCCTGTGTGAATACAGGATCTCAATAACTGATTATGTACCCTTGTTATTTTATTATCACCCCTGTTACAACACTAACTTTGGATTTCCTCTGTGAATACAACATCTCAATAACTGATTATGTGCCAATGTTAATTTATCAGCACCCCTTATTGCACACCAACTGTTGATTTTTTCTGTAAATACAGGATCTCAATAACTGATTGTGTACCATTGATATTTTATGCTCGACCCTATAGCAACACTAACTTTCGATGTTCTCTATGAATACAAGATATTAATAACTGAATGTATACACTTGTTATTTATTATCACCAATATTACAACAATAACTATTAATTTCATCTGTTAATACAAGATCTCAATGACTGATTGTGTACCAATGTTATTTTATTATCACCCCTATTCCACACTTACTGTTGATTTCTTCTGTAAATACAGGATCCCAATAACTGATTGTGTACCATTGTTATTTTATTCTCACCCCTATAGCAACACTAACTTTCGATGTTCTCTGTGAATACAAGATATTAATGACTGATTGTGTACCCTTGTGATTTTATTTTTACTCCTATTATAACACTAACGTTCGATTTTCTCTGTGAATACAAGATCTCAATGACTAATTGCTTACTCTTGTTATTTTATAATCACCCCTATTATAATAATAACTTTTGATTTTCTCTGTGAATACAAGATCTCAATGACTGATTGTGTACCCTTTTTATTTTATAATCACCCCTATTATGATAATAACTTTTGATTTTCTCTGTGAATACAAGATCTCGATGACTGATTGTGTACTGTTGTTATTTTATTATATCCCTTATTACAACACTAACTTTCGATTTCCTCTCTGAAAACAAGATCTCAATGACTGATTGTGTACTATTGTTATTTTATTATATCCCCTATTACAACATCAACTTTCGATTTCCTCTATAAATAAAAGATCTCAATGACCGATTGTGTGCTATTGTTAATCTATTATATCCCATATTACAATACTAACTTTCGATTTCCTCTGTAAATACAAGATCTAAATGACTGATTGTGTACTATTGTTATTTTATTATATCCCCTATTACAACATCAACTTTCGATTTCCTCTATAAATAAAAGATCTCAATGACCGATTGTGTGCTATTGTTAATCTATTATATCCCCTATTACAACACTAACTTACGATTTCCTCTGTAAAGACAAGATCTCAATGACTAAATGTGTACTATTGTTATTTTTATTATATTCCCTATTACAACACTAACTTTCGATTTCCTCTGTGAATACAAGATCTCAATAACTGATTGTGTACCATTGTTATTTTATGCTCGACCCTATAGCAACACTGACTTTCGATGTTCTCTATGAATACAAGATCTTAATAACTGAATGTATACACTTGTTATTTATTATCACCAATATTACAACAATAACTATTAATTTCATCTGTTAATACAAGATCTCAATGACTGATTGTGTACCAATGTTATTTTATTATCACCCCTATTTCACACTGTTGATTTCTTCTGTAAATACAGGATCCCAATAACTGAGTGTGTACCATTGTTATTTTATTCTCACCCCTATAGTAACACTAACTTTCGATGTTCTCTGTGAATACAAGATATCAATGACTGATTGTGTACCCTTGTGATTTTATTATTACTCCTATCATAACACTAACGTTCGATTTTCTCTGTGAATACAATATCTCAATGACTGATTGCGTACCCTTGTTATTTTATAATCACCCCTGTTATAATAATAACTTTTGATTTTCTCTGTGAATACAAGATCTCAATGACTGATTGTGTAACCTTGTTATTTTATAATCACCCCTATTATGATAATAGCTTTTGATTTTCTCTTTGAATACAAGATCTCAATGACTGAACGTGTACTGTTGTTATTTTATTATATACCCTACTACAACACTGACTTTCGATTTCCTCTGTGAATACAAGATCTCAATGACTTATTGTGTACTATTGTTATTTTATTATATCCCCTATTACAACATCAACTTTCGATTTCCTCTATAAATAAAAGATCTCAATGACCGATTGTGTGCTCTTGTTAATCTATTATATCCCTTATTACAACACTAACTTTCGATTTCCTCTGTAAATAAAAGATCTCAATGACTGATTGTGTACTATTGTTATTTTATTATATCCCCTAATACAACACTAACGTTCGATTTCCTCTGTAAATACAAGATCTCAATGACTGATTGTGTACTATTGTTATTTTATTATATCCCCTATTACACAACACTAACTTTCGATTTCCTCTGTGAATACAAGATCTCAATGACTGATTGTGTACTATTGTTATTTTATTATATCCCCTATTACAACACTAAAAGAGGGACGAAAGATACCAAAGGGACAGTCAAACTCATAAATCTAAAACAAACTGACAACGCCATGGCTAAAAATGAAAAGACAAACAGAAAAACAATAGTACACATGACACAACATAGAAAACTAAAGAATAAACAACACGAACCTCACCAAAAACTAGGGGTGATCTCAGGTGCTCCGGAAGGGTAAGTACTTTCGATTTCCTCTTTAAATACAAGATCTCAAAGACTGGTTGTATACCATTGTTATTTTACTATCTCATTGACTATATGACAGTTATTATTTGTTTGATGATTTTATGCTTTTTAGCTCACCTGGCCAAAAGGGCCAAGTGAGCTTTTCTCATCACTTGGCGTCCGGCGTCCGTCATCGTCGTTCGTCGTCGTTAACTTTTACAAAAATCTTCTCCTCTGAAACTACTGGGCCAAATTTAACCAAGCTTGGCCACAATCATCATTTGGGTATCTAGTTTAAAATATATGTGGCGTGACCCTGCCAACCAACCAAGATGGCTGCCATGGCTAAAAATAGAACATAGGGTAAAATGCAGTTTTTGGCTTATAACTCAAAAACCAAAGCATTTAGAGTAAATCTGACATGGGGGTAAAATTATTCATCAGGTCAAGATCTCTCTGCTCTGAAATTTTCAGATGAATCGGACAACCGGTTGTTGGGTTGCTGCCCCTGAATTGGTAATTTTAAGGAAATTTTGCTGTTGTTGGTTATTATCTTGAATATTATTACAGATAGAGATTAACTGTAAACAGCAATAATGTTGAAAAAAGTAAGATTTACAAATAAGTCAACATGACCGAAATGATCAGTTGACCCCTTTAGGAGTTTTTGCCCTTTAGAGTCAATGTTTAACAATTTTTCGTAAATCTTAGAAACCTATTACAAAATCTTCTCCTCTGAAACTACTGGACCAAATTAATCCAAACTTGGCCACAATCATCTTTGAGGTATCTAGTTTAAAAAATGTATGGCGTGACCCGGCCAACCAACCAAGATGGCTGTCATGGTTAAAAATAGAACATACGGGTGAAATGTAGATTTTGACTTATATCTCTGAAACCAAAGCATTTAGAGCAAATTTGACATGGAGTAAAATCGTTCATCAAGTGAAAATATATCTGCCCTGAAACTTTCAAATGAATCGGACAACGGGTTGTTGGGTTGCTGCCCCGAAATAAGTAATTTGAAGGAAATTTTGCAGATTTTGGTTATTATCTTGAATATTATTATAGAAAGAGATAAAATGTAATCAGCAGTAATGATCAGCAAAATAAGATCTACAAATAAGATAAGACAACTAAAATGATCAGTTGACCCCTTAAGGAGTTATTGCCCTTAATAGTCAAGTTTTACCAATTTTTCGTAAATTTTTGTAATCTTTTACAAAAATCTTCTCCTCTGAAACTACAGGGCCAAATTAAACCAAACTTGGCCACAATCATCATTGCGGTATATTGTTAAACAAAATTGTGGCGTGACCCCGCCAACCAACCAAGATGGCTGCCATGGCTAAAAATAGAACATAGGGGTAAAATGCAGTTTTTGGCTTATAACTCAAAAACAAAGCATTTAGAGCAAATCTGACAAGGGATACAATTACTTATCAGGTCAAGATCTATCTGCCCTGATATTTTCAGACAAATCGGACAACCGGTTGTTGGGTTGTAATTAGTCATTTTATGGAAATTTTGCAGATTTTGGTTCTTATCTTGAATATTATTATAGATAGAGATAAACTGTAAACAGCAATAATGTTCAGCAAAATAATATCTACACATAAGTCAACAATACCAAAATTGTCAATTGACCCCTTAAGGAGTTATTGCTCTTTATAGTCAATTGTTAACAATTTTCATAAATTTTTGTTAATTTTTGTAAATATTTAGGAATTTAGTGTAATTACTGGGCCAAGTTCATTATAGATAGAGATAACTGTAGCAACAAGAATATTCAGTAAAGAAAGATCTACAAACACATCACCATCACCAAAACTCAATTTTGTCATGAATTTAATATGCACTTAGACCAAGGTGAGCGACACAGGCTCTTGAGAGCCTCTAGCTATTTTGCCATATGATTATGGACATTTTCTGCGGAATTTAGTATTTTTGTGAATTCACTTTTTTTTGTATTCCCTTCTTGATGTTCATTTTTAATAATTGTGTTATTATATACATTATACATTATACCAAAAAATTGTCTATACTTTTTTGTTACAACTGACGTGCGTGCTATTATATACACTGTTTGTATTTATTACATATGTTTTATAGGGTTACTACAATCCTGTTTTTCACTAACATAAGCAACATGTCTGGTGTCATTTTATTTGGCTTATCAAATTTTATCCGATAAACATAATAAATAACCAAGTTTGTTTTCTTACAAAATTATTTTATCAAAAATTGGATGTGTTCTGGATTAGAATATGTTGTGTTTACTCCTTAGTTAGATAAAATTAGTTTTTTAGAACTAATGTAAATCATCTTTGAATTATAACAAATACATGTACTCATTTTGTAAAATGTTGTAGCGAAATTAATTTATTGATTGCGTAATTTAATACAATTTGTTTAACTATAAATGGATCTCAGTCATATGTGGCATATATCATTTAATTTGTGTTTTTGTTTCTGATTTTTGAAAATATCTCATTGGTCAGAAGAATTTGATTAAAACAAGTGGGGTACATTATACGTCACCCACTATTATATAAACCTTTATTTGGTATATTGAAGTAGGTACTAAACTGACAAATTTCACTAACATCAATTTCATGTGAATTTAAATTCATGTGGATCTCAGGTGAAATTCTCGTTAATCTCATCTAAAGTGTATACGTAAAATCAGTTAATGTGAATTGCATATGAATCTCACGTAAAACTCCCGTAAATTCCAGGTGAAAATCCCATAATGAATTTTTCATGTGAAATTCACATGATTTTGTAAATATCGTTATACAAATCACATTTATATTTTCAAACTTCAAAATCATAAAAAATACCATTGTTTTTCTGTCAAATTCATTCTAAAATCGTCATGTGAGATTCATGTAAATCTCAATTCACGAGAAAATCACATGCACATTTTAACGTGAGTTTCATGTATAAGATTGTTTGAAGTGAATCCCATATGAATATTTCACATAAATTTCATGAGAGATTCAGGAGAAATTAAGGTAAATAAATTTTGCCTGTGTACAAATGTACATGTATATCAGTGGCCGTTCGTGTCAACCGTGGTTTAAGCCATACCGTATCCAATTTTCAACGCGTTTGTTTTCACTTTTAACGTGTTGTTTGTGTACCTCCAATATGTTGTTTTTCACCTTCGATGTGTTGGTTATCATTATCAACACGTTCGTTGTAAGAATTACTACGTTGATACGTTATGCAAACAGTATGGAAACCCGATTTTTTTTCGTTCCATATCGTAAGTTATGCACTTTTGTCAAACATCAAAATATTTCGTACAAAGTATTACCTAAATGTACGTTACGCTAAAGACGATACCAGTGACCGGACTAAATGAAAAACACTGTATCTCATTTTTGAAATATAATAAGATTCAATCAAGTAATACACGAATAAACGGAAGCGAAAACTTAAACACATTTTGAAGGCTTGTTTGCGAACATATGCATGTCAACTGACCAATATTTTTTTTTTAATGTTTTCAAAAACAATAATTACTTTTGCAGACTTTACCTGAGGTTGCCCAACCTTGTGTATGTCATCGTGGTTGTTTTAGATATTTACATTAAAGGAATAACTTTGTTTTCGGACTAAACATGCGGTATGCCCGAGTGTAAGCAAAATTTCTTTTTGAATTAGGTAACTTTGAATCATTTTATGAAAATAATACATAAATAACAACAGACTACTAGCAGTTAACTGACATGCTAGCTCCAGACTTTAATTAAACTGACTGAAAGATTATGATTTCATCATATGAACATCAGGCACAATCCTTCCCGTTAGGGGTTTAGTATCATACCATCATAACATATATGAGAAGAACATAACCCGTGTCATGCCAACAACTGTTTTTTTTAATAAATGTGTTTAGTTCCGATGCAAAGACCCTATAAGTGAATCAATATTAACGCCAAAATATGCAATCTTTAATGACCTGACAACAGTATCGTAACTATATCCCTTCTTAATAAGTCTATTCAAAGGTTTTGTTAGTTTTTGAGGTGAATACTGACACCTTTGTGCTTTATAAAGAATATTTCCATAAAAACTTGGATGTGAAATACCTGAACAGTTTATTTATTATTTCGAAAAATATTGAACATCTTTAGTGATGATATTTTCCAAATAAAACAATTTGTTTATTTTTTTATCCAATACCTGATCAAAGGGGCCGGAGTCATAACTGAATCAGATACTACATGTTTTTTTAGCTACTGACATTCTTTCTTGTCTTTTGTAATCATCTGATCGAATTTGGAAGTAAAATGATATAAAATGGATAAACATTCATATGATGCATGTTGTATTATTTCCCCCAAAAAAAGAATTAAAACTAATTGGCCAGTTTTTACTTACTGGTTTTTAGTTGCCAATCATATGAAAAAAAATATTGTTAATTTGCTTATGATTTGAAATAGATTTAAAAAAAGTGTAAATAGTATGTTCGTCTGGCATACTAAATTATAATCCTGGTACCTTTGATATTTATTCGGTCATTGACCCCTGATATCTATTCGGTCATTGACCCCTGAACATTGTTTTTTAAATTTTACTTCATCTTTTACACAACATGTTCTATTTTGAAAATTGTTGATATCTGTTATTTTGTGATATTACAGCTTGGACTTACACCATTATTGGTCGCTGCTTACAATGGACACCTGACAATTGTCCAGTACCTCATCACGGTTGGATGTGTTAAAGAAACCAGATCATATGTAATGAAAGATATTGTCTTTAAAATATAATCTTAATCCTCCTTTTAGTAAAATAAGACTAATACTACATATGCAATGTAAATCATATTCCAGAAACACAACATGTATGTAAGGGGGCTTCATATTTTTATTGTCGTCGTCCAAAATTCATTAATTATAATCATTTTATACATTTAACAAAACAACATTAACGTCATAATCGAAGTAGTGACATCTCACTACAAAACATCTCGTTTCTTGGAAATTTATAAAGAATATTCATACTATTGAGACTATGCATTTTTTTTAGTTATGACTATTGATTTGTGTGATATAGGTATGACATAGTATTGCCCAAATATCCGACATTTTTTAATGAAATTTGTAACACACTGCTATTGTATTTGGTTAATAGCACAAGATGAGCACGATCTGCTTACCCTTCCGACGCACCTCAGATCTCAAAGTTTTTTTGTGGGTTTCGGGTTGCTGTTGTATCCCTACTTGTCACATTTTTACCTATTGGGTTTGTTGGTTTTGTTCACACATCGTTGTCAATATAATGGAGTTTGATGAGACTGTCATACAAATGAGAGGTTTCACTAGCTTTATAACCGGATTTAAATTACTTATTTCTACACAAGACAATACCTGTGCCAATTCAAGAATTGGGCAGTTGCTTTCCATTCGTTTGATGTGTTTGAGCTTTTGATTTCGCCTTTTAATTAGATACTTTCCTTTTTGAAATTTCCTAGAAGTTCTGTATTTTTGTGATATTTCTTTTACACAGTAATGCCTTAAAAAATGAATTTCTGAAAATTATTTTTTTATCCACCATTTTAAAGAAGAAAATGCCTGTAACAAGTCAGGGATATTACAGTTGGTATCCCTTCGTTTGACGAGTTTGATATTGCCATTTGTTTATTAACTTTCCTTATTATATTTATTCGGAGTTCGGTATATGTGTTATTTGACCTTTGATTGTAACATAGTCTGGTATTTGTATAGGATGGAGAAACGGTATTATATTGTGCGGCTGAGGGTGGACATTTCCAGGTCACCAAATGGCTGATAGAAGAGGGAGGGATTAGTCCCCTGCTTGTGACACATCAGGTAACACTATATACGATACAGTCGAGATCACTTATAACCTCTCATTAGCAGTGTCAAAATAATCTGTCATAGAACTGTTCCAAACTGTGTTACAACAGGTCTACCTAGAACAGTTCCATCCTAGAAATATTTTAAGTAGAACTGTCAGAATCAGTTCTAGTTAGAACTGTACAAATCAGTCCAAAGTAAAACTGTCAGCATAACAGTCTAAATCTGTCCTAACTGTAAAACTGTCAGCGGAACTTTCTTTTGACCAAATCAGTGTTAACCGTAAAACTGTCAGCATAAATGTATTGATCAGTTATAACCATAAAACTGTCAGCAAAACTGACCAAATCAGTGCCAACCGTAAAACTGTCTTGGTCAGCATAACTAACCGAATCAGTTCTAACTGTAGAACTGTCAGCAGAACTGAACAAATCAGTTATTACCGTGGAACTGTCAATAAAACTATATAAATCAGTTCTTACCATAAAACTGACCAAATCATTTCTAACCGTAAAACTGTCAGCAGAACTGTCTACATCAGTCCTAACCGTAAACTTTCAGCAGAACTATCCAAATCAGTTCTAACCGTAAAATTTTCAGAAGAAATTAGTGTTCAAAGGTACCAGGATTATAATTTAGTACGCCAGACGCACGTTTCGTCTACATAAGACTCATCAGTGACGCTCATGTCAAAATATTTAAAAAGCCAAACAATTACAAAGTTGAAGAGCGTTGAGGACCCAAAATATCAAAAAGTTGTACAAAAGACGGCTAAGGTAATCTATGCCTGGGATAAATAAGTCCTAACCGTAAAACTGTCAGCAGAACTGACTGAATAACTCCCAACAGTAGAACTGTCAGCAAAATTATCTGAAATTGTTCTAGCAATAATACTGACCAAACCTCTCAGAACCGTAGAACTGTCTAAATGACATCACTGCAGTTAGGTCATCTAAGATTGTTTAATATATATGATATTCTTTCGAATTATTTATATTTAAAACAAAGCGTTCTTAAAACTGTTCTATGGATGGAACTGACTAAATCTATTTGAACCGTATAATTGACCAAATCAGTTCTAATCGTAGAAGTCGAAGAATCGTTCTTGCCGCAGAACTGTTCTAATCGTAGAACTGACCAAAGATTTGGTCAGTTCTTTTTTGTCAATTCTATGTAAAACTGTCTTAAATTATTCTAGAGTAGAACTGTCTAAATCAGTTATAGGTTAGTTCTGTTCTAGCTAGAACTGCCTAAAAGGTGTCAGGATGACACAGTTATACACACTGTCCTCGAACAGTTCTCCTGACAGATTCTGACAGATTTGATTGAAGGTTAGAAGTGATCTCCTCTGTAGTATACAAGAAGATAAACACAAGTCTTAATGTATTATCAATATTTCCGACACTTTGTAATCAAATTCAAATTAGGATTCTCAACGTTAACAGTTCATATTAATTATTCAAATAAAATCATATACATATATTTCTTTGTGTGTTTATTTGTGTAACTTCGTTTTTTGATTAGGTTAAGCCTTCCATTTGATATACTATAGTGTGTCTCTTTATGTTGTGATGCTATACTACTGTTTCAGAAAAAGGAGAAGGTTTGGTACCATTTAAACGTTTAATCCCGCTGCAATTGCTTACACCTGTCCTAATTCAGGAATCTGATGTTCAGTGGTTGTCGTTTGTTAGTGTGGTTCATAAGTGTTTCTCGTTTCTCTTTTTTTATATAATTTAGACCGTTGGTTGTCCGTTTGATGTGTTTGATCTTTTGATTTTGCCATTTAATCATGACTTATATCTAGAAATTGAGTTTGAGGGTCGGTTGAAAACACATTTTTTTCTACGACGCAAGAGATGATTTCAGCTTCCAAATTGTTTTATTTTAAACCAAAAAGTTCTAAATGTTGAAATTGAAATCAACACTTCGTACACTGTACGGACGCCATCATGAGTGAGTTGACCTTTATAAAATATCTGCTATGCATATAATATCGAACACGTTCTTTATGTCGTAACTATTATCCTGTTCCCTTTTCAAGAATATGACCTACCCAATTAGACTATTTTCCGGCCTATATTAACATGCACAACACGACAGGTGCTACATGTTGAGAATAATCTTCGTACACAACCGGAGCACCCGAAATCCCCCCTCCCGTTTTTGATGGGGTTTGTTATGTTGTTGTACCCCTACTTGTGACATTTTTTCACGCACCATTTTCAATATGATGGAATTTGATGCAAACGCTTTATAAGTGAGAGGTTTACCGCTATAAAACCAGTTTCAATCAACCATTTTCTACATTAAGTCTGGAATATGACAGTTGTTGTCCAGTCGTTTGATGTGTTTGGGCTTTTGATTTTGCTATTGGATAAACACTTACCGTTTTAAATTTTCCTCGGAGTTCAGTATTTTTGTTATTTTACTTTTAAATGACTTTACACTAGTAATGTTTGGGTCCTTTTAAAGCTTGTTGATCGGTGTGCGCCAAGGCTCCGTGTTGAATCCGTACTTTGACCTATAATGGTTTACTTTTATAAAGTATTACTTGGATGGAGAGTTGTCTCAATGGTACTCATACCACATCTTCCTATATCTATAATAAAAAATATCGGAACAAATACCAGGCACAACATACACAGATACAAGGCACAACCAATTATTCGAAAATCAAAAAATTAAGACAAGACCAAAGATTTTGGTTAACTGTATTATGACAACAATCGTCAGACATCTGTATTTACCATCAACAAATAAAAACTAATTGTGACGACTCAGTTACAGCGCGTACGCCTTTATAGATATATATACCAATCAAATACAAGATAAACATAGGTTTGCAGTTAAGCAATCTTAAGTATTAGACCTTTATTATCTAGATATAACTCACCTTTCATCACACTATACTGATGCAATCACTTATCAAATACTTAAATATCATCATACACTTCAAATTAAACTATACATAAAGGAGCGGCTTAAGATGTTTTACTTATGATGTACAATTTCATCCGATAATCCTGGGACCGTAAAACCACACATCCAAATCATTTAACTAACAAAATAAAAAGAAGTATTGCTCAGCTAACGTTTGATTCTCATATACAAGTGTATCTATCCTTGCTAAAAAAGAGGCAATTTAGAATTAATAATAATAAAACAAACCAGTTTATGTAATAATGGGATTGAGGTTAGTTAAGATTCTCGTGGGTAAAACTTTTTGTTGATTGAGATTAAATCATATTTCAATGGGTGAGACATTTTGTGGTTTCAGGTAGAATTGTATATTCATAGATATTTGATACCATGGTTATTTAAAAGTTGAATACAAGCTGTATACAAAATATTTTTCTTGAAAAATCCATTTCATGGTTTTCCTATATCCATACACGTATTTCTGTAAATATAAGTACTTGACAGTTTGTATAATTTTTTAATAATGTAATACCCAATTGTATGTGAATGATGCATATCTATATTGTATTTTAGGGTAAAACTCCATACAAGATGGCTGCAAAAAAAGACAAAACAGATTCTTCAGAAAAACTAAAAGAAAAGAAAGAAATAATGGAATTTCTCAAGGTACAAATTCTGTCTTGTTGAATGATAAATAACGATCCCAAAAGTTTCGGAAAGTATATTGAACATGTTTGCAGACTTATAATAGTAATGAAAAATGTAACAGGATTATAATTTAATACACCAGTCGCTCGTTCTTCCTACATAAAACTCATCAGTGACGCTCAGATCAAAATCAAAATATAAATTATTTAAACGAAACAAACATAGAACATATACAAGTGATTTTGTTTTATTCTATGACTATGTAGTATTGAAGTTTCATGAAAACTATTGAAAATAAAAAAAATCTAGAAAAAAGTATACTGTGTCGATCCAGGTTGTGTCAACACTTGGTTTAATCAATAAAATTTAGGCAGACCCAAGCAAAAGTATATCTTTATTATTCGATATCTATATGAACGCAAACATATGTTCAAAATGGAAACCAAACTGAATTTTTAACATCAATATGAAATTAAATGTTTAACACTTTGCAGGTGAGTTGAAAAACTTCAAGACACAAGAGAAGATGTTACCTTTCCAATTGTGAACTTTCTATTTCTATATAGTAAAATTCTACCAGCGCCTGCATACGGATGTTGTATCTCCCAATTAATACTTTTTCCCGCGCTTGTATATTCTATCATGACTTCCTTGATAAAGGGTTGCTGTTTACATCGATGCTATTAAACCAAAGGTTCAAAATGGCGAAGTTTAAATCACCCCTTTGTTATGTTTACGGACGCCATCACGAGGTGTTTGATCGTTATGGAATAACCGTTTCACAGATGATATCGGATATGTTTCTTACTTCGTAACTACAATTCCCTTCCCTTTTCATGATTGTGGCCTACCGAATTAGACTATGTACCGGGTTTGTAATAACATGAGCAACACGACGGGTGCCACATAGTGAGCAGGATCTTTCTGAGCACCTGCGATCCTCCCGTTTATCTGTAGGGGTTCGTGTTGCTCAGTCTTTAGTTTACTATGTTGTTTCTTGTGTACTATTATGTGTCTGTATGTGTTTTTCATTTTTAGCCAGGGCGTTGTCAGTTTATTTTCGATTCATGAGTTCGATTGTTACTCTGGTATCTTTCTTCCCTCCTTGATGTGTTTATACTTGATGTATACAATTAAGAATAAAAAAGCAATGGATTAAAATAGTTTTTTTTAATATTAAGATACCACGCTGCTGTTCATCCGGGTGATTTATGTTTTATTTGTTGAAATGACATGTTTAACTTTGTTTAAACCTTTAATGTTATTGATCACCTAACATATTTACTAATGAAAAGTTCATCCGTGACAGTCATAAAATATTTATCAAACCATAGGAGAACAACTATTTAAACAAAACAATTGTTCGACTTGAATTTCGTGTTATAGAAATATATATTATGAAGAGACTAGAAACAAACGAAACTCCTAGAACGTTCATTTTGTCAAGAATATGCATTGATTGCAGGTGAATAAGTCTGCAATGTTAAATATATAATTTGATTATTATAACAAGTACATTTCAATTTTTAGATTGTCATGTCAAAAGAAAAGCAAAACGTCAGCTCAAAAATCCCTCAGCAGAAAGGTCTATCAAAAGTCCCGAAAGGTTTGATTTTTTATATTATATATGTGATAAACATCTATAAAACTGTAACTCACTATTAATGATTTATGACTTAGTAACTGGTTTGATACCCTTTAATGCGATGTTGAAAATATAAAGGATGTTCGTTTATGTCTGGTAGTCAATTCGTGTTTAGTAAAACTGTTATTTGTGTTATTATATGCAGAGTATGGAATATATGTTGTTACATACCTTTCCTTTGTAACATACTTTTCAGCTGTATGATAAGGTTTGTTTTGTGAACTTTTAACTTATAATATCACTATACATATGTATATTGATAACTATTGGAATCACTTCTTGTTTAAATTTGATTAAATGTTCATGCAGATGGATTTGCTGTTACGTATTACAATTTTTTTGTGAGGTAAATTTTTTTTTAAATGTTTTCATACAAAACCACAATAACATATTAATGACTGGAAGGAACCAAAAATTTAAGTCAAATTAATCTTAACACATAATAGCATGTTTAGGTAGGGTAAGTTAAAGAGTTATGCGAAATTTGATCTGGAAATATATGATATTGATGTATACTGTGTACATGTGACGATATATAAAACTCCTTGCTGTCCGTGAATTATTTGAAATCTAATCATACTTACTGAAATTTGTTTCAACGTCTAACATTTAAAAAAGGCTTTAGGTTAAAACAAAATCGCATGCAGTTTCTTGTTTATACTGGCTTTTCTTATTATGGCAGAATAATAGTTCTGAAAATTGAAGTCCATATTTTGTAATTCATATTACTTCGTCTATAATATTACAGGTCCTAAAGAAGAAATACAGATCTTCTCTGATAAGGAATTCAAAGGTCTGTTAAAGAGCGGGGCGTACAGGTGCTTCTGGAACAGAATTTTTTTAACTGGTCCATTTGGTGTGGGGAAAACTAGTTTAGCCAAAATGTTAGTTGGAGACGAGGCTCCAGAAGAACGGCAATCTACAGATGGTATATGGATTTACTTGGGAAGGGCTGGAATGGACATAAAAGAACGTTGTTGGATTTTCCTAAAGCATGGTATTTATTATCTAACAAATAAGCAATAGGAGTTAACTGATCTAAATGAAACTTACAGTAATGTTTCAAAGTTCGAGATTAATGAAAGTTCCTGTAAGAATATGTTTTAAACTTCAGTTTAAAGTGTGATTTATAGATAAATTGAGAACAATACGTTTAGTTGTAGGTTATGCTCAAAGTTTAAGTTGGACTATGATTTAAATCAGAACGGAGTTTGAACAATAATAATATTTAAACTAGGTAAAAGAACGAATCATTGCCAAGGTAAATGGGCAACTCGAGTTACCATTTGAATTAAACATCGACCTAGATTCAAATTTTATGCAACTGTAACATTGGCTGGTATTCGGATTTCTATTTTCCACTTTGACTGAAACTGTTAATACGAAGATTATTTCATGAATCTGATTTAATTAAAATCTTCTTCTCTACTAATAACAGAATACATTATATTTAAGTCTGCTTACTCTGTCACCATCCGGGACTTTAAGATGGAACATTATTTTGTATACAGACGCCTTTAAAAATCAGGGCAGATTTGTAAACGAATTGCAGAAAGTTAAATATATATATAATATTGATCCTTAAAATGAACAATAAGAGATTTGAATATAGATGAAATATGATTCAATTTTAGTAATATTTATCAAAGGAAATGATTAAGATACATGTGCATACAAATATTATACAGTTTACACATTTCTAATTGAAGAACAAATATAAAACGTACATTATAAACGGTTGATGTGAACTGATGGTCTGTTTTTTTCAGTGTATTACGCTTGTGGTAATAGTTGAAAATCCTGCCGTCGAAATTGTGTATTGCTGTCTTTCATGTATAAACAAGATTTGCACAAATAAACATAAACAATTGACAACATAACAGACCCCACAAACAACCATCACTCAACTCCTTTACTTGTTTATGCGATTACGTATTTTTTACAATTTTTGAAATATAATGTCGAAAAAAATATGTTTTCATAAATCAGATTATTTATTATTAGGAACCATATTGAACGCCACAGTTCAAAGTTTACTCAGGAGTAAAGAAGTGACAGCTACAGTAGTTGCTGTTAAATCAGTTAATGATAAAGAAGATATCGATACAGTAAAACAAAGCGAGGAGACGAAGAATCAAGATGATGTAACCTCTATTCCGAATGCAGGTGAAGTAACACATAGCGGGAACATGTCAAAACCAGGTGCTCTTATATCTGAGGTCAATATTCAACATGTCAAAAAGAAGTCAAAGCTCCAAGCGTTCCTCGATCTCCGAAATCGAATACAGAAAGCATTTCAAGGTACAGTTGTGTTTTTATTTGTGCCTGATCAGATTCATTTTGAAACATTCATGTATCAAAATCTATGGAATTAATGGTCGTCAATTGTGTTTGGTAAATAATTAAAATAGAACAGCTGATGTAAACAAGAGGATAATATAACAAAAATGAGTAGAATATATTCTTTCGTAGATAAAAACAAAACAAATAAACGTACAACAGGAAGGTGTATCGCTCTGTTTGCATCAGTAGTATGTACTTTAATATCTTGCTAATACCGACATATGCAAGCAAACATATCATTGTATAGTTTGGTTGCATGTCTAATTATGGATTATATTATGATTGCATTTAGTGATTTAGGTATGGTACTAATTGCATAAGATACAATTATATATTATATATAGTATACATTTGTATATAGATCAATTGAATATGGTCAATGTCTATTACCTCAAACAAGGTTTTTAAACTTAAATACCGAAAGGTGACAAATCGAACAATATATGACAAATTGTCGTCCGATCAGTCTTTTAAATACAATTCACAAATAAGCATCAGATTGCATTGTAGAAAGGAACAACAATGGTTTTATCAATCTTAATAAATAGAAAGTCTGACAGTATTTATACCTGAGAGATTTATTGGTGAAAATACCAAATTGATAATTATATAATTTACTACACTACACTGCAGAATATAATATCCCAGGCATTCTCCTCCTCATTGATTTATTTTGAAAAAAAAATGTTCGATTCAATTTCCGGGATTTTCATAGAACAGGTTCTTGGTCTTTCCAATTGTTCAATCATTTTGTTTTACTAATACCAAATCAGTAGATACACAGCAAAATTTTCTTTCAGACTTTGTTACGTGTTAAAGAGGTTGCAGACAAGGGGTTGTTTTATCCCCTTGCATCTTGCCGGAATTTAAGGAACAATATTTATAATATACAAAACTATGTAAGGTATTACTATTGACGACTGAGAATTGATGGTAAAGCGCCCTTCTCCCCTTCTCTGAAATGTTTTATTAACATAACGGCATTCAAGAACCAAACAATGTAGCGGTCCCCCGTTTCTGGAAATTATAGATTCACCAATGGTCAAATCATACACTTAGAAAATTATATTCACTTTTTCTCTACTAAGCACAAAGCATGTTCGGTCCTGAGTCTTAATAATGTGTTACAGTTAGTTGACATGTTTTGCTGTGGACAGTTACCTTTTGAAATAGAATGCAAAAATCAGTGTGTCGGTCTTGTCTGTGCAAGGTCAAATATTCACATCTGAATACTTTTGTTTTATGTTAGTACGACCTTTTACCTGTTAAGGTCAGTGTAAACAGTCGGTTCCGAGACTTTCCGTAAATGTCTATTAAAACATGCCTTTTCAAAGACGTGCAAT
Organism: Mytilus edulis; assembly: GCA_019925275.1. NCBI lineage: Eukaryota > Metazoa > Mollusca > Bivalvia > Mytilida > Mytilidae > Mytilus > Mytilus edulis. Next base: position 109,461,867 of record CM034354.1, on the reverse strand, counting down.
GGCATAGGTTCGATACGTGTGATAACGTGGCACACACGAGTATTTAAACGAAAATACATGCCATGTTCAGTGAACTTTACATGATTTTTTAAAATTGTAACTTCGTTCAAAAAGTGAAATGTTTCTTTATAGGTAGAACACCCTCACATATCGTAACTCAAAATGATAGAGGTGGAAAGATGGAAGAAACTAAGATCGAAGAAAACTTGACTGGCATAGATATGTCAGAAGAGGAAATAATCAAGCTTGTACGTATGTCAGAAGAGGAAATAATCAAGCTTGTACGTTCTCAGTGTACTCTAGGGCAATACGAAATGGTAATTGTACCTATAGACTTGTGGGATTTTGGTGGTCAGAAAATCTACCACTTGACTCACCAACTTTTCGTCACAAGTCGGGGGACATTTCTGTTGATCTTCAATGGCAGCAGAGATATACACGAAGACATTCCAGAGTATACAGAACTCCCCGGATGTAAGGGGCAAAGAAATACAGCTGGTAATAAATATTTATAAATGAAAGATATTGTCCTTTGTATGTACAAACAAATTATTATCCCTTCACATACAAAAATTATATTGCCCATTTACATACAAAGTATATATGTTCCATTAATATATGGATAACATATTTTAAGATGTATATCTATGATGTATTTCTATATATCTGCTATAACCGTAGTATTGCAAAATTAACCCATTAAGTGTGTTTGACTCAAACAGTTTGGTGTTTTCAAACATCACTTAACAAAAGAAAGGTTTCATTAATTTCGACCCCATTTCGTAAGAACAAAAAGCTGAGTGGGATCAAAATTGAAACGTATGACCTTACGGAGCTGTTGAAACAATGCATTGGCTCAAGATGATTTTTCAAACACATGGCATTAGTTATTAATGCCTTGTCATGCTAGTAACCATTCAACAAATGCATTATGATTTTTGTCTGGAAAATCAGTTCATTTATTTTCCCTGTACCATGCATATTTTTTGTACACCAAGCAATACATAAAAAACACTTAATCTACATGTGAACAATACACAAATACATTAAAATAAATCTCGCACATTTATACTGTGAATTTGATTATGGATTTCAGTGGTGTGTCCTGTATTCTGACAGGAGATAACATAGATCAACTCCTATTGTATAAAAGGGATAACACTTTTATTCAGTTCTATAAATAGATCAACTCCTATTGTATCAAAGGGATAACACTTTAATTCAGTTCTATAAATAGATCAACTCCTATTGTATAAAAGGGATAACACTTTTATTCAGTTATATAAATAGATCAACTCCTATTGTATAAAAGGGATAACACTTTTATTCAGTTCTATAAATAGATCAACTCCTATTGTATCAAAGGGATAACACTTTTATTCAGTTCTATAAATAGATCAACTCCTATTGTATAAAAGGGATAACACTTTTATTCAGTTCTATAAATAGATCAACTCCTATTGTATAAAAGGGATAACACTTTTATTCAGTTCTATAAATAGATCAACTCCTATTGTATAAAAGGGATAACACTTTTATTCAGTTCTATAAATAGATCAACTCCTATTGTATCAAAGGGATAACACTTTTATTCAGTTCTATAAATAGATCAACTCCTATTGTATCAAAGGGATAACACTTTTATTTAGTTCTATAAATAGATCAACTCCTATTGTATAAAAGGGATAACACTTTTATTTAGTTCTATAAATATATTGTATAGGATACTGCACCAACCTAGAAAGCAAAATTGTAGTGTAATTTGAGAGAGACCCATATTTAAAAAAAACATACAGATTTTGTTTTCAATTTTACATGTTAAAACAAGGCAGATTATAATTTACAAAGGTATCTTCAAAGGAAATGATTATATTTCAAAAGTTATAGCATTTTTATACCTATATAATTTTGTCATGTCTCAATGTAGATTATTACTCTCAATAATATACATGTATGTATGTTTGTTTGTTGTAGTATATCTTATCCATTGGGTCAATTCCGTCCTCACTTATTGCAAGACTGTTGTGGAAAATAAAGAGTACCCGAAAATTCTATGTGTGGCAACCCACAAAGATCTAGTCAAAGTACGTACTATGTGTACAATTTGGAAATTAGTATGGCGTTCATTATCACTGGACTAGTATATATTTGTTTATGGGCCAGCTGAAGGACGCCTCCGGGTTCGGGAGTTTCTCGCTACATTGAAGACCTGTTGGTGACCCTCTGCTGTTGTTTTTTATTTGGTCGGGTTGTTGTCTCTTTGACACAATCCCCATTTCCATTCTCAATTTTAAAATGATTTCTAACTGTAATCTTTTTAATCTGTATTCATTGTCATCTGCTGTTTAAAAATGTAAACTCTCTCTCGTTTTTCTATTAATCTTCTAATATTGTATACAGTATATCAAACTAATTGTGTGGTGAGTTGGGTGTCCATGAACCAATCTTTTAAATCAATGATAGAATAAACCTGTAATTATTGAAGTAACTTTCGTTTATGCATAATCAATATACACAACTAGAATTTAAAGTCGTTATAAAAAGCTGATCTATACAAGATGTAAAATCCCCGAATGGCAACGATATTAGAAAGTGTGACTGGTCTTTGTTCATTGCTATTTATTAAAGCATATGATAGGGTAATATATAAGACCATAGACTCTGTAAAAACCGGGCTGTTTATATAACACTATGATTTATGTTTATTTTAGGGTGATGTTGAAGAACAGAGAACTTCATTAGAAAACTCAATCGAAGAACTCTTTCAAAACCATGGAGGAAAAAATCATCTTCAATACAAACCACTTATCTTTGTTAATGCAAGAAACAAGGAGGACGAAGAAATAGCCACATTAAAGAAACAGTTGGTAGACGTTGCATTAGACCATCCTCGCTGTGGGGAACTGATGCCAACTAAGTTTGTACCCCTTGAACTTCAACTAGCAAGAAAAGTAGAGGAAAACAAGAAAATACTTACAATGGATGAACTGAATGACATAAACAAGCAAAACGACAAAATAGCCTTAACCTCTGCTCAGCTTAAATCGTTCCTAAAGGTTAATCATGCTCTGGGAAAACTGATCTACTTTGATGAAGCTGGCCTGAGAGACAACGTTATAATAGATCCTGTGTTTTTGGTGGATGTACTACGTTCTATTGTCACTGATGACCAGTTTTGGCCAGAGCACCTCAAAGAAATCTTAAAATCTCTAAAAGAAAGCGGAAAATTGTTGAAACGGGACTTATATGAAATTTGGAAGCAAGACTGTTTCTGTGAGATCTCAGCACATAAAGATTACATACTATTTCTCAGTTTCAGAGGATTCTGCTTGTGATAGAGATTTACCGTTTACCATTCAGATTGGTATTCCTTTGTGGGAGAGATCTTTGCTTTTTTGACCACATATTGTCATCAAAGGGGGAATGGAAATGCCCGGATCACAATACAAAACACAAAACCAAACTTGTGTCTAAATGGTTTGCAGACAAGGTATTTACATTCTTTATAATTTATGAAAGTTTTGCTGTTTGGGTATATACATATAGTTATGCAGTAAAATGCAATTGCCTATACAGTAAACTTAATTAAGAATTGAATGCCTCTTTTTAAAAATTTGTTGGGGTGTTAAAGTGTTGAAAAAAGTAAAATCACAAAAATACTGAACTTAGAGGAAGATCAATCACATGGCAAAATCAATCAAACAAAACGCATCAAAAACGAAGGGACAAGAACTGTCATATTCCTGACTTGGTACAGGCATTTTCAAATGTAGAAAATGGTGGATTAAACCTAGTTCTATAGCGCTAACCCTCTCACTTTAATAAAGCGCTTGCTAAATATATGTGTTAGGTCAACGCCTTATCAACCCAATACAACTAATAGATAAAGCGTCAATACGTATAATTATAAGCTTTAATAGAAGCATGGAAACACTATCATGTTTTCTTGTATTTACCTATACATTTTGTCTTTGTTTTTTTTTGTTTTTTTAAGTAAATCATGTTTTATTGATAGTTTTTAATTTTTTGTTAGTGGAAACATCAAATACCGGTACCTTATCCCGGCCTCGTTAACCGTTAGTAGTATAAAATAAATTGTGTTAGTACTTGTTAGTTTAATTTGTCTGTAATACATACATTTATAAATTATGATATATCCAACTAATTGTTAGTCAATTACAAATAGAAATATATTACAATATAAGCATATATAATTGCAAATCATTCATATTTATAATTACGCAATTGTATTCCGTATTTGACCTTTAATTTTACATCCTCATCTTTGTTTTCTATGTTATTGTTAGTGTACTATTGTGTGTCTGTTTGTCTGTTCATCCTTTAGCTATGGTCGTGTCAGTTTATTTTCGACTTATAAATTTGAATGTCCCTTTGATAATGTTCGCCTCTCTTTTTTTTTTTTTTTGTGGAAGCTCGTGATTATACGGAAACAGAATTGAAACGTAAAAAATTATCTTTTAAAAAATATTTTGTCAAACTGTTTGCATGGTGCAGTCTGTTTATTGTATACTTTAAACAGATTTTATAAAGAAGAGATATAGTTACGATACTGTTGTCAGGTCATTAAACATTGCATATTTTGGATTTAATATTGATTCACTTATAGGGTCTTTGCATCGGAACTAAACACATTTATTTAAAAAAACAGTTGTTGGCATAACACGGGTTATGTTCTTCTTATACATTTTATTATTGTGTTATGCTTAACCTCTAACGAAAGGGATTGTGCCTGATATTCATATGATTAAGACATTATCTTTCAATCAGTTTAATTGAGGTCTGGAGCTGGCATGTCAGTTAACTGCTAGAAGTCTGTTGTTATATATGTATTGTTGTTATTTTGTTTATTTTCTTTTGTTACATCTTCTGAAATCAGACTCGGACTACTCTTGAAGTGAATTATAATGTGCGTATTGTTAGGCGGTTTCTTTTCTACATTGGCTAGAGGTATAGGGGGGTTGAGATCTCATAAACATGTTTAACCCCGCCGCAATTTTGCGCCTGTCCCAAGTCAGGAGCCTCCCGCCTTTGTTAGTCTTGTATATTTTTAATTTTAGTTTCTTGTGTATAATTCGCAGTTTAGTATGACGTCCATTATTACTGTACTTGTATACATTCTTTCTAAGGGGCCAGCTGAAGGACGCTTACGGGTAGACCCATTGGTGACCTTGGGTTGTTGTCTGCTCTATGGTCGGGTTGTTGTCGCTTTGGTACATTCCCAATTTCCTTTCTTGTTTTTATAAGCAGTAGGTAAATCAGATTTATTTTGTGAAGTGATTGGCACGTGTTCAATTATTTCAGGCATAGTTTATCAGACATTGACCTCAATTTCTTGTTTAATATAATACTTTAAGTAAACTCTATGTTCGAACGCAAGACATTATTAAACGTGTTGTTTTCAATTATTTACATCATTGGGTTGATACCTTTTGCATTTGGACTATCATTCCCTGAGGGTATCATCAGCTCAGTAGTCAGTACTACGGTACTGTGATGATTTAACAAACTTTGTCCGTTTATAAATTTTGAAATTAAGGTTTCATCTGCCTCAGTCAAAGTTGGCTTAAGTTGAATTTGGCAATTTATTTTAGGTATGTGTTGATATTTAGCTCGTCAACAGTTTGAGTACTTATACATCTTCGGATTTCAAATGTTTGGCTTTGAGCGTTCCTGATGAAGGTAAATCCAGAAAAGCTCTTCGAACGCAAGAAATTATTAAACGTGTTGTTTTCAATCTTTTATGAACATTAAAACAATGGTAGTGTTGAATGCCATGTTATACACATATATGGAATCTAATAACCCTTCTCGGGCACTAAAGGCAATCAACTATTGTATTGGGGGGTCCGAACTGCTTTGTGTCCGGTTTTCTATGTTTTGTCTCGTACACCGTTATTTGACTGTCAGATGTGTTAATAGTTTTTTTTTGCATGGGCCCTTTGAAAACTTCCGTCTATCTGATTTTATTAACATTCAATGTTCCATCAAAATAAGATGTGTGTACCTCCATCATATAATGTATGAAGACGTCACTGGTTATTCGTTATCATTGAAGTCTTATTTTACAGTTACATACAGAACACGACAGATGCCCTCAGGATTGTTCTGGTAAGAATTATAAAGTTATATAACTCCCCAACTCCTGTTAATACATAAACATATGCATCGATGAGACTAGACACAATGTGCAATGAGGTAAGAAGATTGTTGATATTGTAAGACGAAATTTGCAAGTTTTTACATAACATAAAAAAGGACTTTACTTCGTAAAAAACAATCAGGTAAACAAGTCAACAACTCCCTTTTTAATATGCACTTGGTTCTTTAATTTAATTTTTAATTTAACGAAGGTTTTATGTATTGTATGGTAACGAAATCCCTGGCTTAATAATTTACCAGTAATACATAGACTACGTTCGGTAAAATGAAAAACGTCACAACAGACACGGACGAGCTATGATATATAAACACCGAAAGACGGTGGCAAAGGAACATCACCATCTAAAAATGGAAAATTAACAATAGGGAACGAATTCCCTACTGTCGTTAACTTTAGTGTGAAGTTTCCTCTTAAACTGAAATATCTAAATCAAGGAAAGGACAGTTAGTACCGTTTAATTTTGATTTATTTAAAGTAAGTTCCTTGGGGTAAAGTTCCTGTCGATCAATAGAGAAAATAGAGAACGTAATTCTTGTTATATTTATATTGTTTACTTGAGTTGCAATATTTCACAGGTTTAGACAAGGTATGGTTAGACCGCCAGCCTGAGGACAAACACCTTGGACGACTAGCATCTAAACTAACACACGAAGACACAAGGACAATATATATGATGTTAAAGAAAAAAGAACCAGCCCTGCAATGGGACATTATCAACGAATCAAACAAGCGAGAAGGGTTTAACATGAAACTTAATGCGCTATATGATTGGAAGAAGAGTTCTAAATATGCCTCATTTAAGCAGCTACAAAATAGTCTGGAAGAGGGACACATTGACATTCACAAACTATGCCAGGTATGCATTTATTTTTTTCATAACGAAGTATGCCGTGCATGATTTACTATCTTATTCTTGATTGTTTCAAGATAGTCATGATAGTTTAACACCAAACTGTGTGGTTATTAAATTTTCAAGTGTTATGTAATGCTATAATCTTCGTGTATCGTTTGATACTTCATTGTGTGTTGTGTCAAATTATGTTTAATATGTAGCCGGAGAGCATGATTTGTCTTGCAAAATCACAAGTCTCCAACAAGACTCAAATCCGAGACCTCTGGATTACAAGGCATCGCGTTAACGGACTGAGCTAAACAAAATACGTCCTTAGCTCAACCGCTTACGGCTAACTATGTATCTACTACATTTTGTCTAAGGGAAGCAATACCGTTGTTCCAGACCATACGAGTATTTGGACCGTACGCGTACGGTCCGGACCGTATACGTATACTCGTACGGTCCGACCATACGCGTACGGTCGGACCGTATGGGTATACTCGTACGGTCCAGCTGACCATACATGTTTTGGTATCATATGGGTTAAATTTAAAAAAATAAACAATAACCTAAAATGTGTAGCTTTAGTTCTCCAAGATGCTATTTTTACATCAGATGGGTAAGTGAATAAGCGTACAATTGAAATTAAATGTTTATTTAATTCTATATCTGAATCCTTTTTTGTACTCTCGCTCCAGATGACACTAGCTACCACAAGGAATGTTATGTTTTTTATTAATTTACATTTACATGTTTGCGGTCCATTCATGTTCTTTGCATATGCATTTTTTTTAAGTTCACAAATATTATTAAACAATTGTCCTTGTACGTTTTGTTTACATCCGTTAACCTCAATTTCAATGAGCATACTGGCCTTTAATTAATTACTGACATGTTAATTACATGAGATTAACAGATTAAACTAGCGTGACCTTTTTAAAAAGTTAGAATATTAAGTTTTCATTTCAATATCAATTGAACTTTTTATATTAATTTGAGATATAAATTGTTTTTATCTGTTATTTACATTTGTATCTGATAAACTTGACCATCTTCTTATTACTGGTTGGACCATATGCGTACGGTCCGACCGTATGCGTATTTTGAAAAAGTACGCATACGGTCCAGACCGTACGCGTACGGTCCAAATACTCATACGGTCTGGAACACCGTCACACTTCCCTCACCTCAAGAGTCATTATGTTCTATATATAATGATGATGTCTTCATCTTTTATATAGATATATGTAGTTCTTCTAACCGTTGGCTTGTAATGTAAGGCGCCAATGTAACTGGAGAGCATGAATCTTCTTACAAAATAGCATGTCTCCAGGTGGATAGGAATTCGGGACCTCTTTCTTATAAGGCAACACGTTAACCGACTGAGCTAAAGAGCCTTCAGTTGTTGTCTGCTCTATGGTCGGGTTGTTGTCGTTTTGACACATTCCCCATTTCCTTTCTCAATTGTATTTACTTCCTTAGCTTAACCGCTTACGGTGGACTAAGTATTTACTACATTTTTTCTAAGGGAAGTTATCCCGTCACAAATCATTCTGTTTGATTGATGCAGTCTTTACTTTATATTGAGTATAACCGCTTACGGTGGAGTAAGTATATACTTCATTTTTTTCTAAGGGAAGTTATCCTGTCACAAATCAATCTGTTTGATTGATGCAGTCTTTATTTTATATTGAGTTTGATTTACTTTAATGAAATTTTTATCCATCCATGTTATGTGTATGAGCTTTTGCTTTTACCATTCAATTACGTACTGTTTTGAAGTAAATGAGCTCAGTATTTTTGTTATGATTTTACTATTTCCGAAAACATATTGCATGTTGTCCCTAAACATAGTACATATTGTTCCTCTTTTGAGGTGACATGAATTGAAAAATATACTGTCTTGCAGCTTTCTATGTAATGTGTGTGGTGTAAGATATTAGTGAGGGACGTCTACCGAACAATAAGATAATAAGTAAAGTCCTATTCCCTACATAAATTATGACGACTTCTCATTATTACGTCTGTGTTTATGCTAACAGACTCAGATGCAACTTCGTTAATCAAATGTTTAAAAATTGGCCAGGACAACAATAAAAACAGTAAAAACATCAATGAGCTTATGCATTTTAATATTTCTGTGATAAGCTTGATATTTTCAAATTGGTGTCAACAGGTCATTTTAAAAAGCTATTTTACAATTGTCATTTCAGATTTCCAGAGAAGTTCAAACAGAAATGGGTAAGTAATAACTTCAAGTAAAAAAATCAAGTTTAAATATATAAAAACATTCAAAACTGCGTTTGTTTTGAGTATCTAATGTTCATTCTTTCTTTGATAGATTTCTAAGTCTCAAAATTAAATGATGACGAATTGTTCACTGAGCATATAATGCCAATACGGTCTGTACCAAACATTATTTTACTATCAAGGTCAATCAAATTGTGTTGATGACATAAAAAAACAAAAACAAATGACAGGATAACATTATTTGTATTACATGAAATATAAAGTCACAAGAAAGTTCAACAAATCATTATTACAACATGAAATATAAAATCACAAGAAAGTTCAACAAATCATTATTACAACATGAAATATAAAATCACAAGAAAGTTCAACAAATCATTATTACAACATGAAAATCATACACTAACATATTAAGGACACTAATATCAACAAAACATTATTGCAACATGAAAACCATACACTAACATATTGAGGACACTAGTATCAACAAAACATAATAATGACATGAACAAATCGGTAAACCATTATAAGTAGGTAAACGCCTGTCAACTATATAATTACACGACGGTCCCACAGATACAAACCAAGGCATAAAGATCATTCAAAATAATTATGACGAACTGAAGGTCGACTTAACCAAGATTAGATGAAGTTCTCATACATTTTTATCATATTATGAAACTCCGAAGTCATCAAAATATATTATGATTACATGAAGTTTTGACAAATATATAATGATGACACAGGACGTCTAAAAATGACATTCTTATTAAACTTCTAGTATGTATTTCAGACCAACCAAGAGACAAGTTGCTTCTTCGACCATCCGATTCGAATATACAGCAACTGCCTGACCATATCGGTAGTCAAACTTTCCAGCTTGGAATAGAACTGGGACTTTCTGTTGTTGAGATGCAAAAGATTGAAAGCAACCATGTGACCAATCTTCATGGTCAAACAGAAGAGGTTCTCAAACGATGGATTAAGATTCCAGAAGCTACATTTGAAGCTTTAGGAAAGGCTCTTCATCGCCTTGAATTGTCTAGTGTTTTGTCATACTTAACTTACGATGAAGAATTAGGGGGACAAATGGAAATAGAAATAGATGAACATGTTAGAGGTGGGTGCAATTAGATATAATATCTCATTTCTAGATAGCATTGTACATGTATTGTACTTACTCTAAAGTATTTGAACAAATGAATTGATGTGTTATAAAATAACATTCTTTTTTTGTAATTCATGCATCAGCTAGCTGTCTGTGGTATAAATGTTAAGATTAGTTTCAATTATGTTTGGCATATACACTCAAACGTTATCAAAACGTGTAGACTATAAATAACCGAGCCGAGTGAAAAATAGCCAACTTCATACACAAAAGAAAATTCATAACATAAGTAAAACAAAAATCATATCACAACAAATACATGTACATTTTCTATTGTGAAATATTACACGAACAAAAATGTACATGTTTACATCTGTCAATCAAGATATAATCTGTTCCTGGTAAAATTATTGACTGCTTCCTTGTTGAGCATGACGAACACACATTTAGTGGTACGTTATGTCTCAAGGTGATATATTATATTAGCAACATAAACCTGTGCATGCGCTAAAACAAACTATAATCTCAATGAAAATAGTAATGAAATTGTAATTGAATTCATTTAATTTAAAAGAAATAGTAATGATATTGTAATTGAATTCATTTAATTTCAGAGAGAATCATACAGGACATTCAAATCAGTCAGATTGTAGATTATATGATGACACATTTGGTGATATCATCAGATGACAGACGTCGCATTGAGCATCATGCTGGACAAGATGATCAGAATAAAGCCTTGCTTCGTGAAGTTATTAAAAGGGGAGAACCTACGTATACTGTGTTTATTGATGCACTTCAAAAATGTGGATACACAGATCTAGCTAATGAACTAAAAAGTGATGGACAGGAAGAAGGCTCAAGTGCAGCTATAGTACAAACTGGAAACATAGAAAATAAAGGTGATACCGGATTGTTTTGTTAATGAAAATACAAACACAAAATGTGAAATATAGTTTGGTTTGGTTAATGCACTGAATTATATCAATATTTTTATTTTGGCAGTAATGTAAAAAACATTATAACAAATGTGCACGTTGAACTGATACTGTTGTGTAAGGACTTTTCAATAACGATCTGTTGAAAGCATCATGAATTAATGTTTGTATGAGCTATTTCAATTACTTGCGCTGTCGTTACACTGTTACGTATTTGTATTAAAAAGAAACCAAATGTTTATCTGATGAATAATAAATCACATTGGTCAAGTTACCAGATCAGATGTTTACTAGTATTGTTAAGGTCAAGTCACAAAACAAAACAAATACAAACTTGATTAAATATGTTTCTTAAATATCAAGCATACCAAATCATCCTATTAGGTCGCCACCACCAAAGGTTGGATACATGACTTTGCTCTCATTCAGATGCCTAAGACATTTTACAGTGAATCATATCCTTTCAAATAAATTGTAATCGGAAAGACAATCACGCTCCACTTTACCACATGCACAATGTTGAATTCAAACAGATTTATCATTGCTGTTATCTGTTCATTTGTCTCTTTGACGCATGCCCCGTTTCCATTCTCAATTTTATTGTTCGGAATACATTTCCCTTTGAAAGCGTTACTTCCTAAAGAATACATGCAGTGTTTGACCCATTAGTTTACCAAATGCAGTATAACGCTAGATTTCTCGTATGTATGTATTTCTAGTTTAATCAAAATATAAAAGTAGACGTTGCAATAATTTGAAATTGTAAAAACTTTGTAGGGTTGTCAGATTGGATTGTTCCGATGTATAAAGTTCGTCTACAAAAGAACTATTCAAAGATCATTGACAACATACAGCATGAGGCAATAGTCGATCATCTGATATCACGTGATGTGTTGACCATAGCTGAAAGCCAAATGATCAATGCTTGTCCCGCACAAATACAAAAGAACAGGAAATTAATGGACATACTTTTACATGGAAGTGAACATGTATTTATTGAGTTTATCAAAGCTCTACGAGCAGACTCTGTGTATGCTGAATTGGCAGATAAAATAGAAAACACAGCAGTTGCTAGCAGAGATATATCAACCATTCAGAGTTGCTTTAAATGAAGTAACAGAGAGAAAGTTAAAAGTAAATATATCTTTCAGTGGTAAAACTAAATTTTTGTTTTTCAAAATCTGTATAATATATATATTTTTTTTGAAATTTGAATAATGTGCATTATCAAATGACTAAGTGAATTACATGTATGTATCGATATAGTAAATATTAGATTGTGACTTGGATGGAGAGTTGTCTCATGGGATCTCATACCACATCTTTATATATCTACATAGATGTATTTAGCGTAGTAGTAAAAATTATGTATATCCTTTTTGAACAAACAAAACCATGTTGGTAAGATACAAATTATAACATGCAGTCCGTCAAACGCTTTGAGTACACACCCGTGGTAAAATATGAATTTATTGTCAGGGCTGTTCCAATCGTACTCCCGCGTCATATGCTTTTTTATGAATGAGATACCCAATGTCATAGAACGATTACGTAAGAATATGAGAATTTTACGGGAAAATACACGCTTGCCAAAACATCATCACAACAATCATCACAACAATCATCACAACAATCATCACAACAATCATCACAACAAGAAAACATAAACAAATGATGCTAAATGTGTCGTACTAAAGTGTTTCGAAAGGGTCAGCAGTGATTTCATTTTATCATTCCACGTATTACTCAGTGGTGTCCTATGTGTTCCGAATGGGTCAGCATTGGTCACTTTATATCATTTGATTCACCATCCAATGATGTACTCAGGTGTTCCGAATGGTTCAGCATTGATTCCATCATATCATCTCATTTATTGCTCAGTTGTGTTCCCTGTTGTTATCAAAGGGTCAGTATTGATTACATTTTATAATCCCATTCGTAATGCATCAATGTTCATACGTAATATCATCTCATTCCTTTTCAAATAAAAACAATTCGCATTTTCACATTATATGATGTTCTCAAACTTTAAATCTGTAATAAAATCTGTTTATACTTCATTTTACACAGAGACAAGATAAAATACCTGATATGGAACAAACAACGACTCGTCAAATCTTCACAACGACTCGTCAAAATTTCACAACATATCGTCAAAGTTTCACAACGACTCATCATGGTTTCACAACGTCTCGTCAAAGTTTTAACTGAGTTCTGGTTTTAAAAAACTAAAAATTAACAAAAGAGACAATCGTTGACAGAAAACTAAGTAAATAGCTTAATATTGCTATATTCAATGTAGATCTTTAAGCTAATCACACGTAATTTTACTGTAATATACTGTTATATTATGAATAGTTTGTTCATAATTAATACCAAAGGGATTGAAAGTCATTCATGTTAGCTGTATTGTAATGTTACTTAAAAAAGGCTTTTGTGATTTAATTCGTGTATTTATCTTTACATTTTCATAATCTGTACATTTTCATAATCTGTAAATTTTCATAATCTGTACATTTTCATAACCTGTATTTTGTTTATTATCTCTATAATAGTAGAGTTGGGTTACTAGATGATTGGCTAGGTTTTGATAATTTAGATAGATATGTTAGTAGTGTAGTGCATGATGAAAATACCATTACTCCTCCAAGATGTTCAAACGATACAACAGTAAATAAGTTTGGTCGAAAGCTTGTCCAAATGTGTCATAACACAGGTTTAACTATATGTAATGGTAGACTACGAAACGATCCGGCTGGACAATTTACATTTTGTACTTCAAACGGAAGAAGTGTGAATGATTATCTGTTAACTTGTCCATGTGATTATAAATTGGTTGCGAATTTTAAAGTTCTGGAACATAATGAATTTTCTGACCATTCGCCTTTATTTTATGAAATTCAGACTAATCGAACGTATAATGAGGAATATTCTTCAAACCATTATACATATATAAAGTGGGATAATGAGAAAATTAGCGATTACACGCAAGCATTACGGGAGAAACAAACTGATCTTTTGGAACTAGTAAACAACATAAATGACAATGAAAGTGCGAACAACGCCGTAAATGTGATTACCGATGTTATATTTAAATGTGCGCTTAATGTTTTTGGTAAAACATCTGTTAAAAAACATTTAAGTAAACATAAACTTAGTACAAATGATTGGTTCGCTCATGTAAACTGTTTAGAAGTGATTTTCACCAAGCACGGAACCGTTTTTAGCGCTACTCAAGCAATCCCACTAGACAATTACACGTAACAACAATAAACGAATACAACAAAGTTAAACGAAAAGCGAAAACACAATATAAACGTGTACGTGGACAGGAGCTAAGTCGATTGGCTAAAGTGAATCCTAGAGAATTCTGGTCAAAAGTTAGACCTAAGGGTCGATCTAGATGCGCGGCCGATGCAAAAGACATTTTTGAACATTTTAAAAACTTTCTTGGTGCGGAACCTGGTGATTTATCAGAAGAAGTTAAAACGTTAATAGACAACATTCGTTCGGAAGATCTTCACATAGACGATTTAGATAACGAATTTACTGAATCTGAAATTGAATCTGCTATCAAAAAACTAAAGCGTGGTAAAAGTACAGGAACAAATGAAATCAGTGGAGAAATGTTTTTATCAGATTCTCATCTATTTTCAACATTTTTAACAGTTTTGTTTAATAAACTTTTTGAATTTAGTATATACCCCGATAATTGGATAGAAGGAATTGCTATACTTGTACAAAAGAAAGGGGATCTTTCAAACCCTAATAACTATAGGCCAATTATATTGATTAGTGTATTTTCAAAGATATTTACTTCAATTTTGAATAATCGTTTACTTTGTTGGGCCGAAGATAATGAGATTCTTTTAGCAAACCAGTTTAGATTTCGCCGCCAAAAATCAACTATCGACGCTGTTTTTATTCTTCATGGAATTATATCAACAAACTTGTCGCAAAAGGAAAATCTGTATTCAGCATTCGTGGACTTTTGTAAGGCTTTTGACAATGTCGACCGTCGCATACTTTGGTATAAGCTTTTCAATAGTCGAATTAGTAGCAAGTGTGTTTCCATGGTGCAGTCAGTATATGCAACTTTGAACATTCGCGTTAAATGCGAAGGATTACTTTCAGATGTTTTTTCTAATAATATTGGTGTAAAACAAGGCGAACCCTTGTCCCCTCTACTTTTCATATTTTTTTTATAAATGACATTGCTGATGATCTACGTATGAATGATAATAGAACTAGTGATTACATAAGCCTAAATGGATATTTGATATATTTGTTGTTATTCGCTGATGACACTGTGCTATTTGGAAAAACATCGGGAGCTTTCCAGTTTCTTTTAGATAAATTATTCGTCTACTGCACAAAATGGAAACTTGGGGATAATAAGGATAAAACAGAAGTTGTAGTTTTTCGTAAAGGATGGCAAAGAGTAAACCATTCATGGCATTATGACAATACGGAACTAAAAGTAGTCGATCACTATGTATACCTTGGAGTTCTTCTACATTACAACGGTAAATTTCAACAAACTCAAAAATGCCTAGCGGGACAGGGAAGTAAAGCGCTTGCAGCATTGTTAAACTCATTAAGATCTACTTATATTTCACCAGAACAGCAATGTGCTATGTTTGACAGTCTAGTTATGTCTATTTTAAACTACGCCTCTAAAGTATGGGGTTTTCAGCATGCAAAAGAAATCGAAACTGTACATAGTAAATTTTGTAAATTTGTTTTAGAAGTACCCAAAACCACGTCTGTCTGTTGTATTATTGGCGATCTTGGTCATTTACCTATGTATGTTGCTAGGAAACAAAAGTTGTTGAAATACTGGGTTAATATTATAAACAAGAAACCAGATATTGTGTATGAAATATATCAAGTTCTAGTTGCTTACTGCAATAATGGTCAAGAAAATTGGGCCACAAATGTTCGTAATTTACTTTTTCAACTTGGATTTATTTATTTATGGTATGCACAAGAGAATGTTAATGTAAACTTTGATATTTTGAATGAACGTCTGTTAGATCAATTTTATCAGAGCTGGCGTGAGTCTGTAGAGAGCTCTGAAAAACTAATATTGTACAAAATGATAAAAACAGGTTTTAAGATGGAACAATATATATTGAAAAATATCAATGTTAAAAAGTTGTCTTTATAAAGATTTGGTGTATTAAAACTAAATATGGAAACTGGTCGTTAAATAAAACAACGAAAGGAGGATAGAATTTGTAAATGTTGTACTATGCAATGTATACAGAACGAATATCATTTTATTATGGTTTGTCCAGCATATAGACAGTATAGACTTAAATACTTCTCAAAACATTATCATACATGGCCAAATATCAACAAACTATATTCACTTCTACAAGTTCAAACAAAAACTGTTATTTACAATTTGATATGTTTTTTGCGTGAAAGTTGGAATCTCAGAACTGTCATATTAACTAAGTTATATATATGCATCTAATTGTCTTTTTCATTAACAAAATGTTCATATTGTTAATTATGTTCTCTGCAGTTTTGTACACCTATGTATTAATATAAATTTCATGTTGCTTACACATGATAATGCTGTTATTTAAATGTGCTATAGCAGAATTGTGTTTATTGCAATAAACGTATTTATCTTATCTCTATAGTTTCACTGTCTGTATATGTTCATTGTCTGCATATTTTCATAATCTGTATTTTAATCTGCTGTATATTTTAATGAACTGGATATAGCAAGATGTGGTATGAGTGCCAGTGATACAACTCTCCATCCAAATAACAATTTATTATAGTAAACCATTATAGGTCAAGGTATGGTCTTCAACACAGAGCCTTGGCTTACACCGAACAACAAATTATAAAGGGCCCAAACAAATATTAGTGTAACACCATTCAAACGGCAAAACCAACGGTCTAATCTGTAAAAAAAAAAGAGAAACGAGAGACACGTATAAATTACATGAACAAACGACAACTACTGTAAATCTGATTCTTAACTTAGGACAGGTGCAATCATTTGCAGCGCATGGATAAACACAATGTACAATAACAATTGGAAGGCTTAACTCAATAAAAAAAACACAAATAAACACACTATGAACGAATAAATTTGATCTGCGATACCTGAATGCAAATACATAGTTAATAAAATTATAAGGGATGAATAATTAAGGTCAAAAGAAAATAAACAGGTTAGAATTGTCTATTTTCATAATTTATATATTTTCATTATCTCTATATATTCATTATCAGTATATGTTCTATATATATATTTTTTCATTATCTGTGTATTTTCATAATCTATATATTTTCATAATCTGTTTTTTGTCTTTTTCATAAAATGTATATTTTTGTATCTATATATTCATGATATTTTCATTATCTGTATATTTTCATTATCTGAATATTTTCATTTCTGTATATTTTCTTTATTTATATATTTTCATTATCTGTGTTTTTTCATAATCTGTATATTTTCATAATGTTGTTTTTTTCATAATCTGTATATTTTCATAATGTTGTTTTTTTCATAATATGTATATTTTCATAATATGTGTATTTGCTAATTTGTATATTTTGATTATCTGTATATTTTGATTATCTCTATGTTTTCATAATCTATATATTTTCATGGTCTGTATATTTTCATTCTCTGTATATTTAGATCATCTGTATATTTGATTATCTGTATATTTTGATTATCTGTATATTTTGATTATCTGCATATTTTGATTATCTGTATATTTTAATTATCTGTATATTCTCATCATCTGTAATCTATCATCATGATCATTTTAATATATATTTCTTTTACAGTTAATTTTTATCAGATTTAAATTTCATTTCATGTTTTCTTGGAGTATTTGGTATGTATGATATGGAATATGTTCCATATGTCGTAACTACAATCGCGTTCCCTTATCTCACGAATGTGACCTACCGTATTAAACTTTTTACCTTTATTTGTGACATTTTTACCGATTGTGTGTGTCTGTTAGTTTTGTTCACGCATCAGTATCAATATCATTTAAGTTGACGCGACTGTCGTACAAGTGAGTGGTTTGGCGCTGTAAAACCAGGTTCAATCCACTTTTACTACATTTGAAAATGCCTGTACCAAGTCAGGAATATGACAGTTGTTGTCCATTCGTTTGACGAGTTTTATCCTTTGATTTTGCCATTTCATTAGGTACTTTCCGTTTTGAATTTTCTTCAGACGGGAGCGACTTAAAACAAACATAAATGAACGTGATACTTTACATATCAACAGAAACAAATATTATGGTTGCTTTGAAGCATGTTACTGTGAGGATTGAACACGGTTCTGTGAATACACACAGACATTAAGGTGCAGGTATTGTAGCAGAAGTACAATATAACAAACAAGTGAAATGAATAGATGACATCACTGGAGAGGATAAGAGAAGGAAGTATCAAGGTTGTTAAAGCCTGTTACTGTAAACATGTTAAACACGCTATTGTTAAGATTGAATAAATAGCCACTAAGGTGAAGATGTTGTGGCAAAATCAATATAAAATAAGATTGTCAAAGAGACAACTATGTATATATCACAGGAGCCAAAAGGAAGAGGTTATAACAAGTAAAATAAAGAAAATACTGAACTCTGAGAAAAATTCAAAATGGAAAGTCCCTAATCAAATTTCAAAATCAAAAGCTCAAACACATCAAACAAATGGATAACAACTTGCATTTGCTTGACTTAGTACAAGCATCTTCTTATGAAACCTGATTGTATAGCACGCTTAACCTCTCACTTGTGTGTCAGTTGCATATATAAACAACTATATGGCAATGTTTGGCTCATAAAAATGAGAAAACACAAACCATAGAGTAAAGTATTAAACGACCAAGTGTGACGACACCTTGAATTACATTGAGAATTTAGAAAGACAACAATACGAAGGAAGAGCAGATAACAGCCGAAGGCCGTCAATGGGTCTTAACAAAGCTAGAAAACCCCACTCCCGGTGATAACAGTTTTTTGGTAAGGTTCGTGTTGCTTTATCTTTAGTTGTATATGTTGATTCGAGCGTCACTGATGAGTCTTTTGTAGACGAAACGCGCGTCTGGCGTAAATATTAAATTTCATTCCTGGTATCTATGATGAGTTTATTTGTGTTGTGTACTCTTACTTGCCCCATCTTTCATACATCCTAGAAACACAGTTTAAAGAATTGAAATTGTTAGCTTCAAAACATTTCCATCCACTATCATCTGATGAGGGTTATTATTCACAGTCGATCTAAACATGGGATTATGGGTAACATGGAATTATGGGCATGAAACACGTGACTTCAGGTGGTGGTTGACACATTTTTTTGGTGCAGGGAATATTGTATGATTTTTTTGTTGTATAGTGTGCAATTGAACATAAAAAAAAAACATTTATGAAAAACTACAAAACAAGCCAATATATATATACATTTTTTATCTGAAATAGAAGCAGTTGAGACGAATATCACACAACTCAATTTGACTTTCGCGGGGTCCGTGCACTTCCTGTCCGCGAACTTCAAAAAAACTTAAAGTTACTTCGTACTTTGATTACAATACCATAAACATAAAACATACACATATATATTCTATATTATATCTCAACATACATGTTAATTCAAAGACAATTAACCAAATTTCTGCAAAGGAGCAGGCTTGATCCCCATGAGACTAAAAATTATACTCCCATTATAATCACTGACAGTAAGGGGTATAACCTAGAATCCCAAGCATCAACAACAACTGAGCGAGATTTTACTTGGTTTTGTAGAAAAGGTGCTAGAATTAGAGAGTGTAGATAGTGGCTGGAGAGTTCCATAGACACCCTAATACAAGAAGACGGCAATATATGGGTAAATGTATGGGCTGGTACATGTGACTTTACTATAAAAACGGGCGATACATATCTTTAAGAACCCATGACGATTCAGTGGTAGACGATAAAATAGCCGAAGCTAATCTAATTACACAATGCATCAAAGCACACCCAGGGTCTAAGGTAACGATACTGGAAATACCTTTATATTCAATTGTCAATTGGAATTGGGCTGCCAGAATAAGTAAAAATCAGATTCAAAGTTTTTATCAACACGACACAGACTTAGAAGAACAAATAGTCAGTGTTAACAAAAAAATCAGAGAAGTTAACACGAGAAATATCTCCTACTCGCCAAAGTTTAGCTCTGATCTTACATTAATACAAAAGCATAGGAAAGGTGATCGCCACAGAGTGACAAGACGGGTGCAGCATAGGTTTGAACTGTACTTTGATCGTGTACATCAAAGACAGCTACTGTCAAAAGTTTGGTTAAAAAATTGAACAACAAATAATTAAGGACTGTTGGGAAACTTCTAATTGAGAAATCTGTGTACCTGCATTGTACAATACAGTAAGTGTGGGTTACGCCACACTATACTGTATAATATATTTTAGATACAAACAATACATACAACAATTAGTTATGCTGCTTCTTTATCTATAGTAAGCGTGGGTTACGCCACACTAAATTGGGTACAGGTTCAAAACTGCAATTAACATCTGTATCCACACATTTGAATGATATTATCGCTATATATGTATATGTGTACATAGTTTTTAATTTACCAACAGGAGTTTGTTTGGTCAATAGATACTTTTGTTGTAAGCTATATGCAAAGCTGATAATTACCTTGAATTGTATTTCCTATCAACACTTTACAGCAGCAAGCGTAGGTTTTACTACACTAAACTGCAAAACGACAGAACTGGTGATAAAAAAACCAACAACACATAGCAAGCGTGGGTTACGCCACACTTAACTGAATCAAATTATTCTACTCTGAAATAGGCGACTTATCAGAATGGCCTTAGTTACAAATATTAGTGAACAAATAGTTGTTAATCCAAAAACTATAGAGGATAACAACCATGAAAATCTAGTACAAAATCAAACTTAAACTAAAACATACTCTCTTGATAAAGTACTACACAACAAACTAGAAACACCAAAGAGGACTGATATCTCATATAAAATGACTTATGGAGGGCTCACCGTTACATTAGATTTGGCAACATTTGAGTTATTTATTGCTGCAATATCCAGCTATTATCAATGCTATCCACTTTCGGCAGGTGAAATTACATTTAAATCTGAACACGAAAGAAGAGGTGTATTAGTTCAAAAACATTTAAGGTTTAACTAAAAAGCAGTCAATTCTATACCATAAATGCCTATACAATAAAAGCTACCCGATTGATTAATGGAAAATCTATAACTCATTTTATTGAAAATGAATTACCAACAATCCACGGCATGATATGCAATACCTATGTAAATAACCAACAAATGAATACTAGTACTATTAATAAATTGCTGGAAGATCAATTACAATACATATTGGATAACAGATCAACCAATAACAACATGAAAGCCAGATGTAGAAAATGCAATAGAAATGTTATCACAAGGGCTGTACAGTGCAACATTGCCAAATGTGGGTGCACTATAGGTGTGAAGGTCTTAGACCGATTGATATTGACAAAATTGAAAGTAATAACAATACGTCATACACATGTTCATCCTGTCCAAATCCAACTAGCACTGCTATTGAAAACATTTGTTCAAGTACATCACTCCAAACCAATACTCGTGAAATTGACAACATAAGCATGATCAATGCAACACAAAAATGTCTTAGTAAATTCACAAATGGCAACTAGTGCAGATATACTGCTGAATGAAGAAAGAATTAAGCAAATATGCTCTAATTGTGACAATGATATACTTGATTCTGATGAAACTGTCTGTGACAGCTGTAACAATGTTGTACACTTAACATGCATAGCTACAAACTGCACAACACAAAAATGTCAAGCATAATTTGGCCTAGAAATACAAGATCAACAAGTCAAGAAAGCCTTAAGCTATGATACATCAAAAGAACTTGATAATGATAATGACGATACAATCATGAAAACACCATATGGTGGACAAATTGAAACTCCATCAATCTGTATTGACAATAATATGACAGTAGAAAAAGAACAAGTAGACAATATTTAAAGAACAAAAAAAAAAAAAAAAAGAACTTTTAAAATACAGGCAGCAAATCCAATTGCGGAACAAAGTACAATATTTAATAACAGAACAGAAGATGTGTGTATAAATCAGAACAAAGCTACTGATGACGCGCAAATAAAATTTAAAGATTTAAGACAACTTGAGTTAAAACTGAAGAAACGAGAAGATGACATCCGATCGAGGGAAATGAAAAATTCAGAACTTAACGCTGAAAATATCCGCCTTCAATCCACCATTATCATGCAAGAAACTAAAATAAAAGAATTGGAAAACACAATAAGAATTCTCAACAGAAAAATAGTTGTACTAGAAGATACTGAGTCTGAAGCCAAAAGAACAGATACCAACTCACCAGTACAAAACTGCTGTCACCAGAAATCTGTCACTGAAACAGATAATTTGCTACTAGCTATGCGTGAAAGAATGACAAAGCTCATACTACAGAAAGTAGATGCTCAAATAAACCAACTCGAAAGCGAACAAATACCTGTACAATCAACCGTAATAAATGATATGCTGCCAAAAGGTAACACAAATGAAACACTTGCAAAGGAACATGTGTATACCAACACAAACACAGTACATAGAGGCACTGTTGGAAATTCTGAGGCTATTCCTCTGGCAATCAATGTCATACATCAGCCTCCACAGTATCATGTCTCTCATCCACCACCGACAATAAATGGCGCACACCAGCCTCCGCAGTATTATGTCTCTCATCCACCTCCAGCAATAAATGTCGTACATCAGCCTCTTCAAAGTCGGGTATCTCAACCATTGCAATATAGATATTACACACCAAGAAGGGAAAGCAATGCTACAACATTGTGTAACGAATAACTCAAATATGTTTACTTCGGGTATGATAAATTTGCAAGACAGAACGAAACTTGTTCATGGTTGTCCAATTTTATATACACCTACCGAGGTGCCCAGGCCAGGATTAAACAGTCGATGCCTCTGCTGGTGGACTATTAGTCCCCGAGGGTATCACCAGTCCAGTAGCCAGTACTTCGGTATTGGCATGAAAATACGGATTTTTGTGTTATTAAAATTTGCTGTAACAAAATATTAGAAATTATCATAAATTAAGGAATGTATCTCCCTCATGCAAAGCTCTGATTCCTTTCACGGATTTGGCTATACGTTTTGGACCTTTTGAATTATAGCTCTTCATCTTTTATATAAGCTTTGGATTTCAAATATTTTGACCACGAGCATCACTGAAGAGACATGTATTGTCAAAATGCGCATCTGGTGCAAGAAAACTGGTGCCGTTAATTTTATTATAGGGATCAATTTTTTTTTTCATCAGGAAAGACTCTTTTTTTTTTTTTTTTTAATTTATCATATTTTATTGAAATCTGTACATTTGTTAGTTTTCAAACATCAAGTACCGGTACCTTATCCCGGCCTCGTTAACATTAGTAAATAACATATATATATACAACTGTTAGTTTTTGTTAGTATTATACATACAATTTTCCATATTTGAAAATATTATATACCATATCAGTAATATCAACAAATGTAGTTTACCATTAAGATAATCAACCATAATTATCTAATATAACAAATGCACAGGTTATGAAAAAAATATATAATGTGAGTAGTTGAAGTAATAAAAAATAAATATATATAAGCTATATATTTTTCGGTATGTCTGTAGATTATTTTGAGTAAATAGATAATTGAAAGATAAATATTCAATTTCAAGGAAATTATAAGTTTTTTGTTTGTTTTCAGTTATTTGCAGAGATGAATAATGTAGTTCTTTCTCATGTTAGAAACAATATATCATATGACAATTCTATTTCTAGTAATTTATGTACACATATACAATGTAAAACAAAATATCTGATCATTCATCAAAAAGAATGGCAAAAGCATTCCAACTTTTGTCAAAAATTTCTACTCTTTTATTTTTAACAGCAATTAATTTTTCAGTGTTGTATAAAGATTTTATTTTACTTTGCACTGCCTGCATTGATAGAGATTTCTTAAAATATTTGCAGTTGAAAATATATTGTTTTATCTGCATATAAATCAAATTTGCAGCATTCACCATAAATGATTTTGTAGTATCCCCAAATAGAAAATATTTTAAGGTAAATGGAACGCTTATACCATTTGACAATAACCATGAGTCAATTTCATCAATGTATGTTTGAACAATCTCACAATTCCAAAATAAATGTACAATAGTTTCTACTTCTTCTTGGCAAAAAGTACAATTTGGGTTGTCAGTGACCTTAATTTTATTCAAAAATTTATTTGTACCTAAAATGTGTTGATTTATTCTGTATTGTAACCACTGCAGTTTGGTATTTTTTGTTACTTTAAAAGGTAACTTGAAAATTAATTTCCATTCCTCTTCATCTTCCTTCACAATTTGATCCCATTTTTTCTGGCCTGTTGAAACTATATTATTTTTAATTAACAGTGAATACATGTCTTTAGTTCCCCTTGAGCTTTTAAAAAAAATCTTGGCAAATGAAGGAATAAAAGGTGTGACTAGTTTATAATTATCAAAAACATATCCTTTTCTTGCATTCTTTACAGCAGAAATTATGCTGTTATATTTCATAACATTTCTATCAACTTTAAATGTTTCTACTAAATGTTCTAAACTGAAAAAATTTCCAGCATCTGATACAATGTCATTAATAAAAAATATACCTTTATTAAACCAGTTTTTATAAAATACAGGTTTATTTTCTATTTTTATACAATTATTCATCCACAGTGGACTTGACAAAAAATATTCCCACATATTCTTTTCTTCTTTATCAACAATACTGTCCCATGAATGGAATACATCCTGCCAAAATTTATTTTTCATCTTTACTTTAATGTTTGACAGATAACCATTTCCAAACTTAAATATTTTTTCTTGATTTATTATGGAAAATAAAATATTTTTCCATTTATTGTTAGATTGAAAAAGTGTTCTAACCCATGTGGATTTGAGTGCTATGATGAAGGAATTAAGATTGATCATTTTCAATCCACCTTCACTGTAATCCTTTTGTAACAGATCTTTCTTGACTCTATGAACAGGTGAATTCCAAATAAATGTAAAAATAAGCTCATGAATCTTTTTCACAAGTTCTTGATTTGGGTTTGGCAATGTAATTATAAGGTGATTAAGGACAGGTAAAATCAGAGTTTTCACAACTGTAATTTTACCAATTACTGTAAGATTTCTTTTAGACCATATTTTAATTAGATTTTTTATCTGCAAAACTCTCTCACTATAATTGATGTCTAAAACTTTTTTAAATCTACTAGCAATAACCCCTGAACAAATTTTGTATACAGTATTAAGTAAGGAGATTGGTCTCCAATTTTTGAGTAAATGCCTTGGTTTATTGTCTTTTGGTAAGCATGTAATGATTCCCTGCCTTTGAGTCACTGATAAATGTCACAAGTTTGACCCATAATTTAAAGATTTCACAACAAAAGCTTTCAAATCCTTCCAGAAAAACTTTAAAAAATCTGTTGAAAAACCATCTGACCCTGGTGATTTATTATTATTCATTTTCTGTAAAGTAATGCTAGCTTCATTAATAGTTATCTCCCCTTCTAAATCCAACTGTTCATCCACAGATAATTTATTAAAATTTAAATCTTTCAAATCTCTTTCTTAATCACTCAGTTTACACCCATTGCCAATAGTATCCTTATTTTTGTATAAATTTTCATAAAAGTATTTTGTCTCCTTTAAAATATCAAATTGGTTTGTAATAATTTTCCCATCATCCTTTTCGACTTTGGGAATTATTTTGCTTGTAAAATTTTTTGATTCAAGACCACAAAAATACTTTGTAGGTTTTTCACCTTTTTCAATCCACTGCACTCTAGAGCGTATAAATTTACCCCTAATCTTTTCTTTTCTTATACTTTCTAATTCTTGTTTTTTTATTTCTAAGCTATGTAATAAATTTTCTTCCAGTTTAGCTTCTAATATTTCAATATCACATAATAAATCTTTTTCCTTTTTATCCCTTTGTTTTTTCTTATAGCTTGAATAAGATATGGTTTTACCTCTAATTTCTAACAACAAAGTTTCAAGAAACAACTGACTATTTACTGTAAAATGGAGATCATCGTTACTAATCTCATGTATATTATCAAAATTATAAACCAATGCACCATACTGCTTTTTAACATTTAAAATCTTATCTTTAACTATATTTATGTATTCAATATCATAAAGTAATGAATTATTGAATTTCCATAGACCTTTACCTCGAACAAAAGGATTAAATTCAAATTCCAACACTATCATGGAATGATCTGAACGATAACTAAGTTCAATTTTACAGTTTCTTAAATTGATCAACATACAGTCTGGAATAAGAAAAAAATCAAGACGTGCTTGTTTGAATGGTGATTTTTTTCTCCAAGTGTATCTGTGTAGATCAGGAAAGAGTTCTCTGAAGGGGTCCACAAGGGACCAGTGATCTATAATTTCTAAAACTCTGGCATTGGGATTATTAACATGTAAATAATTACAGTAATCAATACATGGATCTAATACTAAATTAAAGTCACCACAATGTATGTAACTTTCATTTCCAAAATCTTCAATAACATTCATAATCTGATCATAAAAACCAGGACTGTCTACATTAGGTCCATATAATGACACAAGTGTAAGTTTCTGTTTATCTATTATAACATCTAATGCTAAGTAATTGCCATTCAAGTCTTTTTTTTCTTTAAGCACTTTAAATTCAAAATTATTATTAAACATGATTGATACTCCTCGTGAATTCGAGGAAAAAGGAGAGAAAAAACAGTCAAAACCCCACATGGATCTGACAGCATTCTCAATTACAGTAGTAAAATGCGTATCTTGTAAGCAGTAAATATTATGATTTTTTGTTTTCAGTAAATTAAACACATCTTTTCTTTTTGCACTATCTCGCAAACCCTGGCAATTTATTGTTAAAAGTTTCAGAGATCCCATAATGAGGTAAATACATTTACACTATACATGTACATACATATATCGATATTCACATAATATTGAGAACACATATTCATCAGGCAAACAAACAAATGTTTTTGAAAACTATTATCTATAAGTAATTGTTGAAATACTGAATAAAAACATAAATATAAAATTAAGATAACTTGCATCGTTTTAAACTTGAAGTATAGTACAATTTTTGCAAATTCTAGAGTTCTTATTTCCTTTTTTTGTTAAATTTATACATGTATAAAAAGATTTCTAAATAATGAAACTTTTTTTCACATTTTTCCCAAATTTACAACTTTAGAAATATTTTTTCCACAAATGTTAACGCCCAGACCTAAATTGTCTGAGTCTAAAGTTAATGCCATCATACATCCCAAACTTTATCTGTTCTCCACATTCTGTTCTACCATACACACCACAATTAAAATACCAAACCTGTTCAAAATGATTGCTCTTCTCCAGCCTATGAATTAGCTCCATATTTCTTTGTGTGACATCATCAACAAATTTCACTTTCCCATTCAATTGCTTCCTAACACGCATGACACTTCTCTTCACATCACTATTAAAGAAGCGCACAATAAGTGGACTTGGCTCATGTACAGCTGGTAACCTATGGATTGCCACAACATCTCTTTCTTCTAAACTAACATTCAGATCCTTTTTTACCATTTCAATGAAATCCTTGCGAAGGTTTTGTCTATCTCTCCTTGGAAAGTTAAAAACTTTGATATTTTTTTTCTGGAATATTGTTCGTTATAGTTGCTGCTTAAATTGGCTATCTTGGCAACTTTAGCTGTTTCTGCCAGGTCTGTCTTAATAGGTGTTATATGAGAGGACATTGCATCAAGTCGTTTTTTTCAGGTTCTCATTTTCAATAGATAACGCCTCTGCTTTCTCTTCCATCTCTTTTTCAATTTTAGTAATTTTGTCATTTAACTTTTTTTCCAGTGATGACTCAAACTTACTGAACAATTTCTTTACAATTCCAGTAACAAGATTTTCTAAGTCTGAAGTCTTGACAAGGTCTTTTGTAACGTCAATCAAATGCTCTTTTGTGGTTACATCCCTCAAGCTAAATTTTATTTCATCAAGGTCTTTTTGAAAGTTAATAAGTCCTGATAAATCTAGACTAGTGTTTGAGTCATTAGAAACTTCAGAGTGAGTTCTTTTTGCCCTAGGTTCTTTTTCATCTTTGTTGTCCTTTTTAGATGCTAATAAAGTCTGAACACTCCTTACAGTTTTACTATGTGAAGGTTTAGTAGAAGTTTTATTTAAAGTTTTACTGCCTCCAGGCATAATGACCAATAGGTGTGAGTATAAATCAAAAGTTGAAACTATTTTCCTTATATATAATATATAATAAAGTCTTTAAGGAAAAAGTCATTAATTTCACAATTTTCACATGAATAAATCCATTTTCAGGTAAATCATTCCAATATGAATCACATAATCACAAAAATTTGTACATCCAAACTTGATTAACAAAGAATTTTGCAAAAATTGCAAGAGCTGACTTTTACAGTGTTAACAGCTCGGCGGCCATCTTAATCAGGAAAGACTCTTACACAACGGAAGTTAGTACCAGCAGGAACGATAAATTTAAATAGCGATTTTAAAGTTTACCACTTAAACATTTTATCTTTTAACTGTAAAAATATTGAAACCTGTGATCAATTATTCTCTGAAATTCTTTTTAATCTATGATATTATGTTGCTGCAAGAACACTGGCTATTCGACTGTCAGCTACCACTTTTAGATAATATTCATATTTATTCTAATGGTATTGGAAAGTAGTTGATTCCGATGATCCGCTACCACCTACCCACTTACCAAGAGGATACGGTGGGGTTTGCATTTTATGGAAAAAGACTATCGATCACAAAATGACTAAGGTAGACTGTACTAATAACAGAATTCAATGTATTGAAATAACAAATACATGTGGTAAAGACATTCTAGTGATTTGCGTTTATATGCCATGAACGGATAATAAAGTTGAAAAATTGATTGAATTTCTAGATTGTACTGAACAACTTCACTCGCTCTGCTCTCAATACAATAACACACATCATATTGTTATAGGTGGCGATATAATCGAAAATATAATTGATAAAAGTGAATCAAAACGCTACGAAGCATTAATGGATGACCACTGCTTATATACAAAAGATATGGGCCGAACATTCATAAACTATAAGCATGAAGAAATATCCTCTTTTGATTACATATAACTAGATAAAGAGCTGTTTAAGGTTTTTTTTTCGTATACAAAAAAACTTGTCCCCGGGAGAGGAGATAACTAATCATTTACTAATGTACTGTTTATATATATATTTCAGGTATCAGTCATCCTTATTATTAAAGATATAAACCTAGGAAGATGTTGACTCTCATTTATGACTGATACTCAACTAACAGCTTAACCACAGTGAATTTACAATGCCAGTTCTACAGTGCCCTTTAGACGGCTGTAATTGGATGATTTGCAGTGACTACTTCACATATAACAGTAATGATTATGTAGTTATTGTTGACAGGTATTCAAACTGGCCAATGGTATACAATTCTGAATCAGGTGCAGAAGGACTTGTCAAGACTTCGTGAGACTTTCGTGACATTTGGCATCCCAGAGGAGTTGACGTCTGATGGAGGTCCACAGTTCATAGCAGGGAAGACTCAAGAGTTTTTAAAAGCCTGGGGAGTTCGTCATAGACTTTCATCAGTCGCAAACCCACACGCTAACTGCAGGGCTGAGATAGCGGTAAAGACAGTAAAACGCATGCTGGTGGACAACGTTACTGCTGTTGGATCTCTGGATGTTGAAAATTCCAGAGAGCTTTACTGATGTACATAAATTCGATTGACTCAGAGACAAAAGCATCACCAGCATCGATTCTGTTTGGACGACCCATTCGGTATGCCATTCCCATACTGATGGTAAGATATTCTCCACATGAAACATGGACTGAGTTAATGTCTCATCGAGAGATGGCTCTTGCCAAACGTCATTCAAGGGAACATGAACGGTGGAATGAACACTCATCATCTGCCAACACTACAGATTGGAGATCATGTATAAATTCAAAACATGGTACGCAACCATCCCAGGAGATGGGAACGTACAGGAACAGTTGTTGAAGTACGCCAATACCACCAGTATGTTATACGTGTAGATGGCACAGGCCGAGTAACTATCTGCAACCGCCAACACCTTCGAAAATTCATTCCTTTTCAAACCAACCAAACACAAGGTACTTTGATGGCACTAACTGCAGTTCAACATCAAGAAGTGATCTTGAGCTCTCCAACTACATCCAAGACGACACAGCCACAAGTACCCAAGATTCCAGTGTCTTTATCACCATTAAAGAATCTTAGGTCAACCAGCTGCATTGAATGAGACACCAATTATAGTCCCCACTCGAAAACCGGCGACTCAGACTCAGACAATTCAACAGCCTACACAAATAGATTTGGACCAGTCAATCCACCACACCCCTGAACCAGATGTACATTCTATGTCTAGGATACCACGTGCTCTATCCCGTCTTCAGCCACACAATAAGGAACTATTGACACCACGAAGACCGAGCCGCCGCAACACAACAGAACATAACATTGATGAATCAGGAACTGATTAATGAATTATGCACAGACATTGATAAGTGAGTCTAGAGACTTTGCGTTTAAAATTGTGAAAGGACATCATACGTTTAATCTTGTTCGCGTCCGGTGGACTTTAACAGAACATTCCTGAAGATTTATTTTCTAATAGACTTGACTTTATTTGTTAAAGTTATAAACCTAGGAAGATGTTGACTCTCATTTAATAGACAAGAAATTTTAGATGCTAGAACTAAACATGATCAAATATTTTACAAGTTACTTGGTAAAAAAAAGGAAAGCCGAAGAATTGTATCTCCGAACTGAATGAACAAGATAATATTTATAAATCTGACAATGAAATTATAGTTGGATAGAAACATCATTTCAATAAATTAGCTCAACCAGCAAATGATCCTGAATATGACGATGAATATTACAAACAGCTAGCATTAGATCTAGACAATATTATTGATACATGTAACAATCAAACTATTATCATCTCTGTAACTGAAAAAGATGTTCAAGATGCCATAAATAGATTCAAAATAAACAAATCTCCAGACATTTATAGCATATCCTCTGAAAATATCAAATATGGTGGGGAAAAGCTGCAAACAGTTATAACAAATATGATAGTATCATCATTCAAATTAGGATTAATACCTGAAATACTCAAAATGGGTCTCCTCACTCCTGTATTCAAGAAGAAAGGAAGTAACAAGAACGCCACCAACTATAGAGGGATTACTATCATGCCAATACTGCTGAAACTAATTGAGTATGTAGCAGAGGCTAAGGTCCAATCTTAAATATTGAAAGAACAACATAGGCTACAAAGAGGATTTACTGAGAACTCAGCTCCAATGAACTGCTCCCTCTTTATAGAAGAATTTATCAGAGAATGCAGGGATGCTGGTAAAATACTATATATAGCTCTTCTAGATGCTAATTCGGCATTTGATGTGGTAACGCATGAGAGTATCCTAAGAAAGCTATACATAGAAGGTGTAGACGGACTTCTATGGAAACTTATACATAGTCTTCACATGGACTCTAGCAGTGTAGTTAAATTTAATGGTCTAATATCTGAACCATTCTCAATATGTCAAGGCGTAAAACAAGGTGGTATACTGATCGGTGACCTGTACAAGCTGTACATCAACAATCTCCTAACAGATATCGAGCAGTCAGGATTGGGAGCAAAAAAAGGGTCCATTTGTTGCGCAGCTCCGACTTGTGCAGATGATGTGGCACTAATGAGCGACAACCCCGATGAATTACAGGTACTTATTAACATGGCATACAACTACAGTCGAAGGGAGAGATATAAGCTTCAACCAGTGAATAGTGTTATTCTACCAGTATATCCAAATCTTAGAAAACAGCAAGAACCTTCCTTTCCATGGAGTATAGGTAACTCAATAATGCCAATAGTTAGCCAAACAACCCATATGGGGGATTTACGCACATCAAAACCAGATCATCCTAATCCGTTGTATGAAAACTAGAAACACTAGACAAGCCATGTACAGTCTTATGCCAGCTGGTTTGCATGGGGAAATGGACTGGACATACAATCCTTACTACATATATTTAACATCTATGTCATTCCTGTACTTCTGTACGGCCTGGAATTAGTAACTCCTACTGGAAAAAAACTTGGATATTATTGACATATTCCACAAAAAATGTATTAAGCAATTACTTTCTTTACCAACAAGTACAGCTTCGCCCGCCATATACATTCTTTCTGGACAACTACCAATAGAGGGCAAAATACATAAAAAGATCTTATCATTATTTGGAAATATATCTAGACAACCACATGATAGCTTAGAAAAACAAATTGCATATAGACAACTACTTATGAAAACGGATGATGGTCACAGCTGGTTTATTATTGTTAAAACGATTCTAGCGAAATACAACTTACCATCAGCTTTACATCTATTAGACAGTCAAATTCAAAAATTAAAATAGAAGACCATGGTAAATAAAGAAGTATCAAAGTATTGGAAACATTATATCGAGGTTCATTGTAAGCTGTACCCCTCACTAAAGTATTTAAATAGTCAATATACAGGGAAGACACATGTATTAGTAAACCTATCTGCTAGTAATTCCATGCAAGAGGCTATGGAAATACCCGTAAAATTAAGAATAGCAACAGGAAGTTATATGTTCATGGCTGACAGAACAAGGCATTCAAAAAAGAAAGGACTATTGGCAACTTGTCCTTTGCCCCAAACATCAGATGAAACCTTAGAACATTTCTTACTGCTTTATCCTACACTGTCGAACCAGAGAAAATCAATCTTAAGCAATATCCAAATGCTACACGAAAAGTTCAGTATTCAATTCAAAAACAACGGTAGCGAAGTAGGCCTTATCCAAGTGATAGTTGATTCAAGCACAAATAGATTACTGGAACCCAGTTGTGACAATTCAATTTTAATGGACATAGAATTTCAATCAATGAGACTATGCTTTCTACTATACACAAGCAGGTCATGAATTCTCAATGATATCGATCGAACATGAAGTTAGATAAAGAGACACCTTGAGCGTGGGTTACGCCACACTCTACGGACACAACTGTCAACTACGAAGCGACCTCAACATTTTTGTCAACATTAATGCAAAATGAGCGTGGATAACGCCTTCTAATGCAAACATATACTTCAACACAACAAAAGCGTGGATCTCGCCACACTTTACTGAAGAGGCTTTATGTCATCGTTTATCACAGAGTAAGCGGGGATCTCGCCACACTTTATTGAAACTTACTACAACTCAGCCCAATAAAGTCCTATGAAGCAGTAAGCGTGGGTACGTGGCCATCCCAAACAGAAAAATAAATGAACAAATTGCTTTCAAATCGTATCCAAATCTCTTTCAAATCTTGATTTTGCGATTTGTTAGTACCATTCGCTTGCGATGCATTAAACAAATCATAAACAAATCAGAATTTTCAAAATTCCATAAAACTGATTTCTTTGCAATTTTTTTCTATTGTATGATTTGTAAGCAATTTGTTTCTGTTTTAGTGTGATTTCGTTATGATTTGTTTACTTAGAATATCTTATGAAATGATTTGAAAGAGATTTGTTAACTTTGTAAGCTAGAATGGTGTGATTTCGTTATGATTTGTTAACTTAGAATATCATATGAAATGATTTGAAAATGATTTGTTAACTATGTTAGCTAGAATGGTGTGATTCATTGATGATTTGCTACAATGAATTAAATGTTAATGCATTTCAATTTTCTTTGTTTATCTATCTCTCTAACTTCCGGTTGAGGTCAAATTCAAATTTCAAATACTGTTCTATATTTACTGAACAAAGAAGGTTGCAAGATGAGGAGTTTTATTGAGTTTATGAAAGATGACGGTGGTAAAGAATCTCTTTATTTATAATTTCACATATTCAACTTATACTATTCAAACGTTAACCTTTAAAATTTAGAAACTGTGCATTTCAGGATCTCATTATCATCATGATAATTTTGTACTGTAAGGATTAATTTTCAAAATAAAAATGTGTAAAAGATGTGTAAACAGAATGAAACATTCATTTAAAGACTGGCTTCCAAAGAGAGCAGACATGATACACTGGCAAGTTTAATTTTAATTGTGCATGATGTTTACTGACCAGGTCCCGGGCAAAATGGGCAAAGCTATATTACAATATAGCAGAATTGGACCAAGATATGGATAATAGAACATAGGGGTCAAATGCAGTTTTTGGCCTGTATCTCAAAAACAAAGCAATAAGGGCAAATCTGACATGGGATAAAAATGTTCATTAGGGTAATATCTATCAGTCCTGAAATTTTCAGATGAATCAAACAACTCATTGTTGGGTTGCTGTCACTTAATTGGTAATTTTAAGGAAATTTTGCAGTTTTTGGTCATTATCTTGATTATTATTTTAGATAAAGATAACCTGTAAACAGCAAAAATGATCAGCAAAGTAAGATCTACAAATAAGTTAATATGACCAAAATGCAATTGAGGGGTTATTTTGTCCTTTAATGACATTTTTTCACAATTTGTTCATCATATTTGCTAACTTTAAAAAATCTTCTCCTCTAAAACTACTCAACTAAATTCAACCAAACTTCAACTGAATGATCAGTAGGGTGTATAAAATAAAGTTTGGCTAAAAATAGAACTCAGGATAAAATGCAGTTTTTGGCTTATATCTCAAAAACTCCAGCATTTAGAGCAAATAAGACAAGACGTTAAATTGTTTATTAGGTCAAGGTCTACCTGTCCTGAAAATTTTCAGCCGAATTGGGTAACTGGTTGTTCAGGTATAATGCCCCGGAATTGATGATTTTAAAGACATTTTGCAGTTTTTGGTTATTATCTTGAATATTATTATAGATACAGATAAACTGTTAATAGCAAAAAGTTAAGCAAAGTAAGATTTACAAATAAGTTAATTTGACCAAAATTGTCAATTGATCCCTTAAGGAGTTATTGCCCTTTAAAGACTTTTTTCACAATTTGTTCATCATGTTGACTTAATTTTAAAAATCTTCTCCTTTGAAACTGCTGTATCAATTTCAGCCAAACTTAGGCTAAATGAGTTTCAGAGTATCTAGTATATTTTTTTTATTTCATTTCCTTGTATGTCAAGAAACATACCTCCTATGGCTAAAATAGAACATAGGAGAAAATGATTTTTTTTTGCTTTTGAAGAAAATAGGACGATTCAAAGAACATTTAAATAAATTGAAAAGCCAAAATAATCATTGATGAGAGATTTAACCAAAAAAATTAAGGTGAGCGATTCAGGCTCTTGAGAGCCTCTTGTTTTGTTTGAAATCCAACTGATTTTGTCAATTTCACCAAAATCCCTTATATTGACCCTTTCGGGATGTGAAAGTCAACGTGTTAGAAATAAACTTCGACAAAAACAGCTCTGTTTAACTTTCTCACATGTCTTTAAGGCAACTTAAAACAATTATTGGTTAGAAACCATGAACTTTATAATTAGGGCCAAATATGGCACTTACCGAACTTACTCCTTTGCCAAAAAATTTAGGTTAATAAACTTCATTGGAAATTTGCCAATATAAAATGTTGCATTGGAGGTATCTTTCTTTGTCCAGAATAGTAGTTAAATTAACTTAATCATGACTGTATGACATTTTATATTTCATGATGTATTTAACTCAGTAGTTATTATTGAAAACTCCATAAGAAATTTGAATTGAGTTCTTTTTGGAATAAGGGAAAAGGGGAGGTGAAAAAAATTGGTGGGGTTCAATTATTCTTAATTCAGATTTCAGAAATGAAAAAGAAAACTTCTTCAAATATCAAAGGATTAATATTCAACAGCATACTGAATTGCTCAAAAGCAAAAAAAACATTTTAAGTTCATTAGACCACATTCATTCTGTGTCAGAAACCTATGCTGTGTCAACTATTTAATCACAATTCATATTCAGAGCTGTATCCAGTTTGAATGTTGTGTCCATACTAGCCCCAACCGTTTAGGGTTCGACCTCTGAAGTCGTATAAAGCTGCCCCCTAAGGGGAATCTGGTTCAGTTTATTGTCACTCAAAATACTAAAAAAAAATATATTTAGAATGTGGGTTTCTTGCAGTCTATATGTCTGTAAGACAAGGTTCAGCCAACTTTAACTTCATTTCATGGATCAGTAGTCAATGTTCAAATTAGTTTCATTTCTCAGATACAGTTAATCGTAGGTAAACTATATTTGGTGTATTGAATGATTGTTAGGTGTACATGTCAGTCTAGCAGGTGTCATCTTAACTTGACCCTGTATTCATGGTTTATTGGTCAATGTTAAGTTTTTGTTTTTAGTTGTATTCTGTTTAATTTCTTATATTGTCGGCAATTAGTCAACTATATTTGGTGTTTTGGTTTCTGTTGAGAGTGAAGTACTTCTGTAAATTCAGAAATTATTGCAATGTTTTAATAATTGCGATAAATGTCACAGGGTTGTAATCGCAATATATAATTTGAACTCATATTTTGAAATTTGTTATATGAATTAAAAAAATATGTTTCTCAATATCGTCAAAATTTATATCAGATTAGAGTCTAAAATGGAAAAATTGCAATAATAAATGCATGTAATAATTTCTGAATCATCAAATTAGAGGACATTTGAAATTCACTGTTTTTATGCATGCAGTAATAAAGAGCAAAGAATGGTCAGGTCAAATATTCCTTATTGATATGAAGTGGATGGCAGCAATACCGTTGAACTGTATACAACTGATTGTTAAATAAATGTCATGAAAAGCCTATCATCCATTCTAAATGCACATCTTCTAAAAATATACAATAACAATAAGAATAACATGAATGTATTACTTAACTTTATTTTCAAATAAATATTGCATATCAATGTGTTTTTACAACAGAAATATCACATAGTACTGAATACCTACACATAAATAAAACTGACAGAATTATTTTTATGCCGTACATATACATTTCCTTCCATACAGTTATATCTATCCCACACTGTAAACATATATAGAAATCATCTATTATTTAAGGTAGATTAAACGTAAACTTCCAATTTGGATTGTAAATTGGTTGTACACAATCTGTCTACTTCCTTGCTAAAAATTGCAAATTTTGAGACAGATCAGCAATCTATGTGAAAGATTGATAATTCAAATAAGGAAAAATAATTAATTAATTGCAGTATTTTAACTGTTTTAACAAATAAAAATATTTTTTTCTGTAAAAAATCAATTGTTTAACCTAGCCATTTAAGGGGAGTTAACCCTTAGAGTAAAAATTATATGTTATTTCAAGTTTCTATCTCATAGATTTCTTTTATTCACAAAACAATTTTTCTTCATACATGGTATATGCAGAATATAATCACTCTTGCACGACTTGTAACTTAAAAAATAGCATGTTGACCCATGCTGTATTTTTCTTGAAAAAAGGACAGTAAAATCTACATTTTTGGAAAAGTAAAAGATTTTTTTTATCTGAATGACTATATACTGTTGATCCTTCTTAAAGGATCAAAACCTGACTCAAGCAAAAAAATCAATCTGGTTGAGATGACTAACGATAATCTATAACTATTTGTAATGCAATATTAAGAGATGGAGGGATCCTTCATTTCTTTATAAAGATTTTTAAGAATTTTTTTTTAATTTGAAAATAATGCTTATTCTGTTAGAAAAATATCTGGTGAAAATTATTCTACTTTTATATTTTTCTGTTATTTCTTTATACCATTTTTACTGAGCATATTTTATTTCTTGGATCAGTATTTTATTTTTACCCTTTATTTTTAAGTTGTTCTATATACTTTTGCCTACCCTCCAGCATTTTTTTTTATTTATATATTCTCTATTCTGTAAACACCATAAATGCCCTCAATAATACCTAACACACGATGAGACAGTAATAAAAAAAAAGCCATGAGCTGATACATTTTTTGGTACACTCCAAAATAAGCAATAATGATTGTACACATGCAATAGAAGAGATATTAAAATTATAAATCTTGGTAAAGGTTAAACATGAAAAAAAAATCTCAGCAAAATAATATGGTCTTAGATGTAATAGTAAAATGGCCAATGATAATTCTTGATTTATTTAGTGAGACAGAATGTTCTATGGGACTGCAAAATACAAACTTTTTAATGAAGTCTACGATAAAATACTGTAAATTCAGAAATTAATGCGCGGTTTTTATTATTGCGACTCAGTTGTAAACGCAATAATTTAAACTCGCATTTTGAAATATTTTATATGATTTTAACAGGATTTTTTCTCAAAATCGTAAAAATTAAAATCGCATTTAAGTCTAAAGTGACAAAATCGCAATAATAAATGCATGCAATAATTTCTGAATTTACAGTAGTAAAATGGACTATGATAATTATTGATTTACTGAGCGAGACAAAATGTTGGGACTTGAAATTATAAACTTTTTAATGATGTTGAATTTATCTAAATAATACTGAAGATAGCAAACTATAAAATCATTGTAAATTATAAATTGTCATTTTCTAGAATATCACGTTTCTTAACAATGACTCAAAAAATAAATTGCAAAGTTATATATTTACACTGAAAAAATCAAATACGAAAGGTTTTCAGTGTATTAAAATTTCACTTCAATGGTATTTAAGGGCATACGATACAGTTTTGATCCTGTATTTAGTTCGATGAAATTTTCCATATGGACTAATTTTTGTCTGATTAAATCAAATATGTAATAAAAAATATACCTTCATGTGCTACTCTTTGAGTTAAATGAGGTCGAAATTTGGTATATTTGCTCAAAATATGGATTTGTGGCCGAATTTTCCTTTTTAAAGAAAGTCAAAGCTTTTTTTGTTTAAAG
The DNA here is from genome assembly GCA_019925275.1 of Mytilus edulis. NCBI lineage: Eukaryota > Metazoa > Mollusca > Bivalvia > Mytilida > Mytilidae > Mytilus > Mytilus edulis. The sequence goes on along the minus strand of CM034354.1, from coordinate 109,422,512 downwards.
ATAAACTGAAATTGTTTTTTGTTGAATAATTTGTAATTTTATAAATATCTTAAAAATTAATGCATTTTTTATTCAAAAATAACTCATATTTGTCAAATGGTCATGTAATCATACGTTTTTTGATTGAGTTAAGTCTACCGATTGATATTTTATCGTATGTTTTTATATGTTGTGATGTTATGCTATTGTTTCAGAAAAGGGAGAAGGTTTGGGCCCATTAAAACGTTTAATCCCGCTGCAAATGTTTGCACCTGTCCTAAGTCAGGAATCTGATGTACAGTAGTTGTCGTTTGTTTATGTAATATATACGTGTTTCTCGTTTCTCGTTTTGTTTATATAGATTAGACCGTTGGTTTTCCCGTTTGAATGGTTTTACACTAGTTATTTTGGGGCCCTTTATAGCTTGTTGTTCGGTGTGAGCCAAGGCTCCGTGTTGAAGGCCGTACTTTAACCTATAATGGTTTAATTTTTGAATTGTTGTTTGGATGGAGAGTTGTCTCATTGGCACTCACACCACATCTTCCTATATCTATGAATTGAGAAAAAACACCATTTTTTGCTGTCTATTTATCAAAATTAATAAAATTGCACTATTTACAGTTTAATAACATTTGGTCCATATTATCTTCCTGCAAAATGAAACAAAATGTTGTTTTAAAAATAGGGGTCAATGCACTCGTTTTCAAATTAAATCAGTTTGAATGATCAAAATCAGTTTACCGATATGTCACAGTTTGATGTCGCAAAATTACATTTTACATTAGCAACATCATTACCTCCCCTTTAAATGTATCGTATGCCCTTAAAGTGATTACATGAAAAAGACATACTGTAAATTCAGTAATTTTTGGGATGCTTTTATTATTGCAAAAAATGCAACAAGGTTATTACCGCAATAATTTAAACTTGCATTCTGAAATTCTTTTAAATGAATAAAACAGGATTTTCTCAATATTTCAAAATTAAAATAGCATTTTGCTCAAAAATTACAAAATTGCAATAATAAATGCACACACAATATTTTCTGAATTTACAGTAATCTTTCTGTCTGGTTAAAATTACCAGTTGGCTTTCATTAAACCTTTTTCAAATTGATAAGCATTTGCACATATGTCATGAAGATCTATAAAACATTAAAAACAAACAAACAAAACTTCATAACAAATCTTAACAATATCTAATTGTATAAATAAACCAATTTTTTAAGACGTTTCGGCCATAAGCCTTCTTTAGTTAACAATATCTGTCAGCTATTATAATCATACATAAAATAGCAAATTAACAAGTTGAAAAATAAAAAGGTCATTGTTTATGTATACAATGATTAACATTGAGACAGAACATCCACATGGAAGACTGGTTTCTATAGCACTTATACTGGTACCCATCAACAAACAAATCTAAAAATAAAAAATACAATAAATTACTAAATGATATTGTTGATTAAACATGGAAATTAAAAATAATTTGCTTTGATAATTATGTGATGCAAGTTAATTGTCATCCTAGTTTAAATACAAAAAGGTTTTGAAAATGTTAATCACTCAACACTATGTCTTTATCTCACAAATTCCTCAATAAGAGTTGTCTCCCCAACGATATACAGTCATAGTGCCTATCAATATAAAGGTTCACATCAATTATCATAACCTTTACAAACCAGGAACTTGGGGATACTTTTTGACTGTGAAATAATAGAAAATAACCTATATATGCCTGACCCAAGTCAGGAGTCTGTAATAGAAAATAACCTATATATGCCTGTCCCAAGTCAGGAGTCTGTAATAGAAAACAACCTATATATGCCTGTCCCAAGTCAGGAGTCTGTAATTCAGTGGTTGTCTGTTGCTGTGTGTTATATAAATATTTGGTTTTTGTTAATTTTTTTTGTATATAAATCAGACAGCTAGTTTTCTTGTACCAATTTTTTACATTTGTCATTTCAGGGCGATTTATATTGTTGACCTAAATAAAAAAAAATTTAAACAATTGGTACAAGAAAACTAGCGGTCTGATTTATTTTTTCTATTAAATTAAAATTTCTGTGTCATTTGTGGAGAGTTGTCTCATTGGCAATCATGTCCACATCTACTTTATTATACAATACTAAAATCTATGAAATCCTGTATTTAGTATACACACCTAATATATCACTTCATATTGTTTCTCTTCTTTTCTTCTTCTATGGAATCTATGGAATCTGGAGAAAAAAAAAAACTGTCAACATATGAGCTATGTAGCACAGAAATTTACCTTATTAGTGTTATCCAACACACTGGGGGACCAGAAAAATCGTCAGATTAAGCAGGATGTCTGAGTAATCATGTTTCTTCTTCAAGGATAGGCATATTTTAGGACCATGAAAATGTGTTAGTTAAGGATGTTGGAAATAAACTCATTAAAGATATCCGGATTAAATTTTGAATTTATGCCAGATGCGTGTTTTGTCTGCAAAAAGACTCATCAGTGACACTTGAATCCAAATAAGTTAAAAAGGCCAAATAAAGTACAAAGTTGAAGAGCATTGAGGACCAAAATTCCTAAAAGTTTTGCCTAATACAGCAAAGGTAATCTATTCCTGAGCTAGAAAAGCCTTAGTATTTCAAAAATTCTAAAGATTTGTAAACAGTAAATTAATAAATATAACCATATCAATGATAATTCATGTCAGCACAGAAGTGCTGACTTCTGGACTGATGATACCCGCAGGGAATTGAAACTCCACCCTAGGTTACACTGTATAAGTACATGCATAAGACTTTAAATAGTTTTGGAACTTTCAAATACAAAAATAAAACACAAATGATGGTCTTATATTTGGGTTCTTATATCAACCTTATTTTTTAAGTCACAGATTTGCATTTAGAATTTTTTAAACCAGAAACAGGTCAATAGATGTATTAATATTCAGTACCGAGGAGAAGGTGTTTATTTCAAATAAAGTCTCATTTGATTATTTCCCTGGTCAAGTAAGACTCAGTTATCTCTGCTGGTGGACTATCAGTCCCTGAGGGTATCATCAGCTCAGTAGTCAGTACTTTGATATTTAGTACCGAGGAGTACGTGTTTATTTCAAATATAGTCTCATTTGATTATTTCCCTGGTCAAGTGAGGCCCAGTTACCACTGCTGGTGGACTATCAGTCCCTGAGGGTATCATCAGCTCAGTAGTCAGATGTATTGATAATCAGTACTGAGGAGAAGGTGTTTATTCCAAATAAAGTCTCATTTCATTATTTCCCTGGTCAAGTAAGGCCCAGTTATCTCTGCTGGTGGACTATCAGTCCCTGAGGGTATCATCAGCTCAGTAGTCAGTACTTCTATACTGATATGATTTTACAAACTTTACTAAAATTGACTGTTTAGAAATTTAGAAATTATTAGAAACTAAGGTTTCTACTCCCTCAGGCAAAGTTGACTTAAAATGAAATTGGCTATCAATTTTAGGTATTTTTGTCATATAACTCTTTATTTTCGGTACTTATACATCCTTGGATTTCAAATGTTTGGCTTTATGCGTTCCTGATAAAGGTAAATCCAGAACAGCACTTCCGACGCATCCAAATTATTAAATGTGTTGTTTTCAATTTTTTTTAAATATAGGGGCCCCTTAGTATGCGACCTAGGCTACTTAGATATTTATGAATCAGCAAATTATTGACTAACAAGAATGTGAAATATTACGGTACATACCAACAGAGACATTGTCATAGTCATGTTCAGTGTCAGATTTATCGGGACTCAAGTTGTTCAAGTTAACGTTCAACTTCTCTTTAAACAGAAAATCTTTTTTACTAGGAACAAATTCTTCATAACCATTTTCTTCTGCAACCACGGCAACTGTTAATCATAAACAAAGATCATACATATATTTATTATTTAAGCAGATATGGATATAATGACTATCAACAAATATTTATAGATTATCGTTGATCATCTCAACGAGATTGATTTTCTTGCTTGAGCCAGGAAGGCGAAAGGGAGAAAAGCAATCAAGTTGAGATGACCAATGATAATGTGTTTATTGTTATTTTACCTATGACGACGTGTAAAATTCAAATCAGTTTTATTAGCAACGTCACATGCCTACTGCGTTTCTAGCATTTTCCCATCTCAAGCAAGTAGCATGATATGAAAAAGTATTATTAAAAATCTAAATAAAAAGAAAATCTTCAAACAGTAATTGTTATTGAAATTTTGAGTATTAGTGGTAAAATGATAAATGATAATGATACATCCATTCTCATTTTAACATTTATTCAACCTACCATTAGAAAGGTTTGGATTTCCAAAATCAGCATTTATATTTTTAATGGTGGTATACCGATCGTCAACGCCTTCAGCTACAGACGTACAGGAAGTGGGTCTATCTGTACAGTTGTTATGGCAACCGTCTGTTGATGCTGATGTTGTGAAGTTTGGATTATTTATTCCTGATATCTCTGCAAAAGAAGATAACATTTTATAAGTAAGTCATATCTACTGAGGCTGAGAACTGAGGTTAATATATTTTATTTATAAGTATGTCATACATCTACTGAGGATTATATATTCCTTTTCAACATGTGGATTCATTATTCATTGGATACCAATTTTTGTGTATTTCATAGATACATGTGAACCATGAAATTACAATAACACAATGAGATGTGGTGACAGTTGCCAATAAAACACCTATCCAACAAATAACTAATAATGTTAATGAAAGCATGTTTGGTTAAAGAAACTTTTTTTTCTAAGAGCTTAGAGTAGCTAAATTTTTTTTAAAGACTTGGTGAGTAATTCAAATTCTAAATATCTAACTGTTGGGGTAGAGATCTTTTATAGCACATCAGATAAAGTGGTTGAATTTGCTTCTCGATTGATTTGTAAATTGTAGGCAATCCTGATCCTTCTTTTTCAATGATCATGTGATGTGGGGGTGTCAAATGAAGTAGAAGCATAAGACGCTGAGTTGTCGAAGTAGTCACTACTGTCATCACTAGCCAGTCAACACTGAGGTTGTGAGTTCAAGGTTCACTGGAGTCCAATCTCAATTGACCAGGTTTGTCAGATTCCTTATAAAAGGTCAGTGTCCTTCACTGGACACTCTTCGGCTTCCTCCACCAATAAAAAATTGTCGCCACAAAAAAGCCCAAAAGTGGCCCTTTAAAGTGGCCTTGAAACGCCAATCAATCAATGAAATGAAGTTGGACACGGTAAAACTGACAATTTCTGACCTAAAGTATTACTTACTAGACACGGTAAAACTGACAATTTCTGACCTAAAGTATTACTTACTAGACACGGTAAAACTGACAATTTCTGACCTAAAGTATTACTTACTAGACACGATAAAACTGACAATGTCTGACCTAAAGTATTACTTACTAGACACTGTAAAACTGACAATTTCTGACCTAAAGTATTACTTACTAGATCGGTAAAACTGACAATTTCTGACCTAAAGTATTACTTACTAGACATGGTAAAACTGACAATGTCTGACCTAAAGTATTACTTACTAGACACGGTAAAACTGACAATTTCTGACCTAAAGTATTACTTACTAGACATTGTAAAACTGACAATTTCTGACCTAAAGTATTACTTACTAGACACGGTAAAACTGACAATTTCTGACCTAAAGTATTACTTACTAGACACTGTAAAACTGACAATTTCTGACCTAAAGTATTACTTACTAGACACGGTAAAACTGACAATTTCTGACCTAAAGTATTACTTACTAGACACGGTATAAACTGACAATTTCTGACCTAAAGTATTACTTACTAGATCGGTAAAACTGACAATTTCTGACCTAAAGTATTACTTACTAGACACGGTATAAACTGACAATTTCTGACCTAAAGTATTACTTACTAGATCGGTAAAACTGACAATTTCTGACCTAAAGTATTACTTACTAGACACGGTATAAACTGACAATTTCTGACCTAAAGTATTACTTACTAGACACTGTATAAACTGACAATTTCTGACCTAAAGTATTACTTACTAGACACTGTATAACCGATTACTGTGGATTCATTATTATTCCTTGGATACCAATTTTCGTACATTTCGTCGGTGATTAACCACAAAATTAATATTCAACATATTACATATTTTCCTCTAGGCGTGTATACACACTATGGCAAAACCATGAAATTGAATATCCACAAACATGTAAGTTTTACTTGATTCACAAAAATTGGTGCCTACGAAAATAAAATGAATCCACAGTATCTTTAAATGTCCAGTAAATTACTCACCTGATTGTGAACTAGAGAAGTGAACAGAGTTGAGGTACTCACCAGATTGTGAACTAGAGAAGTGAACAGAGTTAAGGTACTCACCTGATTGTGAACTAGAGAAGTGAACAGAGTTGAGGTACTCACCAGATTGTGAACTAGAGAAGTGAACAGAGTTGAGGTACTCACCAGATTGTGAACTAGAGAAGTGAACAGAGTTGAGGTACTCACCAGATTATGAACTAGAGAAGTGAACAGAGTTGAGGTATTCCCCAAATTGTGAACTAGAGAAGAGAACAGAGTTGAGGTACTCACCTGATTGTGAACTAGAGAAGCGAACAGAGTTGAGGTATTCACCAAATTGTGAACTAGAGAAGAGAACAGAGTTGAGGTACTCACCAGATTGTGAACTAGAGAAGCGAACAGAGTTGAGGTATTCACCATATTGTGAACTAGAGAAGTGAACAGAGTTTAGGTACTCACCAGATTGTGAACTAGAGAAGTGAACAGAGTTGAGGTACTCTCACATATTGTGAACTAGAGAAGTGAACAGATTTGAGGTAACATCACCTGATTGTGAACTAGAGAAGTGAACAGAGTTGAGTACTCCCAGATTGTGAACTAGAGAAGTGAACAGAATTGAGGTACTCAAATACCAGATGTGAACTAGAGAGTGAACAGAGTTGATGTACTCACCAGATTGTGAACTAGAGAAGTGAACAGAATTGAGGTACTCACCAATTGTGAACTAGAGAGTAACAGAGTTGAGGTACTCACCTGATTGTGAACTAAGAAGTGAACAGAGTTGAAGTACTCACCTATTGTGAACTAGAAAGTAACAGAGTTGAGGTACTCACCAGATTGTGAACTAGAGTGAACAGAGTTAAGTACTCACCTGATTGGAACTAGAGAAGTGAACAGAGTTGAGAGTACTCACCAGATTGGAACTAGAGAGTTGAACAGAGTTGAGGTACTCACCTGATTGGAACTAGAGAAGTGAACAGAGTTAAGTACTCACCATGATTGGAACTAGAGATTGAACAGAGTTGAGGTACTCACCTGATTGTGAACTAGAAAAGTGAACAAGTTAAAGGTTCTCACCTGATTGTGAACTAGAGATTGAACAGAGTTGAGGTACTCACCTGATTGTGAACTAGAGAAGTGAACAGAGTTGAGGTACTCACTGGATTGTGAACTAGAAGAAGTGAACAGAGTTGAGGTACTCACCTGATTGTGAACTAGAGAAGTGAACAGAGTTGAGGTACTCACTGATTGTGAACTAGATAAGTGAACAGAGTTGAGGTACTACCAGATTGTGAACTAGAGAAGTGAACAGAGTTGAGGTACTCACCTGATTGTGAACTAAAAAGTGAACAGAGTTGAGGTACTAACCAGATTGTGAACTAGAGAAGTGAACAGAGTTGAGGTACTCACCGGATTGTGAACTAGAGAAGTGAACAGAGTTGAGGTACTCACCAGATTGTGAACTAGAGAAGTGAACAGAGTTGAGGTACTCACCTATTGTGAACTAGAGAAGTGAACAGAGTTGAGGTACTCACCTGATTGTGAACTAGATAAGTGAACAGAGTTGAGGTACTCAACCAGATTGTGAACTAGAGAAGTGAACAGAGTTGAGGTACTCACCGATTGTGAACTAGAAAAGTGAACAGAGTTGAGGTACTAACCAGATTGTGAACTAGAGAGGTGAACATAGTTGAGGTACTCACCGGATTGTGAACTAGAAAGTGAACAGAGTTGAGGTACCACCTGATTGTGAACTAGAGAGTGAACATAGTTGAGGTACTCACCAGATTGTGAACTAGAAGAAGTGAACAGAGTTGAGGTACTCACCTGATTGTGACAAACTGAGTGAACACAGATGAACTAGAGGTTGAAGAGTGGTACCACCGGATTGTGAACTAGAAAAGTGAACAAGTTGAGGTACACACCAGATTGTGAACTAGAGAGGTGAACATAGTTGAGGTACTCACCAGATTGTGAACTAAAAATGAACAGATGAGTAAAGAGTAACTAGAGAGGTGAACATAGTTGAGGTACTCACCAGATTGTGAACTAAAGAAGTGAACAGAGTTGAGGTACTCACCTGATTGTGAACTAGAGAAGTGAACAGAGTTGAGGTACTCACCAGATTGTGAACTAGAGAAGTGAACAGAGTTGAGGTACTCACCTGATTGTGAACTAGAGAAGTGAACAGAGTTGAGGTACTCACCAGATTGTGAACTAGAGAAGTGAACAGAGTTGAGGTACTCACCTGATTGTGAACTAGAGAAGTGAACAGAGTTGAGGTACTCACCAGATTGTGAACTAGAGAAGTGAACATAGTTGAGGTACTCACCTGATTGTGAACTAGAGAAGTGAACAGTGTTGAGGTACTCACCTGATTGTGTACTAGAGAAGTGAGCAGAGTTGAGGTACTCACCGGATTGTGAACTAAAGAAGTGAACAGAGTTGAGGTACTCACCGGATTGTGAACTAGAGAAGTGAACAGAGTTCAGGATTTCATTCTCTTTTTTCAATCTGCTCATTCTCCTGTACATGTAAACTCCTACAAACAATACGACCAATAGAAACAACACAATCATTACTGTCACTATGGCAACAGCTGGATCTGATTCTTGAGGGGCCGTCTCAGAAGGTGAAATGATATGTCCTACTGCATCTCTTCCTGAAAGAAAAAAAAGGTAAATTAAATGAAGTTTGGTTGCTGTCAAGTTGACATAATTTTTTACATCTTTTTTATACATATCAGTTGTACTACCCTGAAAAATCAGACTGTTTTACCCAGTATTAAGGTTGGTCTTCGGCCATCTTGAATTGTTAAATAGGATAGAACTCAATACTATTAGATTTTCAATCAAGTCAACAAATTTAAAAGCAGGAATGTTATTTACTTATATAAATAATTGTTGTTGTTGAAATGAACAATTTATGGTGTATATCGATATCTTATAATAAATAATATCTTTACTGTATTTCAATTGTTCAACTCAGGGGTACTAAGGGGAAGTAACTCTGACATTGTATAATTCATAGAGGAATCTACAGGAATATTTAACTATGTTTTAGGTGTAATACCACCAAATCATGGTTAGTCACATCCGGTTGCATACGAAAGTAGGTCTAAAAAAATATTCCCTTGAATTTGACCGTTGTAGGTAATTAATCCTACATTTTATTGCAGTAAAACTATTTCTGTGTCATAAACATATGTCTTTGGTATTTCAAAACACCATTATTTTTTATATGTGATTTCTATAGAAAATTTTGTAATCTTGAGGTTACATGGTGACTAAACCTTGTACACAGATAGAATAAGGGGAGAAATTTGATTGGTTAACTTCCAATGATGGTTATATTCTTATATGCAATGAAATGTGATGTGAAACTTTTTCTATAGAACTGGACAGGATAAAACTTTACTCACGCCAAGTATATCTTTATTTGAAACAAAGATAAATTCTGCACAATTTTTTGAAAAGTGCAAATTTAACAAAGACTAATAGGGGAAAATCAATGGTAGTATTACACCTATAACCTTAATTTTTCATTTTAATATTCTGACAGTATTTCAAAAGAACTATCTTCTCATATATTATTTCAGATATCAAACATTTAGATAACCTTGTATTCACCATAAGTTTTTCACAACCTGTAGTTTGAAAAAAAGCTCGGTAACTTATCTGTTTTATTATATTTTTGAACATACTCAATACATATTACTTTTGGAAAAGTACGAAAAGATTTTATCATTTTCATTTATACATTTGTAACCTGCCTCATGCGACACCCGAGTTTCCAACAACCTGCTTTAATCTTATTTTCATGGTCCCAAAATATGTCTATCCTTGCAGAAAAACCCTGAGTATTCCAACACCCTACTTAATCCGACATTTTTTTCTTGTCCCCCAGCGTCTCTGATAACACACACATTACACTGTACTCCTTTAAAGGTTAAGGATAAATTGCTTTCCTTGAAATGTCGGTGAACTTCAGATGACAGTTCTACTCTCTACACTTAATCAACATAGCATTGTAGATAAGGTTACATACCTATACACCCTTAGACCGGGTTACATACCTATACACCCATACACCGGTTACTTACCTATACACCCGTACACCGGGTTACATACCTATACACCCGTACACCGGGTTACATACCTATACACCCGTACACCAGATTACATACCTATACACCCGTACACCGGGTTACATACCTATACACCCGTACACCGTGTTACATACCTATACACCCGTTCACCGGGTTACATACCTATACACCCGTACACCGGGTTACATACCTATACATCCGTACACCGGGGTTACATACCTATACACCCGTACACCGGGTTACATACCTATACACCCGTACACCGGGTTACATACCTATACACCCGTACACCGTGTTACATACCTATACACCCGTTCACCGGGTTACATACCTATACACCCGTACACCGGGTTACATACCTATACATCCGTACACCGGGGTTACATACCTATACACCCATACACCGGGTTACATACCTATACACCCGTACACCGTGTTACATACCTATACACCCGTTCACCGGGTTACATACCTATACACCCGTACACCGGGTTACATACCTATACACCCGTACACCGGGTTACATACCTATACACCCATACACCGGGTTACATACCTATACACCCGTTCACCGGGTTACATACCTATACACCCGTACACCGGGTTACATTCCTGTTTGTCTGTACACTGACATTGTTTAGCACAGTTTTCTCCGTAATAACCAGTAGTGCATGCTGGAAACACAACAAACAAAATATTAACTATATTTCATAATGTGAATCAAATTTCACTAGAAACAAAAATTTATATTCAAATTGTACAGACAACTGTTTAAATGTCAGTTCAGTGATGTGGTTTTGATTTGAATCTGTCAGGTGACTTCCATCAAATATTTCTTTACTACCCTACAGAATGGTGATTATGAAAGTGAATGAAACTTTTAATAAAGCAGGGATACAGATGATGCCCACAATCTCATATACTATCAAAAGGGACACAACTCACGAAAATATACTATTATAAAGGGAAAAAAACTCTAGAGCAATTAAAGTGAAATTCCGAAATTGATCTGAGTTTTATACTAAAATGCTTGTGCATAAGTTTCTTCATATTTGGTTGTCAGAAGAAAACTTAATTTAGAATGGAACCATTTTGGGATGTACGTACGGAAAGACATACAGAAAGACAAGGGTAACACTGGCAAGGAACATATAAATAGATTTCATCTGATATCATGTGACTTACTCTGAGACCACGTGACTTACTTTAAGGTTGCATTTCTGTAAATATTGACAATGCAATTTCCCATAGGAACTCTTTTAATGGCTAAAACTGTACCAATGTGACTGAATTTTGAGATTATGTGACTTACTCGAAGACCATGTGACTTATTTTGAGATCATGTGACTTACTATGAGATCATGTGACTTACTTTGAGAACATGTGACTCCCATGTAGCAAGGTAAACATTTACAGAAGCCATCACTTGGTCGACAGTATGCTTGGTTCTCACAGTTACATGTGGTTTTACATCCTATACCATACTTGGACTTAGGACATTCTGTTTGATAAAATAATGATTGAAAATTAATAAGCAGTGTTTTTGTTTAAATTTACTTTAACAATGTTCATAACTTACACAGCTGATTATTGGGAGGAAATGTCAACCTGATCGAGTTCACAAAATATGTAAGCATTCTTTCCCAATCAATGATTAGTTATTGACTTTTATGCATATGACTGGATTATTGTCATTTTTATGTGATGTGACTGGCATATGGTTGTCACTTTTATCTAATGTGACTGCCATATGGTTGTTACTTTAATCTAATGTGACTGCGATATGGTTGTCACTTTTATGTCATGAGACTGCCATATGGTTGTCACTTTTATGTCATCTGACTGCCATATGGTTGTCACTGTTATGTCATGTGACTGGTAGATTATTGTCATTTTTATGTGATGTGACTGGCATATGGTTACTTTTATCTAATGTGACTGCCATATGGTTGTCACTTTTATGTCATGTGACTGGTAGATTATTGTCATTTTTATGTGATGTGACTGGCATATGGTTGTTACATTTATCTAATGTGACTGCCATATGGTTGTGATTTTTATGTGATGTGACTGCCATATGGTCGTCACTTTTATGTCATGTGACTGGTAGATTATTGTCATTTTTATGTGATGTGACTGGCATATGGTTACTTTTATCTAATGTGACTGCCATATGGTTGTCACTTTTATGTCATGTGACTGGTAGATTATTGTCATGTTTATGTGATGTGACTGGCATATGGTTGTCACTTTTATCTAATGTGACTGCCATATGGTTGTCACTTTTATGTCATGTGACTGGTAGATTATTGTCATTTTTATGTGATGTGACTGGCATATGGTTGTTACTTTTATCTAATGTGACTGCCATATGGTTGTGACTTTTATGTGATGTGACTGCCATATGGTCGTCACTTTTATGTCATGTGACTGGTAGATGATTGTCATTTTTATGTGATGTGACTGGCATATGGTTGTCATTTTTGTCTAATGTGACTGCCATATGGTTGTGGCTTTTATGTGATGTGACTGCTATATGGTCGTCACTTTTATGTCATGTGACTGGTAGATTATTGTCATTTTTATGTGATGTGACTGGCATATGGTTACTTTTATCTAATGTGACTGCCATATGGTTGTCACTTTTATGTCATGTGACTGGTAGATTATTGTCATTTTTATGTGATGTGACTGGCATATGGTTGTCACTTTTATCTAATGTGACTGCCATATGGTTTTCACTTTTATGTGATGTGACTGCCATATGGTTGTCACTTTTATGTCATGTGACTGGTAGATTATTGTCATTTTTATGTGATGTGACTGGCATATGGTTGTTACTTTTATCTAATGTGACAAAGTAAAGTTACAACATATAATAATGAAGTATCTTTATAAATGAAATGTTTCATTAAACATGTTTTCTAAATCAACAGTATTTACTGAAAATAATACAGTTAACATTGTTTAAATATCAACCTGTCAATTTCAAAAATAAAATAGAAACTGCATAATTAATTACCAGCTTAACAGAAATCTCCTCTAAAGCCAGGTAAACAGATACACTTCCCTAATTTATAATCACCTAATCCTCCATTGTCACACTTAGGGCATTTGTCTAAACAGTCTACTCCAGATGTTCCTTAGGAACAAACTGAAAGTAGAAAATGAAAGTAGTTAGGACATTTGTATAGTCTATCAGAGCTATTCCAATTAAATGTATGTAGGAGGGTAGACAGGGAAGTTTTAATAATTGAATGGGTCTTTTTCAGTACGCAAAATTATCTTAAAAAAATGGTTCATGGCTATAGGGATATTTTGAAGCCCATTCCTACCCTCCCACGTACATTGTTTCGGAATAGCCCTTATATTGTACATTGAGGTCAAACTGAAAGTTGAATATGGGAGCAGTTAGGAAATTCTATTGTACTCTTACAACAAAATAAAGGTACAAAAAGAAATAAATATAAAAACATTTGTTAAAAGTCTTTACTTGCAAACAACAAGGTACAGTGCGAGGTACAGCTTTTACAATTCGCCTTTTCAGAAACTAGAGGAGTATGGGTAATCTCATTGTTCGTACACCAAATTTAAAATAAAGTTTCATGAGATATGCCATATATTCTTAAGGATGGTCAGAAAAGGTTTACAAGGGAAAACTTTTTGACAACTTCACAAGCGGCTAGTTACTTTTCCAGACTTGTTCTGAAAGACAGAACAAATGATATTCAGGACCAAAATTACTTCACAGCAGCATCTACTGACAAAAAAATCTTTGGTCTGAAAAAAATAATTCTTTCTCATGTTAAGATATTGTGTGGTTTCGTTCAGGGTAACTTTTTAAGACAACAATTGTGAGGCATTAAACCAGTTTTTTTTTATGTAAGAAGTGCTGCATTAGATAAGATTTAAAGAAATGCTGAATTGTTATAATGTTTAAAAAAAATAATTGTACCACAAAAGTGGAACCAGTGTAGCCTCTTCACAGTGCTATCTTGCTTTAAGGCCAATATAATGTATGGTATTGACAATTGATGTCAAATGTAGACATTTTATATGCATTACTACGGGAAAGTTAATAGTGACCCTGAACCTACAATGTATGTTATTGTTCTTATTAGAAAAAAAGTTGATTTCATGAAGGCTCATGCATTTGTTATATATTGCAGTGGTGTTCTAGGCTTATTTTTAAAACTACCTCTACCTTTTTCTATTAGGAATATTTGTGTCATTTGAGAAAATTAGGAAATTTAGAATAAAACATAAATTTGACTGAAATTTCAATTGTCAGTTCACATGAATAGACCCACAAATCTGCACATATAGAAATGTTAGAAAGTAATATATTCTCATGATATAAAACAAGTTAATAGAACAGTTAATTCACAAGAAAGAGAAATGATTTAAGATTTTATTGATGAAGAAGTTTCCAGAAAACTTATAAAAATTATTTGGGGGAAAATTAAAAGAATTTTCTTCGATTGGTCTAATTTAGGCACATTTTTTGAAAAATAATTAATTGCATCACTGTAATCATGGTAATTGAACTAGTGTAGCAGATTCTGATACATTACTAGATTTTATACAGATTTAAAGGCCAATGAAATGTATGTAATTGAGAAATGATTTCATGTGAAGCCCATTTTATTTGAATTACTACAAGAAAATTAATAGTAACCCTGAACATATGTGATTGTATTGTTATTGTTCGAATCAGAAAAAAATCTGATTTCATGATGGCTTATATATTTATTATATATTTGTGAAATAACATGTGTTTTCATGTATTATATGCCAAGTGCACACATTATGACTTGGAAATTGACAAACAACCTTGCAATATGTGCTTATAATGCCATGACGCAGAATTCTTAATTTTATTATAGTATAGTTCTAAGCTGGTTGTAATCCTTGTTCTGATGGTTTTCCTTGGCAACCATATAATTTGTTTTAAACTTTATTATTCAGAATAAATTGTTTTATTATATAAAGCAAGTAATGTGTTAAAAAAAATATTTAAACATTAACTGTTACTTTGTTTGTTTTTTTTCGGAATTCTTTTTACAGAAAAAGTGCTTAAATATGCATTTTTCAAGCAATCACTGTACTTAGATGCAACATTTCTTCATACATGTTTTTGTGTGTATGAACTCTCATAGCCTTGAAGATCCTTTTGTGCAATTGCCCATATTTGTATGTACTGAGCAAAATTGAAAAAGAAATTGATAAATTTTAGTAAAAAATATGTTTTTTTGGGGCAAAAATGCCAACTGACAAATTCTGTGGCAATATTCATTAAATATTAAAAACCTTACTAAACAGAATAATGTAATATTTATCTTTTATTTTGAATTTCAACGTTTCAAAATCAATCAAAGTTTCATACTTGTACAATTATACGTGCACTTGCATAATGTCAATTTGTATCCTACGCAGCTTTATTCATAAATTCATGTAATAAAGCAGGTAATCCATCCAAATCCTTCATACTTGATTGTTGTCTTATTTCAGTTCTTAAAAGAAAAAAAGTTTATAACAATGTATAACATGCGAAGTAATAATTTTAACTTTGCCTTCCTTTAACTTTGGTATTGTCTTTTTTTTTATTATCTTGCTTTAACATATTGTGTATACACATGATATTTAAGAGAATTTTTTTTCATGACGTTCTTTGTGTAAGTTTTGTTATTTCATGATCAATATTGAAAAGCAGTACGTTTTATATCCTAAATTGAAGTTATTAGCCTATCTTAAGTCCTTAGGGAACAATAGTTTGATTCTGAGATGGACAGATTTTTAAATAGATTTTCTGGCTCCGTTTTAGATAAAATAAAATAAAATAATTTTCCTATCACACATGAAAATAAACATTCTGACCCAAAATATTCAAAATTGTGCTTTTCAAAAACATGAATCGCTAACTTAAAGGGACTAAAAACTTCAAAGCATTTAACAGCAACTTAATTTTACAAGCCAAAACTATCACTTCATATTTTTTATCAACATCAACCTTAAACTGACCATAGTCAAAGGGGTACATTAAAATAAAAATCGTGAAAAGTTCAACTAAACCCTGTGTCATCCTGTGATTGCTACTGTCAGTGAAAACATGTAGTGTTGAGAAAAACAGTGAGTTCATTTAATAATCTATGATGAGTTTATTTATTAGTAAAGTGTATTGTGGACATCCAAAGTAAGTTTATTGATTAGGAAAGTGTAGTGTTGACATACACAGTGAGTTCCTTTATAAGTAAAGTGTAGTGTTGACATACACAGTGAGTTCATTTATAAGTAAAGTGTAGTGTTGACATACACAGTGAGTTCATTTATAAGTAAAGTGTAGTGTTGACATACACAGTGAGTTCATTTATAAGTAAAGTGTAGTGTTGACATACACAGTGAGTTCATTTATTAGTAAAGTGACGTGTTGACATACACAGCGATTTCATTGATTAGTAAAGAGAAGTGTTCACATACACAGTGAGTTCCTTTATAAGTAAAGTGTAGCGTAGACATACACAGTGAGTTTATTTATTAGCAAAGTGTAGTGTAGACATACACAGTGATTTCATTTATTAGTCAAGTGTAGTATTGAATACTTATACAGGGACATACATATATTTTTCTTTTAACCTTTGCTTTGAATACTGTATTTTGGTCTAAGTCTGAGACTGGATACTGTATTTTGGTCAAGTCTGCCTCCAGATACTGTATTTTATTCTAAGTCTGCCTCCGGATACGGGATGTTGTTCCAAGTCTGCCTCCTGATACGGGATTTTGTTCTAAGTCTGCCTCCGGATACGGGATTTTGTTTTAAGTATGACTTCTGATACGGGATTTTGTTATAAGTCTTTGATTGATTTTGCTGTGTTCATGATTCATTGGTATTCTTGGTCTGTCGTTTGCTCTTTGCTCAAGTTGATATCTCTGATTTTTTCTCTGTGTCCATTCTTGAATTCATTCAGTCCAATTTTCATTACATTTTATGTATGTTTGACAAAGTTATTGATTCCTATAGCCCCATACTATTAAACTTAAATAGTGACGACGCCGACGAAGAAACTTGGATTTTTTTATCTCGGTTTCGCGAAATAAATTGCACACTCAGACAAAAACGAAAGATTAACATGTTAAAAAAAACGATATAAAAAGAGCGAATATGGGAAAGGCAAAACAAATACACCAGCACCTAACCGCTAGTGTCTGCAAAAACACACATACAGAGGTCACCACGAGTCTCAACATGTACATGTAGATCACACACCCAGCAGGGAACTCTGAAATTCTTAAAGAAAAAGGCCAACCAATCCATTATTATAAGACGCTGGCAATTCGTCATATAGTCAACTAAAATGTTTAATGATCAATTATCAACGGGTTTTGACAATTGTTGACTTCGAGAGTTGCATGAAAACAGTATGCCTAAAAACCAAGTAGGTAACACCTACTTTTGATCTGTGCTCCTTGTAGATTCCTATGCATTTGTTAGCTTGTTTTTGGCTATTTTTGCATGTTTTATTTGTGTTTTTTGTTGTATGTGTATCTGTTGGCCTTGATTGTTTTTAGTTATACACAGTTAATTTGATAATTTGTAAGACAGCAAATGGAATACACCACGACAATATGAGAACAGCAACAGCAAATGCATGAATATATAAAATTGAAATGTGTACAAAGACGAGTTGTACAATATGTAATTACAATCATAGAAATGGATCAAATGTCAGCAATATTATAGCTGAATTAGGTTGGCAAGTTTACAAACAAGACGTACAAAGCCAAACAGATCATGTGTTACAAAAACACAAGTACAAAAATACAAAAACCATTCATAAGCTCTCGGACAATACATCATACATGTTACAGCCAGTCACGTACCTATCCTATTATAACCAGTCACCAAAGATTGTAGGAAATTGCCCTTGTTCGCAAACACTTTAATATTTTCACATTTTTAGTTTTCGTTACTGAGGTCTCCTCTTGGCACATGACATTTTTATAAAGACATGTTGTCTTTTCGAGAATATAGCAATAAAAAGAGTGTTATAGGGTACCGCGAACGAATTTTTTTTTTGAAATCAATTTGTCAACTTTTTCTCTGACTAGTCGATTTCCAAAATTTGTTACGTTACTTACTGAACATATTTGCTCTGAACGTAGAGAGGTAGTTGAATGCCTTTTACACGATTGGGTTCAAGTGTAAACCTTGGTAATGTGCTCTTATTCATAGCCTTCCTCTTTACCACAACTCCATTCTACATATGCATTGATTCCTTTGTAATGTATTTCCTGACTTTCTCTGATCAATTTCCAGACATATACAGAATATTCACATGTGCCAGAGAGGTATACAGGCAGTTAAACAAAGGTAGTTGGTACTCCAGCAATGTTTTCAAATATCATCATTTCGAATAATACACCAAGCTCATTTAGTCTGCTGTACTCGTCGTTTTCAATTTAAGGAGAGAAATGATAACAATAAATGAAACTTTAATTTGTTTTTCAACTTATTTATGTGTGTTTTATTTACCAGATTCCCGTGTATTTATAATTAAAAGCGTCCTTGTTAAATTTGGACAAACATTGAAAATATCTCGTGTCAGTGTCTAAAGGAGACAGTTTTACGTGTCACTAGACTTCTTATTAATAAATACAAAGTAACTTGATACTCAAAGTTAGAATTTAAATGTATGATTGAATGACAAATACACAAACTTCGTTATGGACCAATACCTTCCTTCACAAATCATTTCTTTAAACCTGTTTATACCGAATATGTACGTATTGATGTTTGGTTTAAATAGCATTCGTATTTTCTATCTTGTGTACACCATTTTTAATTTTTGAGGATATAGGAAAGAATCAGTAAGTAAATATATTAGACATTGTTTTATTGTAATCGTGTTATGATAATTCCATACTATTTGACCAAACCATCAAATACAATGTAGTACATTGTGCAGGTTTTAAAATCTTGTGTCCGCCTATGTGTGTCCGTTGAGTACAATTTTTTTTATAGAGTTCTGGTTTTCTTATTATCAAAAGGTAATTAATGAATTGATAGACCACTGTTTGATAAATTAACAGTTATGTGAGATATCTGTGTCAATTGGACTTTGTAATTTTAAATAGTCGATATGATAGTTTAACGAAAAACTGGACCTCAAAAATAAAGCGCAGAATAAAACGAAAACATGACACATCTATCGGATACTCTTTGTCACTTTTTAGAATTTAAATATCCTATTGAATGGCTTTTTATATGCCATTGACTTTCTCTGTTCAATTTACATGAATATACGCTTTCTCAAGAGAGGTGTACAGCCAATTTAAAAGTAAATTGTAGTAGGTACTACATGAATGTAACATATGTATAATGATCATATTTGTGTAATTGCGACAGTGTAAATGCTTTGGACAATGATATGATAAATTGGTATACATTTGACAGTATCCGTTATTTAGGAAATAAAAAATGTCATATATCTGTCTCAAGTTAACCAGAAGTTAAAGGAACTAATTTCGAAAATATAAACAAATTGATATGTTTTGTTGTCGAATACAACATTTTTCAAGAGCATCTAATTAGTGAATTACAACGCTATAAAGTAAAACAAATGCACATGACTCCCTAATCAGTACGCATGATAATGTCACAAGTTGTTAGATTAATTTTTCTTTTTAGTGGTAAAAAGTATCTATATACTAGTTTGGTACTGTTTTCAATACAATGTGTTTCAGAAAATTACACAGCTAAATATGCATTTGGGATATTTTATTCGTATATGTCGACTGTGTATATCTTGTTATTTCTCGAGTCAAATAAATACAACAAAATATAATAGAAAGTAAGGTAGTCACTTGATACTTCAAGTTAAAATTTAAATGTCTTATTGTATGATAGATACACGAACTTCGTCATGTTACAATGACTCCTTTCAAAAATAATTATTTAAACCGGTTGGGTAATTGTGTATCGATGTGTCTTTAAATAAACATTTATTTTTATCTCCATTCGTGTGTGCATCATTTCTTTTTATGGTGGACCTTTTAACTAATTGGTAAGTGAAAATAAAACAAATTGTTTAATGGTTAATTTGGAGTTATACTTCATTACCAATTATTCCAAATCCTGAGATACATTGTAATGTTGTGTGTAAGTTCGGGATATATCAGTTTAGATAAGACAGGATCAGTAAAATAGTAAAATATGTCTATGAATAACTCACGTCATTTAAATATTCAACCAGTTGAGTAATCTGTATTGATTTATATAACATTATATTTGTTTGTCTATTTCAATTTTAGCCATTGCCTTTTCAGCTTATTTTATATTGATGAGTTTTTGTTTGTCCCTCTGGTATCTTTCGTCCCTTATTTACAACACTACAATGTTGTATGTTTATGTAAACCGCTGCCCCGTAACTTAGAAACTATGTGATATATCTGTATCACTTGGACTTCATTAATTGGTCTATTACAACAGTACAATATTGTAGGTTTAGGATAATCGCTGTTCCTTAACTTACAACTCTGTGATTTATCTGTATCACTCGGATTGCATTAATTGGACTATTGCATTACTACAATGTTGTAAGTTAAGGATAACCGCTGTTCATTAACTTAGCCACTCTGTGATATATCTGTATCACTTGGACTGCATTAATTGGTCAATTACAACAGTACAATGTTGTAGGTTTAGGATAACCGCTGTTCATTAACTTAGTCACTCTGTGATATATCTGTATCACTTGGACTGCATTAATTGGTCTATTACAACACTACAATGTTGTACGTTTAGGACAACAGCTGTTCATTAACTTAACAACTATGTGTTATATTTGTATTCAGTTGTATATCACAACACTACAATGTCGTAGGTTTAGGTTAACCACTGTTCATTAACTTAACAACTCTGTGATTTGTCTTTATCACTTAGACCGTTAACAAGACAAGTATAAAATGAAATTGGGTTTTATGAAAATCACCCTTTATCACATGTTCCTTATCATACATCTTTTGGAATTGAAGATTTTCTGTATATAAAAATAATGTGTGAGAACGCCTTTTTTACTTTTAAATTTTCGAAAAACGAGAATTTTCTTATTCCAGGCATTTTCCCGTTTGAATGGTTTTACACTAGTAATTTTGGGGCCCTTGATAGCTGTTCGGTGTGAACCAAGACTCCGTGTTGAAGGCCGTACTTTAACCTATAATGGTTTACTTTTTAAATTGTTACTTGGATGGAGAGTTGTCTCATTGGAACTCACACCACATCTTCCTTTATCTATAAATTACCTTAGCCATATTTGGCACTACTTTTTGGAATTTTGGATCCTCAATGCTCTTCAACTTTGTACTTGTGTGGCTTTATAAATATTTTGATATGAGCGTCACTGATGAGTCTTATGTAGACGAAACGCGCGTCTGGCGTACTAAATTATAATCCTGGTACCTTTGATAACTATTTACACCACTGAGTCGATGCCACTGCTGGTGGACGTTTCGTCCCCGAGGGTATCACCAGCCCAGTAGTCAACACTTCGGTGTTGACATGAATATCAATAATGTGGTCATTTTTATAAATTTCCTGTTTACCAAACTTTGAAATTTTCGAAAAACTAAGGATTTTCTTATTCCAGGCATAGATTACCTTAGCCGTATTTGGCACTACTTTTTGAATTTTTTATCCTCAATGCTCTTCAACTTTAACTTGTTTGGCTTTATAAATATTTTGATATGAGCGTCACTGTTGAGTCTTATGTAGACGAAACGCGAGTCTGGCGTACTCAATTATAATCCTGGTACCTTTAATAACTATTAATGGTATATTGTATTTGATAACCATGCGTTCGATTCCCTCCATATAATGATTGTGGACTATTAGTCAACAAGAAGGTGTATCGATCAGGCGGTAAACACATTATGTGTAAAGTCATCAGGTCTAGTTGTAACAATATTTGTATATCCTTGTATAATTGTGGTTGCCCGAGGTCAAATGCTGTAGTCCCGGGTGTCGGGCTAGTGACCCCTGACTTGTATATCGTTTTGGAACGGTTTCCAATATACATGTTTGATCGTGTTTCAGAGCGAAACATTCATTGATGGTTATTTATTCATAAATGATTATCGTTGTTATTGTGCGTTTTGTCTAGCCGAAATAACACACTGGATTATGATAACATGACGTAGTAACTTGAAACTCAAATTTCAAATTTAAATATCTGGTTGAAAGGCAGATACATGAACCTCTGCACGTGTCAATAACTTCTTTTGAAAAAAATGTCTTTTAACCTGTTTTACTGGCTATTTATGTTTCAATATTTGGTCTACATAATTCATATTTCACGCTTGTGTGCACCAATTTGCTTTATAAGGGACATTTGAACTTATTTGTAAGTAAGGATAATCTCAAATGTGTATTATGTTGTATCAATTTGACGTTGTCTTTTAACTTGACAAGTATATGATATGATTGTAGTATTTAACACTTTAAAGACAACTATTGGCTTAATTTGTATAAATTTGAGTTTGTCTTTTTATTTGACAAGTGTATACGAGGGTATCACCAGCCCAGGAGTCAAACTTCGGTGTTGACCTGCATATCAATACTGTGGTCATTTTAATAAATCTCCTGTTACAAAACTTTAAATGTTTTGAAAAACTAAGAATGTTCTTATCCCAGGCATAAATTACCTTAGCCGTATTTGGCACAACTTCTTGGAATTTTGGATCCTCAATGCTCTTTAACTTTGTACGTGTTTGGCTTTATAAATATTTTTTCATTTTTGTCTAATGTCCCCGAGGGTATCACCAGCCTAGTAGTCAACACTTCGGTTTTGACATGAATATCAATGATGTGGTCATTTTAATAAATTTCCTGTTACAAAACTTTGAATGTTTGGAAAAACTAAGGATTTTCTTATCCCATGCATAGATTACCTAAGCCGTATTTGGCACAATTTTATGGAATTTTAGATCCTCAATGCTTTACAACTTTGTACGTGTTTGGCTTCATAAATATTTTGATATGAGCGTCACTGATGAGTCTTATGTAGACGAAACGCGCGTCTGGCGTACTAGATTATAATCCTGATACCTTTGATAACTGTATACAAAAACATTGTTTTATTGTTTTAAAGACACGATAAGATAAATGTTTAATCCTTGGTGTTGTATTATTTTTAAAAACATTTGACAAGAACATATTCTCGATGTTTGTACATGTATTTGTAGTGTTTTTGATCTAATAACGTTCGATAGTGACAATAGGATGAACTTCGTTCGAATTTGCCATGTAATTTATTTTCAAAACTTAAGGAGGCTCGCGGGTTTAAAAAATTCAGAAAAAAATCAAACATTTATTTTTCATTACAAGTTTAATTAATTACCTTAAGAAATTGTAACTTTATCATATGGTTCAAAAATCATTCAAAAAAATCAATGCGTGTTGGCCCCAGGTGACTTTTAAAATATAGATGTCATTAAAAAGCTCCAAATTATCTCCCTTTGGTGCAAAAATGCCATTTTTTGGCATTAAAATTGAAATATCTTTTTTAACTCATCGGTGACCTATAATTTTTATTGTTGTTTTCGAATAAGCTGTACAAAAACTAAATAATTGTAAAATTTTAGCGATTTCTGTAATTTAGTTCTTTTTTATTTCGATATCACCTCTATTTCTCCTATTAGTTCAACAGAAAAAAAGGACATTGACAAAAATGTATCCTTCTTTCGAAGGCAGATTATGAGCGTAAATGTACGGTGACCCCATTTTTTTATTTCATTTTTCTCTTAGATATAAGATAAAGTTCATTTATGGAAAAATATAGCGAAATCTTATATTAGATAAAAAAATGATTTAGACCCGCGAGCCCCCTTAATGCTACATAAGCATCAATTCCCTTTAGAATTGTGTTTTACATTCTCTGTTCAATTTGCTTGTTAATACAAAATAGTAACTTGCTCCAGAGAGGTATACAGCCAGATAAAAAAAAATGTAGTTTGTACTCCTGAAATGTTTTCACAGTAAGCATTTCAAATAATACACTAACCTCCTTTAGTCTACTGTGGGTGTCGTTTTCTATTTAGGAAAAGGTAACAGCACATAGAATATTGGTTTTTATTTCAACATATTTCTATTTCTATCATTTACCAGACCCCTTTGAATTTATAATATAAATCGTCCTTATTAAATTGGGAGAAACATTGACATATCAAGTGTCAGTGTCTAAATAAAGGAGAAGTTTATATTTTGTCACATCACTAAATATCCCACAAATAAATACAAAGTACCTTGATACTCAAAGGTAGAATTTAAATGTTCTATTAAATGACAAATACACGAACTTCGTTATGTACCAATAACTTCTTTCACAATTCATTTCTTTAAACCTGTTTATACCGGATATATACGTATCGATTTTTTGGTTTAAATAACATTCGTATTCTCTATCTAGTGATTGTTTATTCATCAGGAATATACAAGAAACAGTAAGTAAATATAAGACACTGTTTCATTGTAGTGTAGTCGTTTAATTTTAATTCGACGTTGTCCACGCATATAGTACTACGTGTGGACAGTGTGTTAATTGCCAATTTTTGTATACTCCTTCCAAATAAATTTCTCCATGTTTTGTGCCTCATATACCAAGTAGGGGGTGGGGTGTATACAGACATTGTTAAATTATTTGGGTCAAACAAATTAATGTAAAGAAGTGATTAGGTCCAGCTGAAAAAGGTAAAAAAAATAGCACTACGGAAGCTGTCAAAAGATTTTAAGACCCCCTTAACATAACATGGTCCGTATTTGGAGTTAGAGCAGATGAAGTTTTCTATAACTTTGATATAATTTGTCCCAAAAGTAGTACAACACACTGTAAACATATTTTTGCGAAAGTGCAGGTTGGATTTTTCTAATTTTTAGTTTATTGTCTAAAAGAAATGCACTACGAAATTACTTTGTCCTCGGACTGAAGAGGTGAAATCAGAGAATATAGAATCTGTACTTTGGCAACGTCCCTAAATGATTGGCTGGTGTCAATATGTCAAATAACGTAAAACTAAAGGATTTAAACTTTTATTTTACAGAATTTCTGCCAAAATTTGCAATTTTGGCATTTTATGGTCATAATAAGCATTTTATAGCTTTTTTCAATTTTGATGAATAAGTGGCATTCTGACTTTCTATCTGACAGGGTTTCATGTGTCAATTTTTGTGGTTCTATGCTTTAATCCAGTTGTGTTACTTATTTATGAACTCTGAATCTACAGGAATGAAATTCAGCTGAGAAAGCTCAGGTGGGATGTTTTTAATTTTCATTTATTGTCTAAGAGAAATGCACTACGAAATAACTGTGTACTCGGACCATGCGGAGCAGGATCTGTGTAACCCTACGGATCAAATGAGATCACCACGGTTTGTTGGTGGGGTTCATATTGCTTGGTCTTTATTTTTCTATATTGTGTTATATTGTTTGTCTGTTTGTCTTTTTAATTTTAGCCATGGCGTTGTCAGTTAATTTTTTTTTAAATGAGATTGACTCTCCCTTTGTCATTTTTCGTTCCTCTTCTATACTATTTGACCTGACCATCTGTAATGCAGTAAATTATGCAGTATTCTTAACCTTGTCTCTGCATATTTGTGCCAATTGAGTAAAACAAAATTCATTGAGTTCTGGTTTTATGATAACTAAACGGTAATTAATGAATTTATAAATCACTGCTCGATAAGTTAACGGCTATGTGAAATATCAGTTGTACTTTATCATTTTACTAGACACGAATGTGTTATGATAGTTTTAAGAAGATCTGGATAGCAAAGATAAAATGCTGAATAAAATTAAAAGAGGACATAGATTTCGGATACTCTTTGTCACTTTTTCTTAATTTAAATGTCCTATTGAATGACTTTATTTATGCCATTGACTCTCTGTGTTCAATTTGAATGTATATACAAAGTATAACCTTGCTGCAGAGATGTATAAAACAATAAATTGTATTCGATAGTATTAGCATAAGATATTGCTTTTCTTGCGTTCTGATTTTCTGATTACCAAACGGTAATAAATAAATTGGTAAACCACTGTTTGATAACTTAACAGCTATGTGAGATATCTGTGTTATTTTACTGGACAAGTATCGGATAAAATAGAATTATGAAAAACTGGATAATATTAGAACAAATCGTATTACAATTTTTCCACTTTGTAAAACGCGGAATGAAACCAGGACGAAGATATCGGATACTCTTAGTTACTTGTTTAAATTTAAATGTCTTTTAGAATGAAATTTAAAAGACCTATGTCGTGTGCCAATAACTCTATTTCATAGTATTTTTGTCAACCTGTATTCATATATCTGTTTTGAAGTTTAAATTAACATTCTTATTTGCATTGATGTGTCAATAATTGTGTATGAATTTTTACACATTTGTGTAAATACGATAGTGCAAATTATTTTGAAAACTATATAATAAGTTTGTATGCATAAGATAATATACGTTATCTAGAAAAAATATATGTCATATAATCTGTTTCAATTAAACGAGAAGTTCACATAACTATATTTCGAAAATATAAACAAATTGATATGTTTTGTTGCGGAATACAACTTATTTCAAGAGCATCCAGTTTCTGCATTACAACGCTATAAAGTAAAACCAATGCATATGACTCCCTAATCAGTACTCATGATAATGTCACACGTTGTAAGATTAATTTTCCTTTTTAATGGTAAAAAGTATTCATATACTAGTTTGGTACTGTTTTCAATATAATTTGTTTCAGAAAGTTACACAGCTAAATATGTATAGAGGATATTTCATTCGTAAATGCCGACTGTCTATATCTTGTGATTTCTGGAGTCAAATAAATACAACAAAATATGATTGAAAGTAAGATAGTCACTTGAAACAGCAAGTTAACATTTAAATGTCTTATTGTATGATAGATACACGAACTTCGTCATGTTACAATGACTCCTTTCAAAAATAATTTATTTAAATCGGTTGGGTATTTGTGTATAGATATGTCTTTAAATAAACATTTATATTTATATCCATTCGTATATGCATCATTTCTTTTTATGGTGGATCTTTTAACTAATTGGTAAGTGCAAATATAACAAATTGTCAAATTGTTAATTTGGAGTTATACTTCATTAGCAATTGATCGTAAGATACATTGTTATGTTGTGTGTAAGTTCGGGATATATCAGTTTGAATAAGACACGATCAGAAAGCTAGAAAAATATATCTATGAATAACTCATGTCATTTAAATATTCAACCAATTGAATAATCTGTAGTAATTTGTATATTACATTATATTTGTTTGTCAATTTAAATTTTAGCCATTGCCTTGTAAGTTTATTTTAGGTTTATGAGTTTGTTTGTCCCTCTGGTATCTTTCGTCCCTCACTTACAACACTACAATATTGTAGGTTTAGGTTAACAGCTGTTCATTAACTTAGCAACTATTTGATATATCTGTATTAACTAGTATATTACAACACTACAATGTCGTAGATTTAGGTGAACCGCTGTTCCTTTATTTAACAACTATGTGATATATCTGTAGTCAGTTGTATATTACAACACTACAATGTCGTATGTTTAGGTTAACAGCTGTTCATTAACTTAGCAACTATGTGATATATCTGTATTAACTAGTATATTACAACACTACAATGTCGTATGTTTAGGTTAACCGCTGTTCCTTAACTTAACAACTATGTGATATATCTGTATTCAGTTGTACATTACAACACTACAATGTGGTAGGTTTAGGTTAACCGTTGTTCATTAACTCAACAACTATGTGATATATAAATGTATCACTTAGACTGGTAACAAGACGAGTATATAATGGGATAGGGTTTTATGAACATCACCCTTAAACACATTTTACTTATCATACATCTATTGGAATTTGAGATTTTTTGTATGTAAAACAAATGTGTGAGAACGACTTTTTTAATGGTTATTTGTATCAGATAACTATGCGTTTGATCCCATCCATATAATGTTTGGGGACTATTAGTCAACAAGAAGTGGTATCGATCAGGCGATACACATATTAAGTGTAAAGTCAACCTAACTATCAGTTCCATTTGTAACCATACCTGTATATCTTATTGTAACGATTTCCAATATACATTTTTGATCGTATTTTAGAGCGGAATATTCATTGATGGTAATTTATTCATAAATGACTATCGTTGTTATTGTGCGTTATGTCTCGCCAAAATAACACACTGAAATATAATAAAATATAATGCAGTAGTTAATTGACACTCCGAGTTCAAATTTAAATGTCTGATTGAAAGGCAGATACACGAACTTCGTCATGCGTCAATAAGTCCTGTTTAAAATAGTTTTTTAAACTTATTTTAGTCGGTATTAATGTTTTAAATTTTGATGTAAATACTCCCATTCTTGTTTTATAAGGAACAGTTGAACTTATTGTAATTATTCATTGGATTTTGTCTTTAACTTAACAGGTATGTGTTATGATTGAATTTGATTTAACATCGCCTGTTAATAAGCTATTTTGAATCAATTTGTTTTAATAAGACTTTACATGCTAGGTAGACAGAATGGTGATAAAACTGCGTAAAGTGTATATTGTCTTCTAAAATAAAGCTTAAGCACTTGATACTATTTAAACAGGAAAAAGATATCGGATTCTCTATGTAAAGTTTTTGAATGTGAATGGTTGAATGAATGGCAGTTACACGAACATTGCAATGTGCTAATAAGTACTTCTAAAACTAACTTGAAACCTGTTGTTGCTGGATATATTCATGTTTATATCGATGTCTGGTCTACAGAAACATTCATATTTTTACTCTTGTGTACACAATTTTGTTTTATGAGGGACATTTGAAATGAGTGATAAGTAAGGATATACGAAATTGTTTAATAACACTTCAATATAATGTGACACAAACTACATCAAATACAACGTTATTCGTTCATTACGTTTAAGACCATCGCTGTTTGTTTACTTAACAACTAAATTATATTTTTTATCAATTCAAAGCTGTATTTAAGATAGACAAGTATGTGGTTTGTAAGTATTGGTTTAGCAGCAAATGTTAAAACCTGTTTGTATAGCTTAATCTTAAGTTTTCTATGTTGCGTTTTGTGTACTATTATTTGTCTCATAGCGTTAATATATTATTTTCAATCTATGAGTTTGACTGTCCCTCTTTTTAATAAAAAAAAAACTTGTATCCTATAAATCTTATTTGATTGAACATTGTCAGTTACGAAGACAATGAGATTGTTTAAATTTAAATGTCCTATTGAATAGCATATGAAAGACCTATATCACTTGACAATAACTCCATTCAAAATTCACGTCTCCCAACCTGTATTCACACATCAATGCTGAGGTTTAAATCAATATTCCCACTTGTATTTGTGTGTGCGCCATTTTGTTTAAGTTTGGTGTATGAACGAACTAAAAAGTACGCAATATTAAATGATGTGTAAAAATGAACAAGAAAGTATAATAGCAATTACAAACCCAAGCAATCACTGGTGTCAACGTGATGATCGTAACTGCTGTTACGATCATCCCTATATGGCGGACATAAATATAGGGAAATTTATAAGGCTGATTTCTCCATTTTAACAGCTTATTTTCAGATTTGTATTATGTCAAGAAACATCTTTATAAGCATTGCCATTGAAATATATTTTCGGACAGGATGGAAAAGCAATAAGAAGAATGAAAATCGAGATACAAAAAAAATCACGATGATGATCATGACTTTTATCAATTTTTATTAACGATGATCGTAACTTTTACTTAAGATGATCGTAACTGGCAGTTCCAACGAAGCATTTTCTGATAAATAATGACAAATAAAGCTGTCTAGTATGCATAAAAATGTACGTTATCAGCTGATATTGTGATAACAATGAGGAACAATCACTGAGGGGAGGGTAACGTCCTATTGGTAAGTGCACAAACGGTTATGACTTCGCGAGGTTTCGTATTTTTTTTTTTTTTTGTGTGTATGAAAAACATTAAAATGCATTGGGGGTTACAACTTTATAATGATTTCATATGTTTTATATAAATAAGGTATTGTACAGTTCATATTAATGACCGATTTGTTAAAAAAAAACATTTATTTCCCTACACTCCTACTTTATAGGAACAATAGTACCTTTCGAGGATCTGATATTTTTTGAGGAATTCAGACTTAAGAGATTTACGTTTTTAAAGGAGAGGTTGAAAAAAATACAGCATTAAGAAGTGTTATCATATCTGTTGAATGAAAAAAAAAACCAATGAAACCGTCAATAATTTAAAGGGAGCTACTATATGATTTTTATTTGGGGGAGGGGCTATGATAGATAATTTTGTCCTGCATTTTTTATGTTGAAATCTCTATCCTGCGTTTTTATTATTAATCTATTCGGTTCTGTTTTTATTCATTCTGATTGTTTTTTACATAAATTGTCATCCTTTTTGTTTGACCAATATGTTCATCCGGTCTTTTTTTTACTCAAATCTTTAGCTGTTCTGCCTTTTTTTCCAAATTTGACCTCCCCCGCCTTATAAAAGTCAAATGGTAGAACCAATATTGATAAGTTTGGCTTAAAACAACTTCTTCGACTAACTTCAATAATGCATGTCATATACCGTAAATGTAAGGATTTATAGCTTGAAAAATCTAATATGAACATGTATCCAATCTTATTTCAACTTTTCCTTTTTTACATAAATAGCCAATCCATGGTAAATATAGGCAACAGTGGTTCAATGGCGTATCCAGAGATTTTTATAAAGGGATAGAGGACTGGCTGTCTAAGAGTAGGCCCGCTACAGTCATGCTTCATTGTTCCCTATACAAACAACCAAATTTCCCCCATAAAAAGGTGATGCGAGCACCTTGACCCTCCCTCTAATTCTGCGTCTGTAGTCTACCAATGTTTAATAGTCATAGTTTGATTAAGAAAAAAACCAAGAACAGGCAACAAAAACCCATAGAAAGTCATCAAAATAATGTAACTTCATGCCTTCCTTTACTTTATTCAGTGAAAGTTTTGGCATGTATTCTTAAACTGTATCATCAGAATGATATTTATATCAACTTCATATAAACGTCAATCCATTTTGAATGTTAACTAAATTACTCATAAGAAAATAATATGAGAAAATAATATGGAGGACATTTGCATAAGTATAAGTCTGCTAATCCCCCTCATGTCATTTCTTTTTAGAATAGCGGTTTTCATTTATTCTTTGTTTAATTTTAAAATCATGATAATTTTTTTGTTATTGTGACAGCTAAATAGGGTGTTCATTTAGTATAAAAAAAAAACATTCGTAAATTTTGAGTTACGATCATCTTTTCTATAAAAGAAGTCAAAGTTACGATCATCTATAGACGAAGTTACGAATATCATCGTTATTTGTTGAATCTCGATTTTCGTTCTTCTGATTGTTTTCCTACAATTTATGAAAAACACAGTCAATGGCAATGCTTATAATAAAGCTTTTAATATACCAAATATTCAAGATATTAAGTTTACATAAGTAATGTGTTGAAAAACAGGATGAACAGTGATCCCTATATATGGTTCCTCTGAAGTTAGTTGCTGGTCACTAAATTAAATAAAATACAAAAAAGTCTAGTTATTATATTATTTTTTCAAAACAATTGAATTTAAGAAACTTTAACAATATTAAATATGAACAGTATTGGTTTGAAAATGTCATCTATCTTCTGTAACGATTCAAATATTCGTTTTCCTGATTTGTTTTGAAAATCGGCGGCCATGTTAAATATATTATATTTGATATTAACACTGTTTTTCTGTAATGGCCCTGTATTATCACTGAACTGTTAAATATTTGTTTAGGCGCCAGCTGAAAGACGCCTCCGGGTGCGGGAGTTTTTCGCTACATTGAAGACCTGTTGGTGACCTTCTGCTGTTGTGTGGTCGGGTTTTTGTCTCATTGACACATTCCCCATTTCCATTTTCAATTTTATACTGTATATATGCCCAGTTTGTCTGTATTAAGCCCAGTTAAGGTTTTTAATAAACCTTTCATTTGATGTTTGGCAATAATGAACTTAGTTAGTTAATACATTTGCACACATAATACATGATGAGTTAATCAGTTAATCAGGCAATATACTTGTATACAAAATGCATGGTCTGTTAACTTGATCAACCATGCATTATGTATAGATTATAACATGGCCTTTTCCATATTGGCCCTGGTATCATCCCGAGACTCCCATATAGGCCTCGAGGCTTTAGCCGAGGGACGATATGGGTCGAGGGATGATATCAGGGCCAATATGGAAAAGACATGTTGTAACCTATTTATCACATATTTAAGTTCTGCAGAAAATAGAAAACAAATTTCAATTATAACAATTTAATGAAACATAACATAAAAAAATCTTAAACATTTTATAAGAAAAGTGTCGTTAAGGATGCAATGACGTGACGTCATTTTGGAATCAGGGCAAAAGATCGATATACTCTTTTTTGGTGCGGGCAATTTTGAGGTTATTGCATATGCGAAACCTAAGGTATTCATAACAAATATGTAATAAATGTGTATACATAATACGTGGTAATTTAACTGGACACCCATTGCATATATTTGTATACAGAATTCGTGGACTGTTAACTGGACACCCATGCGATATATTTGTATACACAATACGTGGTATGTTAACTGGAAACCCATGCGCTACATTTGTATACATAATACATGAACAGTTAACTGGACACTCATTCGATATATTTGTATACATAATACATAAACAATTAACTGTACATCCATGCGATATATTTGTATACATAACACATGAACAATTAACAGGACACCAATGCGATATATGTGTATACATAATGCATGCACAGTTCACTGGACACCCCTGCGATATATTTGTATACATAATACATGGTCATTTACTGGACACCCACGCGATATAGTTGTATACATAATACATGTTCATTTAACTGGACACCCATGCGATATATTTGTATACATAATCCACTTGTATATTTTGTCTATCTGATGAGTTCAGCCTTTTTCAAATGATCTTTATAGTTCGTTCTTATGTTGTACTGTTATACCACTGTCCCAGGTTAGGGGAGGGTTGAGATCCCGCTAACTTGTTTAACCCCGCCACATTATTTATGTATGTGCCTGTCCCAAGTCAGGAGCTTGTAATTCAGTGGTGGTACACATATCCTCAGTGATTGATATAATCTTGCATCCAGTTCATGTTAAGTTTTGGGCATAGAAAACTCTAGACGAAAAAACCGAATACAAGATAATATCTTAATGTTTCAGAAACCAAAATGTGGACTACTATGCACAATCACTGGATATAGTGCACAGTTGTTTTTCAGTTATAAAACAACTCTGGAGCTCATAAAATGAAGCATTATAATCAACATTATTGTCATCCGAGATATATAATTTTATGTTTACCTTTGTAATGAAAAAGCAAACACAAACATACCAATACACTTGCCCTAATTGACCTTTCCCTTGAAAATCGATAAAAGCGAAGGTTTGTTTTGTCAACATGATCCCATGATAATGCTTATGTTTTTCTAATGTTTTCTTGTGCTCATCAATCCAAAATGCATACATATAATACCAATATTAAAATATAAATATAAAAACATATCCACATTTTGGTACTTATGGGTGGGAGAGGGGGGAACTTATCAAGAACCTCATCAACCCAAACAGGCAATATGTATTGCCTGACCAAACATAGCCCTTAAACCAACCACCACTTGGATATTGAAAGAATGAGGATGTATCACATGTACTTCCGCCAAAGATATCAACCAATGAGGTTATACACATATCCTCAGTGATTGATATAATCTTGCATCCAGTTCATGTTAAGTTATGGGCATAGAAAACTCTATAGTCCATACAGCATATTTGCAGGCCAATCTCAAAATACACCAATAGCAAGCTTTCCCTTAAGGAATAGTATTCCCAATACTCAAAACAAATTCAACACTTTTATTAAATATTTTTCTTTTTAAAATTACTTTAAACACTTCTAAAAATTTAAAGATACATTACACAGTTCTTTATAAATAGTTCATAATTCAATAAATTCTCATGAATTTGACCACATACGGACTTTTAAAAATTAAGTTAAGGCAATGAACTCATATCAAAATGAACATTGTCATTATTTTAATAACATCTTCAGCATGTGGAAAGCTTGTAAGCAAAGGGATTTAACCTCCAAGTGTAAACTATGTTGGCTCGTCTCTTTCTTTACTGTTGTTGAATCAAACACACTCTTTACTTCATAATCAGGAACATTGACAATTGTATTTCCACTCGATTTTTCACATGTCTGCTGAAAATATATTAACCAATAACAAATTGTTTATTTGTACTAAAGACAGCATTAGTCACACTTTGAAAAGGAAAAAATCCCTTTGCCTACAATCCACGTGGAAAACCACTAGGGAATCAGTGTCCCTCGAACTGTAGACAAAGAAATTTAAATTAAAAAAATTAACCATACATAAAATTTAATTTCACATTTGTACTAGTATACAAAATCATTCAACCTTATATTCATTAGATAAAAAAAAAAAAAAAAATATTGCAACCATTATTTAATCTCCCATGACAAAAAGATTTTTGTGCCATATTTCAACACATCAATGAAATTAAATACACATCCAATAGAAAACATCATGAAATTACGGAAAAATTATTAGCATTACTTTTAAATAGGTTCATTTGAACATAAAGCTGCTATCATCACCGATTTTTTTTTTTTTTTTTTTTTAGTACCGTGCCATATTGGCATCTTCTGCCTTTCTCAACACAGACATACATAATTTAGTGTAGTATCAATATGTTCCCCATTCAATATTTTCCTATTTTCAGAAATCAAAATATTACTTCAATTGCAATTTGTTCTCACCATATTCTGATTAGAAAAAATCCTTTCCTTTTAAAAGAGGTTGTTCGAACTCATTGACATGAATCATCGTGCAATGTCATATTACTTCTCCTTCATTCGTCAGCCTGTCAAAGGTGTAGGTAACACCATCTGAAAGCAAAAACATTCTTTTCAATTCTATGTACAATCAAACAGACCGCTGAACGCGGACCTCGACGAAGGACTTTATAATTCAATACACATCACTCCGATAAAAAACATGAATATCAAGTGACATGTCACACTAAATTATTCCACTTTCTCAATAATTCTTACTTTTCTAACAAAGTCTTTAAGGAGCATTTCTATCAGTACGTACAATGTAATAATAAATGAAAAGTCCACAACACTCAAAAG
The DNA here is from genome assembly GCA_019925275.1 of Mytilus edulis. Lineage (NCBI taxonomy): Eukaryota > Metazoa > Mollusca > Bivalvia > Mytilida > Mytilidae > Mytilus > Mytilus edulis. Next base: position 109,386,811 of record CM034354.1, on the reverse strand, counting down.
TAACAGAAACTATTTACCCTATAAACAATTTATTATTCTCCTTTCAACTACAGTATTCCAAAATGGCCAATTCCCCCACTTCCACATATATTTTATATAGCGATAGCACTTTGCCCTGCGTTTAACCGGCGCACGGCGTAACATATCTGACCACCTGGGTTGATAATAACTACCCAAGGTCTATTAAAATCCCAAAACATGTTGCCACCATGGTCAAACATTACCATCTAGTTCTATCAAGAAGCCGCCAAGGCGAATATAATTGACCACCAAGGTCTTGACGCCCCCAAGGCTAGTATTTTTAATTCATTGTTGCCATGAAGGCAAATGTAAAAAATCATAAAAATGACCACCTAGGTCTATTGCCACCAAGGCATATAAAAATGACCACCTAGGTCTATTGCCACCAAGGCATATATAAATGACCACCTAGGTCTATTGCCACCAAGGCATATATAAATGACCACCAAGGTCTTAAAGCCACCAAGGCTATATTGCCACCAATACAAATGTAAGTAAAAGTTAAAGAATATAGTTACTTTGCCGACAACACGTGGAGCACGACCTTCCCACATCTTGGATATTGAAAGAATGAGGATGTATCACATGTACTTCCGCCAGAGATATCAACCAATGAGGTTATCGTTTGTTTATGTGTTACATATTTGTTTTTCGTTCATTTTGTTTTTTTACATAAATAAGGCCGTTAGTCTTCTCGTTTGAATTGTTTTGCATTGTCTTAGCGGGGCCTTTTATATCTGACTATGCGGTATGGGCTTAGCTCATTGTTGAAGTCAGTACGGTGACCTATAGTTGTTAATGTTTGTGTCATTTTGGTCTTTTGTGGATAGCTGTCTCATTGGTAATCATACCACATCTTCTTTTTTATATAATACATGATCATTTAACTGGACACCCCCGCGATATATTTGTATACATAATACATGGTCAGTTAACTGGACACTCATGATATATATTTGTATACATAATGCATGGTGAGTTAACTGGACTCCCATGTGGTATATTTGCATAGATAATGCATGATCAGTTAACTGGACACCCATGCGGTATTTTTGTATAGATAATGCATGGTCAGTTAACTGGAATGCCATGCAATATATTTGTAGACATAATGCATGACCAGTTAAATGGACACCCATGAGATATATTTGTATAGATACTGCATGGTGAGTTGACTGGAATCCCATGCGGTATATTTGTATAGATAATGCATGGTATGTTAACTGGAATCCCATGCGATACATTTGTATACATAATACTTGGTCAGTTTACTGAAATCTCATGTTATATATTTGCATACATACTGCATGGTAAGTTAACTGGACAACCATGCGATGTATGTGTAAACATATTGCATGGCCAGTTAACCGGAATGAATTCAATGCGATATATTTGTATAGATAATGCATGGTCAGTTAACTAAAATCAAATGCGATACATTTGTATACATAATGCATGGTCAGTTGATTGAATACCCATGCGATATACTTGTATACATAATACTTAGTCCGTTAACTGGACACCCATGAAATATATTTGTATACATAATGCATGGTCAGTTAACTGGAATCCCATGAGATACATTTGTATACATAATACTTGGTCAGTTTACTAAAATCCCATGTTATATATTTGCATACATACTGCATGGTAAGTTAACTGGACAACCATGCGATGTATGTGTAAACATAATGCATGTCCAGTTAACCGGAATTCAATGCGATATATTTGTATAGATAATGCATGGTTAGTTAACTAAAATCAAATGCGATACATTTGTATACATAATGCATGGTCAGTTGATTGAATACCCATGCGATATACTTGTATACATAATACTTGGTCCGTTAACTGGACACCCATGAAATATATTTGTATACATAATGCATGGTCAGTTAACTGGAATCCATGAGATATATTTGTATATACAATGTATGGTCAGTTACCTGGACACCAATGCGATACATTTGTATAGATAATACATGGACAGTCAACAGGACACCCATGTGATATACATGTATACATAATACTTGGTCAGTTAACTGGACACCCATGATATATGTTTGTATATACAATGTATGGTCAGTTAGCTGGACACCCATGCGATACATTTGTATAGATAAAGCATGGTCAGTCAACTAGACACCCATGTGATATACCTGTATACATAATAATTGGTCAGTTAACTGGACACCAATGATATACATTTGTATACATAATGCATGGTCAGTTAACTGGAATCCCATGAGATATATTTGTATATACAATGTATGGTCAGTTAACTGGACACCAATGCGATACATTTGTATAGATAATACATGGACAGTCAACTGGACACCCATGTGATATACTTGTATACATAATACTTGGTCAGTTAACTGGACACCCATGATATATGTGTGTATATACAATGTATGGTCAGTTAACTGGACACCCATGCGATACATTTGTATAGATAAAGCATGGTCAGTCAACTAGACACCCATGTGATATACCTGTATACATAATAATTGGTCTGTTAACTGGACACCAATGATATACATTTGTATACATAATGCATGGTCAGTTGACTGGAATCCAAAGCGATACATTTGTATAGATAATGCATGGTCAGTTGACTGGACACCCATGTGATATATTTGTATACATAATGCATGGTCAGTTGACTGGAATCCAAAGCGATACATTTGTATAGATAATGCATGGTCAGTTGACTGGACACCCATGTGATATATTTGTATACATAATGCATGGTCAGTTAACTGGAATCCCATACCGTATATTTGTATAGATAATGCATGGTCAGTTAACTGGAATTCCATGCAATATATTTGCATAGATAATGCATGATCAGTAAACTGGACACCCATACGGTATATTTGTATAGATAATGCATGGTCAGTTAACTGGAATTCCAGGCAATATATTTGCATAGATAATGCATGATCAGTTAACTGGACACCCATGAGATATATTTGTATAGATACTGCATGGTGAGTTGACTGGACACCCATGCGGTATATTTGTATAGATAATGCATGGGATGTTAAATGGAATCCCATGCGATACATTTGTATACATAATACTTGGTCAGTTTACTGAAATCCCATGTGATATATTTGTATGCATAATGCATGGTCAGTTAACTGGACATACATGAGATATATTTGTATAGATAATGCATGGACAATTTACTGTAATCCCATGTGATCTATTTGTATAGATAATGCATGGTCAGTTAACTGGAATCCCATGCAATATATTTGTATACATAATGCATGGTCAGTTAATTGGACACCCATGCGATATATTTGTATACATAATGCATGGTCAGTTAATTGGATACCCATGCGATATATTTGTATACATAATGCATGGTCAGTTAACTGGACACCCATGCGATATATTTGTATACATAATGCATGGTCAGTTAATTGGACACCCATGCGATATATTTGTATACATAATGCATGGTCAGTTAATTGGACACCCATGCGATATATTTGTAAACATAATGCATGGTCAGTTAACTGGACACCCATGCGATATATTTGTATACATAATGCCTGGTCAGTTAACTGGACACCCATGCGATATATTTGTATACATAATACATGGTCAGTTAACTGGAATCCCATGCGATATATTTGTATACGTAATGCATGGTATGTTAACTGGACACCCATGTGATATATTTGTATACGTAATACATGGTCAGTTAACTGGACACCCATGCGATATATTTGTATACGTAATGCATGGTCTGTTAACTGGACACCCATGCGATATATTTGTATACATAATGCATGGATATGCGATATATTATACATATGATATCGAGAGTTAACTAGACTCCATGATAACTATTTGTACAGATGGTACATTGACTGTTGACCAGACAATATCGTGATATATCTGTAAAAATGAATTACTGTCAGTCAGCTAGACAGCCAGGAGATACATCAATTAACTAGAAAAGTATGTGATATAGGTATAAGTTATAATCTGTTGACTACACAACCTTTGTATTTGTCTGTATAGATAATCAATTGTCCGTTTGCAAGCCAACTAAATGATTTGTTTGAAAAAATAAGAAAATTGGAGTTAAGTTGAAAGCTATGATGACTATGTTCATATCCGTTTCAATAAGACATTGTCAGTTTAAAGAAAAACTATTTGAGTAGGCTATTTATATCAGACATTGTCTGTTAGCTAGACAGGTATACAAATAACCTGTATTAATAAGAAATAATCAGTAAACAAGACAACTAGATGATTTTAATCTATAAATAAGACAGTGTCAGTTTGAAATATCTGTTGAGATCAGATGAAACAAAATGTAATCCTAAATAGTATCGTTGACCGATTCTGAGTGAGGTTAAGAAAATCGTAGAAAAATGGTAAATTTGAATCGAATATCAACCAAGGGAAAAATTCACTTATGTTAACATTTGCTCTGTAATAAAAAGCATTTGTCATGTTAAATGTTTTATTAACAAAATATATGTGAATCATTGTTATATTAGTGTCTGAAATTTAGTCCATATCGTACTCTTCATACCTCCGCTTTGCTAAATATCAAATGGTTCAAACCATGTTCCGTCTTGACTGAACTAGTTGCCAATTGTCGTTCAGAATTATTGATTAATACAAATTTGAAATGACTCATTTAAAAGCAGTTGTTTTTAAGACACCATTTGCTACACCATTTTCCAATCGTTAAGGGGCCATTTGATACGGAATACAAACAAAACATTACATTCTGAATTTGTTTTTTTTTTTTTCAATCATTTATGAAAGTTCAACAGTTAAATAAGTTTTCGATATTAGCAGCCAAAATATTGGTGAACATAAATTTGACAGCTAGTGCCCCTTAAAACATTGCACAACGTGTGATAACAAATGATGTTATAGTGTGTGATAATATTGTGTGATGGAATTCGACGTTTGCTGCACCACTGTTCACTCCAGTGCAATTTATGACAATACCACTGCATCAATCAAAATTATGTTTTTTTCAGTGTTTTGAGAAATGATTTTGCTTTGTTGTCGCGTATTATTTGTGAAACATTCAATGTTTTAAAAAGGAGAATTTTCTGTATAAAGTTAATGATTATGTTGACTTTTGAAGGTCAAACTTTCTACAGCCTTAAATACGCTAATGAAAGGTCCAAAAACTATACCAATACATAACGACATGTTCATGAAATTATAACAAATCTATTGGTTAACAAATTTTTATTTGTTATTGCAAAATAATGAACGTTAAATATCTGACATTTTCTCCCTACCCAGTTTACCCCTATACATTTTTATGATGTGGACTGGTCTTTGTTATTAAATCGTAGGTAATGTGATTGGATTAAGTTGTTATTAGTTTACCTTCAAACTTGTTTATGCTTTTCATACATGACTATTGATTAATTAGAACGTGCATAAATGTGTACGGTAACTAAAATGACCTTCAGACTTGACACTGAACGAGTCAATATAATGTTTTATCAATGAAAGTTAAGGTATGAAATGTAAGAATTGCCACTTATCCTATTTTCACAAAATTTTCGGAATATACAGTTGAAAGGTTATTTTTAAAAAGCCTATTGTTAATATTAAAGAGAAAGGTAACAAATAATACGTTTTGTTCCATGAAACAAGTCATTTTCGTAAGAGAAATGCCGAAATACGACTATGGCAGGTAAAATTATTATTTATCATAATAAAAAACGCATTTTTCAGTCTCATTTGAATATGTGGATTGCAATAAATTCCAAACTTAAGAAGTAAGTAAATAGAGTCAAAATGTGTCCGATCTGCTTATTTCTGCACTACAAAAGTCAATGTGATCGTTTTAAAGTCAATTTCGTCTACCTCACAAAATCTTGTTAGACACTATAAAACATATTTCTTTAAAGTTTTTATATTTCTTAAGTATTATTTGATGATTTAAATAGTCATTTTATTTACGGTAGATGACATTTTAAACTTCAGTCCTCATAATGTTGCTATGAGATAAATGTATTTGTCGTCAAATTAATAAATCATACCTTGTGTTTACTCTCATTTATGTTTTAGGCGTCAAGTTTAATGCCTGCACCCATTATTCAGGATTTAAGACTAAGGCCAACCATCATTTAAGCAATACACTTTAGTTTATTGGCTAGGATTTAAGCTTAATGCCTTATTTAAATTATTGCCGCTCATATATATCATCAAATGGTAATCTTTTTCAGGTCAAGTGAGGGCTTTTGTTATGTATAATTTTTCGAGAGATCTGATTTGATTGGTAGCTCCTTCATGTGTGTAAGTATTGCTAGTGTATTCTGTATCATTAATCAACGTTGAACAAGTCGCAGTTTCAAAACTTAAATGAAATTAAATCGACTCTGTTCAAGCGATCTGACATTCAGTCTATAAAAAAAATTTGACAATGAAGTGTGTTTATATCAATGTTGTTCATCTCCTCAAAATATAAAAATAAAGTGCATGAATTTCTTTGCTTTTCTAAATTTATAGACAATAAAAGCCATTATAAATTTGAATAAAAGGTTTGAAACAACAATATTGTAAGAACCCACGAAGGACTACAGTAGTAAATACTTATTGACTGGAACTGTTTATATTTCATTTGAGGTTTGAAGAGCAAACTGCAAAGAAACGGAATGCGACTTACGGAAACATGCATTGTACATAAACAATTAATATATAACATGATTATGATATCCATATAATACATTTTACATATAGATTCTACCACGTCATAATCGGATTTAACCAACGAAGAACTCAGATCAAACGAACCACACGTTAATTAAATTTCTTTACACAATGGGTGCAGAAAGGGATAAATTGACGAAGAATAAGAGAAAAGGAGTTCCGTGCTTACAAAAGTAATATAATGATTTGAAATCAAATATGAGACAATATGTGCAGTTTAATCAGGACATTATGTTGTATTCAATTAGAAAGTTTCTTGCAGGTATTACTTATCCGGCTCTGTATATACTATTGGACAAATTGCTGTCTGGTTAGACCTGTACCTTTGTCGTTTGTACTACTATAATTTTCCCTTACTGATGTAGGTAAGTGTTGTGATATAATATGAATATCTGTATACATTAAAGCAAATATGGAATACACTTCAATGACTAATTACTTATATACTAACTATTGAATTACGGCTGCTTAGTAACATACATATTACAATTATACCAAGTATGCTACTACTTGTAAATCGTATATCACTACTATTAACTGTTTCTTCGAAGACACAATTCAATATTTTATATTACTATGAATAATACTTAATTTGAATAATTTCAGGTAAAACTACTTTGGTTTCATTTTGTTGAAACCATTTCTTTTATGACTTTGAATGTCCCTTTGGTATCTTTCGTCCCTCTTTCTGAGCACATCTTCTTTCTATGTCATGGTATTATTTAGCTATACCCTCTGTCATACTACATTGAATTTGAAATATGTACATAGCTTTTATAATTTAACTTTTTTATTAAACAGCTTTATTGGAAACATTGCAATTAAACTAAAGCAAAAACGTTCAATTATTTTAGATAATTTTAAAAAATAAATAGTAATCTTTGCCTGATTAACTTTACAGACTATCAAGATTTCGAAACAACAAAACTTTAAAAGGTCAAATGGAGGAATAATGTATTAAACATCCATTCAAAAGTATATGGCATAACAATTGAAAAAATTGCAGAAAGAAATGCAAGATTACATAGGTGTTTCACGTATAAAAAAAACAAAATACAACTGACTGGACCCATTTGAATACAATTCATGCTATTTACTAGTCAGCAGTCACTACTTGATATATTAGTACTTATTCATTGAGAACCTAGACAAGGAGCATGTATATGCTCTTCATATTGAACATTGTGCAATATTGCAAATCGACTTTTATGCCCAAACAAAGTTGGAATTCCTATTGTTTCCTTCTGTCATTAGAAGATTTTCTTGTGTAAGATCAGTTTTTGTTATAAATGAATGTAGATTTGTGTATGAATCGAAGGAAGATATGAGATGAACTGACTACTTCAATAAGTAAATACTCACATATTTAGTATTGCTTTATGACTGCATAGAATGATGCATATTACAAACGTGTTACGGATGGAATTATGTTAGTAGTATATTACAATATACTGCAAAGAATAAGAAAGACATCCATGCAACAATATCCCAGAAGACATTATCCTGATATTTATGTAAACACTTTTTTTCCAGTGAAATTAATTTGGTTAGTGTAATATTGACAATACGTGATATGACAAAAGATCTCACCAACAAAAAAGGGAATGTTTTGATTAACTTATCGTTTGTCTCTAGATATTACTACGCCCTTTAAATTTAAAACTTTATGATAAGCTCAGTTCAAGAGAAAGCAAACATATATAACCATTTAAAATCGTGAAATTATGAATTATGACAGAATTCAATTTCACGAAGGGCAACTGTTATCTTAGTTTCGTAGTAAGTTCGAAAAAAAAGAGATCCACATGCACACACTCTTTTAAAGACTATATTGTGAAAGCTTCGGTAACTCTGGTGACTAAGCTTGTAAATTTTAATGACGTAACAAATGGTAAACCCGACCGGTTATTTGCAAATAACATTTTGCTTTTTTATTTCTTTTTTCTTAATCTGCACTTTCATATTACACTTGCAAAACGGCTCTATGTTTGATCATCGATTGAGATGAATTTATTATACCATCACAGCAAATCGAGACGCCACTGGACCACAAAGGCGTTGGAAATACTTGGATAAAAAATAAAAGTCAATTGTTATTAATAATTTTTTTTAACAGCTTATGAAGTATATCTATAGTTTAATGCATTTTTTTATTCAGTTACATTTTGTTTGCATTGTAAACAAATGATGATCTTTCCTCAGTTTTTGGGGAAAAAAATGCACTAATATTTGCAATGAGTCATGTTAAATACCTACGGATTGTTTATGTTATTAATCTTAACAAATATGCGAAAACTAATATGGGTAATAAGAGGGAGCACATTCATTGCCCTTTTTATATGGGTATTACTAACTGTCATGTCTTTATAGTACTTCAGGAAGGATTTTCCTAGTGCAATGTAATACGATATTAACATACGGTTTGCAATGTTACGTATTATCAATATTTCTTCTTTTTATAAAAAATAAGGCACAGTTGTTTGTCATCTGAAAATTTTTAGGTTTTTAAGTTAATTACACATTAAGCTAACGACTAAAAAGAACTCGAAAGGAAAATTAACCAAATCAACATTTTTCTTGATTTAAATTATTTCATAGTGACATTTTCTTGGTTATACTATTTAACGGTCAAATGTACGTATGTGTATTTGTTCTGCTGTTAAACTTCTAGATGTATTTTTTCTATTTGTAGGACAAAATGGCAAGTTGGAATGAGGTAAGATTTCACTTTAGATATGCATTGATCATCTCACTTATTGTTGTATATTACTAAAACAGAACATTCAGGTTAAAGTATTCTGGCATGGATACTAAAAACACGTCTTTGTATGAGATTACAATGAGGAGGAATTCAATGTTTACAATTTTAGGGAGAGGTTAAAGCTGATATATTATAATGGTGTCAAAATATTTTATAATTGGCTAAATAACATGTGTTTGTTATTTATACTCAATATCCTGGAAGTACAGTTTAGAGAATACAATTTCAGGAGGACATATTCATGATATTAAGACAACCTTATCATCCCATGTGTAATCGAGGTCATGAAATGGAAATTTGCAGTTAATATTTCTGTTTTTCAAAATCATATCTGTTAGTTTTGATGAATATTTGAATTTATAATGTCTCTGGTATACGCCCGAGGTCAGTGACAATTGCAAAGTGACGTTGTAATGGCCAAAATCAACGCCGAGGGCCACTACAACACTCGTTGGTAATTATTACAGACCAATAGATATACATGTACTTGCAAACAGTTTCAATTAATCTGCATTAAACATTATTAAAGTAACTGGCAATGGGGGCGTATTGGCATGCCACACAACCAGGTTCAATCTACCATTCTTTCATAAAATGCCAAGTATGAAGTCAGGAAAATGTCCATTGTTACATTATAGTTCGCTTCTGTATGTGTTACATTTTGGTGCTGTGTTTCTGTTGTGTCGGAGTTCTCTCATATTTGATACGTTTCCCTCAGTTTTAGTTTGTAACCCGGATTTGTTTTTTCTCTATCGATTTATGAACTTCGGACAACTGTTTACAACTGTTGCCTTTATTTGAAATTATCAATGGTGAGGAATTTATCTCCCGTTTATAATTTAACTACAACTTCCAAGATTAAGAACTGCAATAAAACACTAATCTTTTTCTGTTATTGTTGTCTTGTGTCTGTATTCCACTTTATTCTTACTTAATCATCAACCAATACAATATCTTACCATTTAATATAATAAATTTTAAACAATTCACATCTAAGTGGCCTAGCTAGAAGTAAGGTAGAATGTTCGTGTTCTCCACGGGTCCAACAAACACACAACTATTACAGTACAAACATGTCAATTTTAAGAATTTGTAATCAACATGTAGTGATAGCAAAAAGTGTTCAACAGGTTGCGATTCATTGAGTTGTACGTAGAATAAGTGCAATATTTTATCTCATTTTTTTAAATAGTAATGAAATTTGAATAAATCCCATTCTTCTTTCTCAATTTCTTAATAAATATTACAGCAAAAAAAAGCACACATATACCAGTAATCATTGATTGTTGTTTCACGCAAATCGGAGATATATCAGCCATATTGTGGTGAGATTAAAACAAGTTTAATGTATATTCAACCGTGACAGAACTTAAGATTCAGTAACGAATACATATAGGAACGTTAATCACATTCACTGTATACATGTGTGTGTATGACAAAGAATATTATAGGATAATTATAAACATACTAGCTCCAAATGTGTGTTTCTTGTATATCAATTTGACGTGTTAGTCTCAACTGCTTCTGCTCTGTTCATTTTGTTGACTTTACCCTGGCTTTCAATTTCCTTACGTTTACTTTTAAAGATTCTCTGTGAGTGGTCAAATAATATGTCTTGTTTTTATGGCAGTCGGGATTCTACTGTCCTTTAAATGTCAATATATGCTTTATTGACACTAGTTAGAACTTAGAGTCCCAGGCTAATACTAATCTCCGTTCTTACTTCGAATGTCTAGAATAAAATAAAATCACAGGTATCTCTATATTGGATAGAATGCTTAAAAAACAGATACAACATAAATGTGTATGCAGATACCATATATTTGAGTTTAACACATCTTGTTGTTAAGATGTTATGCCTGATTGATTAATAAATTGATTTTTAACATAAAGGGAGAACATTTAATCTAAAGAATCAGACCATTTACCGGATTTGTTATCACACAAGCAACACGATGGGTGCCACATGTGGCGCAGGATATGCTTACCCTTCCGGAGCACATGAAAGCACCCCTAGTTTTTGGTGTGGTTCGTATTGTTGATTCTATAGGTGTCTATGTTGTGTCGTGTGAACTATTGTTTGTCTGTTTGTCTTTTTCGTTTTAAGCCTCTGCTGGTGGACGTTTCGTCCCCGAGGGTATCACCAGCCCAGTAGTCAGCGCTTCGGTGTTGACATGAATATCAATTATGTCTTCATTGTTTTAAATAAATTTCCTGTTTACAAAACTTTGAATTTTTCGAAAAACTAAGGATTTTCTTATTCCAGGCATAGATAACCGTAGCCGAATTTGGCACAACTTTTTGGAATTTTGAATCCTCAATGATCTTCCACTTTGTTTTTGTTTGGTTTATAACTATTTTGATATGAGCGTCACTGATGAGTCTGATGTAGACGAAACGCGAGTCTGGCGTACTAAATTATAATCCTGGTACATTTGATAACTATTTACACCACTGGGTCGATGCCTCTGCTGGTGGACGTTTCGTCCCCGAGGGTATCACCAGCCCAGTAGTCAGCACTTCGGTGTTGACATTCATATCAATTATGTGGTCAATTTTTATAAATTTCCTGTTTACAAAACTTTGAATTTTTCGAAAAACTACGGATTTTCTTATCCAAGGCAAAGATAACATTAGCCGTATTTCGCACAACGTTTTGGAATTTTGAATCCTCAATGATCTTCCACTTTGTAATTGTTTGATTTATAACTATTTTGATATGAGCGTCACTGATGAGTCTTATGTAGACGAAAGGCGCGACTGGCGTACTAAATTATAATCCTGGTACCTTTGATAACTATTTACACCATTGGGTCGATCCTTTGCTAGTGGACGTTTCGTCCTCGAGGGTATCACCAGCCCAGTAGTCAGCAATTCGGTGTTGACATGAATATCAATTATGTGGTCATTTTTTTATAAAATTCCTGTTTACAAAACTTTGAATTTTTCGAAAAACTAAGGATTTTCTTATCCCAGGCATAAATAACCTTAGCCGTATTTGGCATAACTTTTTGGAATTTTGAATCCTCAATGCTCTTCAACTTTGTATTAGTTCGGTTTATAGCTATTTTGATATGAGCGTCACTGATGAGTCTTACATGTATGTATAGGAAAGGCGCGTCTGGCGTACTAAATTATACTCCTGGTACCTTTGACAACTATTAGCCATGGCGTTGTCAGTTTGTTTTAGATTGGTGAGTTTGACTGTCCCTTTGGGATCTCTATTTTAAGCATTTTTCATGAGGAGAACAATCAAAACAAGAAACAAAAATTGTGATAACTTACACGACGACGGAACCTTATGACTGCCATGACTGCCAAGCTGGAAAAGGTATACTCCAAATAATTATGACGTCTTCAAAGGCTGTTTATCTTTTAACTGTTACGCCTTCATACATTTAATTAAGAATTTGTATAGTATACAAATATCATCATATAATATCATTGATATCCTAGGTGAGTATACATTATAATCGATTTGTTTGAATGACCAACCTATAGCAAAGTCATATATAATTCGTCGTCTGGTCAAAATATATTAATGAACTGTGTTCTTATATAAAATGTATTTCATTCAATTTTGTAATCATCATTTTGCATCTCTGCAGAAACTTATCAAAGCTGCTAGTGAAGGAAGATTAACAGATTTGAAACTTGCCTTTCAAAAGGGAGCTGATTTGGAATGTATAGACGAAGTACGTCACGTAACAGATATGATTATACATATTAAATGCGAGCTGGTCTTGGAACACCATTATCGTCTTCTGATTTCCGTATACTACAATTAAAGTCCCTAGCAATGACAGTTTATAACTCTTTTTTTTAAACAAGTAGGGTAATACATCAAATACGATGAAAATTTGGACATGACTTTTTAAGTAAAATGGTTTTTAGTGGTCCTGTTTGAAAGGTTCAAAAGTAGTATTTATGAATATATCAATTTAATTAAAGATTCCCTTAACATAAAATGATCCATGCACAAGTATAGTGAAGTTTATATGTTGATATTACAGGATGCTGATACACCATTATTGAATTCAGTCTACTATGGACATCTGAAAGCAGTCCAATACCTTGTTTCTGTAGGCTGTAACATAGAAGCGAGAAGTAAGGTAAGATATAGTCTGATCAAACTCACTAATGTATGAATGAACAAGCTGTCAGACACACCAAACTTGGTATTATTGAATATGTGAGGATTAATAAAATCTTGTTTTGAAAAAGAAGAAAAAGGCAGTACATGTTATCTATTTTTTGAAACAAATATTTGTGGCAAAACACATATTTTGGCAAACATATAATACTGTGATCCTAATGCTTTAATTCGGGACCAGCACAAAATATGTTTGTTAATCCGACAAATGAGAAGGACCACTAGGGGCTATTTTCGGCCCAATCGAAAACAAAGTGCTGTGCAGGATTGCCTGGTGACACTAACATGACTTAGCCATGAAATGTTATTTTTTAACACTTTTGGGCATTTTTTCACCATTTTTGGGCAAAAAAGTAAAAAAATCAAGAAAAAGTGAGAATTTCTGGATTTAAGAAATAGCCAACAATACAATCCTAAAAAGAAAATGAGCACCATACATGAACCTTTAAACAAGAAATGTTCGAGATCGGCTCATCACTACATATCCAATGTAGTGCAGTGCTCGCCAAAATTGGAAATGAGCATCGTGGAGGAACATCCATTGTTCCAATGGAATTTGATGTATCTTTCTTGGGCCGATCGTAGCCTGGATTGGAACAATATCGAGCATATTTGGGACACTTTTGTGCGTAGAGTGCACATAGGACACCCAGTTCAAACACGTCATGGTATAAACAAAACCCTTCATCAGGAATGGTTGCTGCTATCTAAGCAACACATCAGTCGACTTATGGAAGGAATCAGAAGACAAGAGGAGGTTATCCTATTGAATTGAGGCTGCGCACAAAATACTAATTCGTTGGCGTATAACGATCAACCATGATGTGAACAATCATTCACATATTAATTTTGAAATGTTTGACACTGTAAAGTTCGACTGCAGCAAAAGTTGTAAAATGCATTTTTTTTTACAGAAATCACTCCATTTTGTTATAAAAAAATTCAGTTAGATAAACCCTTTATTCATACATTTTTTGTCAAATCAAAGGGGTTGCAATACTTTTTTCAATGTGTATAGTTGGTAGGTGGAACAGATACACTAAATCAACATTGGTTAACACACCTTGTAGATCCGATATATGCTGAAGATGAATTCTAATAAAATTAATCCTCATATACTGTAACCATTGCATCCTGATACAACCCACACTTCACTGATGAGACATGTTCATTATTTAACACCATTGCATTAAAACATCAATTATTTTAGACACTATTGATGGTGAACGCAATAGAGTGAACCCGTTTTAGCTATTACTACAAACTGCTTATTTCCAATAAACAAAACCACACTTCATTGATGGTAAATCCTCATAGCTGTAAAATTCACTGATAATGCATCCTTCGAATCGTACACTTCACTAATAATGCATCCTTCGAATCGCACACTTCACTGAAGATGGATCCTTATAATTTATATAAGTGATGATGAGCAGTCCTCTTTAATTTTACAGATCAATGATTTTGAACAGTGATCAAATTTAAAATATTAAGATAAATCCATCATTTATTGATGAATATGGATAAACAAACGCACGACTTTAAACCCTAATTAAATAGAAATAAGAAATAAGAAATAAATAAAGATAAATAAATAAATAAATAAATAATCTTTATTTCAAGAGGATGATCCCATTAGTTAAAACTAATCTTCCTGAAAGTCCTCAAAATAATAATAGCATAGTTATAAGTACACAGAGTATTATAAAGTTATATTATACACAATATACAAAGCAAATTTACAGATCTAAAATTGTTGGATTGATGGTTAGACGAGTTGTATATACATTATGTACACAGCCATGTATCACCATCATTGATGGCGATCCGATGGATACATCTGTTGTAGGGTTGTCAGTGACTCAGACGTACATATGCATATAATTATTTTCTGTGACCGTATCTTACATTAATTTGTAGGATCCTTTACTATAGATAATTTAGCTGATCTGTAACAATAACATCTTCATGCCTTATATATCATGTACTGTAGTACGCCGCTAGATTAAAACTGACGTGGAAAGGTAACATATGGCCACCGAAAGCTCTTTTTTGAGAGCCCAGGTGGTCGTGTGGTCTAGCGGGACGGCTGCAGTGCAGGCGATTTGGTGTCACGATATCACAGAAGCATGGGTTCGAATCCCAGCGAGGGAACAACCAAAAATTTGCGAAAGCAAATTTACAGTTCTAACATTGTTGGGTTGATGGTTAGACGAGTTATATATATATATATATATATATATATATATATTGTCTACCGAATTGCACGTTTATATGTTGATATTACAGGATTCATGTACACCATTATTGAGATCAGTGTTCCATGGACACATCGAGACAGTCCAATACCTTGTTTCTGTAGGCTCTAACAAAGAAGCTAAAACAAAGGTAAGATATATCCTGATCAAACTAACTAATGTATGAATAAACACATCATCAGTAACACAAAACTTGATGTAATTGAATAAGTGAGGTCTCATTTAAATCTTGTCATTAAAACGAAAAAGATGGTACAGGTCTTATCTATCTTTGAAAACATATATTTTTGTCAAAACACATATTTGTTTGGAGGATCATATGTTACTCTGGCCCTTATCCTCTAAATTCTAGACCAGTACATAATCTTTTTGTTGAACAGACTTGTTGTATTGACAAACAATAAAGCATTTTTTTTCTCATCGAATTTTACCAGATCCTTAACATAAAATAACAAAAATACTGAACTCCGAGGAAAATTCTAAAATGAAAGTTCCTAATCAAATAGCAACATAAAATGATATATCACATCAAACGAATGGACACTAACTGTCATATTCCTGACTTGGTACAGGCATTCTCAAATAAAGAAAATGGTGAATTTAAGCTGAATTTATAGCGCTCAAACTCTCATTTGTATGACAGTCACATACCGAGTTTGTTTCTACAACACAACTACCTTTTTTATGAATAATTGATGAGACAATTTTTGCAAACTCGACAGTCAGATAATATGAAGTGGTATTACGTTATTCTAATTCCTCACCAATTCATCACTTTCTGCATAATCAACGTGTGGTTAGTTTGGTCTCAGTTCTACGTTTGTTAAAAACCGAGTATGACGTCGAATTATCTTGGTTTCCTCTAAATTTCTGATTATGAACGCTATCAATTCAAATTTATTTATAATGAGTATTCACTCATCTACCTATGTAAAATTTTAAACCTGTCTAAAGCAAATTATTCAAAATGCATTTCAATATGAAATTCAATGTAACAGATCAAACGGCAAATGTTTATTGCAATTTATAGGAAAAGGCTATTGTGTATCACTCTAAATATGTATCACTAAAAGAAAATTACCCATATGAGTATACTAACTTAAAAAAAGTCTAGTACCATATAGGTTTATGAAAATTAAAAGATTAAATGGTGGTATCTCTCTACACAACTTTAATTAACAGAAGGTAATTAAATGCTGAAAAATCTTTAATAATATAAATGCTATAAGATATGAAAAAAACTATTATACGACAAACTGAAATAATATTACATAGATTTGATTGCCAAATTTTGTTGTTAGAACACAGTCTTGTAACCTTGTAATGCCAACTTGCCCCACTTGCCGATCAGCCCACACTTTATCGCCACCTTATAAAAAAATCGCCCCACTATTGTTTACCGACTCGCCCCACTTTTGAAAAAGTGAAAAAATCAAATTGAACAATCAGTCTGAAAACTCACTTATTTTTTGGCAGATCATTCGAAAAGAAAAATAAGTGTTCCTGTATATTGTTATAATATCACCAGAAAATTAGATTTCGACACCAAATATCTTGTAGTACGAGATTTATCCACTCTCGACAGTTAAATTTTATTAATTTATAATGCTCGTCGGGCCCAACTTTTTAAATTTTAAAATTTCACTGTCTCGATTTAATAAATATCGGATCTCAATCGATACAGTGGTAGAATCAATATTATAATAGTTGTTAGAATAATATAACATGATATCTTACATTTTTAAGAATTCTATGATAAAATTGCTTTATCTATCTCTTGCAAAAATATGTTTTTGAATGATAGTTATTAAAGAAGCTTTTGTATTTCACAAGATGGAACTAAATCAAATTACGCATGTTTCATTTAGTTTTCTGATGAATTTGTTTTGGGTAACATTTCAATTTATTTGTCAAGAAAAAGTGGCTGAAGTGTTTTTTATACTATCATTTAAAGAGATTAATTGTTACCAGTTTTTTGCAAACAACAAGTGTTTGTTATAATGTCTGTCAATATAGATATTACTCATACAAAAAAGAGTCACTTGATACACAGACTTAATACATGATATTAAAAACATTCTTTATTTATTTGGCAGATCAGATATCATAATAAAACAGGTTGTTTATTTGTCTTTTAATATATAATATAAACACAAGTGTGATGTGCCTTTAGTATAGACCACTCTGTGCTATCTGTTTTGTTTATATTGATACCACAACAGTCTCCATTTTATTCAACATGTTTTGATGTCTGTTATTCGTTGATGTTACAGATAGGAACTACACCACTGTCGCTTGCTGTAGAGAAAGGACACTTGGAGATTGTCCAATACCTTGTTTCTGTAGGCAGTAACCATGAAGCTAGAGATGAGGTAAGATATAGTCTGATCAAATTCTCTATCTTATGAATAAACACAGAACTTGATGTTATGGAATATGTGAGGTCTTATTTTTAAAAATCTTGTCATGGAAAAGACAAAAAAAACCAGTACAGGTGTAATCTATCTTTGAAAACACTTATATGTGTTCACCACATATACTTTTGGCAAACATACCTTACTCTGATCCTAATCAGCATAACTTTGGACCAGCACATAATCTTTTTGTTTAACAGACCTGTTTAATTGACAAAAAAAAATCTGTTTTCTTCACCAATTCATCCCTTTCTGTACACAATGTATAAACAAATTTAATCAACGTGTGTTTTTTTTTTATCTCAGTTCTTCATTGGTTAACAACAGAGTATGACGTCGAATTATCTTGGTTTCCTCTAAATTTCTGATTATGAACCCTATCAATTCAAATTTATTTATGATGAGTAGTCACTCATCTACCTATGTAAAGTTTAAAACTTGTCTATTTTTTTTTTTATCTAAAATGCTTTTCAATATGAACATAGTACGCTATTAAGACAGAATGGTATTGTTGAATGAACATCCTTTTTTACGTATCTCATCATACTTAATCAGACAACTATGACCTATAAAAGTGGCAATGTCATAGATCAGTAGGCAGTAATGTTAAAGGGAAAAAAAATAACTTGATCAGAAATATCGTTCTATTAAATTAGTATAATATACTGAGTAAGTATATACATTAAATATTTTGCAATTATTTGTGATTTTCCATTTTTTGAGTGAAACTCAATGTAACAAATCAGATACATTTGATTGCAAAATTGTGATGTTAGAACAAAGCCTTGTAACCTTTATAGCTTGATATTTAATAAATGGATGCAGCTCCTCAAGATAATGTGTTGAATCCTTAAAAAGATAACCGTTAAATATTTACTTTTCAAGTTTATCTTAAAATTACGATATTATTAAGTTCATCTATTTTTGTGATCGTGAAAAAATCTACAAATATTCCGGTTTAATTATTGCCATTTTAGGATATATTCTCTATTATGAAAACAATGCACACCTTTCTGAATTAACAGTATGTTCTTGATTCTAATGCGACTAAAAATATATAACTTCAGATCATGCCCTGATCTCTAATAAAGTAAATCTGTAAATATCTCCAAAATGATACATATGTTCTTCATTTCACTATATATCTTGTTTGTGTACAGAGGTTCGTGTTTTTGAGGCTATATGTCTATGTATCAACCGACTGGTATGCGTTCTGCATTGTCTGCTATAAACAAAATATAGAATGCAGATCAGTCGAGTGGCTTAGATTTACGGCATTAAGCAAACTTTAATAATAGGAGCTCCTGTGGTCCATTGTGAGAGGAAGATGGTAATTAAAGATCCGTTTATCAAGGGCACATGTTATATATAGCACTTACACCAATTTATGAAGAGGACTAACTAATGTAATGACCATCATTAATTTTCATAGCATTTTAAGATTTCTGAATATTTATATTTGAAAAGATTCTAGCTTTTGAATATTCGAATTTTTTTTTAAGTAGGATTAACATTGATTAAAAGAAAAGGTATGATTAAAACTTCCATCAGAGTGTATGTAGCAATACAAAATTGCGGGGGGAAATCAAATTGAAAAAAAAGAAGTATTCATAGTTCTTTCTAACATGCTTTACTAACTGTATAATTATGTCTTTGTTATTCACTGTAAACATATTACCGGGAGGGTTAAGATCTCACAGACATGTTAAACCCCGCCGCCGCATTTTTGCGCCTGTCCCAATCAGGAGCCTCTGGCCTTTGTTAGTCTTGTATTATTTTAATATTAGTTTCTTGTGTACAATTTGGAAATTAGTATGGCGTTCATTATCACTGAACTAGTATATATTTGTTTAGGAGCCAGCTGAAGGACGCCACCGGGTGCGGGAATTTCTCGCTACATTGAAGACCTGTTGGTGACCTTCTGCTGTTGTTTTTTCCTACGGTTGGGTTGTTGTCTCTTTGACACATTCCCCATTTCCATTCTCTATTTTATTTTATTCTATCAAAAAACTTCTCTCTTGTAATAGTGGAAGATATTAGCAGGCAAAATCGAGGGAATTGTGCAAATGATGATACAAGCATGAAAATTACCACAAAGCATCATTATTATATACTTTTAAAGAAACAACTGCTGGCCATTAAAACAAATATTTTTTTCAAGATGGCCACCGCCGTTTTCTAAAATGGCTGTTTTTTTCAGTTTTAAAATACTGATTTTTTTCTGGAAAACTTTTCGTTTACCTTTTTTTAGTGAAAAACAGCTGTCAGGTTTGGTAGCTACCTTTCTTACATGTGAATAATTCACTAGACATGAGTATTTGACATATACAGGGTTTGTGCATGCGCGAAAATGGAATAAAATTCACTAAAAAATATTTTAACTATTTACTATGAAATAAGTGATTTGGGATTTTCAATGATATTATGATTTGGTTTGGTAACATTTTTCAAGGTTATGACACACATGATTTATTAATTTTGCGCATGCGCAAACTATTTATAGACAAATGAGTGATTTGTATGCACAACCAGGGCAAACTGGTATAAATCGTAGTTCATCTCATTACTCTAAAAAGCAAGCAAGTGTAAAACCTATGATGCCACTGTTCAAAAACATTCCCATTCAATTGCAATGATCAGGTATTTGATGGATAAGACGGAAAATGTGGTTAATACGAGAAAAACATCAATAGTAACGGCAGATCAGCCACTTTTGGTAATGGATATTCAGTGGAAATTGCCTGATTTGTATAGAGATGTTAAGTTTATCGTCATGTGAGGTGGATTTCACAATGAAATCACTTGCTATAAAATTCTAGTTAATATATTACGTGAAAGTAGATGGACATATGTCCTCACTAAAACCATTATTGCAACACCTAGAACGGCATATTCTTGTATGTATGTTCAAATGTACCTAGGACTAGACTCGCGCATCAGATAACTCTATGTGTTTTAGCTTGAATGATATATATTAGGGCTTAAGAAAGCTAAACACAGAAATTATAATCATGTCATGACTCTGTGACGTTCAATGATTTGATAGACTGGTGTAAGAAAATATAGTCATCTCTATCACAGTTCAATTCCTGGCGTTCAATTATAAAATAAGAACTTCTTGTCAGTATGGTAGTATGCTCATTTCATGAGTCAGATTTTGTACAAACAGTCCATATAAAGCATGATACTGTATTGATTTAGGTCTTGATCGTGCAACATATTCTCGATCGCTACCGATCTTCTACGAGATATGGCTTCCCTTCTCTTACGTCACCCACGGGTGATTTTGAAATTTTAATTTTACTGTACGTAAGACCAGATAATATTTTTATTATAACACAGTTAATCAGACAAAGAACCCCAAAATAATACAACTGTAAAGGGCGATGTGTTGTCATAGGTTTAATCGAAGACCTCATTTAGACGTATTGATGGTAGCTGTACCAGAAGTCAGTAGATTATCAGATGAATTTGCACGATCTAGTGGTTTGAGGCATTCTATAATAGATGACCGACTTAATGAATACAAGGGGATTTCTTTAAAAAGATCAAAGGCAAATAATTTGAAGATCGTTTGAAGCAAATACAAAACGAAGGATAACCGTTTTCTTATAACCAGATCCGAAAGATCAACTTCCTGTTATGTCGGTAAAATAAAACTGTAAACGTTTTTAAAAAAAAAACAAGCTAGAGAACCTTTGATATCTTTTCTAGACTTTTATTTCTTGTCGCAGTGGACAAATTGATTTGGAATTGAATTTCTAAATCCATAAAGACAATTTGCTCCTCCGTTTTTGTCTTCGGATGTCATTTTAAACAGTGGTACTTGTATTAAATCGGTGCAAATGGATAAACGTGAAACATTTTGCAATTTGTAGATCCAAATTATGACGCATTTATAGTTGATGGGGCAGCAATGGTTAATTCCAGGCAACCTTGTAGGGCAACAGTATTGGATGATTTTGCAATTGTGTCATACGGCCTTAAATAAAATCTTGCATCGATAGGTATTCAAGAGTAGGCATTATGTTAGATTTACTAAATGAATCATTGAAAGGCTAGATGTGAGAAGACAAAAGTTGGGTTCTAGAGTAGTTTTCTCTATGAAGATGACAACGAAACGAAATTTTTCAAGTGTCTTGCCGACAGAAATGCTTCTGTAGAGACTAATATGGATACTTTCCAGCTCTCCTTTGTAAGCATGGAGAAGCAGATATACGAATTTTGTCCATATTAGGCATGATTATGAAAATTGTTGTAAGACGGTAATTTAAGGTAGCACCGACACAGATGTAGTAGTATTAAGAATTGCAGCACTCCAAAAATATGGTGGAACAAACTGTGAATAGGTTTTGGCAGGAATGAAGGCTTTTGATGACTTCCTGTACGTGATATATCAAATGCGTTTGGTTTTACTCTTCCTTTCATTCATACATTCAGTGGATGTGACACAAAGGGAATAGGTCAGTTTGGATGACATGGGAAGTATTTCAACATGTAAGGGACGTACTTATTTCTTTGCTGAAGTATAAAGACATATGCATGGACATAAAGAAGCACTTGTTTGCATTATGTATGACAGAACAGCATCACTATTTGCTGTTAACAGGGTACGATGTAAATTTTTACCCAGGAAGCAGCGGCATTGTGATGTAGTTCCGCCTACAAGAGTGTTTATCCCCGGAGCACATCCAAAGAGCAGCGTATCAATGAGGATAGGTTTAGGCTCAGCCTGATTTATGTACCAATTCATGAACACTGGGGTTGGGTGAAAGAAAAAAATCGATGACAGTTGAGAAACAAAAAGGACTTCTTCGGCTGCCGTTAAAGTTGCATCCTCCTGTCGGGAACTTTTGAAAAGAGGAGGCGAAAAATCCAGTTGTGTTGGTGACTGTAAATGCTACCGTTCTGTCCTTCCTTGTACGAGTTTTGTTATTGGCTACTGGCAGATAGTTATAAGATAACGAACCTATCTTGCTAACAAAACTAGGCATTTAATCTTAACAAAGAATGTAATATCACTTGTTAAGTTGATGAAAATTATAAAATAAATACATTTTCGAAAATTTTGCTGCCATTTTGAAACCGGAAATAACTTTTTTTTGTCATTCATGTGTTGTTTTTTCGTACTTTAAGAACTGTAATTTACGCTTGATAAAAACTTACATTGGATTATACCTATAAGGCAATTTTCAAGGATTTGCAACTGGATATGTGGACATTTGCAAAATAATCGGTGGCCATCTTGAAAAAAAGAAATTGATGATGGCCAGCACCTGATTTCTTTTAATTATCATTTAGTCCACCTTTAAACCAAATTTCATGCTTGTATTTCATGCTTCTGTAATTACTTGTTAAGTTGGTGAACATTATTTAAATATTTTCTACGTAATTGCCTCTAATTTGAAACCGGAAACCACTATTTTTCCTCATTTATGTGTTGTTTTTTCGTACTAAGGAGCTGTTTTTAACGTTTTATCGATTTTTTTTACTCTTTTGCCGACATTTTGAAACCGGAAGTCACCTAAAGTTTCATTAATGTATTGTCTAGTCATTATTTATGAACTGTCATTTGTTTTTTTATCAAATCTAACAATGTATTATACATATAACACACCTTTCAAAGGATTATCAAATAATGGCTAATTTATTATGACGCCATTTTCAAAATGTGTGGTGGCCATCTTGAAAAAATGATTTTTTTTTCTGGCCAGCAGTGGATTTTTTATAAGTATCATTTAATTAGCCTTTATACCAAATTTCATGCTTGTATCACGATTTGCACAATTATGTCCATAATATCTCCCACTATAAATCTAGACAGTGCTAGAATTGATTTCGTTATCGTTATAATGGTGCCATATATATGTATTGCTGATTAATGACAAAAAAAACAGCAGATGCTTTTCAATTCATTTTTTTATTTTAAATTTAATGAATAAGTTAAATCGAAAAGACAAGTTTGTAACCATTTTAACATGTTTTTGTCTTTTGGCTGGTACAGATATAAATATACAGGCTGTCAAACAGAAACTACTCATCACAATCATACATCGAACAATATTGATGTTCATCACACATATTTAAAGGCGGCATCGTTTATTATTATTTGCTATTTAAACATAATTCCATTACACACTAATTTGTATTACCATATTTTAAACTTAACCTGGTCAGGGAGGCTAAAATGCAAATGTATATTTCCTATCTAAATTAATTAAATACTATTGTGTAAACATCTAAATTCGATAAATTAATTAAAAATAAATTATATCACCATTGATTAATTTTCTTTTTCCATTATTTTTTAACTGATCGTTTTGTAGGAAGTTTACACTGCTGACTTCGAATAAATGCCCAGTTCACAGAAACATATACAGGAATCTGATGTACAACAGTTGTCGTCTGTTTATATAGTTCATACGTGTTTTCGTTTCTCGTTTTTATATAGATTAGACCGTTATTTTTCCCGATTGAATGGTTCTACACGAGTAGTTTGTTAGGCTCTTTATAAGTTACTGTTCGGTGTGAGTCAAGACTCCGTGTTGAAAGCCGTACCTTGACCTATAATGATTTATTTTCATAGATTGTTATTTGGATGGAGAGTTGTCTAATTGGCACGCATACCACATCGTCCTATATCAATACACAACTGACAAGTTTGCCGTGTGTTTAGGGACTTTCCGATTGGATTTTCCTCTGAGTTCTGTATTTTTGTGATTTTATTGTTTTGATAAAATCATATAATATTCACATCACTGATAACAAATCTTCTTAAATGCACATATAAATACTGATAATTCCTCTTTAATGCACGCTTATAATGCATCCTCGTCTGTCACACTTCACTGATAATGAATCGACATACACTATCATGTGTGATGATATTTTCACATTTAGATGTAATGAATCGTCACCAATTAAAAGACTACTAACGAGGATTCTGATAAATTCACACTATTTTAATAATGAATCGTCACCGATTAACAGACTTTTGACGAGGTCCTGATATAATCACAGACTGTTGATAAGGATCCGAATTAATTCTCACTTTTTCTGATGATGATACCCACCAATTCAAAGAAAATTGACAACAATCTGGCGTAATCCCAACTTTTTTGAAGATCCTGTTCAATTCAATAAAACAAACCATTTCAAACAAATTGAAACTTTGTTTCGTCCCTCTTTAGTTTACACACAACCGATTTTAATACAGTGTCAGCATATCAATTAGCCGTTGATTTTTCTTGAAAAGTAGCTGGTCATCTTACTTAGTTTTGACCATTGATTTCAGCGATTTGTATTGTATTGATATATTTTACACAACATTGTCTAGTTGAAGACATAGTTTGTGATGTTTTTTTATATGTTAATATCATCAATTGGAAAGAATACTAGTTTCAATTACTGCACGTGAAAGATAACTGCATGTCTTCCGTCTCTTGTTGTGGTTAAGAAGCTTCGTTGGTCCGATCCATCTTCTTTTTATTCTGAATCACCACAAACTAATGGTGTTAGTCAGATAGGTTTAAAAAACAATAAATATATGTTGGATTATAAACATGTGGGTCGTATTGTACAGGTCTTTGTACAGGTAATGTTGTTAGTCAGATAGTTTTGATAAACAATAAATATGTGTTGGATTATAAACATGTGGGTCTAAGTGTAAAGGTCTTTGTACAGGTAATGTTGTTAGTCAGATAGGTTTAATAAACAACAAATATCTGTTGGATTATAAACATGTGGGTCTTATTGTAAAGGTCTTTGTACAGGTAATGTTGTTAGTCAGATAGGTTTAATAAACAATAAATATGTGTTGGGTTATAAACATATGGGTCTTATTGTACAGGTCTTTGTACAGGTAATGTTGTAAGTCAGATAGGTTTAATAAACAATAAATATGTGTTGGATTATCAACATGTGGGTCTTATTGTACAGATCTTTGTACAGGTAATGTTGTTAGTCAGATAGGTTTAATAAACAATAAAATATGTGTTGGTTTATAAACATGTGGGTCTTATTGTACAGGTCTTTGTACAGGTAATGTTGTACATTGTAAGTCAGATAGGTTTAATAAACAATAAATATGTGTTGGGTTATAAACATGTGGGTCTTATTGTACAGGTCTTTTTTCACTGAATCATTCTTTGTTTTGTTTTGTTTTCTTACAACGAAAATATTTTTCTAAACATTTTATTGTCATTTTTTTTAAGAAGTTGACCAGTTGTGTTAAAGTTTTAGGTAAGATAGTATTACAAACATACAAAATTCCGAGGAAATTTCAAATTGTGCAGTATTAATTTATCATCACCCCTGTTTCACACTAACTGTTAATTTCTTCTGTTAATACAGGATTTTTAATAACTGATTGTGAACCATTGTTATTTTATGATCACCCCTATAGCAACCCTAACTTTCGATGTTCTCTGTGAATACAATATATTAATGACTGACTGTATACACTTGTTATTTTATAATCACCCATATTACAACAATAACTATTAATTCCCTCTGTTTATACAAGATCTCAATGACTGAGTGTGTACCAATGTTACTTTATTATCACCCCTATTTCACACTAACTGTTGATTTCTTCTGTAAATACAGGATCCCAATAACTGGTTGTTTACGATTGTTATGTTATGCTCACCCCTATAGCAACACTAACTTTCGATGTTCTCTGTGAATACAAGATATTGATGACTGAATGTGTACCTTTGTAACTTTATTATTACTCCTATTACAACACTAACGTTCGATTTTCTCTGTGAATACAATATTCCAATGACTGATTGCGTACCTTTGTTATTCTATAATCACCCCTATTATAATAAAAACTTTTGATTATCTCTGTGAATACAAGATCTCAATGACTGATTGTGTACCATTGTAATTTTACTATCATCCCGGTTACAACACTTACTTTCGATTTCCTCTGTGAATACAAGATCTCAATGACTGATTGTGTACTATTGTTATCTTATTATATCCCCTATTACAACACTTACTTTCGATTTCCTCTGTAAATGCAAGATCTCAATGACTGGTTGTATACCATTGTTATTTTATTATCACCCCTATTACAACACTAACTTTCGATTTCCTCTGTAAATACAAGATATCAATCACTGATTGTGTACCATAATAATTTTATGTTCACCCCTATTACAACACTCCTTTTCGATTTCCTCTGAAAACACAAGATCTCAATGACTGATTGTGTACCATTGTCATTTTATAATCACCCCTATTACAACACTAACATTCGATTCCCTCTGTAAATACAAGATATCAATCACTGGCTGTGTACCATTATTATTTTATAATCACCCCTATTACAACACTAACTTTCGATTTCCTCTGTAAATACAAGATATAGATGACTGGTTGTGTACCATTATTATTTTATAATCACCCCTATTACAACACTAACTTTCGATTTCCTCTGTAAATACAAGATCTCAATGACTGGTTGTGTACCATTATTATTTTATAATCACCCCTATTACAACACTAACATTCTATTTCCTCTGTAAATACAAGATCTCAATGACTGGTTGGGTACCATTGTTATTTTATAATCACCCCTATTACAACACTAACTTTCGATTTCCTCTGTAAATACAAGATCTCAATGACTGATTGTGTACCATTGTCATTTTATAATCACCCATATTACAACAATAACTATTAATTCCCTCTTTTTATACAAGATCTCAATGACTGAGTGTGTACCAATGTTACTTTATTATCACCCCTATTTCACACTAACTGTTGATTTCTTCTGTAAATACAGGATCCCAATAACTGGTTGTTTACGATTGTTATGTTATGCTCACCCCTATAGCAACACTAACTTTCGATGTTCTCTGTGAATACAAGATATTAATGACTGAATGTGTACCTTTGAAACTTTATTATTACTCCTATTACAACACTAACGTTCGGTTTTCTCTGTGAATACAATATTCCAATGACTGATTGCGTACCTTTGTTATTCTATAATCACCCCTATTATAATAAAAACTTTTGATTATCTCTGTGAATACAAGATCTCAATTACTGATTGTGTACCATTGTAATTTTATTATCATCCCGGTTACAACACTTATTTTCGATAACATAACAATTTTCTTCTGAGTTCAGTTTTTTGTGAATTTACTTTTTTTTGTATTCCTTTCTTGATGTTCATTTTTTATAATTGTAGTATTATACATGTACATCATACCAAAAAAATGTCTATTCTTTTTTTTTACAACTGACGTGTGTGCTATTATATACACTGTTTGTATTTTTCACATGTTCTTAATAGGGTTACTACAATCCTGTTCCGTTTCTTGAATGTGACTTACCAAATTATACTTGTTACCGTTTTTTACTAACATAAGCAACCTGTCCGGTGTCATGTTATTTGGCTTAACAAATTTTATCCGATAGACATGATAAATAACCAAGTTTGTTTTCTTACAAAATTATTTTATCAAAAATCGGATGTGTTCTGGATGAGAATATGTTGTGTTTATTCCTTAGTCAGATAGAATTATTTGTTTATAACTAATGAAATCATCTTTGAATTATAGCAAATACATGTAGTCATTTTGTAAAATGTTGTAGCGAAAGTAATTTATTGATTGCGTAATTTCATACAATTTGTTTAAGTATCAATTGATCTCAGTCATATGTGGCATATTGCATTTTATTTTGTGATTTTTGTTTCTGATTTTTGAAAATATCTGACTGCCATTGTGCAGGAGAAGTTGATTAGTACGAGTGGGGTACATTATAAGTTACCCACTATTATATAAACTTTTATTTGGTATATTAGTAGGTACTAAACTGTCAAATTTCACTAACATCAATTTCATGTGAATTTAAATTCATGTGGATCTCACGTGAAATTCTCGTAAATCTCATCTCAAGTTTATACGTAAAATCAGTTAATGCGAGTTGCATATGAATCTCACGTAAAACTCACGTAAATTTCAGGAGAAAATCCCATAATGATTTTTTCATGTGAAATTCACATGATTTTGTAAAATATCGTTATACAAATCACATTTCTATTTTTAAACTTCAAAATCATAATAAATATTTACATTTTGTATCTATTTAGTATGTGTTGTTTGTATTGCTATTACTGTCAAGATATCAGGTTCTTCTAAAATCATGGAACTAGAAAAGTCATGGAGAGGAATAATTAATGTAATTGTCCTTAGCATCATTTATTTTCATAGCATGTTAAGATTTCTAAATTTTCTATTTGAAATGATTCTTACTTTAGAATATTCGCTTTTTTTTAAAAGTAGGATTAAAATTGATAAAAAGAAAATGTATGATAAGAACTTCCATCAGAGTGTATGTAGCATTACAAAATTGCGGGGGAAAATCAAATTGAAAATTACTAAGTATTCATAGTTCTTTCTTACATGCCAAACTAACTGTACATGTCTTTGTTATTCACTGTAAACATGTTATACTATCAAAAAACTATTCTCTTGTAAATCTAGACAGTGCTAGAATCGATTTCGTTATCATTATAATGGTGTCATATATATGTATTGCTGATTAATGACAAAAAAACAGCAGATGCTTTTTAACTCATTTTTTTTTTATTTTAAATTTAATTGATAAGTTAAATCGAACAGACAGGTTTGTAACCATTTCAACACGTTTTTGTCTTTTGTCTGGTATGGATATAAATATACAGGCTGTCAAACAGAAACTACTCACAACAATCAAACATCGAACAATCTTGATGTTCATCACACACATTGAAAGGCGGCAACGTTTATTATTATTTGCTATTTAAACATAATTCCATCGCACATTAACTTGTATTACCATATTTTAAACTTAACCTGGTCAGGGAGGCCAAAATGCAAATGTATATTTCCTATCTAAATTACTTAAATACTAGTGTTTAAACATCTAAATTCGATAATATTAATTAAGCATAAATTATATCACTAATATGTAAATAATATCCCAGACTATATAAAGCTGGATTATATTTTTGCGGTGATTCTTCTGAGTCCATTGATTACTTTTCTTTTTCCATTTTTTTCAACTGACCGTTTTGAAGGAAGTTTACACTGACACTGACTTCGAATAAATGGCCAGTTCACTGAAAAATATACAGGAATCTGATGTACAGTAGTTGTCTTCTGTTTATATAGTTCATATGTGTTTTCGTTTTTATATAGAGTAGACCGTTGGTTTTCCCGATTGAGTGGTTAACACGAGTAGTTTTTTTGACTCTTTATAAGTTACTGTTCGGTGTGAGCCAAGACTCCGTGTTGAAAGCCGTACCTTGACCTATAATGATTTACTTTCATAGATTGTTATGTGGATGGAGAGTTGTCTAATTGCCACGCATACCACATCTTCCTATATCTATACACAACTGACAATTTTGCCGTGTGTTTAGGGACTTTTCGATTTGATTTTCCTCTGAGTTCTATTTTTTTTTGATTTTATTGTTTTAGCCGTTGATTTTTCTAGAAGAGTAGCTGGTCATCTTACTTAGTTTTGACCATTGATTTCAGTGATTTGTATTGTATTGATATATTTTACACAACATTATCCAGTTGAAGATACAGTATGTGATGTTTTTTTATATGTTAATATCATCAATTGGAACGAATACTAGTTTCAATTACTGCACGTGAAAGATAACTGCATTTCTTCCGTCTCTTGTTGTGGTTAAGAAGCTTCTTTGGTCCGATTCATCTTCTTTTTATTCTGAATCACCACAAACTAATGTTGTTAGTCAGATAGGTTTAATAAACAATAAATGTGTGTTGGATTATAAACATGTGGGTCTTATTGTACAGGTCTTTGTACAGGTAATGTTGTTAGTCAGATAGTTTTAATAAACAATAAATACGTGTTGGATTATAAACATGTGGGTCTTATTGTACAGGTCTTTGTACAGGTAATGTTGTTAGTCAGATAGGTTTAATAAACAATAAATATGTGTTGGGTTATAAACATGTGGGTCTTATTGTACAGGTCTTTTTTCACTGAATCATTCTTTGTTTTGTTTTGTTTTCTTGTCATTTTTTTTAAGAAGTTGACCAGTTGTGTTAAAGTTTTAGCTACGATAGTATTACAAACATACCAAAATCCGAGGAAATTTCAAAACGGAAAGTCCCTAATCAAATGGCAAAATTAAAACATGATTAAATAAAAAATAATAACAAAAATAGTCGTGTCAATAACATAAAGTGATGCTTTTATTTACTTGTCTAATTGATAGAAATCTAAAATTTTAACAAGTAATACATTATACAATTCATTTAAGAAAAAAACTGTCCTATATTCTTTTGTGGTTTTCTATATTGTGATGTTATGCTATTGTTTCAGAAAAAGGGAGAAGGTTTGGTACCAATAAAACGTTTAATCCCGCTGCAAATGTATGCACCTGTCCTTAGTCAGGAATATGATGTACAGTAGTTGTTGTTTGTTTATGTTTCTCGTTTCTCCTTTTTTATATAGATTAGACCGTTGGTTTTCCCGTTTGAAGGGTTTTACACTAGTATTTTTGGGACCCTTTATAGCTTTTTGTTCAGTGTGAGCCAAGGCTCCGTGTTGAAGGCCGTGCATTGACCTATAATGATTTACTTTTATAAATTGTTATTTGGATGGAAAGTTGTCTCAATGACACTCACACCACATCTTCCTATATCTCTTTATTCTATCTATACATTTCTGTAGCAAAATTGTATTTACTAGAATAGTGCTGATGATGGGTATATGTTGTTTATATAGAATATACAGACATGTTACGAATTAATACATATTGTACATTCTTGTTTCGTTAACATCTGTTTGAATATGCTGATAAGAACACGTTTCGTTGACATACTTAGTCAGATACTTTTAATGGAAACAATATTTGATTATGAATTATAAAATTACAATATATTTATTCATATTCACAAAGGATTATGAACAGGCTACAAGTGTCTACATCAATCTGTTTCCTAAATTACTATTGTTAAAACAGATTTAATGCAAACATATTTTTTCGACCAACAGATTTTTGTTTTATTGTTAGATTGTATTTGTATTTGGGTATATCTCATCTTAAAACATCAGTCTCTCATTAGTATTTTGAAATGTATTGAATAAATTTAATTCTAATATCTCAAAATAAAGTAAGTTAAATAAGTATTCCTTCTGTTTTGATATTGTCAACGGATTTGTATGTTATATTATGTTGTTCATATTTATGCCATCCCGTCGACGACTGAAGTTATAATGTCTGTTATATGTGTTGATATTACAGCTTGGAAGTACACCATTATTACTCGCTGTCCAGAAAGGGAACTTACAGATAGTCCAGTACCTCATCACTGTGGGATGTCAAAGAGATGCAAGAAACAATGTAATTATGATTTTTATTTGATCCTTCTCATCTTTACTGTGAATAAATACAAAAGCATATTGTAAATCAGACACCTTTAATATATTCCTAATATAGTTAACACAATCTTGTTCCCTTTTCTACAATGTGACCATCCAAATTATACTTGGAACAGAGTTTGTACTTACATAATCAACCAGACCGTTGCCACATGTGTCATTTTATATGTGTTGTCAATTTTTATCCGATAAAACATGATCAATCACCAAGTTTGTTTTCTTACAAAAATAATGTTATCAAAAATTGATATGTTTTGCATGAGAATATGTTGTGCTAACTCCTTATTCAGATAATATTAATTCATGTAATTCTTTAGAAATAATTTAAATCATTTTAAATTAAAGCAAATACATTTAATCATTTTGTAAAATGTTGTAGCGAAAGAAATGTATTGAGTGGGTTAGTTCATACACTTTGTTTTCAATCAATGAGTCTCAGTCATATGAGGCATATTTGATTTAGTTTTGTGATATTTTTGTCTGATTTTTTAAAATATCTGACTGTCATTGTTCAGAAGTTGATAAGAACAAGTTGTTGTACATTCTTAATAACTCACTATTATCTAAACCTTTACTTGTTATATTGAAGTAGGTTTTGTTCTGGCAAATTTTACTTACATCAGTTTCACTTGAATTTAAATTCATGTGAATCTCTCGTGAATTTCTCGTAAATCTCATCTCAATCGAATTTATACGTGAAATCAGTTAATGCGAGTTGCATGTGAATCTCATGTAACACTCACGTGAATTTCACGTTAACATCGTATTTCAAATATATGTTCAAATTTAATAAAAATCATGAAAAATACAAAATACAAATTTTCAATTGTGAAATTGGTGTGAAAGTTTTCAGGTTAAATTCAACTCAAACGACCTTATACACGAAACGAACGCTTAAATGTTCATGTACATTTTTTGTGAATTGCGATTAACATATGCAGCAAAATAACCAAACCATGCGTACGATACCGTGGAAGTTTTAAATATGTACATGAATGTTAATAACTATATAATATGTTTGCGGACTATACATGAGGTATACCCGAGCTATGTGTAGGATACCGTGGAAGTTTTAAATATTTACATCAAAATAAAAATAAACTATATTTGCGGACTATACCTGATGTATACTCGAGTCTAAGCAGAATTTCTTTTAAAATTAGATAACTTTGAATACTTTCGTAAACATAAAACATATATATGAGTGGACTACTAGAAGTATGCCCGAGACCTGTGCATGATATTTTAATTAGTTTTAAATTATTCGCTTGTAAAAAAGTTTGATAATCGTTTACATGCATTACCGTAAAGCTATTTCCATAAATAAAATAATGTTTATGAAATATTTTTTTTTTATTTTATTTTTTTAATTTACGTAGTTTTCTCTTGCGATCTTTACATCTAAAGATTGAATTATGCTACAGAACTTTAAATTTGAAAATTATAAAAACATTATTTTGACATGTTTGACTTTCCTTTGTGATTACAAAATGACTGATTGTTTACCCTGGTTATTTTATTATCACCCTTATTACAACACTAACTGTCGATTTACTATGTGAATACAAAATCTCAATGATTGATTGTGAACCCTTTTTATTTTGTTATCACCACTATTACAACTCTGTCTACATTGTTACTCTTCTGTTAGTACAAGATCACATATGAATTTACTTTTACTTTGTATTCCCTTCATGATGTCCATTGTTGATGACTGTTTGATGATGCTAGTTATCTAATTGCAATAACACGATATAACTAGAATAGTCTATAAAAGTTGAACAATTGGAACACTGTTTCGTTCTGAATGTTTCAATGAAATTGAAGCAAATCCTAAATTTTAAAGATAGGTAAATATTCATGTTCCTGGTCATGATAACAGTCAGGTCACAGTCAACGTCGGTTAGATCAAATCTTTTAAAATTCTCTTTTGAATAAATGGCCAAAATTTATCAATTTACCTTTTAAAAATAAAATAACAAGGACATCACAACTTTGAATCGGTCAGGTCATTGTCAACGTTGGTTAGGTCTCGTTTTCACAAAATTTAAATACTTCATTCATTTATTTCATTCTTATTTATGTATTAAATCATGAAATCTTATTATCTTTCAAATTTGAGATGAATCCTTTTAGAAACAAAAAAGTAAGAATCATGTTTTGTTGTCCTGTCAGTTCGATGTTGGTCAGGTCATTGTCAGATGACGTTTTCGAATTGTTTAAAAAAAACATTGTTTTGCTTTCTTATATCTGTATAGTATAGGCAGAATTTCATCATATATCAAATTTGAGATAAATCATTTGAGATATAAAAGACAATATGAGCATATTTTATTCGATTCTGTATTTGTCCTGTCATCGGTCAAGTCATTAGTGTAACCAATATTTAAACAATATTTTGTAAGTAAGTTATTGATCGGCTGCTCAAAGTGCAAACCCTACGGTATGGAATAAAACTAATGGTGTAGAATTTAAAACCAACGGGTCGGTTATTCATACTGACGAATGACGAATCAACGCATTAGTTTTTAGAACCAACTCGTTGAAAGTGAAAACCAACGAGTTGAAGGTGAAAACCAACGCGTTAAAAATATAAAACTATGAAAATTGCATACGATATGTTTATAATGCAAATGACACGATTAGATTTGATTTGATTTTTTGTGTTTTAACGCCACTTTTTTAGCACCGCCTTTGGGATATTTCGTGTCGGAAAGTTTTAATTGGTTGAGGAATCCGAAGTGTCCGGAGACAACCACCGACCTTCGATAGGAAAACTGACAATACTTGCCTATTAAGATTAGAGTCAAGTGCATCCACAAGACAATGATACGAACGGCCACTCATACACGTATTACTTTGTGTACTGATATTTTTCTTTTGTAAACATCTGATATGATTTGTTGATAAGTTGTTGATGAAAACACATTTTTTGTTGTATTTGTCAAACAATTCAAAAATCAATACTTGTCAGATTATATAAAAAAGAAGATGTGGTATGAATGGCAATGCGACAACTCTCCACAAGATACCAAAAGGACACAGAAATAAACAACTATAGGTCACCGTACTTGTCAGATTATATTTGTATTAGGATTTGTCTCCTCGACGGGAATCAAGATACAATAATATTATATACATTATACTAAACAATTGTCTTTAGTTTTTTGTTACAACTCACGTTAGTGCTATTATATACATTTTTTATATTTAAATTATAAAACTGTTCAATATATGGTACAGGCATTTTTAAATGTAGAAAATGGTGTATTAAACCTGGTTGTATAGCGATAAACCTCTCACTGTGTACGACAGTGTCATCAAGTTCCGTTATATTTACAATGATGCGTGAACTAAACAGACATAATAAATAAAATAGTCAAAATATGGGTATAACAGTCATCATCGTGTTACAATTTTAAAAGAAACATCTTAAAAGAACACAAAAGCATCTATCACATTAAAATCATATACATTGCTGTGTCTGACGTCAGAAAATGTATACGTCACATATGTTTGTCGTTCAATGTTCATACAAACAATTTGTTAATATCCACGTGGGAAATGATAGCATACAGGGTAAAAACATCAACAGTATGTAAGAATAAATTTAAGAAATAGTCCGAGATTTAAAATAGTCCAAAAGTTCAATAGAATTTATAAGAATCCACAAATGGTTCATTCCACTGCATGATCGAATAATTTTGACGTTTGTGGTTCAACGTTTTTTTCCCTAATTTATAATATAAATATAACATATTGACATTTTATAGAGCAATAACATACTGACAGGATCTTTTAAAGTACACAGTCACGTTATAAGAAACAAAGAAACACAACACATCGCATTTACAAAACACACAAGCAAAAATGAAAGATATAACAAACACATTGACGGGATGTGCAAGTACCGAGCCAAGTTAAATGTATATCACAGAAAACAATCCAACAGTAAAAGTAATATCAATAATAGAACACAGACAAATGAAAGAACAATATACCACGTTTTTAAAATGATAAACAACGTCAGTACGGAGAATATGTACATCAAGACCATCATGTATTATTTGTGAAGTTGATACGGAGTATTTATCAACAAGGTCTTGGTACCTTCCGATGATTTATTTTAGAAAAAGGACGAGACGTTCTTTGACATACCCCTGGTTCATCAACTTTCTGCTCAGACACTAATGTCGTTTTACAAATTCTGAGTAGGAGCTGCAAGCTCTTGAATATCGATTAAGTTGGGAAATATATATACTATACCATATGCAGGTGAAGTTGGTATATTGCTACCAAGGTGGGGGAAATTTATAATTTCAAAATTAAAATAGTCTCTTTTGTCATAGATTCTGGTACTGAGATGTTACAAACATGTTTTCTGTTCTAGAATTTGACCTTCCAAATAAGACTATTTACCGGGTTTGTACTAACATAAGCAACCCGACCGGTGTGTCATGTGTTATTTTATATGTCTTGTCAAATTTTACCCGATAATTTTTTAATCATTTTCTGGGTTAACTTTGAATAAAAATAAAACAGAGGGTATATGGATAGAAAAACTGAAAAATAGTGAAGATAAGGTAGCTGGGATTAATTGGACAAACACACCAGTCAAAGCATTGGGAATATATGTTGGTCATTACAGAGAAGAATGTGAAAAATTAAACTGGAAGAATAAAATTGAGAAAATGAATAAACTATTTCATTTATGGGGGACACGTAATTTTACTTTAATCGGGAAACATCTTATTATAAAAAAAATGTTTTGCCACTTTTTATATTTTTGGCAAGTGCCTGTACAGTTCCGGGGAAAATCAGAAATGAAATAGAAAGTAAATGTTATAAATACATCTGGGATGGTAAACCAGATAAGGTTAAAAGAAATACCATGATAAAGTCAAACGAAGAAGGGGGGTTTCAAATGATCGACATACAAAGTAAGGTATGTCTCTAAAAGCATCTTGGGTAAGTAAACTCATAAGAGTGGTTGGTATTAATTGGTTGATTTTTAAGATGAATTTTGAAAGTTTAAAGAAGAAAATTCTAGAATATATTTCGTTGGTTCACATCGTTGTTTGTTTATAACTCTATCGGCAGGCACCTGTTGGGAGAGATGTACTTAATTACTGATATTCTTACAAAATTCATGCATAACCAGTGACCAAGTTTATGTGCTAGCGGCGGTTCTATAGAGTAGTGTAATATATTATATTGGAAAAGGAAAATACTTAAGAGAAATAAGATTAGCAGATATACATGAACTAATTGAAATGATTCATACGTTTTTTATAAGGTTAATTTACTATCGTGCATTTTCATTTACAATGGTTATAAAAGTTTATTTAAAGTTTGCAGATTCAGATTCAATATTTTATCAAAGTCTCAATGCTTGGATAACCTATTCAAATACACATGTATTCATCTCGTGTGGGGTGGGGTAGGGGGCACGTCAATAGTTTTTGGTAGGGAAGAGCTTCTGAGACATCCAGTACCCAACCTTTTTCATATATTTTGTTTTTCAAAAATATATATACCTTCTCACATATCAATTAACAAAGAAACAGACCTAAAGATTTATTTTTCATCTTTTGGTACATTAGTAAAGATAATGTTTTGGTCAAAAAAAAATGGCACATCTTCACAATAACCAGTTTCCTCTATTTGCTCCTTTTTTATCTTTCATTCTGAAGAAACAATAAAATATA
This sequence comes from Mytilus edulis, assembly GCA_019925275.1. Taxonomy (NCBI): domain Eukaryota; kingdom Metazoa; phylum Mollusca; class Bivalvia; order Mytilida; family Mytilidae; genus Mytilus; species Mytilus edulis. The sequence continues at coordinate 109,348,355 of CM034354.1, read as the reverse complement.
GTTGGTCAGATAAATGTAATAACACCACAGTTCACTAAGTTTAATATTATAAAATGGAAAACTTAAAAAAAGTTACACCGCTATTCCCTCTTGAAGGAAGTAAACACTAAGGATTTGTTTTTAATAATTGTTTTCATGTTTCATGTATACAAACTTTTGAATGTTTATTAGGTGCACATGTCAAAATGGTCGGATTTATAGCATCTATAACTAGCATAAGTTGAAATACCACATACGAATAAAAAGAGATTAATTGGTTTGACAAATAGCTGATGCATTTACAATTGTGCTGTAACCGCATCCAAATTAAGTACTGACATCTGATTAGTTTCACATACTTATGATATAATCAAGCAAGTGATAATATCAACCTATTGATATATACTTTATAGTACAGCCCAAAGAATGCCCTAAGATTTGAAGCAATCTCAAATTTCACAACTTATTGCATTCACAGTTTAAAGACCTTGTGGTATATATTACTCTTCCCAATAAACTGACCACTGATGTTACACAAATATTATCTAATAAGAATGTCAATGTTTTGGCAATTTCTTTCAATAAAAATAAATATTTCTACTACATGAAACATTATCTATGTATGAATAATCTTCATAAGAATTTGGCAATTAGATCACTGTTTTGTATCAATCATGTTCAGATACAGTTAAAGGAATGAAAAGTAAACTTATAAATATCTTTTATTAATTCTATGTTTTAAATGTTGAACAGATTGATAAATGTTGTAATTTTAAAGATTTTTATATTTTCCGCATTTTTTTTTACATTTGATTTAATGACAACACAAAATCTCCTTAATATTCAAACAAAATTTTTAATACAATATTCATGAAGCAAAGACAATTTGGGATAAGAACACCCTCACCCTTTTTATACGCCTATTTACAGGACTTATTATATGGTATATATGTGTTTGTCCGTCTTTACCATTTAAGACATTAACTTAAACTTTGGTGATGTTACGGTCCGCTGAACATAGAAAATGATATTGCGAGTAGGACATCCGTGTACTATGGACACATTCTTGTTGTTTTTAATTTTCATTTTAAAACATCTCCAAGTGCTGAATTTTTTCGCTGTATTGAAGACCCATTGGTTGCCTTTATCTGTTTTCTGTTCTCTTGTCGGGATGTTGTCTCTTTGACACATTCCCCATATTTATTCGCAATTTTATTTCATATTTCAACTAAGTTTTTCTTATTCTAAGCGGTTGATCTTACGTTTTTCAATGAGATTTAAGAATAAAGAGGGTTTATATATAAATATTGCCCCTCTATTCAGTGGAAAATAAAAGGGGGTTTGTCCACTCCACATTTGTACGGGACCAGATTGATTATGATAAAATAGTATAGAAATATTATTGACATGTTTTATCAAAACGTATCAAATTTTCTAAATTAAAGATATTTATCAAAGCATTTCCAAATTAGCTGCAGAAATCCTAAAGAAAAGTTAAATCATGTAAGTAAGGTAAATTCATGGTATACCGCCATCTTATATTGTACAATCACAGTACAAACTCGGTCAAGTTATTTGCTCAAATTTGCAAATTTGGAAACAGATTTGCAATTTAATGGTTAGACTATTTATTACTATAAAGAAAACTTGATAATTTATTGTATTATTCGAAATATTTTATCAAATATCAACTTTTTTGGTTGTTAAAATAATTTTTTTTCAAATAAGTCATTTGAGGGGAGATAACTCTTTTAGTACAAAATTTATACTGGGCTAATAGGGATTTTTTTTTTTTTTACTTGTGGCAAGAAAACAAGTTCGGTGACACCATGTTTTCTTTTTATTTTCTTAAAACATATTATGAACCTTTCTTCTCACAATTTATTTCAAAATTCTATCTCAAAGCACTCTTGTGTGTTTTTTCATGAACAAACTAACCACATTTAGGCAATTTCCAACGACTCATAGCTTGAAAAATAGCATTGTGACCCATACTTTTTATCATATTTTTGAAAAAAAGCATAGTAAAGTCTTAGTTTTGGCAAATTATATGAAAATTCTGTCTCAAAAAACATTTACTTATGATCTACCTTAAAAAAAAATCCATATCTTTATACCACTATTCCACATACGAAACGTAAAGCTCGACTGAAAGAACTCGGCAGTTTATGTTTCTTTAACAAAAAGGCCACTAGACGTTTTAAATATCTAGTTTTGGGCTAGAGTTCAGTTTGCTTTTTGAAAATCATACAGAGTCAGGGAAAAAATATACCGACGAGGATTTCACTGCCATGCTGGATTTTTAAATAGAGAACATATTTGTTGAATTTGGAGGTTTGGTGTTCCAATAGTCTTTTGGAATCCCAATTGGTACCAATTGCGCTCATGTACTTGCAGATTTGTTTTTATATTCCTATGAAGCAGAATTTATCGAAGGTCTTGTACAGAAAGGAGAAAAGAAATAAGCCCAGTCTTTTTATTACACCTTTCGGTATATTGATGATGTACTATCTCTTAATAATAATAGATTCACTGATCACTTACATTTAATATATCCAAGTCAACTTGAACATGTTGAAATTAAAGATATTATACCGACACAGATAAATCTGCTTCATATTTAGACCTTTTTCTTGAAATTACTACTGGTGGTAGGTTGAATACCAAAATATATGACAAATACAATAATTTTAATTTTCCTATAGTCAACTTTTCATTTGTGTGTAGCAACATCCCAGCGGCACCAGCATATGGAGTATATGTGTCTCAATTGATACGTTACTCTAGAGCTAGCTCAAAGAACGTTGATTTTATTGAACGAGGAATACTGCTTTCTCAAAAGTTGCTCAGACAGGGCTATGAATCAATCAAACTAAGGTCATCACTCAAGAAATTTTAACGTCGCAATCGTGAGCTGATTGGCCATCATGACAAAAGTGTGTCAGAAATCATATCTGATCTACTTCCTCAGTCATAATAACCTTCCACCATTACTAAACTGAACAAAGAAATAACACGATGGGTGCCGTATACGGTGCAGGAAATACTTACTCTTCCGGAGCACGTTATTTCACTCCTATTATTGTCTAAACCCTCCCGCTAACCTGGGATAGTGATGTATCAGAACAACATAAACACATGTGGCATTACCATGTTCTAGAAACGCCGAATGCACGGAGAATTGTCCTTGGTACGACAGGGACACGTCTAAAATAAGTTCAAGGGACGATTTTCCTTCGTAGCGTGACTTTCAACTGCGTTATACAATCGTCAGTAAAACGGCAACATACGTAACTCGAACGCCAGATAAACTCGCATGTACGCTTCTCGTACGCACTAGTGTAAGTGCACACGATACAGATATAATTTACAAGTTGGATGCGTTCAAAATTACTGGCAGTGTACGTGGTGTGTAACCATGCCCGTCGTTTGTAGGTGCTATACGAGTATTGTGAGGCCGGTATTATATCTGAAATAGATATATTAAATTTAATACGACACTTAATTTCGACGTTTCGATTTGAATATTGTGTACATGTATATAAGTAAATTAAGCGCTTAATTTCACCTTATATTAGAATGATCAACTTTGATTGGTTGGTAGCCAGTATATTTGTAGCATATTCTAACATGTTTTTTTCATTTCATAGTAATTTGCATGTTTTTTTCCAGGCACTGCCGGTGAATTTGCCTCAAATACCATGGTATATTCATCATTTTGGATAATTTTTTTTCGCCCTATCGAGCATCTTCCCGTTAAACATTTTCGGATATGACGTAACATAAAACAGCGTGCTAACGCGTTTAAGTAGTTGACTTTTGTATAATTCCCGTGGTTGTATGATAATACCCTCTTATCCTCAAAATACCCCTCCATAACATGATATATCTGTTCATTGTATGATATGTGTTTCCTTTACTTCCTTAAATTTATTCAGTCAATTGAGATTTAGAAATATTTTTCCCTTTTTTGTATAACTTGAAGAGAAGATTAAGTTACAGGAGATATATAATGACTAATTTTGCAGAAATAACAGAATCCACTTCCAACCCTCCCCTCCAAAAAAAAAATTGGAAAGGAGATACGTCCAGTGCAAAAGGGAGACACACCTGTATTTTCTTCAATTTATGAATGATTGTTGATTGCTTAACGTCCAGTGGTAAATATTGTATTCATATTCAGGACTATCTTGTTATTTTATTATCACCCCTATTACAACACTAACTTTCGATTTCCACTGTGAATACAAGATATCAATGGTTGATTGTGAACTCTTGTTATTTTATTATCAACCTTATTACAACACTAACTTTCGATTTCCACTGTGAATACAAGATATCAATGATTGATTGTTTACCCCTGTTATTTTATTATCACCCCTATTAAAACACTAACTTACGATTTCCTCTGGGATTACAAGACCTCAATGACTAGTTGTGTTTCCTTGTTATTTTATAATCATATCTATTACAATACTCAAATTCGATCTCCTCTGTGAAACCAAGATCTCAATGACTGATTGTGTATCCTTCTTATTTTATTATCAAGCCGACTATAACAATTTTTTTTTCGATTTACTTTGTGAATACAAAATCTCGATGAGTGATTGTTTACCCTGTTATTTTATTATCACCCCTATTGCAACACTAACTTTCGATTTCCTCTGTGAATACAAGATTTCAATGACTGATTGTGTACCATTGTTATTTTATTATCACCCCTATACCAACACTAACTTTCGATTTCTTCTTTGAAAACGAGATCTCAATGACTGATTGTGTACCAATGTTATTCTATTATCACCCCTATAACAACACTAACTTTCGGTTTCCTCTTTGAATACAAAATCTTAATAATTAATTGTATATCCTTGTTATTTTTTATCACCCCTATTACAACACTAACTTTCGATTTCCTGTGTGAATACAAAATCTCAATGTTTGATTTTATACCCTTGTTATTTTTTTATCAGTAATCTAGTTGCAATACAAAGATATAATAAGAAAAGTATGTAAAAGTTGAACAATTGGAACACTGTTTCATTCTTAATTTTTCTATGAATTTGAAGCAAATTTATATTATATTTATAGGTAAATATTCAAATTCATGATAACAGTCAGGTCACAGTCAACGTCGGTTAGATAAAAACAAATCTTTTGAGTAAATAGCCAAAATTCAACAATTCACAACTTTTAATCGGTCAGGTCACTGTCAACGTTGGTTATGTCACGTTTTCACAAACTTCAAATACTTTATTTTTTTTATTTTATTCTTTTTTAGGTATTAAATCATGAAATCTTATTATCTTTCAAATTTGAGATAAATCCTTTTAGAAACAGAAAAGTAAAAACCATTTTCTATTTGGTCCGGTCATTGATGATGTTGGTCAAGTCATGGTCAGATGACGTTTTCGAATTGTTTTAAAACACATTGTTTTGCTTTCTTTTGTGTGTGTATCAAAGGCGGAATTTTATCATATTTCAAATTTGAGATGAATCATTTGATATATAGAAAAAAAACATATGAGCATTTTCCATTCGGTTCTGTATTTGTCCTGTCATCGGTCCAGTCAATAGTGTAACTCATATTTAAACAATGTACTTTGTGTACTGATATTATCCCTTTGTAAACATCTGATATGATTTGTTGATAAGTTGTTGATAATAACACATTTTTTATTGCATTTTGAGGACACAATAAAAAAAACCTTGTCAGATTATATTTGTATTATGATTTGTCTCCTCGACAGGAATCAAGATACATCAATGTTATATACATTATTGTTTACAAATGTCTATACTTTGTAGTGACAACTGTCGTGTGTGATATTGTATACATTGTTTGTATTTATAAAATAAAATTGTCAGTATATGAATACATGTTTGATGAATTATATGTATGTTGATCTTACAGGATGGTGCTACACCGTTATTGTTTGCTATACAGAAAAGACATATAGAGATTGTAACATACTTGGTGACATCTCAATGTGACATAGAAACAAGAGACAAGGTAACCACATATATCATCTTATCCTACTTCTCTTGATATTGAATCAAAATAATTGTGTTGTAAATAATACAGGTATAGTGGACAACACATACTTCTTAGTAAATATAAAATGTCATGTTTACTTGTCTCGTCAAATTTTATCAGAAACAAACATGAATGCCCAAGTTTGTGTTCTGGCAGAAACATTTTTTTTATTAACATCTGAATTAACTTATTAACACGATGGGGTTGAGAACATGTATGTATTAATTTCATAGCCAGATAGAAGTAATCAAATGTAAATCATCTTTAAATCAATATACAATTATATTAAATTTTCTAAAAACATGTTGTTTATGTGTAGTGTAAAGAGTAAACGGTTATCTAAATCAGTTTTTACCACTAATTTTAATGATAAGTATTGCATTTATTTTTTCTTCACAATATTGTCAAGTTGATGACGATGTTTGTGACACATTGGAAGAACACTATTTTTCTGATTGTTTTCGTATCTGTTGTTCAAAAAAACTTGTGGTTGTTACACACTATTATTTAAACCTTTTTGTGATGAGTAGGTACATGTACGACACTTGCAAAGTTCACGAACATCAATTTCTCGTAAATCTCATCTCAAACAAGTTTATACGTGAAATCAGTTAATGCATATTTCATGTGAATCTCATTAAAAAACTGTTAATCAAATTCTATTTTTTCATGTAGAATCCACATGGAGTTTAAAATATCTTAAGTTAACAAAAAAGTGATATGGTCAAATTTAATGAATAAATACATTTGTGAAATTTGTATGAAAAATTTCCCGTGAGATTCATAAGAATCTCAATTAACGAGAAATTCACATGAACATTTTAACTTGAGTTTCATGTATAAGGTCGTTTGAGGTGAATCTCACATGAAATTTTCACAGTCATTGATTACGTGCTACGTGTACAATGTTTCGAGTTCTTTCGGAATTATATTCCAGGCAACTCTCTTCATTGTTAAGGAGAATTAAGTTGGTTATTTGTAATAAATAGTCAAAACTGGGTTTTATTATGTTATATTCTAGGTTTTCATATATCCCCGTAACACTGTTTAAAGCGTCAATAATTTCACTAAATCTTAGATTTGTGTAAAGGGATGTGATTTTTTGAGTAGACGTATGAAGCAACCTGTATCAGATATGTACGTCGTTTGTGTTTTAACTATTGGTCATAGGAAGAAATCCAACTACCGTCCGATTCTTTCTAAAGGACCGTTGCATTGTGAAATGATTGGCCTTGCTGGTATTTTAATTTCAGTTTGTTGTTTATCAATATCTTTCAGTATTTCGTTATTCAGTTTTCGGATTTTAGGCAGAAAGTAGGCTCAGGGTGTTGTTATATATTGGTTTTCGTATTTGATGTATTTAAATGTTATTTAGTCTAAGTAATTGCCTTTGTTCATGTTGTACACATTTTCATTAATTTTATTCATGGTATTTTTTATGTTGATTTCTGGTATTTCAATATAGTGTACTCCGTCGTTAAATTGGCGTTCACCCTAATCGGCGTAGTCGGTTTTATTTTGAACTACTTTGATGTTGTTTTTTTTCGGTTTATGGATAGTAATTGTTTCAATGTGTCGTAAAGTACGTAGACATTGCGTTTCTTCTTTCGTCATGTTTTTGGTTTTATTTGGTTTATAATTTAAAAGTTCCATTTTTGTGTTGAATATGTACTGTTCTATAGGATTATCGCCTATAATAGAAACACTAAATTTAGACTTTTCTTTAAATGAATGATTTGTTTAAGAATAGTTTTGTATTCATGAAAGAAATGCTTTAATCTTAGTTTTCTTTCAAATTTTTTTAAATCTTCGAGGATATATGTCCTAGAGATTTTGTCCATAGGTGTAAAGTTTAAGCCTTTTCCCAACGTCATAATTTCTGTATTTGTTAATTTTCTATTTGAGAGGTTTAAGACAAATTGTTTGGCAGTTTTAAAGTTTCTATTTTATTTGGCAATATTTAATTGCTGTTTTTTTTAATGAAATTATAAGCATTTTTTGCTTTATGCTTTTTCGGCTATAACGTCTGTGTTTAGACATGTTTCACAGTTAGACTGTGTGGATTATAGGTATATTGATCCAATACCCACCCGTTTATAGTATGGATCACATTTTCGACCTTACATTGCTTATGTCTGCATAAATTATAGGTATATTGATCCGCATATCGAAACGTTACTATGACATATTTAACGTTCTTATGTGAATTCCAAATCAAGATAACTGATTATGTACCCTTTTTATTTTATCATCACCCCTGTTACAACACTTACTTTCTATGTCCTCTGTGGATACAAGATTTCATTGACTGAGTGTGTACCAATGATAATTTATCATCAGCCCTTTTTCACACTAACTGTTGATTTCTTCTGTAGATACAGGATCTCAATAACTGATTGTGAACCATTGTTATTTTATGCTCACCGCTATAGCAACACTAAATTTCGATTTCCTCAGAAAATACAAGATCTCAATGACTGGCTGTGTACCAATGTTAATTTATCATCACCCCTATTTCACACTAATTGATGATTTCTTCTGTAAATAATGATATCAATAACTGATTATGTACCAATGGTATTTTATTCTAAACAATTACTATCAATAAAGCAGATAAAAACAACGTAACAGTAGTTCAAAATAAAAACGACTACGCCGATGAGGGTGAACGTCAATTAAACGACGGAATACACTATGTTGAAATAACAGAAATCAACATAAAAAATACCATAAATAAAATTAATGAAATTGTGTACAACATCAACAAAGACAATTACTTACACGAAATAACATTTAAATACATCAAATACATATAACAACGCCCTGAGCCTACTTTCTGCCTAAATCCATAAACTGGATAACGAAATATTGAAAGATATTTATAAACAGCAAACTGAAATCAAAATACAAGTACCAGCAAGGCCAATCATTTCACAATGCAACGGTCCTTCAGAAAGTTTCGGGCGGTATTTGGATTTCTTCTTATTACCAATAGTTTAAACAGAAACTACCTACATATCTGATACAGGTAGCTTCATACGTCCACTCGAAAAATCAAAGATAGAAACTGATACTTTACTGGTGACTTATGTTATCACATCCCTTTACACCAATCTATGATTTAGCGAAATTATTGACGCTTTAAACAGTGTTACGGGGATATATGAAAACCTAGAATATAACCTGATAAAACCCAGTTTTGACTATTTATTACAAATAACAACTTGATTATCCTTAATAATGAATTTACCTTCAACAAAAAATGTGATAGGCAAATTATAGGAGCTAGCCAAGGACATGTAGCAAGTCTTCAAAACTCAGATATAGTTATATACCAACATATAAATAAAATTCTAAATATCTTTCCACACAAAAACAAAATATTATTTCATAAACGTATGAAAGATGAGGGATATATTTTATTTCAAGCTACTACGGAAGAAGTTAAACTTCTTTTCGAAATAGCAAACACAAACCACAACCTACTGCAATTTACTTATGAATTGACAGACAAAGTTTAAAATTTCTAGACTTAGAAACGTATAAAGGACAGAGATTTCAAAAAGAAAATATCTGAGAAATTAAATGTTTCACAAAACCAACTGAAATATTACAATATCTACACCAAAATTCTAACCACGCTAAAAGCTGTTTTAAATCCTTTATTAAAGGTGAAGGAATAAGAATTCTTAGAAATACCTCTGATCCTGACACTTTAATGAAAGAATAAACCTATTTACAGAAAAATTAATACAAAGAGGTTACAAAATCGCTTTTGTAAATAATATATTAAGAAATATTTCCCATACAGAAAGATTAAACAAAGAAACAAACAAAGAAACAAGCATAAACAAAAAGACAGATAACTATAATATATCTTTCATAACACAATACCACGCTAATGCGGAAAACTTACAAACCATTATTAGAAAACATTGGCATTTAATTCAAGACAATCCACAGTTCAAAAAACTCTTTGATAAAAAACCTACAATAGCATTCAAAAGAAACAGGAACATTGGGGAAATCGTTAAGAAACACTTGAAATAAATCAATGTCTACCAATAGAAATTAATTAGACAGCTACACTAAAACCAAAGGAAGATGCGCTGACAATGCAAAATGCATATTGAAACGTATCTTAAACTAAATCTAATAACCAAAACCAGTGATCCATACGTTGATAAAACGAACAAAAATAAATAAAATACAATAATAAATAAAATGTACAAAATAATAAACAAATAAACATTTAGAGAATAAAAACCATAAACGGACGACCTCTGAAGAGAGTAACCTGGAATATAATTCCGAAAGAACTGGACACATTGTACACGTAGCACGTAATCAATATAAGGTCGGAAATGTGATCCATACTTTAAACGGGTGGATATTGGATCAATACACCTATGATTTATGAAGATCTTAATGACTGATTGTATATACTTGTTATTTTATTATCACCCATATTACAACAATAATTATTAATTTCCTCTGTTGATACAAGATCTCAATAACTGATTGTGTACCAATGTTATTTTATTATCACCCCTATTTCACACTAACGGTTGATTTCTTCTGTGAATACATCATCCCCATAACTGATTGTGTACCATTGTTATGTTATGCTCACCCCTATAGCAACACTAACTGTCGATGTTCTCTGTGAATACAAGATATTAATGACTGGTTGTGTACCCTTGTAATTTTATTATTACTCATATTACAACACTAACGTTCGATTTTCTCTGTGAATAAAAGATCTCAAAGACTGATTGTGTACCCTTGTTTTTTTTATAAACACCCCTATTATATTAATTACTTTTGATTTTCTTTGTGAATACAAGATCTCAATGACTGATTGTGTACCCTTGTTATTTTATTATCATCCCCGTTACAACACTAACTTTCGATTTCCTCTTTGAATACAAGATCTCAATGACTGTTGCGTACCCTGGTTATTTTATTATCAACCCGATAACAACACTAACTTTCGATTTCCTCTGTAATTAATCTCAATGACTGATTGTGTACTATTGTTATTTTATTATATCCCCTATTACAACACTAACTTTCGATTTCCTCTGTAAATACAAGATCTCAATGACTGGTTGTGTACTATTGTTTTTTATTATTTTCCCTATTACAACAATAACTTTCGATTTCCTCTGTAAATACAAGATATCAATGACTGATTGTGTACCTTTGTTATTTTACTATCTTATTGACTATATGACAGTTGTTATTCTTTTGATGATTTTATGCTTTTTATTTGGCAATATGATTATGGACATTTTCTTCGGAGTTCAGTATTTTTGTGAATTTACTTTTTTTGTATTCCCTTCTTGATGTTCATTTCTTATAATTGTGGTATTATATACATTATGCCAAAAAAATGTCCAAACTTTTTTTGTTACAACTGACGTGCGTGCTATTATATACACAGTTTGTATTGATCACATGTTCTTAATAGGGTTACTACAATCCTGTTCCGTTTCTTGAATGTGACTTGCCAAATTATACTTGTTACCGTTTTTTACTAACATAAGCAACATGTCCGGTGTCATTTTATTTGGCTTATCAAATTCTATCCGATAAACATAATAAATAACCAAGTTTGTTTTCTTACAAAATTATTTTATCAAAAATCGGATGTGTTCTGGATGAGAATATATTGTGTGTACTCCTGAGTCAGATATAATTAGTTCTTTAGAACTAATGTAAATCATCTTTGAATTATAACAAATACATGTAGTCATTTTGTAAAATGTTGTAGCTAAAGTAAGTAGTTGATTGCGTAATTTCATACAATTTGTTTAACTATAAATGGATCTCAGTCATAAGTGGCATATTGCATTTAATTTTGTGATGTTTGTTTCTGATTTTTGAAAATATCGGACTGCCATTGTTCAGAAGAACAAAAGGGGTACATCATAAGTTACCGACTATTATATAAACCTCTATTCGGAATATTGAAGTAGGTACTAAACTGAAAAATTTCACTAACATCAATTTCATGTGAATTTAAATTCATGTGGATCTCACGTGAAATTCTCGTAAATCTCATCTAAAGCTTATACTTAAAATCAGTTAATGCGAGTTGCATATGAATCTCACGAAAAACTCACGTAAATTTCAGGAGAAAATCCCATAATGATTTTTCCAGGTGAAATTCACATGATTTTTTAAAATATCGTTATACAAATCACATTTATATTTTCAAACTTCAAAATCATAATAAATATTTACCATTTGTATCTATTTAGTATGTGTTGTTTTTATTGCTATTGCTGTCAAGATATCAGGTTCTTCTAAACTCATGGAACTAGAAAATCTTTGATAATTTCTAACATTACATTTATAGTTTGACGAAGAATTAGACAAAAATCATAATATATTGGCCACTTATTTCTTGTTTATTTAATATTATCTCAAGATCTTGTTGCACAGGACAAAATCATTATGTTTTTTTTAATCTTCTAACCTGTTTTTACCTAACTTGTCTTTATTTTTGTTTTTAAGTTTTTAAGTGTAAGAGATTGATTGGTTAATAGATATAACGGCCTTCATCAGCACTTAAGTCATGAAGAGGAATAATTAATGTAATTATCCTTAGCATCATTTATTTTCATAGCATTTTAAGATTTCTGAATTTCCTATTTGAAATGATTCTAACTTTTGAATATTCGCTTTTTTTTTAAAGTAGGATTAAAATTGATAAAAGGAAAAGGTATGATAAGAACTTCCATCAGAGTTTATGTAGCATTGCAAAATTGCGGGGGAAAATCAAATTGAAAAATACTAAGTATTCATAGTTCTTTCTTACATGCTTAACTTACTGTACATGTCTTTGTTATTCACTGTAAACATGTTATACTATCACAAAACTATTCTCTTGTAAATCTAGACAGTGCTAGAATCGATTTCGTTATCGTTATAATGGTGCCATGTATATGTATTGCTGATTAATGACAAAAAACAGCAGATGCTTTTCAACTCATTTTTTTATTTTCAATTTAATTGATCGAACAGACAGATTTGTAACCATTTCAACACGTGTTTTGTCTTTTGTCTGGTATGGATATAAATATGTAGGCTGTCAAACATAAACTACTCACAACAATCATACATCGAACAATCTTGATGTTCATCACACACATTGAAAGGCGGCAACGTTTATTAATATGAGGAAGGCGCTACCTTAAATGCCAGCTTTATAATGTGTTAGATATTGATTGGTTGTTGGTGGTTTAACGTTCAGTGGCAATATTTCATGCATGTTCAGAACGAATGTCCAAGGCTACAATAACGTTTTGTTTATATCTAAAATAAAATTATAAGTTCAGATGGAAAATGCTATTTTTCTTGAAAAAAATATTCTGATTCCCAAATTGATGAATAAAAAAGCATAGGACAAAAAAATATTTTGAATCCAGATCTTTGCCAAAAATGATTTTATCTTTCAGATATGCAAATTAAATTTAACTTTTATATATCTAAAAACATAAAAACTTCCCAAACCGCACATGTCAGTCTGTACACAGTATTTTTTAGGTGATAATAAGACTGTATTTGCCAATTTGTTATGATAAACCTTAATACTAGTGTTAAATTTTGACTAAATAATTTTAAATGATAGCGCTGAAGGGCTTCGGTAAAAAAAAATCTGACTCGAATAAAAACATTTGTATTTCTGATCATCTTCAGTTTGTGAGTTCTACATCAATATCTGACATGTACTATTTAATTCGAGTCAGTTTTATGTCATTTCTTGCATATTTTTTTTTTGTTACATGTACATAATGTAGCTTACTTTTCAAGTTCTTATATGATAGCAAAAAAAAATTGAGAATGGAAATGGGAAATACAAGCATGTTAAAAAAAACCACATTTGGTTTCAGACAATAACTTGAGTTAAGTAAATGGAATTCCATGAAATTTTACCAGGAGGTTCATACACAAAACTCAAAAGGAAGATAAGAATTGATTGTGGGGTTATAGTACATTATTGGAGGTATTTTTATTTTTATATTTTGGGTTTTTCTTCCCAAAATTACCTTATTTACATCAATTATACTCATCTAGTACAGATTTGGCAGGAGATGCACTCAAAATATGGTGTTTTAAACATTTTATCTGTAGTATGTGCATTTTTCCTATGATGTACATGTACTTCTTGATAATGTTGATGTGAGTATCATGATCAAGAAAATATATTTGGTAACCGTAAGTATATATTCACAATTGACATGCACCAGAGCGAGAAAAGGATCATCTTTCCCTTTAATTCCAAAAATTGAACATGATTTTTTTTCTCTCACAGAAACACACGAGTTATTTGGTAAATAAAACATTTGTCAATGTTTGAAACTTTCAGTAATAAAAATTCAGTTTAGCTTGTTTGAATGTTTCACTGATTGTGTGAAAATTTTAACAGCAATGTACAAAACACTTGAATAAATTTCATTATCTGCAGAATTATTGATAACTTTCCTCACAATAAATTCACAAGGACATAGAACTAACACATTGTCTATGCTATTCTGATCTGAGTTTTATACATACATATACTGGCATGGCTGTGCTGTTTCAAGTTGTCTTCTTTTTCTGTTTCCTAAGAAGTATTTGTTTAACCTGTTCAGTCACTATAAAGTGTTACAATTCTTATTTAGACGCAACACATAAATAGTGACCAAAAAGGTTCTGCTTTCACACGAGAGGAGCTAGAAAAAAATTAAATGTACACATTTTCAATAGTTAGTAGGACTTACTATCATATGGAATGAAGGAGATATGTACATGTAGTTCGAGACTTCTGCTGAATAGAAATATGTGGGTCTACATGTGCCTGTTTTCAAATTAGTCCATATTGTTCTAAAGGATCTAAAATTAAAATATGTTTGATTTCAACTGACATAAAAAAAAAATGGTGTTATTTATATGCTCAATATACATCTGCAGTCGTATCAGGCTGTGCATGGCAAAGCATTTTATTACCTTTAGGTTTGCACTTTTTTTTTTTGGTCATGAAAATAAATTTGCTAACATGAGAATACCCTAATTTTACCTAAATTGTCAGTTTTTGTTTAACAAACTTGTTTTTATGTACCAGACAAAAGTTTATTCTGTGCTTATTTTGTAGACTTCCCTTGTTTACAATAGAGTTATACCAATTTAATTTTGAGTCCATGTACAGTCATTGAAAAATTAGTTTGAAATAACATCCAAACAATCCATGATCCTGTAATGAGACAGGAACCCAAATTCCATACATCTTTACATGTATGGTTAATTTCAAATCCTTTAAACTGGGATATAAAAAGAGATTTTGTTTTATTTCATGCTGTAACTATTATTTTTGGAAGAAAAGGATGTTCATGGTAACACATTTAATTTGCTCATTTTATTGGAACCCAATTGAACCTTTCCATAGATTCACCTGGTAGTTACCTGTCCATTTAAACTTTTTGCAGTTCTTTTGTCCCATTGAACAAATACAACAGGTATTGTTCTCTGTATAGTTTATAGTCACTCAGACTTTTAAATTTCTAAGAGAAATCTATCACTTATAAATTAATGTACCAGAGTAAAAAGATGATAATAAGATAATTTCACATGGTGAAACAAAACTTGTAAGTTTTTTGCGGGTATTTTTTGTTGAATAGGTGCAATTTGGTTACTGAGTACAATTTTTGTACTGTGATGTTATATCATAAGTGTGTATTGCTAAATAGGTTGAAATGTGAACCTGATAGTGATATAGTCATAAAGTACTTGGTAGAGTGAAAATGTTTTGATCAGGGATAAACTGATGCATAAAATATGCAGGCGACTGCTGCAGCTTGAATTTTAAAGGATGTCGCCCACATTCTTCCAAGTAACATGCCCTATATACACATCATGGTTTATTCTCATGGGTTATCATAATAACTCCATCTTCCCATAAAATCCAATTTTGGACAATATTGAAGCATACAATATATACAGTAGTCAGTTCTAAATGTACTACTCAGACTCAAGTCTCCTTTTATGATTAAACTAAGGGAGAGAAAAAACAAAACAGTTTCCATTTCCTGGGACTGTATATGGTTTGACATAATCAATGAAAAGATGTCTTGAGAGTTTGCCATTTAGAAAGTACAGAATAAGAAGATTGTGAATTATTTGAATGTTTTAACTTTTGTTAAGTTTTGAATTAGTCTGTGGACTACCAAAGGATCCAGAGGGAGACCCTTTTCTTTAGGGAAAACATGATGATTATATAGGGAATAACTGAAGCATGACTGGAGCGCACCGTCAGACCCCCCCCCCCCCCCCTTTTATGAAAAATGCTGGATTCGCCATTGACTACATGAATAACCGTGATCACATTCAACTGTATAATTATCACTGTTCCTTGGTGTGGGGAATAATGATATGTGGCAGATGAACATAAGGAGTCATGGTCAACCAGTGCACCGGAGTTTACCCCGCATGCCCGACATGGTCAATTTGTAAAAAGAAATACGAAATATATTGCTTGCAGAGTTTTTTTTCTGTGTTCCCATGGCTGGACGGAACTTTTACGCTAAATATGTTTTCGTTAACTATGATTTTGTGACTTTTGAATGAAGTACCTGTGATTATTTAAGACAGTTAATTTGCTTTGACCTCACTGATAATGGAATGTTGAAGCAGACGAAACATGGCGTCGGATGTTGTTGTCATTACTTCGGTAATTTCCGTGGTACAATAACATTTAAATGAGCTACACAAGTAGCCAACATTTCTGAATTCTTGTTTTTGCAAACAAATAAAAATTCATGTCGTATTTAACATCGAATTTGTTCCGTTCTGCCTGTTTTTACAAGATCGCGATTAAACGAGAATTTTGGCAGCCATTAATAAAAAATAATCGTACGAGATTTAACGAGAGTGACGAAACTTTTCAGATGGGTCGTCTAGCAAGAGTTATCGTTCTTTGTCCCAAAACGATGCCTCTACCATAAGTGCCAGCTAAAGCTAGCATATTATTTGCTATTTAAACATAATTACATTGCACATTAACTTGTATTACCATATTTTAAACTTAACCTGGTCAGGGAGGCTAAAATGCAAATGTATATTTCCTATCTAAATTAATTAAATACTATTGTGTAAACATTTAAATTCGATAATATTAATTAAGCATAAATTTTATCACTTATATGTAAATAATATCTCAGATTTATAGATAGAACTATATAAAGCTGGATTATATTTTTCCTGTGATTCTTCTGAGTCCATTGATTACTTTTTTTTCCATTTTTTTTACTGACCGTTTTGAAGGAAGTTTTCACTGACACTGACTTCGAATAAACTCCCAATTCACTGAAAAATATACAGGAATCTGATGTACAGTAGTTGTAGTCTGTTTATATAGTCCATACGTGATTTCGTTTTATATAGAGTAGACCGTTGGTTTTCCCGATTGAATGGTTTTACACGAGTACTTTTTTTGGCTCTTTATAAGTTACTGTTCGGTGTGAGCCTAGACGCCGTGTTGAAAGCCGTACCTTGACCTATAATGATTTACTTTCATAGATTGTTATGTGGATGGAGAGCTGTCTAATTGGCACGCATACCACATCTTCCTATATCTATACACAACTGACAATTTTGCCGTGTGTTTAGGGACTTTTCGATTTGATTTCCTCTGAGTTCTGTATTTTTGTGATTTTATTGTTTTGATAAAATCATATAATATTCACATCACTGATAACCAATCTTCTTAAATGCACATATAAATACGGATAATTACTCTTTAATGCACGCTTATAATGCATCCTCGTCTGTCACACTTCACTGATAATGAATCGACATACACTATCATGTGTGATGATATTTTCATATTTAAATGTAATGAATCGTCACCAATTAAAAGACTACTAACGAGGATTCTGATAAATTCACACTATTTTAAAAAAAATCGTCACCAATTAACAGACTTTTGACGAGGTCCTGATAAATTAACAGACTGTTGATAAGGATCCGAATGAATTCTCACTTTTCTGATGATGATACCCACCAATTCAAAAAAAATTGACAAGAATCTGGCTTAATTCCGACTTCTTTGAAGATCCTGTTCAATTCAATAAAACAAAACATTTCAAACAAATTGAAACTTTGTTTTGTTCCTCTATAGTTTACACACAACCGATTTTAATGTAGTGTCAGCATATCAATTAGTCGTTGATTTTTCTAGAAGAGTAGCTGGTCATCTTACTTAGTTTTGACCATTGATTGCAGCGATTTGTATTGTATTGATATATTTTACACAACGTTGTCCAGTTGAAGACACAGTATGTGATGTTTTTTATATGTTAATATCATCAATTGGAAAAAATACTATGTTAAATTACTGCACGTGAAAGATAACTGCATTACTTCCGTTTCTTGCTGTGGTTAAGAAGCTTCTTTGTTCCGACCCATCTTCTTTTTATTCTGAATCACTACAAACTAATGTTGTTAGTCAAATAGGTTTAGTAAACAATAAAAATGTGTTTGGTTATGAACATGTGGGTCTTATTGTACGGGTCTTTGTACAGGTAATGTTGTTAGTCAGGTAGGTTTAATAAACAATAAATATGTGTTGGATTATAAACCTGTGGGTCTTATTGTACAGGTCTTTGTACAGGTAATGTTGTTAGTCAGATAGGTTTAATAAACAATAAATATGTGTTGGATTATAAACCTGTGGGTCTTATTGTACAGGTCTTTGTACAGGTAATGTTGTTAGTCAGATAGGTTTAGTAAACAATAAATATGTGTTGGATTATAAACATGTGGGTCTTATTGTACAGGTCTTTGTACAGGTAATGTTGTTAGTCAGATAGGTTTAGTAAACAATAAATATGTGTTGGGTTATAAACATGTGGGTCTTATTGTACAGGTCTTTGTACAGGTAATGTTGTTAGTCAGATAGGTTTAATAAACAATAAATATGTGTTGGATTATAAACATGTGGGTCTTATTGTACAGGTCTTTGTACAGGTAATGTTGTTAGTCAGATAGGTTTAATAAACAATAAATATGTGTTTGATTATAAGCATGTGGGTCTTATTGTACAGGTCTTTGTACAGGTAATGTTGTTAGTCAGATAGGTTTAATAAACAATAAATATGTGTTGGATTATAAACATATGGGTCTTATTGTACAGGTCTTTGTACAGGTAATGTTGTTAGTCAGATAGGTTTAATAAACAATAAATATGTGTTGGATTATAAACATGTGGGTCTTATTGTTCAGGTCTTTGTACAGGTAATGTTGGTAGTAAGATTGTTTTAATAAATAATAAATATGTGTTTGGTTATAAACATGTGGGTCGTTTTGTACTGGTCTTAGTACAGGTAATATTGTTAGTCAGATAGGTTTAGTAAACAACAAATATGTGTTTGGTTATAAACATGTGGGTCGTATTGTACAGGTCTTTGTACAGGTAATGTTGTTAGTCAGATAGGTTTAATAAACAATAAATACAATGTATGTGTTGGATTATAAACATGTGGGTCTTATTGTACATGTCTTTGTACAGGTAATGTTGTTAGTCAGATAGGTTTAATAAAAGATAAATATGTGTTTGGTTATGAACATGTGGGTCTTATTGTACAGGTCTTTGTACAGGTAATGTTGTTTGTCAGATATGTTTAATAAACAATAAATATTTGTTGGATTATAAACATGTGGGTCTTATTGTGCAGGCCTTTCGCAATGAATCATTCTTTGTTTTGTATTGTTTTCTTACAACGAAAATATTTTTTAAACATTCCATTGTCCTTTTTTTTAAGAAGTTGACCAGTTGTGTTAAAGTTTTAGGTAAGATAGTATTACGAAAATACCAAATTCCGAGGACACCTCAAAGCGGAAAGTCCCTAATCAAATGGCAAAATTAAAACATGATTAGATAAAAAATAATAACAAAAATAGTCGTGTCAATAACATAAAGAGATGATCTTATTTACTTGTCTAATTGATAGAAATCTAAAATTTTAACAAGTTATACATTCGAAAATTTATTTAAGAAAAAAACTGTCGTATATTCTTTTGTGGTTTTCTATATTGTGATGTTATGTTGTTATTCTTTAAGAAAAAGGGAAAAGGTTTAGTACAACAGTTGTCGTTTGTTTATGTTATTTATACGTGTTTCTCGTTTCTCCTTTTTCATATATATTAGACCGTTGGTTTTCCCGTTTGAAGTGTTTTACACTAGTAGTTTTGGGACCCTTTACAGCTTTTTGTTCAGTGTGAGCCAAGGCTCTGTGTTGAAGGCCGTGCATTGACCTATAATGATTTACTTTTATAAATTGTTATAAATTGTTATTTGGATGGAGAGTTGTCCTAATTGCACTCACACCACATCTTCCTATATCTCTTTATTATATCTATACATTTCTGTAGCAAAATTGTATTTACTAGAATAGTGCTGATGATGGGTAAATGTTGTTTCTATAGAATATACAGACATGTAACGAATTAATACATATTGCACATTCTTGTTTCGTTAACATCTGTTTGAATATGCTGATAAGAACACGTTTCGTTGACATAATTAGTCAGATACTTTTATTGAAACAATATTTGATTATGAATTATAAAATTACAAAATATGTATTCATATTCACAAAAGATTATGAACAGGCTACAAGTGTCTACATCAATCTGTTTCCTAAATTACTATTGTTAAAACAGATTTAATGCAAAAATATGTTTTCGACCAACAGCTTTTTGTTTTATTGTTAGATTGTATTTGTATTTGAGTATATCTCATCTTAAAACATCAGTCTTTCATTAGTACTTTGAAAAGTTTTGAACAAATATAATTCTGCAATCTCAAAATAAAACAAGATAAAAAAAAATTCTTTTGTTTAAGTGTTGTCAACGGATTCTTATGTTATACATGTTGTTCATATTTATACTACAAAATTGTTCTGTTTAAGACTACAGTTATAATGTCTGATATATGTGTTGATATTACAGCTTGGACGTACACCATTATTTATCGCTGTCCAGCAAGGGAACTTAGATATAGTTCAATACCTGATCACTGTGGGCTGTCAAAGAGATGCAAGAGACAATGTAATTATAATTTTGATTAAGTCCTACTTCTCTTTATTGTGAATAATATATTCCTAATAGGGTTTCCACAAACCCGTTTCCTTTTATGGAATGTGACCATCCAAATATGACTTGTGACAGGATTTATACTACACCAGCAACCAAACCAGTGCCACATTTTTATCCGATAAAACATAATAAATAACCAAGTTTGATTTCTTACAAAAAAGTAATGTTATCAAAAATTGATGTGTTCTTGATGAGAATATGTTGTGTTAACTCCTTAGTCAGATAATAGTAATTCTCTCGAAATAATATAAATTATTTTAATTAAAGCAATAACATTTAATCATTTTGTAAAATGGTGTAGCGAAAGAAATTTATTCATTGGGTTAGTGTTTTCACAATAAATGAATTTCAGTCATATGAGGCATGTTTGATTAAGTTTTGTGATATTTTGTCTGATTTTTTAATATATCTGACTGTCATTGTTCAGAATTTGATAAAACAAGTTGTGGTACATTATTAATAACTCACTATTATCTAAACCTTTACTTGTTATATTGAAGTATGTTTTGTTCTGGCAAATTTCACTTACATAAATTCATTTGCATTTAATTTCATGTGAATCTCTCGTGAAATTCCCGTCAATCTCATCTCAAACGAATTTATACGTGAAATCAGTTAATGCTAGTTTCATGTGAATCTCATGTAAAACTTAAGTGAATTTCATTTGAATATCGTACTTCAAATATATGTTCAAATTAAATAAAAATCATGAAAAATACAAAATACAAATTTTCAATTGTGAAATTCGTGTGAAAATTTTCAGGTGAGATTCAACTCAAACGACCTTATACATGAAACGAACGCTTAAATGTTCAAGTGAATTTCTCGTGAATTGCGATTCAAATATGCAGGAAAAAAAACCAACCCACTGAAATTGAAAATCAAAATTGTGTAGGATATTGTTGTTGTTTTGATATTTTCATCAAAGCAAATAAATATGTGTGCAGACTATACCTGGGGTATGCCCGAGCCATGTGTAGGATACCGTGGAAGTTTTAAATATAATTATAAAGTAAAAAAAACTATATTTGCGGACTATACCTGATGTATACCCGAGTCTAAGCAGAATTTCTTTTAGAATTAGTTCACTTTAAATACTTTCATCAACATAGAAAAATATATATGAGCGGACTATTTGAAGTATCCCGAGACCTGTGCAGGATTTTTTTAATTAGTTTTAAATTTTTTCGCATGTTAGAACGTTTGATAATCGTTTACTTGCATTACCGTAAAGCTATTTTCATAGATAAAATAATGTCTACAAAATAGATTTTTTTAAATCTTTGAATCTAAAGATTGAATTATGCTACAAAATTTGAAATTTCAAAATTATCAAACGTTACTTTGACATGTTTGACTTTCCTTTTTGTGTACCCTTGTTATTTTGTTATCACCCTTATTACAAAACTAACTGTCAATTTCTTCTGTGAATACAAAATCTCAATGATTGATTGTGAACCCTTTTTATTTTGTTATCACCACTATTACAACTCTTTCTATATTGTTACTCTTCTGTAATGAATGCATTTACTTTTACTTTGTATTCTCCTCATGCTGTTCATTGTTGATGACTGTTTGATGAAGCTAGTTGTCTAATTGCAATAACAAAATATAACTAGAATAGTTTGAAAAAGTTGAACATCATTCTGAATGTTTCTGTGAAATTGAAGCAAATCCTATATTATATTGATAGGTAAATATTCATGTTCCTGGTCATGATAACAGTCAGGTCACAGTCAACGTCGGTTAGATCAAATCTTTTAAAAATTATCTTTTGAATTTATGGCCAAAATTTATCAATTTACCCTAAAAAAAAAAAAATAACAAGGACATCACAACTTTAAATCGGTCAGGTCATTGTCGACGTTGGTTAGGTCACGTTTTCACATAATTTAAATACTTTATTCATTTATTTTCATTCTTATTTATGTATTAAATCATAAAATCTTATTATCTTTCAAATTTGAGATGAATCCTTTTAGAAACAAAAAAGTACGAATCATTTTGTTTAATGCAGGCAGTTCAAAGTTGGTCAGGTCATTGTCAGATGACGTTTTAGAATTGTTTTAAAAAAAAATTGTTTTGCTTTCTTATATCTGTAAAGTATAGGCAGAATTTTATCATATATCAAATTTAAGATAAATCATTTGAGATATAAAAGAAAATATGAGCATTTTTCATTCGGTTCTGGATTTGTCCTGTCATCGGTCAAGTCATAAGTGTAACCAATATTTAAACAATATTTTGTGAGAAAGTTATTGATCGGCAGACCAAAGTGCAAACCCTATGCTATTGAATAATACTAATGGTGTAGAATTTAAAACCAACGGGTTGGTTATTTATGATGAATGACGAATCAACGCATTAGTTTTTAGAACCAACTCGTTGAAAGTGAAACAATATAAAAAACTACGCGATGAAAATTGCATACGATATGTTTATACTGCAAATGACACAATTTGATTTGATTTGATTTTTTGTGTTTTAACGCCACTTTTTTAGCACCGCCTTTGAGATATTTCGTATCGGCAAGTTTTTATTGGTTTAGGAATCCGAAGTGCCCGGAGACAACCACCTATCTTCGATAGGAAAACTGACAATACTTGCCAATTAAGATTGGAGTCAAGTGCAAACACACGACAATGATACGAACGGCCACTCATACACGTATTATTTTGTGTACTGATAATATTCTTTAGTAAACATCTGATATGATTTGTTGATAAGTTGTTGATGAAAACACATTTGTTGCTGTATTTGTCAAGCAATAAAAAAATCAATACTTGTCAGATTATATAAAAAAAGAAGATGGTATGAATATCAATGCGACAACTCTCCACAAGATACCAAAAGGACACAGAAATAAACAACTATAGGTCACCTTACTTGTCAGATTATATTTGTATTAGGATTTGTCTCCTCGACGGGAATCAAGATACAATAATATTATATACATTAAACTAAACAATTGTCTTTACTTTTTTGTTAAAAATGACGTGTGTGCTTTTATATACATTGTTTATATTTAAATTATAAAACTGTTCAATATATGGTACAGGAATTTTCAAATGTAGAAAATGGTGGATTAAACCTGGTTGTATAGCGCTAAACCTCTAACTGTGTACGACAATGTCATCAAGTTCCTTTATATTTTCAATGATGCGTGAACTAAAAGACATAATTAATAAAATAGTCAAAATTTGGGTACAGCAGTCATCATCGTGTTACAATTTTAAAGAAACAACTTAAAAGAACACTTAAGCATCTATCAAATTAAAATCATATACATTGCTGTGTCTGACGTCAGCAAATTTATACGTCACATATGTTTGTCTTTCAATGTTCATACAAACTATTTTTTATTTTCCACGTGGGAAATGTTAGCATACAGGGTTAAAACATCAACAGTATGTAAGAATTAATTTAAGAAAAAGTCCGAGATTTAAAATAGTCCAAAAGTTCTATAGAATTTATAAGAATCCACAAATGGTTCATTCCACTGCGTGATCGAATAATTTTGACGTTTGTAGTTCAACGTTTTTTTCCCTAATTCATAATAGAAATATAACATAATGACATTTTATAGAGCAATAACATACTGACAGGGTCTTTTAAAGTACACAGTCACGTTATAAGAACCAAAGAAACACAAAAAGTCGCATTTACAAAACACAGAGGCAAAAATGAAAGATATAACAAACACATTGACGGGATGTGTAAGTACCGAGCCACGTTAAATGTATATCACAGAAACAATCCAACAGTAAAAGTAATATAAATAATAGAACAAAGACAAATGAAAGAACAATATACCACGTTTTTTAAGATGATAAACAACGTCAGTACGGAGAATATATATACATCAAGACCATCATGTATTATTTGTGAAGTTGATACGGAATATTTATCAACAAGTTTGTTTTCTTCCAAACAAAATGTTATCAAAAATTGATGTGTTCTTCATGTAAACATGTTGTTTTAACTCCTTAGTTAGATAATAGTAATTGTTTAGAACTAAAGTAAATCATCTTTGAATTATTACAAATACATGTAACCATGTTGTGTAATAGTATCCTAGTTTACTCGTTGTACCGAAAGGAATTTATTGATTTCATACATTTTCTTTTACAATATAGATCTGTCATATGAGGTATATTGAGTTTAGTTTTGTGATATTTTAAAACCTCTGACTGCCATTGTTGATAAGAAGTTGATAACAGCAAGTTGTGGTACATTCTTAGTTACACACTAGTATTTAAACCTTTTTTGTTCTATTAAAGTAGGTGCTATACTGGCAAATTTCACTAACATCAATTTTATTTGAATTTAAATTCATTTGGATCTCTTGTGAAATTCTCGCAAATCTCATCTTAAGTTTATACGTAAAATCAGTTATGCGCGTTTCATAGGAATTTCAAGGAAAACTCACGTGAATTTCAAGTGAGAAATCCTATAATGATTTTTTTATTTGAAATTCAAATGAATTTTTAGAATATCGTTATTTAAATAACATTTATATTTTATTATTTTGAAACTTTAAAAAAATCATGAAAAAAATTTTTCTGTGAAATTCGTGTTTTCAAGTGATTTCATGTGAATCTCAAATCATGAGAAATACACATGCACATTTTAACGTGAATTTTATGTATAAGATTGTTTGAGTGGAATCTCACATGATTTTTTTACGTAAATTTCATTTGAGATTCAGGTGAAATTAACGTCTATAAATTTTGCCCGTGTAAAAATGTACAAGTATATCAATAGCCGTTCGTGTTAATTGCGGTATAAGACATACCGTATCAAATTTTCAACGCGTTGGTTTTACTATCAGCACGTTTTGTTTTTACTTTCAACGTGTTGTTTTTAACTTCCAATACTTTGGTGTTTACTTTCAACGTGTTGGTTACCATTTTCGAGTTTGACTGTCCCTTTGGTATCTTTCGTCCCTCTTCAACACGTTGGTTGTAAGAACAAACACGTTGATTCGTTATGCATATGGTATGAAAAACCGGCAGCTTTTACGTTCAATATCGTAAGTTTTGCACTTTTGTCAACCTATCAAAATATTTCTTACAAAGTATTATCTAAATATAGTTTACACTAGGACTAAATGAAAAAAGCCCCCAAAAAAGATTTTAAATGAAAAATACTGCATCTCAATTTTGGAAATAATAATATTAGTGGGGCGGATTAGTACCGAAATTTGACAAAATCATGCAAATTGTGATACAAGCAAGGGATTTGGCATAGACGTTCATTAGGTAGTACTTTATCATATTAGAGGGGTAGCCAACATGTTTTCGATTTTTTTCACGGCGGCCATCTTGAATTCAAAATTGACATCATTTTGCTCAATCTTTGACATTGAAAAACTGTCCTAACCATTATAAACGCTATATATGTCATGAAAACTATTTAAAATACAATAAAATGATATGAAAATATGTCAAACAGACAACAATTGTAAAAAAAAAAGCACCACTTCCGGTTTTGGACGAAAAAGTTCGTACACTCAAGTGAAATAATAGTGGTATAGATATATGATAAAAATTTCCGTTTGGTCTATCGATAAATATGTTAGACATGTGGAGGATTGATCAGTGTAATATTCTACGATATTTTCCAATGTATTCTGTTTAGTTTTAACAACTACATGAACACAAAGTTGTACAGGTCAAGCCAGCTTTGTAACACTTACATCTACCAGAACAAGTTTTTTTGCAGCCACATTTGTGTAACTCCTGACAAGATGCAGCAATTGCTGCTAATTGTGTCCAATGAGGAATCCACATTCCATCTGCGTTCTCCTTAACCCATCCCCAATCACCAGGACTAGGTAGATGTTGATCATGTATGACTGCCTGTCCCCATACATGGCCACCTTGGTATGTAGCTCGTTTGGTATGTTCAAGCAGTGCAGCTTTAGTTGGTGGAATGGTGTCATACTGTCTTTGTTTGCGTGCAAACAGTTCAAGTCTGGATTCGTTGATGTCAAATGTTGTTGTAGTCCTATCGTACATAACCACAACAAATGCCTCTATCAACTCCATATCAGCGTCACTGACCAATTCAGGTTTCTTACTTAATCTTTCGAAAACCTCGGTTACATCATCAAATATTTCCCACGTCTGCCATGCCGATTTCTTCCCCTTTCCACGAAAAGCGGAGACCGTGTCACATCCAGTAAAAGCATGAAAAAATGGCAAAGCTTCTGATTTAGGACCAAGGGCATGATTAATTTCGTGAATCGGAAGCCATCTCAGGTCTTTTCCTTTTCCAAAGGCAACCCAAAGTTTTTCTATTTGTAGTGTTTTGAAAATAGACACCGCCAAAACCACTACATCAGTGTCTGAGCTGATTATCAGTGATGACTTACATCCTTTTTCAGCTGCACTTTTGATATGAACAAATATCCTTGTGTCTGCTTCCTCGTGATTACACGGACTCAGATCATCATGGTCATCATTAGAATTTGTCATAACAATTTCGCCTTTAGTCACAAAAATAATTTTGTCAGATTGAATCGAACAAATTTTGTCGGCAAGGAAATAAAACAATTCCGTTTTGTTTTCGTCCACTCGAAGGAAGCTTGACCAAGCTTTCGGAGTCTTACTGGTGCCGACAACTTTCCTCCTGGATCCAGCACCCCTCGCTTTACGTGTTTGTGCTTTAAGACTGTTTTCTATGTAAATATCATAGATAACATCTACTCTGGCATGTTTTGAAGCAAGGTGGATAATGTACGGCAAAATCACATCTTTTGCGTATTCATCAAACGTGTATGTTCCACGCGGTGGTCTTGAATTGACCATAGCCGCACCATCAACAACTACCATGTCTGTTACAGGTTCTTCTCTTGGTAAATTTCCTTTAGCTTCTAGGATTTCCATTAGCTGTGATTTGACGCCAATATTGATTTTTCCACTTTGAGACAAAGATGGCGGAAATTTCTGATTTTCGTGGCTGAAAAACTCTTCCAAATCACATTGTCTGCTTTGACAGGATATGAAAAGCCTTGAAAACAAACTGCAGTCTTCTCGGGCGAGGTCAAGTTTGCTTTTTGTTTCACAAGAACTTTTCTTTGATTGGCGACTGAACAACAGAAAATTATTTTTCTTAATAGGCTCATAGATGCTTGCCGTGTTCTGCATTCTGTTTCTGAAGTCAGCGTACTGATTGCATCCAGTTTGTTTAATTTGTGACAGTTTCCCTGTGCCTGCTTGTACAATATCTTTACTGTCTATCCTGTAAATATCTTCAGAATCCTCAAGAAATGGATTTCCATAATCATTCATGACAGTCTTAAGACTTCTCACTTTGTCAATGAAATCTTTTTGCATAGACATAGAATTGTCATGATGTCTATCATCTGTGTTCTTTCTTCTAGACGAATATTCCTCGAACTGGCTTATCAGTCTACTGATTTCTGGCCCGGCCACCATCCACCGTCTCAAAGCGGCGGGATCCTCGGTCAGCCCTACAGCACCACCATCACCTTTAACAATAGCGTTGTTCTGTTCATGAGCCTGGTCTATCGCCATGTTTGAGAAAACACGAATTGATTTTTTAACAGCGAAATGCCCTTTTATAAATTCTCTGTATATGTCTGGGGTTTTTGTTTCTAATGATGCCATATCGCGAAGATGAATAGGGAGCCATCTAGCATAGTTGATATGATTAAGTCCAAAAAAGTATGGAATCAAGGAAGACAACGTTTGTTTATAAAGCTCAAAATCCGCTTCTCGTAATGATCGAATGTACGAAAAAACCAACAGCTGAAATTCAAGAACCGAATACCAAAACTCAAAATGGGGTCTACCTTCTTTTCTTTCTTCACACCATTGTATAAAATTGTCAAATTCTATTGATTCATTAGGATCTTCGTTAATAGAAGATTCATAAGCAGACATAAGTAAATCAAACAATACACATGCGGTAACTTGATGTGTTAGTCTAGTTTTAGGAGTATTAGAACTTGACAAGAACGATTCTGCAGTCCCAGAGGATGCAACATCTGCTTCTGATAAAGCCTCTATCCAACCACTATCTCGCAATAGATCACCCAAAACCTTAAAACATGCCATCTCAATATGTAATCCACCGAACATAACAACGAATCTGTTTTCACCGTATTCATTTGGCCATTCCCATTGAATTTGCTTTGCCAAAACAAATAGCGGTTGGTCTGCTGTAATCACTGGAGTTTTGCCAGGATTCAAAAACGACACAACATCCCTGACCTTATCCATCGAATGTTTTATGGTAGCAACTGAGTGAGCTTGTTCTTGAAATAATGGCATTAAGCAGCTTAGACTCACTTCAACAGTTGGTCCACGTCTCTCTGAGGAATGAAATGATGACCATGAAATATTTTCGGACGTAAGATCTTCACCTGTTAATCTCACCGTATTTAACCACTCATACTCATTTTGCAAACTCATGAACAGATAATCGTGGTTAAGTATATTAGTAATATCGTCAGGCAAAATGAGAGGTTCTGGTTTTGTTTTAAGATATGCCGGTTTCATATTCATATAAGCAGCAGGAAGTTCAGGTACCTTTTTAGATTTTGGTTTATGTGTAGGTAATATTAACTCATCCCTTCTAACGCCGATATTATCTTTCATTGGATGTTGAAAAATAGAGATTCCGGTCCCATGAAATGATGATTTTGATGTTGTTGAGCTTGGATTGTGATCTATGTTGTCGACTGCAGCTGTGGTAAACACTTTGCCCTTTAATAAAGGCGGGCATACCACACCTTCATTCAAATAACGTTCAACAACAGCCTCACCTAAATGCGTTGATATTTCTAGTACCCGATCGTAAGAGATACATAACCCATGTTGAAATAATGTGTCTATTAGCTGTCTTTTCCTGGTTTTTGCAAAGAGTAACAGTCCAAGATACACACAAAATGGTGTCTCACGATCAGCTGAATGTCTTTGTTGTACTGTAACCTTTTGGCTGTTTGGGTGATAATTAAACATTAAAAGTTGGGCCAAGGCTAAGTCAGACTTTGTAGAAACGTTGTCTAACTGTGATCTGATATCAGGTCCATGTTCTATCATTTTCACCAACTGTAACAATGGAGGTGGTATGCTATCATCGATATCTTCAGAGACCAATGATCCAGAAAAAGTTGTCTTCGTTGTAGCTAATTGACAGCGAATCATTTCGGCCGTCTTTGCCATATGCATGGTGTCATTATAATCACAAGCAAAGGCTATAGCTGGTCCTATATCTTTTTCAAACATCAAAAGTACATCTCTGCCCTTTGTGTGTGCTTCTAATTCTGGCATCTTTTGCAATAGTTTGTCCTTGAGTCGAGTAGAATGTACCTGTTCAGAAGAAGAACCAAGCTGTGCCAATCTTTCCTCGTACAGGTTTGCCAGGTCTGCTAATCGAATTTTGTTTTAAGATATGCCGGTTTCATATTCATATAAGCAGCAGGAAGTTCAGGTACCTTTTTAGATTTTGGTTTATGTGTAGGTAATATTAACTCATCCCTTCTAACGCCGATATTAACTTTCATTGGATGTTGAAAAATAGAGATTCCGGTCCCATGAAATGATGATTTTGATGTTGTTGAGCTTGGATTGTGATCTATGTTGTCGACTGCAGCTGTGGTAAACACTTTGCCCTTTAATAAAGGAGGGCATACCACACCTTCATTCAAATAACGTTCAACAACAGCCTCACCTAAATGCGTTGATATTTCTAGTACCCGATCGTAAGAGATACATAACCCATGTTGAAATAATGTGTCTATTAGCTGTCTTTTCCTGGTTTTTGCAAAGAGTAACAGTCCAAGATACACACAAAATGGTGTCTCACGATCAGCTGAATGTCTTTGTTGTACTGTAACCTTTTGGCTGTTTGGGTGATAATTAAACATTAAAAGTTGGGCCAAGGCTAAGTCAGACTTTGTAGAAACGTTGTCTAACTGTGATTTGATATCAGGTCCATGTTCTATCATTTTCACCAACTGTAACAATGGAGGTGGTATGCTATCATCGATATCTTCAGAGACCAATGATCCAGAAAAAGTTGTCTTCGTTGTAGCTAATTGACAGCGAATCATTTCGGCCGTCTTTGCCATATGCATGGTGTCATTATAATCACAAGCAAAGGCTATAGCTGGTCCTATATCTTTTTCAAACATCAAAAGTACATCTCTGCCCTTTGTGTGTGCTTCTAATTCTGGCATCTTTTGCAATAGTTTGTCCTTGAGTCGAGTAGAATGTACCTGTTCAGAAGAAGAACCAAGCTGTGCCAATCTTTCCTCGTACAGGTTTGCCAGGTCTGCTAATCGAATTTTGTTTTAAGATATGCCGGTTTCATATTCATATAAGCAGCAGGAAGTTCAGGTACCTTTTTAGATTTTGGTTTATGTGTAGGTAATATTAACTCATCCCTTCTAACGCCTATATTATCTTTCATTGGATGTTGAAAAATAGAGATTCCGGTCCCATGAAATGATGATTTTGATGTTGTTGAGCTTGGATTGTGATCTATGTTGTCGACTGCAGCTGTGGTAAACACTTTGCCCTTTAATAAAGGAGGGCATACCACACCTTCATTCAAATAACGTTCAACAACAGCCTCACCTAAATGCGTTGATATTTCTAGTACCCGATCGTAAGAGATACATAACCCATGTTGAAATAATGTGTCTATTAGCTGTCTTTTCCTGGTTTTTGCAAAGAGTAACAGTCCAAGATACACACAAAATGGTGTTTCACGATCAGCTGAATGTCTTTGTTGTACTGTAACCTTTTGGCTGTTTGGGTGATAATTAAACATTAAAAGTTGGGCCAAGGCTAAGTCAGACTTTGTAGAAACGTTGTCTAACTGTGATTTGATATCAGGTCCATGTTCTATCATTTTCACCAACTGTAACAATGGAGGTGGTATGCTATCATCGATATCTTCAGAGACCAATGATCCAGAAAAAGTTGTCTTCGTTGTAGCTAATTGACAGCGAATCATTTCGGCCGTCTTTGCCATATGCATGGTGTCATTATAATCACAAGCAAAGGCTATAGCTGGTCCTATATCTTTTTCAAACATCAAAAGTACATCTCTGCCCTTTGTGTGTGCTTCTAATTCTGGCATCTTTTGCAATAGTTTGTCCTTGAGTCGAGTAGAATGTACCTGTTCAGAAGAAGAACCAAGCTGTGCCAATCTTTCCTCGTACAGGTTTGCCAGGTCTGCTAATCGAAACACAACCGACTCTTCAGAGTTTCTTTGAGTTTCAAAAATGTATGTGACCAGCTCAGCTAATGCAGTTTCTTTCATTATAGTTTCCTCCTGTGTGCAACTGCTTTCGATCTCTGTTTGTCTCTTCTTTGATCTCTCTCTATTATATACAGCTGCGAGACAAGACGGGTGATACTTCATCTCTTGTGCTATAACATCACCACTACTCAGCTTTGCCAACAGTTGTTTATCCTAAAGAGCTGTTGCACAATCCACTAGTCGTTGGTTTAGTTTCATTGTCATTGCCTCTCTTAAGACAGATAAAGGTGACACTTTATCACAAATGAAACATTTATGCACATTTTCAACTGGATTTTGTTGTTGATCTTTAGAACGAGGAGTACACCTAAAAGGTTTAGGAGACGTACAATCACTAGAACTTCCAGATGGTATCGGTGACATATTGCGTTTCTGGGCTCTCTCAAGTTTAGTGTTATTGAACTTTATCCTACACAAATTATGGTACTTGGCATTTTCTTTTTTCATTGTGCTTTCAATACCCTCTCCGTGGTTTAATCGCCGAATATCAAGAGGGATAGGGAGGGCATTTAATTCATGAAAGAGAGGAATATTTTTGCCTAACATTGTATATCCTTCGTCTGACGATTTTAGTAGGTCTGTTGTGACCTCCTGGCACAAACAACATTTAGTCCAATCAGTTTCCCAACTATCTGCTGAAGAAGCTGATAAGCGAACTCTTTTCGCCATTTCAAAGACTTAGTAACTATTATGTTAACAAAAGTAATCAACAATGAACTTATAGAACTATAACGCAAATATTATCTGAGCAATAAATAAACGCAACAGCAAACAAGAACCGAGTGAAACTAATCAACATTTAGAGAAGTGCACGAGGAGGGTGTGTCTGAAAAAAAAAAACGCTTCATAGAGAAACCTCACAGGTAAAATTCTAGAAATTGTATAAAATTCAAGATTACATTTCTAACTATGTTATTTTATGTATTAACAACATTATCATTATAGAATTGTGTTTATAATAAGGACAGAACTCCTTCAAATCAGTATCCGATCAGAATTGCAAAAAAAAACTCCGTAACTAAAAATATGAACTTCGGATAGACAAGTACCGAGCCACGTCTTATAACAATGAGAACACACACTCTCAAAAAAGGTTTACTAGAATAAAATTGCGCCCTCTATTGGCCTATAACCTATCGAACCGAATGTAGCAATCGAAGATTAGTCAAAGATTTGTGGAATATAACAACTGACATTTTTCTGGTTATAAAACAGTCACATTCGGGATATTCATAAAACCAGAAGTGGGTTATCGACCGATAATTTACCGAAAGTGATACCTTATCTTATAAAACAATGATTTACTCCATTTTGAAACATTTTGGATACAATACAACTAAAACTGACCATAAATATAATGTCTTTTCGCTGTGAAGACGTCATTTCAAAAATACAAGATGGCCGCCATGATCGGATGATTTTTTTTCGTGGCTACCCCCCTAATATGATTACAAACACCTAAAGGCATGTGTTTACAAAGTTTCATGCTTGTATCACCATTTGCATGATTTGTGTGGTAAGCTGCCTAACTATATTCAATAAGATAATACATAACAGGACCGGACGCCATAATTTAAATACACATGGCAATCTTGCAAAAACGTCAACTAACTTTCAAAAACAAATAATTATTTTGGCAGACTACACCTGAAGTAGGTCCGAGCCTTGTGTAGGATATCGTGATAGTTTAAAATATTTACATAAAAATAACTAACTATGTTTGCGGACTATACCTGAGGTATGTCCGAGACATGTGTAGGATTCCGGAGGTAGTTTTAAATATTTCAAAAAGTAAATGACTATATTTGCAGACTATATTTGACGTATGCGCGATCCTTGTGTGGGATACCGTGGTAGTTTGAAACATTAACATGAAAGATAATAACTATGTATGCGGACTAAACCTGAGGTATGTCCGAGCCTTGTGTACTATATTGTGAAAGTTTAAAATATTGACATACAAGTAAATAACTATTTTGGCAGACTATATCTGAGGTATACCCGAGCCTTGTGTAGGATATCGTGGTAGTTTTAAATATTTACATAAACGTAAATAACTTTGTTTGCGGACTATACCTGAGGTATGCCAGAGCCTTGTGTAGGATATCGTGGTAGTTTAAATATTAACATAAAAGTAAATAACTATGTTTGCGGACTATACCTGGCGTATGCCCGAACCTTGTGTACGATATCTTAGAAGTTTTAAATATTTACATAAAAGTAAATAACTATGTTTTCGGACTAAACCAGAGGTATGTCCGAACCTTGTGTAGGATAACGTGCAATTTTAAAATATCAACATAACAGTAAACAACTATGTTTGAGGTCTATACCTGATGTATGCCCGAGTCGTGTGTAGGATATCTTGGTAGTTTAAAATATTTACATAAAAGTAAGTAAATATGTTTGCGAACTATACCTGAGGTATGTCTGAGTCTTGTGTAGGATATCGTGGTAGTTTTAAATATTTACATAAAAGTAAAAAAAAACTATGTCAAATGATTTTACCTGAGGTATGCTCGATTCTTATGCAGTATTTTTTTCAAATTAGGTAACTTTGAATATATTCATAAACCGTTAACATATATGAACGGACTACTTAAGGCATGCCCGTGACCTGTGCAGTATATATTTTTTCGTTGTTAATTTTCCCGAAAGTCAGTAATTGTATCGCTTGTTGAAATCTTTGATAATCGTTTGTATGCACTACATTCAAGCTATTCCTATAGATAAAAGAATTTCAATGAAATATCTTTTTATTTTTTTTTTTAAATGACGTAGTTTTTTCTTGCCATCTTTGAATATAAAGTTTGAATTATGCCTAAGAGAAAGTATTAGGTGATACACAGATTTGTATTAAAACGTTACTTTGACATGTTTGACTTTCCTATGTCAGTACAAAATGTCACTGTGTACCCTTGTTATTCTATTATCATCCCTATTACAACACTAACTTTCGATTCCCTCTGTGAATACAGGATCCCAATGACTGATTGTGTACCCTTGTTATCTTATTACCCCTATTACAACACTAAATTTCGATTTCCTCTGTGAATTCAATATATCAATGACTGATTGTGTACCCTTGTTATTTTATTATTATCCCTATGCCAACACTAACTTTCGATTCCCTCTGTTTATACAAGATCTCAATAACTGATTGTGTACCATTATTTTTTTATTATCACCGCTATTACAACACTTATTTTCGATTTTCTCTGTGCAAACACGATATCAATCGATTTCCTATGTGAATACAAGATCTTAATGCATGATTGTGTACCCTTATTATTTTATAATCACCCCTATTACAACACTAAC
Source organism: Mytilus edulis (assembly GCA_019925275.1). Taxonomy (NCBI): domain Eukaryota; kingdom Metazoa; phylum Mollusca; class Bivalvia; order Mytilida; family Mytilidae; genus Mytilus; species Mytilus edulis. The sequence goes on along the minus strand of CM034354.1, from coordinate 109,312,576 downwards.
TTTCGATTCTCTCTGTGATTACAATATGTCAATGACTGGTTGTGTACCCTTGTGGTTTTCCTATCACTCCTATTACGACACTAACTTTCGATTTCCTTTGGGAATACAAGATATCAATGATTTATTGTGTACCCTTGTTACTTTATTATCACCCCTATTACAACACTAACTTTCGATTTCCTCTGTAAATACAAGATATCAAAGACTGATTGTGTACCCTCGTTATTTCATTTTCACCCCGACTATAACAGTTACTTTCGATTTTCTCTGTGAATACAAGATCTCAATGACTGATTGTGTACCCCTGTTATTTTATTATCACCCCGACTATAACACTTACTTTCGATTTCCTCTGTGAATACAAAATCTCAATGACTGATTGTGTGCCGTTATTATTTTATTATCATCCAAGCTGAAATATAGGATCACAGTGGAGTTGTCTCTCTTAGATTGTTCTTGTCAAAACGGACATGGGAGATAAAAACTCTTGTCTTAAACGTAATTGAAAGATAGACAACCCATTATTATTATAATAATTTAAAATCTGAAAGATACATGTGTATAACAAGCTCCTATTTTCCTATGCTGTTTACGTTTCCTTATTTCTATTAAGCACATATATTTTGAAATATACTAGTCAACAAAAGAAACGATACACGACTTTGAAATAAAGTTTATCAAAAAGTATTAAATATAAAAAAAATTGAGATACACTTTTTAAAAAAAATTTCATTTGCAATGTATTCACATGTGATAATGAAAATCAAAACTTGTCGGAAAACATATATCTTCAGTGTAAACGATCGTAGGGTGCAAATTAGTTTTGCGGAAAGTTCAATAAAAAATCGACACATAATTTTCTAAGTTATAAATGAAATTTCAAATTTGTTTAAAAATATTCAATATGCTAATCAAGTAATGTTCATGTTGTAAGTAATGGTTTGAAATATTGTTTTTTTTTTTCAAATTATTGGGAAAAAAGTGTTTTTTGGAAATCTCAAAAGGTGCAAAAATATTTTTTTTTTAATTTTTCGTCTCAAATCAATGCTTTAGATATGAGAACAACACACAGTAAATTTAGAACCTTTAGGATAAGTTTTAAGATTGTTACCGCTTTTTCAATATCACTTTAAACATACTGTCTATGGTAAATCAGTTGATAATGTATACATTTTAACGATTTCTCGTGGGGACAAATTTTGCTTAACAAATAAACGAAGAAACTGTATGATTTTTAAAAACAACTTGATGGAAAACACTATCTTTACCTTTAAATAAGAGGTTGGCATCATTATTTGGAACTTCTTTTTTTTAAATTGTCGTTTTACAAAAAATGTTTTATGTAAATTTTGTAAAAAACAAAAAATCGCGAAAAAAAAGTCACGAAAGGGAAAAAAAAAATTTTTTTTAACGGATTTATATTTCCATAATGATTAATTATTACTACCTTCAATATTGGTCCATTGAATGGAAAACTGTATCGTTTCTTTTGTTGACCAGTATATATAAAATGAAATACCTTTACAGTGTATTTGAAATAGGCCTTTTCTACATCCTGTCAGAATTATATAATGATATAATGTGATACAAAGTTATAGCATGTTTCTATTTACTAGTCTATAACTATTCTTGAACATCATATCCTCTACCTTAATATTTGCAACTAGATATGTATTAAAAAAATAAATATCCACAAATCACTAAAATAATTTGTCTCTAAATATCTTATAAGTGACTTTAGAAAGAATAAATAGAAGCTCAATGACTAAGTTGAACTTTGAAATTGTATATTAAATATAAACTATTTGTGTAAGCGTTGTTCAATGATTAACAGTTATTTAAGTCGAGAAACAATTACATTTAGTACTTCATTAATTTTGTTTCGAACTGCGAGTACACAAGGAGTAGATACATGTAAATCAAATCGACTTAATACTATTTAAAGTCGAGTGTAATGCATCATTTTATATGTTAGTAAGTTATAGTAAATTATACATGTGCATAGGTCCATTGAGAATTTATGGAAGGTGCATATGTTCTGTAAACAAATTATAGACTGCAAATTATGCAAAATTACAGAAACGTGTTTCTAAAAACACTGTAAAATCTGTTTAAAATCTAGCAACAGGAGATTGACAATCGAGTTCCTTATAAAAACTGATAACTATGACAATTATTATTTCGTTCTGTCAATACTATGGAATAATGGGTGGCAGTCGATTGATTGCAACAAAAAAAACCTTTTATATATAGTCCATTCCTTTTAAATGCACACGCTCATGGAAAAAGAAACGCATTTTGTAAATAACGTATATAATTGTAATTTGGGAAAATCTGTAGTCAGCATAAATTAATTATACTATATTAGGGGGGAAGAATGACGGGAAATATAAAAAGAAGATGTGGTATGATTGCCAATGAGACAACTGTCCAAAAGAGACCAAAATGATACAGCCATTATCAGCTATAGGTCACCATACGGCTTTCAACAACGGGCATAGCCAATACCGCATAGTCAGCTATAAAAGGCCCCAACAAGACAATGCAAAACAATTCAAACGAGAAGACCAACGGCCTTTTTTATATAAAAAAAAAAATGAACGAAAAACAAATATATAACACATAAACAAACGACAACCACTGAATCAAAGACTCCTGACTTGGGACAGGCAAATACATAAATAATGTGTCGGGGTTAAACGTGTTAGCGGGATCCCAACCCTCCCCTAACCTGGGACAGTGGTATAACAGTACAACATAAGAAGGAACTATAAAAATCAGTTGAAAAAGGATAAACTTATAAAATTATTTGGGTTATGTTTTCTGTAATTAGTTATTACTTTAGTTTCATTATGTATATCTTTAATCCATCTCTTTAATATTCATTTGATAAAATTTACTGTTTGCATAGCATACATTGTTCTAAATAATAAGGATGTTCTTATCCCAAGCATAAAACATAGCCGTATTTGACACAACTTTTTTCAACTTTTGATCTTAAGTGCTGTACAACATTGTTCTTTTTTTCACTTTGAAAATCGATCTTTAATATCTGGGCGTCACTGGTGGGACTTGTGTGGACGAGGCGCACTTTTGGCGTATTGAATTTTAAACCTGATGCCTTTTGATATTTATTAATCATGTGTTTCTTTGTCTAATACGTTCTCCTATTTATTTGTATTGTAGTCCTGTAATATTATGTTGTCATTTTAATGAGATATTTCACATGGCCATAAAAGAGGGAGGCATGCAACAAAACTAGGTTCAACCCACCATTTTTTCCTTTAAAAATGTCCTGTATGAAGTCAGGGATATGACCATTGTTATATTATAGTTCGTGTCTGTGTGTGTTACATTTTAACGTTTTGTTTCCGTTGTGTCGTTTGTTTACTCTTATACTTGAGTGTGAAGTCACATTACTATAAGACGTGTCGCGGTACTTATCTATCCCAAATTCATGTATTTGGTTTTGATGTTATATTTGTTATTCTCAAATGATTTTGTCTAATGATTAGTTCGTTTCTGTGTGTGTTACATTTTAATGTTGTGTCGTTGTTCTCCTCTTATATTTTATGCGTTTCCCTCAGTTTTATTTTGTTATCCCCATTTTGTTGTTTGTCCATGGAGTTATGAGTTTTGAACAGCGGTATACTACTTTTGCCTTATTTAAGTAATTTGTTGTAACGATATCCCCTGTTTAATAATTTATCAGTAATAAAGAGATTGCGTTCGTTAAACTCATTAATGTCATAACGACACGGGCATAGCTAATGAGCTGTGAAATATAAATATCGTAAGATGGCGCCGAATGAACATCACCATTAAAAATGGAAAATTAACAATTGGGAACGAAAAAGTCGTCTCTTTTTTCGTAAATTTTAGTGTGGAGTTTCCCGTCTTAAACCGAAATATCTAAATCCAAGAAAGGACAGTTATTACCGAATGAATATGATTTATTTAAAGTAAGTTCCTTGAGGTAAATTTCAGCAGTATATTGAGAAATTCTTGATTATTTAACGAAAACATATCATCAAGATAACGGTAAGTGTTGTTGAATTTATCAATTGAATGCAATTTCGACGGGTCTTTATTGAGTTTAGTCATAAACTGTGATTCGTAACAGTACAACATCAAGTCTGCTATTAAAGGGGCACACTTAGTGCCCATGGGGATATACATTTGTTCACATTTGTGTAGAAAATAGTCAAATTGTATTAATCATATTGTAATTTAAAATGTAAATATATATACTTTGGAATACGATTGTCTTTGGTTCACATCGTTGTTTGTTTACAACTTTATCGGCAGGCACCTGTTGGCAAAGATGTACTTAATTACTGATAATCTAACAAAATTCATGCATAACCAGTGACCAAGTGTATGTGCTAGCTGCAGTTCTATAGAGTAGTGTAATATACTATATTGGAATAGGAAAATACTTAAGAGAAATAAGATTTGCAGATATACATGAACTGATTAAAATGATAAATACGTTTTTTATATGGGAGGTTGATTTAATATCGTGCATTTTTCTAAATGACAATTTGTCATTTACAATGGTTATCAGAGTTTATTTAAAGTTTGCAGATTCAGATTCAATATTTTATCAAAGTCTCAATGCTTGTATAAGCTATTCAAATACACGTGTAATCATCTCGTGTGGGGTGGGGTAGGGGGGCACGACAATAGTTTTTTTGTAGGGAAGAGCTTCTGAGACATCCAGTACCCAACCTTTTTCATATATTTTGTTTTTTCAAAAATATATACTTTCTCACAAATCAATTAACAAAAAACAGACCTATAAATTTATTTTTCATCTTTTGGTACATTAGTAAAGATATTGTTTTGGTCACGCTCTTCATCAGGTTTATGTTGAATAAACACGCCTTGCTTAAAAAAAAAATGGCGCATCTTCATAAAACCAGTTTCCTCTATTTGCTCCTTTTTATCTTTCATTATGAAGAAACAATAAAATATATTTGATCAGATAAATGTAATAACACCACAAAAAGTTACACGTTCAATAAGTTTTATATTATAAAATGGAAAACTTATAAAAAGTTACACCGCTATTCCCTCTTGAAGGAAGTAAACACTAAGGATTTTTTTTTAATAATTGTTATCATGTTTCATGTATACAATCTTTTTAATGTTTATTAGGTGCACATGTCAAAATGGTCGGATTTATAGCATCTATAACCAGCATCAGTTGAAATAGCACATACGAATAAAAAAAGATAAATTGGTTTGACAAATAGCTGATGCATTTACAATTGTGCTATAACCGCATCGAAATTAAGTACTGACATCTGATAAGTTTTAGATACTTAAAATATAATCAAGCAAGTGATAATATCAACCTATTGATATATACTTTATAGTACAGCCCGAAGAATGCCCTAAGATTTGAAGCAATTTCAAATTTCAAAACTGGTTGCATTCACAGTTTAAAGTCCTTGTGGTTTATATATTACTCTTCCCAATAAACTGACCACAGATGTTACACAAAGATTATCTGATAAGAAAGTCAGTGTTTTGGCATTTCTGTTTTAACTTAAAAAGTAAATATTTCTACTACATGAAACATTATCTATGTATGAATAATCTTCATAAGAATTTGACAATCAGATCACTGTTTTTTATCAATCATGTTCAGATACAGTTAAAGGAATGAAAAGTAAACTTATACATATCTTTTTTTATTTTTATGTTTTAAATGTTGAACAGATTGATAAATGTTGTCATTTTGAAAATTTATTTTCCGCATTTTTTTTTATACATTTGATTTAATGATAAAACAAAATCTCCTTAATATTCAAACAATATTTTTAATACAATATTCATGAAGCAAAGACAATTTGGGATACGAACACCCTCCCCCTTTTTATACGCCTTTTTACAGGACTTCTTATGGTATATATATGTTTGTCCGTCTTTAACATGTAAGACATTAACTTAAAACTTTGATGATTTACGGTCCGCTGAACATAGAAAATGATATTGCGAGTGGGACATCCGTGTACTGTGGACCCATTCTTGTTGTTTTTAATTTTCATTTTAAAACATCTCCAAGTGCTGGATTTTGTCGTTGTATTGAAGACCCAAATGGTTGCCTTTATCTGTTTTCTGTTCTGATGTCGGGATGTTGTCTCTTTGACACATTCTCCATATCCATTCGCAATTTTATTTCATATTTTAACTTTTTTCTTATTTTAAGCGGTTGATCTTACGCTTTCAATGAGATTTAAGAATAAAAGAGTTTTATATATATATATATTGCCCATCTATTCACTCCGCATTTGTACGAGACCAGATTGATGATAATATAATAATATAATAATATTATTGACATGTTTTATCAACATGATCAAAACGTATCAAATTTACTAAATTGAAAATATTTATCATAGCATTTCCAAATTAGCTGCAGAAATCCTAAAGAAAAATTAAATCATGTATTTAAGGTAGATTCATGGTATACCGCCATCTTGGATTGTACAATTACAATACAAAATCGGTCTAGTTATTTGCTCAAATCAGCAAATTTGGAAACAGATTTGCAATTTAATGGTTAGACTATTTATTTATATAAAGAAAACTTGTTAATTTATAATATTATTCGAAATATTTTAACAAATATCAACTTTTTTAGTTGTTAAAAAACTCTTTTAGTACAAAATGTATACTGGGCTAATAGGGGATTTTGTTATTTTTACTTGTGGCAAGAAAACAAGTTCGATGACACCATGGTTTCTTTTTATTTTCTTAAAACATATTATGAAACCTATCTTCTCACAATTTATTTCAAAATTCTATCGCATAGAATTTTATTTATGCACACTAATGTGTTTATTCATGAACAAACTAACCAAATTTAGGCAATTTCCAACGACTTATAGCTTGAAAAATAGCACGGTGATCCATACTTTTTATCTTATATTTCAAAAAGCATAGTAAAATCTTCGTTTTGGAAAATTATAAGAAATTTCTGTCTCAAAAACATTTACTTATGATTTACCTTAAAAAAGAAAAATATATCTTTATACCTTTATTCCACATACTAATCTTAAAGCTCGACGGAAAGAACTCGTCAATTTATGTTTCTTTAACAAAAAGGGCACTAGACGTTTTACATATCTAGTTTTGGGCTAGAATTCAGTTTACTTTGTGAAAAATCATACATAGGTCAAGGAAAAAATATAACGACGAGGATTTTACTGCCATGCTGGATTTTTTAATTGACAACATATTTGTTGAATTTGGAGGTTTGGTGTTCAAATAGACTATTGTAATCCCAATTGGTACCAATTGCGCTCCTTTACTTGCAGATTTGTTTTTATATTCCTATGAAGCAGAATTTATCCAAGGGCTTGTACAGAAAGGAGAAAAGTAATAAGCCCAGTCTTTTAATTACACCTTTTGGTATATTGATGATGCACTGTTTCTTAATAATAATATATTCAGTGATCACTTACATTTAATATATCCAAGTGAACTTGAAATTAAAAATATTATACCGACACAGATAAATCTGCTTCATATTTAGACCTTTTTTTTCTAGAAATAACTACTAATGGTAGGTTGAATACCAAAATTTATGACAAACGCGATAATTTTAATTTTCCTATAGTCAACCTTGCATTTTTGGGTAACAACATCCTAGCGGCACCAGTATATGGAGTATATGTGTCTCAATTGATAAGTTACTCAAGAGCTAGCTCAAAGTACGTTGATTGTATTGAACGAGGAATACTGCTTTCTCAAAAGTTGCTAAGACAGGGCTATGAATCAATCAAATCAAGGTCATCACTCAAGATATTTTACGGTCGTCATCAAAAGGCGGTTGGCCATTATGACAAAAGTGTGTCAAAAATCATATCTGATATTCTTCCTCATTCATAATAACCTTCCACCACTACCAAACTGAACACAGAGATAACACGACGGGTGCCGTATACGGTGCAGGAAATGCTTACTATTCCGGAGCACCTGATTTCACTCCCGGTTTTTAGTGGAATTCTTGTTGTTTCTTAATTATTATTATACCCCCGCTTTAAAAAAGGGGGGTATACTGTTTACCTCTGTTTGTCTTTCGGTCAGTCCGTCAGTCCGTCCGTCCCATGAATATTTTTCGTCGCATTTTTTCAGGAACTACAATACAAGGATTTGGTTTCAGGGTTTATCTAAGTCAGCTATACCGTGTGATACGTTTTCAGATTGATCACTTGACAACTTCCCGTTTACCGAACACTTGTATGATTTTACACATGATAGCCAAGTTGAAAATGTTCGTCACATTTTTCTCAGGAACTACAATACAAAGATTTTTGAAATTTGGTTTCAGGATTTATATAAGTCAGCTATACCGTGTGATGCGTTTTCAGATTCATCACTCGACAACTTCCTGTTTACCGAAGACTTGCATATTTTTACACTATGAATATTATCCACTTGCGGCGGGGGTATCATCAGTGAGCAGTATCTCGCAGTTTCACTTGTTTATAATTGTTGATGTAGATGTCCTTTGGTTGTGTGAGTCTCTGTTTACTCCTTGGGTTTGATTGTTATTGTCGAAAACCTCCCGCTAACCTTGGATAGTGATTTATCAGAATAACATAAAAACATTGTGGCATTACATGTTTTAGAAACGCGAATGCACGAAGAATCGTCCTTGGTACGACAGGGATGCGTCTAAAATAAGTTCAAGGGACGATTTTCCTTCGTAGCGTGACTTTCAACTGCGTTATACAAACGTTAGTAATACGACAGCATATGTTACTTGAACGCCAGATAAACACTCGTGTACGCTTCTTGTACGCACCAGTGTAAGTGCACACGATACAGATATAATTGACAAGTTGGATGCGTTCAAAATTATTGGCAGCGTACGTGGTTTGTAACCACGCCCGGCGTACGTCGGTGCTTTACGCGTATGTGTGACGCCGGTATTTTATCGGAAATAGATAAATTAAATTTAATTAAGAAATAATTCTTTCATGCCATGCTCTATGCTCATTTTAACATGGGTAGGCATTATATTTGTTAATATCTTAATACCGAGCGTTAGCGAGGTATTAAATGTTTACAAATATAATGCCTACCCATGTTAAAATGAGCATAGAGCATGGCATGATAGAACTATTTCGATTCTAATAGGAATATTTTGAACTTTGTTCTTCGAAGCGGACCTATAGTAGACGCTCGAAACGTCGCCATTTTGATTGATGAACAAAAACGTTATAGAAAAATCACCAGTTTATTAATAAAAAAAATAACAGAAAAATTGTAACTTACTTTTAGAATGTTTTTATTTAATTTTCTAGCGAGCAACACCAACAAAAATGTCCATTTGTATCTCTGATGTTGTTTAAAAATTCATCTGACGTTGCAATTTCAATTGTGACGTTAATCACGTGCAGCCCATGTTCTATTCGAATTAGAACATGGCTTTGTACCCAAAGCTAAAGAAGCACGTCATATTAGAATACGACACTTTATTTCGACGTTACGATTTGAAAATTGTGTACATGTATATAGGTAAATTAAGTGCTTAATTTCACCTTATATTAGAATGATCAACTTTGATTGGTTGGTAGCAAGTATATTTGTCGCATATTCTTACATTTTTTCTCATTTCAAACGAATTTGCATGTTTTTATCAGGCACTGCCGCTGAATTTGCCTCCAATACCATGGTATATTAACCATTTAGATATTCTTTTTTTGCCCTATCGAGCATCTTCTCGCAAAATTTTTCGGATATGACGTAACATAGAATAGCGACCTAACGCGTATACGTAGATGACTTTTGTATAATTCCCGTGGTTCTATGATAATATCCTCTTATTCTCAAAATACCCCTCCATAACATGATATATCTGTTCATTGTATGTTATGTGTTTCCTTTACTTTCTTAAATTTATTCAGTCAATTGAGATTTAGAAATATTTTCCCTTTTTTTGTTTAATTTCAAGTGAACATTAAGTTGCAGGTAATATATAATGACCACTTTTCCAGAAATAACAGAATCCTTAAATCCACCCACCTCCAAAAAACAATGGAAGGGAGATACGTCCAGTACAAAAGGGAGACACACCTGTATTTTCTTCAATATATGAATGATTGTTGATTGCTTCACGTCCAGTGACAAATATTTTATTCATATTCAGGACTATTTTTTTTAGTAAGAACAAAATTAATAGTACTATTGATTTCATCATCAAGTAAAAAAAAAGGAAGACAGCAATTGCAGTTGCCTACATCTATTAACTATATATAAAATCGTTCATCTGCTTCTTTGTCTTTTTTTTTTTCATTGAGGAACTGTCTTGTTAATGCATACGCCATTTTTCCTTTTATTCATATTTAAAGTCTATCCTTGATGACGCTTTGTTTTCATAATATTTCCTTAATATAAGTAGACGATTGTTTGATTTTCTGTGGGGGTATAGGAGGATTATGAAAATGAAAAACCTGGCTTGATAGGAGCTAGAAAAAAAGAACTCTGCAAAAGACGATCTGAACTTTTTTTAGCATCACAAAATGCTTGAAACATATGTAAAATAAAAGAAAGTAATAAAACACATTCGTGGTAACAGACGATTCTTTTTTTATTAGTCTTACTTCTCATCCCTCACCCACCAAAACAATATCAAATGGTCGTTCCCTCTTTAAATGTCCAAATTAATACGTATCTTAACAATAAGAGGAAAACACTAGAATAATTTTAAAATTAATATGTGTATTAAATCAAAGGAGCTATGATAATAATAAATTGCATGAATGAATATGTACGAAAGTATTACAGAAATATTTGCTTTTTACTAATTAGTTGATATGTGTGTACCATTGTTATCTTATTATCACCCCTATTACAACACTAACTTTCGATTTCCACTGTGAATACAAGATATCAATGATTGATTGTGAACTCTTGTTATCTTATTATCACCCCTATTAAAACACTAACTTTCGATTTCCACTGTGAATACAAGATATCAATGATTGATTGTGAACTCTTGTTATCTTATTATCACCCCTATTCAAACACTAACTTTCGATTTCCACTGTGAATACAAGATATCAATGATTGATTGTGAACTCTTGTTATCTTATTATCACCCCTATTGCATCACTAACTTTCGATTTCCGCTGTGAATACAAGATATCAATGATTGATTGTGAACTCTTGTTATCTTATTATCACCCCTATTAAAACACTAACTTTCGATTTCCACTGTGAATACAAGATATCAATGATTGATTGTGAACTCTTGTTATCTTATTATCACCCCTATTAAAACCCTTACTTTCGATTTCCGCTGTGAATACAAGATATCAATGATTGATTGTGAACTCTTGTTATCTTATTATCACCCCTATTAAAACACTAACTTTCGATTTCCACTGTGAATATAAGATATCAATGATTGATTGTGTACCATTGTTATTTTATTATCACCCCTATTGCAACACTAACTTTCGATTTCCACTGTGAATACAAGATATCAATGATTGATTGTGAACTCTTGTAATCTTATTATCACCCCTATTAAAACACTAACTTTCGATTTCCACTGTGAATACAAGATATCAATGATTGATTGTGTACCATTGTTATTTTATTATCACCCCTATTGCAACACTAACTTTCGATTTCCACTGTGAATACAAGATATCAATGATTGATTGTGAACTCTTGTTATCTTATTATCACCCCTATTAAAACACTAACTTTCGATTTCCACTGTGAATACAAGATATCAATGATTGATTGTGAACTCTTGTTATTTTATTATCACCCCTATTAAAACACTAAAAACTTTCGATTTCCTCTGGAATCTCAAGACCTCAATGACTAGTTGTGTTCCCTTGTTATTTTATTATCATCTCTATTACAATACTAAAATTCTATATCCTCTGTGAATACAAGATATCAATGACTGGTTGTGTTCCCTAGTTATTTTATTATCATCTCTAATACAATACTAAAATTCGATCTCCTCTGTGAATACAAGATCTCAATGACTGATTGTGTACCCTTCTTATTTTATTATCAAGCCGACTATATCAATTTGTTTTCGATTTACTTTGTGAATACAAAATCGCAATGACTGACTGTTTACCCCTGTTATTTTATTATCACCCCTATTACAACACTAACTTTCGATTTCCAATGTGAATACAATATACCAATGACTGATTGTGTACCATTGTTATTTTATTATCACCCCTATAACAACACTAACTTTCATTTTCCTCCATGAATACAAAATCTTAATACTTAATTGTATATCCTTGTTATTTTTTATCACCCCTATGACAACACTTACTTTCGATTTCCTCTGTGAATACAAAATCTCAATGGTTGATTTTATACCCTTGTTATTTTTTTATCAGTAATCTAGTTGCAATACAAAGATATATCAAGAATAGTCTGTAAACGTTGAACAATTGGAACACTGTTTCATTTTTAATTTTTCTATGAATTTGAAGCAAATCCTAGATTATATATTTACGTAAATATTCAGGTTCCTTGTCATGATAACAGTCAGGTCACAGTCAATGTCGGTTAGATAAAAAAAAAATATTTTGAGTAAATAGCCAAAATTCAACAATTTACTTTTAAAAATAAAATAACAAGGACACCACAACTTTTAATCGGTCACGCCACTGCCAACGTGGGTTATTTTACGTTTTCACAAACTTCAAATACTTTATTCATTTATTTTTATTCTTTTTTAGGTATTAAATCATGAAATCTTATTATCTTTCAAATTTGAGATAAATCCTTTTAGAAACAAAGTAAGAAGCATTTTCTATTTGGTCCGATCATTGATGATGTTGGTCAAGTCATGGTCAGGTTTTGCTTTCTTTTATGTGTGTATTAAAGGCGGAATTTTATCATATATCAAATTTGAGATAAATCATTTGATATATAAAAAAAATATGAGCATTTTCCATTCGGTCCAGTCAATAGTGTAACTCATATTTAAACAATGTTTTGTAAGACACATTTTGATCGGCTGACAAAATCGCAAACCCTACGGTATTGAATAAAACTAACGGTGTAGAATTTAAAAGCAACGGGTTGGTTTTTGATGCTGATGAGTGACAAATCAATGCGTTAGTTTTTAGAACCAACTCGTTGAAAGTGAAAACCAACGAGTTGAGAGTGAAAACCAACGCGTTGAAAATTTCATAAGGTATATACATACTGCAATTGACACGATTTGATTTGATTTGATTGTTGTTGTTAATACGCTTATGGGATATTTTGTGTCGGAAAGATCTTCGATAGAAAAACTGACAATACTTGCCAATTAAGATTGGAGTCAAGTTCATCCGGACGCCAATGATACGAACGGCCACTCATATACGTATCACTTTGTGTACAGATATCCTTTTGTGAACATCAGATATGTTTTGTTGATAAGTGTTAATGAGAACACGTTATTGGTTGCATTTTGGAGATACAATGATATGAACAGATCCTCTGTCAAACAATTTAAAAAAACAATACTTCTCATATTATATGTGTATATGTCTCCTCGATAGGAACGAAGATACTATAATATTATATACTTTTGTTGACAACTGACATGTGTGCTAATATATATATTGTTTATATTTATACAATAAAATTGTTCAGTACATGACTACAGTTTTGATGAAACATATGTTTGTCTTACAGGATGACTTTACACCTTTATTGATTGCTGTACAGAAAGGATACCTGGAGATTGTTAAATATCTTATCAAAGCTAACTGTGATATAGAAGCAAGAACAAAGGTAACGACATATATCATCTTATTTAACTCTTCTTTATTCTGAATCAACACAAAGTGTTGTTTTTATTTATGCAGATTAAGTGGACAACAAATATTTCTTAGTATATATAAAGTCTCAGTTTACTTATTTCATCAAAGTTTAACAGATATCAACCTAATAAAAGGCCAAGTTTGTTTTTTGACAAAACATTGTAAAGTTTATTAAAATCTGAATGAACTCATTAACACGAAAGGGCTGAGAACATGTATGTGTGGATTTCTTAGCAGATAGTAGTAATCAAATACAAATATTTTTTTAATTTAAAAAAGATACATTTTAACAATGGATAAAGTTAGATCTTATTTTACTCGTTTTATCGAATGGAATTTCTTTATTGTAACAATTCATTATCTTACAACTAATGGATCTGAATCAAACGAGGCATGTAGAATATTGTTTTCGAATGATTTTTTCCTCATTTTTCGTGCACATCTGATTACATTAGTTGATAGGAAGCAGTGTTTGCATTCATAGTTTGATACTTTTATATAAGCAGAAATAATGTTTTTAAATCAGCCAAAATTTGTTATATTGAATCAGATGCTACGATTTTCTCTGATAATCTTTTTTCCATAAAGTCTGTTTTAATTTGTTTGGAAGACGTTGACAATAACGTGTCAAATCATTTGTCATTTTAAGCAAGATAGACCTACTGTACATAGTTTTTGGAAGAAAAAAAAAACTTAATGAAGGTGTAAATACATACAATGGATTTGTCTTGGAAATCTTATTTTACTAGTATAATCAGATTTTATCAATCATTAAATATTATAAAGAACCAAGTTTGTTTTTATGCATTTGTCTATGAGAGTTTTATTTTATTTGTCTGATCAAACTTGACCACATATTAGGCATAATAAACATACTAAATAATCAAAGGTGTTTTAAAATATAATAATATTATTAAAATCTGTTGAACTTGTCTGATTAAGAATTGAGAAGAGTATGCATGATGTGTTATCTCCTTTCTCAGGGTAGTGAAGTAATATAAAAAAAAAAACTAAGGAGGCATCTGGTGTTGTCAATGAAATCGAGCTGAAATTGACAACGTCGTCAGACGTAAAATAGCGATAAACAGATTATCATTGGTCATATCGACTCAATTGCTTTTCTCACTTGTTTTTTGTATTAGTTAACTTCAATAGTTGAAATCCATTGAGGCGAAACATTATATTAACCGTTATGAACAACAAATCGATCATTCGAACTATGCATCGTCTGTACTGTAGACTAATAAATAAAACATTAACCAGCAAGGTTGTTATCAAGGTTGTTATCAGATTGAGAAACGTTGAGTTTCTTTTATATATTTATGTACTGCAGAAAATATGACAGAATTATCTTTTGTATCTAAGTTGTCATTACCAAACAATAACAATTCAGTTGTAACAGGAATGTCTAAGTGGGTCAGTTCAGTAAGCAAAACATTTCTTCGCTATGCAAAGTTAATACAATATAATAGATAGTGTTCAACACTTTCACTATATGCATCATGTACTATATTTGCCTTGTTTAAATCTGCGCTAAGTGCACTGCACTTGTTGCGTAGCCTAGCATGTAATATAGATAGCAGTCTATCTCCATAGAAATAGTACCTAGGAGGTTTTACATTATGAAAATACAGTTCTTGCAATTGTAGCTTAAAAATAGAAACAGTAGGAATTTGACGAATATTCAAATCTAATTCATTCCACAATATAATAGAAGATGAAAAAAAGACTGTTAGTAAACTGATAGACGATTCAATGGGATATTAATGTTATGTCTATTTCGCAGGTTATACTTATTAGTATCTGATACATACCGAGGAACTAATACTTGTAAATAATCCGGTGTTTGGTTTTTTACAAATTTATAAAACATGGTCAGTTTTTTAACTTCCCTTCTAACACTTAATTTCTCCCATCCCGTCTCTCTATAAATAGAGTTGATACTAGCATAACATGGTAAACCGGTCACTATACGTGCAGCTTCAATCTGAATTTTTTCTAACCTTTCGGAATTAATTTGCCCACAGTTGTCCCAAACTTCAGATGAATATTCCAAAATAGGACGAATAAAAATCATATAAATCTTTTCAAGATATTCCCTTTATAGTCTAAATTTTAGTTTCCTATGTACATTTACTTGTTTTGACGTCTTCTCTATCAGTTTATCAACATGTTTATTCCATTTACAGTCACTACTAAAAATAATACCTTAATGTTTATGTGTATCTACAGGAGCTATTGAGACTCCACCAAAATCAAAAGTAAAGACGTTCTGCATATTCCTAGTATTAAAAATCATAATAACTGTTTTATTACGATTAAATTTTAGCATCCACTTTTCAGACCAATTTTGCAAATTATCTAAATCAATGTTTATTAAAGTGTTGAGACTTGTAACATCGAGTGCAGTATGGCCAATAGATGTGTCATCAACAAAAAGTCTACTGAACCCACTTAGATCATCTGCAATGTCATTTATGTAGATCAAAAATAATAATGGACCAATTACCGACCCCTGGGGCACACCAGCTTTTAAACAGCCCAATGAGGATAGTGAATCTTTCATAACCACTCTTTGTGACCGTCCCGTTAAATAACTTTTCAACCAACATAATAAATCCCCTTTTATGCCATATTTTTCGAGCTTATATAAAAGACCTTTGATCCAAACTGTATCAAAAGCTTTACTTATGTCCACAAATGTTATACTAGTAAGTTGTTTGTCGTTAAGCGACTTTATAATATGATTAAACAACTCAATTAGTTGGTGGGTAGTAGAATATCTAGGAATGAATCCTGATTGAAACTTGTATAATAGTTTATGTGATTGCAAATGATTAAAAATATTTTTAAAAACTATTTTTTCCAGAAGTTTGCTCACACAAGATAATAAAGAGACATGTCTATAATTAGAGGGCAAATATCAACACTTTTAAATAATGAAATAACATGTGCAATTTTCCACTGGTTTGGGAATATTTTATCCCTTAGAGACCTATTGAATAACAAACATAATGGTTGTGAAATTTGATTTCTTACAGCAAGTAACATTCTGTTGCTTATAATATCAGGCCCCACCGCTTTATCAACATCAAGTGTGGAAATCATATCGTGCACTTCTTGTTCACTAACTACAATCGATGACAGGAAATCAGCACAACGATCGTTAAAGGCCGGTAAATCCTTGTCTGGATTCTCCAAATTAGCTATAGAACAGAAATATTTGTTTAAAATTTCAGACTTTTCAGAGCTCTCATATGCCAAATTATAATTTTGATTCGGATCCTTCAAAGGTGGTACGTCATGAACAGGCTTGTCGCTTTTGATGTGCATATTAATAATCTTCCAATACTGTTTCGGATTCGCTTGTCTGATTTCGTCTACATTTTTATTTAAACTGGCGTAAAAGTGTTTTTAAGCCTGCTTTTTCATGTTATTTACTTTGTTTCGCTGTTGCTTAAACTTAAGTTCAGCGAAAGATGATTTCAAACGTAGAAATAATTTACGAAATCTGTCGCGCTTGCGCATTTCGCGACGCAAGTTAGAATTATACCAAATTTTGTCATCACTTCGCACTACAACTTCTCGTGTAGGTATACACTCTGCTGCTATGTCAAGGGGTGAATTAGTGAAATTAGTGCAAGCAACATTCATGTTATCTGCGTCAGAAATCAAATGCTCCCAATTGGTCCTTGACACCTTTTGATTAATGAGGTCAAAATCCGCATGTTTATAATCCCAAATCTTACGCTTATAAGTACGACTACTTGTAAATCCGCAATTAATTGTGACATATGTTCCATCGTGATCACTGATCCCTCTATCAATAGGTACCGTGTCTTTATCGACAACAGGTATCGAATCTGTCACTGAAATAGGATCAAGCAACGAAGTGTTACCTGTACGTGTATCAAAGTGCGTCGGCTTATCTATAATGTTAATGAGGCCGTTAATGAAAACAATATCTCTTATATTTGTCGATATATCTGACATGAAATTCTTGTTCAGATCACCCAAACAAACTATACTATTATTTTCATCTAAGGCCCTTTTTAACATCATATCAAAATATTGCCAGAAACAAACTGAAGATTGTCGCTCTGATCTATAATTAATATTAATCAGTACTGACCGAAGTTTCGTCTTTAATTCGAACCACATACTTTCAACTTCATCATGTTCTAAATCGACACGACGAGCAATATTAATTAAACTTTTATAATACATACTTATGCCTCCGCCGTTGGCATTTCGGTCTTTTCGAACTGGTGTCTCAAAACCAAATAATGATACATCGAAATCAGTAACTTTAACATCTAAATGTGATTCGGTAAAAAATACTATATCGAAATCTTCAATTATGTCAGTAATATAATTCAGTTTGTTTCTTAGACTTCTAATATTACCGTGGAAAACTGACAATGTTCTTTCGGGCGGGTCTGGTGTGCCACTTGGACCGGGATTACTTTCTATATCGCCACATATTAACAATAAGCTATGTAACAACATATAAAATGATACAATATCGGAATATGAGTTGTGTTTACTTAGTATCCACAACTTACATTTTTCAAATTCACACATATTTCAAAACGTACATCATTAAAACTAACAGTATGTTTAACAACTGTTTTTACGCAACCAGAGCTCCGTTTGCAATAAAACAGTCCTATTGATATTCTGTGTGCAACAATATCACTACCCATTATCGAATACAAAGTATTCTAATATTAAAAAAATAGGACTGTTTTAAGACATTTAAAGAAAACAAACAATAGCACTTCGAATGATCAAAATTGAGTTTTTCAACGGCATTACATGCTGTAACAATTATGTACAAATTGAGGTATAACAACGTAAAAGTTGAACACATTGAAAAAAAGGGGGGGGGGGGGTGTTTGTGCGAAATTGAACGAGAGAAGTTTGTAATACTCTGATAAATATCATTTCTATTGAAGAGATGAAAAAAAAAGTTATGTATATATTATTGATGTCCAGGTGCAAAGAACTAAAAACAAAAACTAATGTATTTCCAAATATTATTATCGATAAAATGAATAAGGGTCGTAGTCTAATTGGGTTTAATATTAAAGCCATATGTTTAAACTACTATTCACGCTAGAGTAAGCATGACACTTGAATGTTAATTAAACAACACAAAATTATTTGTATATAGGTTTTGAAACTGAGAACTCTACTCATACATTTACCACAGTATTTACACACTCAACAGTGTATGTAAACAACACCACGTGCTATGTCATATAGTAACAATAACAAAACACAGGATACTACAGTTCAAAACGGCAAAAAAAATTGCAATAAGACACATTTGTATGAATTTTCTAAGTACAACCCAATATTATACAAAATTTGTCAGTACAAGAATATTAAACTTGGTGCAAACGGAATGTCTAATCCTCATCTTGGCTATCACCCTCAAGGACTTCCCCACCGAGTTTATATATGTCTTGTCTAGATTTTATCTTTTTCGAGCTGGATACATCAGTTTTCTTGACAAGTATTGTGCCGTCATGTGCCCAAAATGAATTTATCTTGTCTTTGGTACGTAGAGTGTTTAGTCTGTTTATCAGATCATATCTGTGTTTTGTGAGGTTCTCAGCTATCAAAATCTTGTCGGGGTTGTTTTTAAGTTGCTTTTTATTGCTGAAGACCATGTTACGCTGACGATAAGAATTGAATCTTACGATGATGGAGATCTTTCCGTCTTTCATTTCACCAATGGGATGGGATCGACCTATGTCGAAAATATTCAGTTTGATTTTGAGCTTTTTGTTACAAATTCGTAAAACAACATCATCTGTATCAATTGGTGTTATGACTGCACCGTTATTATCGGTTGGTACAGGAACATTTTGGAACCTTAAACTTGTTCTCCTTGAATATTGCTCTTGTTCCTCTATTCTAGATTCTACTTTTACTAGCTTGGATTTTAGGGAATTTATTTCGCCGCTTTGTTTTTTCAGTTCTGCCTCTTGCAGTATCAGATCATCTTTGTTTTGGCTAATTGTGTCAATATATGGTTGGATTCTGTCATCAACAATTTCTAATGTTTTGGGCTTTACTTGATCCATATTTGTTTCTGCTATCATAGGAATTATGGTATTGATGAATGCTTGGTTGTTTAATGTAGCACAAACCACTTCTGATAGTTTAAATACTGTTTCTTTTTCTATGGATTTTGCAAGAATATGTTCAGCAAGTAGAATATGATTAACATCATGACTTGGGGATGTTTCTAAGTCTTTTAGCTTAGCTTGTTTTTCGACCTGTTGCGAAGAGGGTGAAGATAAGTCAGGACTACTAGATAGTTGATCACGTTTAGCTCTAGACTTAGGTGTTGTGTTGATAAATTTATCTAACTTTGATTGTTTATCTTTGTTTACTAGGTCGGCCGTGTTGCTCATTACTAAATCAACTCACTTTGATTGATGTTCAATATCTTCAAATACACATTTCCACAAGTTGTTGATGACAGAATTCAGTATTCAGATATCTCATATACTAAATGTTCAATTCAATTCATTAACAATTTGACAAGAAATACTTCATAATATAGATTTTCTCTCGTTTTTCGCTGCTCTGAAAATTTTCAAACCTCCATACTCAAGGGCACATAACTCTTCATACATAATTTGTTGTTAACAGTGTGACTGGTCATTGTATTCACTTTTGATCATTGATACCTATATATGTTGATGGTAATAAATAAACACAATAGAGGCTGATTAAAGTTCTGACATCTTACATGCGTACAGCCTAATTATGTGTTGTTACCAATGTGACCGGTCATTGTATTTACTTTTGATCATATATGTGTATGATATATATTACGGTTATATGTATTACATAACATTGTCTAGTTTATGATAATAGTGTTGATGTATGTTATATTATGATGTTACAGTAAGTATTTATACCGTTATTGATTGTTGTACAAGAAGGAGACCTCACTATTATCAAATACCTAATCACTGTTGGCTGAAACAGAGAAGCACGCACCAAAATAACGATATTTGATATATCCTCCGCTGTCTGATTATTGTCCCTATACCAAACCGCCGCACATTTGTATTGTTAAAAAAACAGACATGCTAGATCGACAACGCATACCTATACATATATCTTTAGTCTCATTTATCCTGTCTCATCAAACTATATCAGAATATCTCACAGTTCACAACATGGGTTTTGATTTGAATATTAATATGAACTCTCATTTTTAATTAAATATTTCCCATTTTAGTTTTAAGTTGAATGTTTCTTGTTTTAAATGTTTCTTTATTCTTAAATATAATGTTTCTTATTTCAAATGTCCAAAGAGATTATAGATTTACTATTTTACAACTTAATCCGATGGCTGTCAAAAGTGCGAGATAATACATGTATCTAACACTTGAACTACAAAAGCAATTATCGCTATTTTATAAAGTTAAGTTGGAGGACAATAATCCGTTTATTATATTACATAAGATTAGACATAACCATAACATGCTGACAAAGGAACGTCACCTTCTACAAAATGCTAATTAACGATAGGAAATGAAAAATTATCTCTTTTCTCTTAATGTTTTGTATAAAGTTTCCCGTTAATGATATCGATATAAAGATCGAGGACAGGGCAGTGGTCAACGTTAGTTTAAGCTCTATTTCAAGTAAGTCCAACAGGATAAATTTAGTATACATACTGAAGTCGTCATTTTTGAGAGCCATTATGTCATCCAAATATCTAAAAGTAACAGTTAAATTTTTGTATCAAATGTTGTTTCGATGGGTCTTTGCTGATATGTTTAAAAGCACTTCATTTTTTGTGTGTGAAATTTGGGTTTATAGTCTTGAACAACTGAATCTTTTAGTCTGCCCTTCACCGAAACATTTATTTATATTTTTTTTAAAATGTATGAATTTTCGAAAATTTCACATGACAACCGATTAGACAATAGTTTAAAGTTTACTAAATAAAGACAAGCATATCAAATAAAGGCAACAGTAGTATACCGCTGTAAAAAAATCATAAATTGATAGAGAAAAAAAAACAAATCCGGGTTACGAACTTAAATGGGACATGAAACAAAATAGCATTCAGTTAGACCAATCAAAACATATGAAATGGGACATGATACAAAATAACATTCAGTTAGACCAATCAAAACATATGGAATGGGACATGATACAAAATAGCATTCAGTTAGACCAATCAAAACATATGGAATTAGACATGATACAAAATAACATTCAGGTAGACCAATCAAAACATAAGGAAGGGGACATGATACAAAATAACATTCAGGTAGACCAATAAAAACATATGGAATGGGTCATGATACAAAATAACATTCAGGTAGACCAATCAAAACATATGGAAGGGGACATGATACAAAATAACATTCAGTTAGACCAATCAAAACATATGGAATGGGACATGATACAAAATAACATTCAGTTAGACCAATCAAAACATATGGAATGTGACATGATACAAAATAGCATTCAGTAAGACCAATCAAAACATATGGAATGGGACATGATACAAAATTGCCAATCTCAATTGTTTGTAAAGTTTGCGTCCAAACTGTTGTATGTAAATTCAAAATTGTTGTATAAAGGCTTTGTATATTTGGAAAACAAATACTTGCACTTTGGTTTCTTTCTGTGAATTTAAATCAAACAACTTTTGGTAATCTAGAAATGTCATTTTTTTTATTTCACTGCCATTTACAATTTCATTTACAACATATAAGCATGCATTCCGACACTATTTTCAAATGCTGTTTGTGAGAAGAATAGATAATTTACAACATTTTGGAAGCCCAGCAATGTTAATAATACCAATTTTGTTACAATTAGTATAATAATGATCTTATTTTCATTATTTGTCATGACATCAGGTTCTTCTTAAACCTTTGAACCAAAAGCACTTTGGCTATATGAAAATCCAAGTGTGAATACATCAGTTTTTTGTCATATTTCACATTGTCCCTAGTTTGACAGTTTTCAAAATTTTTCGTTTATAGGAATGGAACCTTCTTGACGGCTGATAATAAATCAAAACTAAATGTATAAGCAGTTTGAAGTGAATCTCCTCTCTTGTTGTCATTAGGTCAATGATTATGTCATTTTCATCTTTCGTTTTGGTATATGATTTTGTTGTGGTACATTTTAAGTTACACACTACTCTTTAAACGTTTATTTGTTATAGGTAGGTACTTCACTGGCAAATTTCACTAACATCAATTTCACGTGAATTTAAATTCATGTGAATCTCACACGAAATTCTTGTTTATCTCATCTCAAACACATTTATTCGTGGCATCAGTTAATGCGAGTTTCGTGTGAATCTAATGTAAACCTCACATACATTTTACGTATTAACCACTTTCTATTTTGTTCCCTGTAAAATGCACGTCAAGAAGTTTTAAATTATCTTAATTTAAAAAAAACATTTATATGTTCAAACTAATGCATTTGTTTTGGTGCAATTCGTTTGAAAATTGTCACTTTCAACCTGTTGGTTATCATTTTCAAATCGTTGATTGTTAGAACTAACGCGTTGATTCATTATTCATCGTTTTGAAAAATCAACTCGTTTGTTTTTAAATTCTAAAGCATTCATTTTTCCTTCCACATCGTAATTTTGCACTTTTGTCAAACAATCGAATTTTCGCTAACAAAGTAATATCTTCATATAGGTTTCGCTAAAACCTTGACCGGTGACAGGAATGAATGAAAAAAAAAGTATTTAAAAGAATAACAATGTAACTCAATTTTGAAAGATAACAAGATTCAATCAGTTAATACAGATGGGTGCGGTCCTAACCTTGACAAAAGTTAACTTAGAGTTAACTTGTTGACTGCTTTCTAAGTTAACTTGAGAATTTTTAAGCAGTCAAGCAAGTTAACTTCGTCGTCGGTGGACCAGACCTACGGTCTGCTTTTTTAGGACTGCTGCAGACCTATCGGCAAGTCTGCTCCAGACCAGACCTGTGGACAAGTCTGCTTTTGACCAGTCCTGAGGACAGGTCTGCCCCAGACCAGACCTGTGGACAAGTCTGCTCTTGACCAGTCCTGAGAACAGGTCTGCCTCAGACCAGACCTGTGGACAGGTCTGCTCCTGACCAGACCTGGGGACAGGTCTGCTTTTGACCAGACCTGTGGACAAGTCTGCTATTGACCAGACCTGAGGACAGGTCTGCTTATTGCAGATTATCGTTATAAGAATTTTCTTATCAGACTTGAGCTTTCATTAAAATATGTAAACAACATTCGCATGGTTTATCCACAGATATCATTTATTATTTACTCGCTAGACTCTACTAGATATTATACAAATGCTCTCTTTTATTTGATATACATGTATTCTTATATAAATAAAAAATGGCTATACGATCACACAGAGTTTTTTTTATTAGAAGGCGGATAGAAAGGTTATCCAACGCATCGGAACAATATTCTTATATCACGGGATATCGGCAACATTGTCTACGTTACTTCGTTCCCCGTTGTTTACCTGTCCCTTCCTAAATTTTACTTTATGCATAAATTTATACTTGCATGGATATATCATTGATATTCAACTTGTTTGCATTGGATTTACTATTCTATTTCCCGCAGAATATTCTAACAGAAATTGTACAGTGTCCGTAAGCATACGGTGTGGTAAAACTATCAACAATCTCGTCAAATTCGTCAGATTTGTCATTGCCGTCCTAAAATTATACTCAATGCGCATTTTAATGAAATAGTTTCCACTTGTCGTTTAACTATACACAAAATCAATCAACCGCCATAATAGATTCCAAGAAGAGAACCTCGTATACTTTTTACTACGTTGATGGAGTACCCAGGTCGACAACGACCCGTTCAGCGTAAATAGTACAAATGAATTCAGACATGTCAGTGTTGGTACGGATTCGTTGGTACTTTGATGATGTGGCATAATAGTTTTGTTTTACACGTACACCATCATGAACTCCTTTATATGATGTGACTGTTATTATGAATAAAGAGATGAAATTCTGACATTCTCAATTTATTCAGAATATTTTTTGCATTAATAGTTTTCCAATATTATTGATTACGTGTACAATTACGGTCCTACTAAAATGTGAACAGGAGCACCAGGAGAAGACATTAAGGCGCTCGGTACAATACTATGCGGGTATATAGATTTGCAAATAAAAGTGCACATATGATCAGTTTTGGTCAAATAGTTTTGTTTTCCAAGTCAGCATGAGGTATTAAAACTACTGAAATTTTGTTACGTATCAATATTTTGAATAAAAGGAGGACACGCTGGTATCCTAAATTTATGCGAACAAAAATTTGTTGTTATCAAATTGCAATATTGCTGTCCATTGTCATGATTATATTATACATTGATTCCTGACATAAAAAATATGGCTGATTAATACTATGCGGGTACGTCATGGTGTATATAGATTTACAAATTAATTGCACAAATGGTCAGTTTTTGTAATGCGGTCAAATAATTTTGTTGTAAAAGTCAACTGGAGGTATCAAAACTACTGAAATTTTGTTACGTATCAATGTTTTGATTAACATGAGGACATGCTGGTATCCTAAATTTATGCGAACAAAAATTTGTTGTTATTATATTGCAATATTGCTGTCCATTGTCATGATTGTATTATACATTGAATCCTGACATAAAAAATATGGCTGATTTACTATGCTGGTATATAGATTTAAAATTTAAAGTTCACATATGGTCAGTTTTGGTAATGCGGTCAAATAATTTTGTTGTACACGTCAGCTGGAGGTATTAAAACTACTGAAATTTTGTTATGTATCAGTATTTTATGTAAAAAGAGGACATGCTGGTATCCTAAATTTATGCGAACAAAACTTTTTTGTTATTTTATTGCAATATTGCTGTTCATTGTCATGATTGTATTATACATTGATTCTGGCATAAAAAAATATGGCTGATTAACTATGCGGGTATATAGATTTACAAATTAAAGTGCACATATGGTCAGTTTTGGTAATGCGGTCAAATAATGTTGTTGTACAAGTCAACTGGAGGCACCAAAACTACTGAAATTTTGTTACGTATCAATATTTTGAATAAAATGAGGACATGCTGGTATCCTAAATTGATGTGAACAAAAATTTGTTGTTATTATATTGCAATATTGCTGTTCATTGTCATGATTGTATTATACATTGATTCTGGCATAAAAAAATATGGCTGATTTACTATGCGGGTATATAGATTTACAAATTAAAGTGCATATATGGTCAGTTTTTGGTGGATGCGGTCATATAATTTTGTTGTACAAGTCAACTGGAGGTATCAAAACTACTGAAATTGTGTTACGTATCAGTATTTTGAATAAAATGAGGACATGCTGGTATCCTAAATTTATGCGAACAAAAATTTGTTGTTATTATATTGCAATATTGCTGTCCATTGTCATGATTGTATTATACATTGAATCCTGACATAAAAAATATGGCTGATTTACTATGCGGGTATATAGATTTACAAATTAAAGTGCATATATGGTCAGTTTTGGTGGATGCGGTCAAATAATTTTGCTGTACAAGTCAACTGGAGGCACCAAAACTACTGAAATTTTGTTACGTATTAATATTTTGAATAAAATGAGGACATGCTGGTATCCTAAATTTATGCGAACAAAAATTTGTTGTTATTATATTGCAATATTGCTGTCCATTGTCATGATTGTATTATACATTGAATCCTGACATTAAAAATAAGACTGATTTACTATGCTGGTATATAGATTTAAAATTTAAAGTTCACATATGGTCAGTTTTGGTAATGCGGTCAAATAATGTTGTTGTACACGTCAGCTGGAGGTATTAAAACTACTGAAATTTTGTTACGTATCAGTATTTTATGTAAAAAGAGGACACGCTGGTATCCTAAATTTATGCGAACAAAACTTTTTTGTTATTTTATTGCAATATTGCTGTTCATTGTCATGATTGTATTATACATTGAACCCTGACATGAAAAATAAGGCTGATTTACTATGCTGGTATATAGATTTACAATTTAAAGTTCACATATGGTCAGTTTTTGTAATGCGGTCAAATAATTTTGTTGTACACGTCAGCTGGAGGTATCAAAACTACTGAAATTTTGTTACGTATCAATATTTTGAATAAAATGAGGACATGCTGGTATCCTAAATTTATGCGAACAAAACTTTTTGTTATTTTATTGCAATTTTGCTGTCCATTGTCATGATTGTATTTTACATTGAATCCTGACATAAAAAATATTGCTGATTTACTATGCGGGTATATAGATTTACAAATTAAAGTGCATATATGGTCAGTTTTGGTGGATGCGGTCAAATAATTTTGTTGTACAGGTCAACTGGAGGCATCAAAACTACTGAAATTTTGTTAGTATCAGTATTTTGAATAAAAAGAGGACATGCTGGCACCCTTAATTTAGGCGAGCAAAAATTTGTAGTCATTATTTAAATGAATTAAACTATTGCTGATTGTGGGTGCATAGGTCAAGGATGTATAACTAACAAGGACGTATACACCTAACATCAAATATACTTCTTTTAAAAAATATACATAATATGATTGATTTTGATCTCGGAATATATATATATATATTCAGTGCCTGTTATCATTGTAACCGATATCGTTTTTATAATAGATAGATTGTCAGATCACAGATAAATTTGTGTTACGTTCTGTGCGTACTTATTTTCAAATATTTGTATTTAATCCTGTTCATAAAACGGCAGTATTAATTTTCAAATTACTTTATTTTCGATGTTTATACTACGAAAAAAAGATATTATTTTTTTTTAAATCAACGAAGAGCGGTCCTGGTTACAAGTTAACTTAGCGTAGAGCAGACCAGTCAAAAGTTAACTTGGGAACAGGTCTGGTTTTGATCGGATTTGTCCAAGCAGAAGTTAACTTTGTGGCAGGACCGGTTTCCAAGTTAACTTATGTTAACTTTATAACAGGACTGGTTCCGAAGTTAACTTATGACAGGACTGGTTCGAAGTTAACTTATATCAATAGTGGACCTGTTTCCAAGTTAACTTTTTGGCAGACATAAAAACAGTCCTAGGACCAAGTCCGCTTTTCAAGTTAACTAGATTTTGGTCCTAGGACTGGTCAGAGCAGTCCTATATTTGGTCACAGGTTAACTTTGACCAGTCCAAATGACTGGTTATCAAGTTAACTTGCTGTACAGGTTAGGAGTGCACCCATCTGTACATAAAAGAACCAGAAGCGAAACTTCAATACATATTTAAAGCTTACGAAAATGAAAACTGACCAAAATATTTATTTTGTTTTTCTAATATTTTCAACAAAAGTAAATAATAACTATAGTTTACCTGCTGTATGTATACAGTTATCAAAGGTACCAGGATTATAATTTAGTACGTCAGACGCACGTTTCGTCTACATAAGACTCATCAGTGACGCTCATATCGAAATAGTTATAAACCAAACAAATACAAAGTTGAAGAGCATTGAGGATCCAAAATTCAAAAAGTTTTGCCAAATACGGCTAAGGTAATCTATGCCTGGGATAAGAAAATCCTTAGTTTTTTTCGAAAAAAAGTTTTTGAATTAAAAGGATTTCGTGCTAATGTTTACAATTTTAATACAAAGTAATTAACTGTATCTACATACCTGAGGTATGCCGAGCCTAGCAGGATTTTTTATAAGGTAACTTAAAATGCAATATAAATTTAGTATCCGAACCTGAGTAGGAAATTTTCTAAGTGTAATTTTTTTCGCAAGTCATAATTAATCGCTTGTAAATGTTGAGATCGTATACCTGCATACATTCAAGCAATTCCTATAGATATCGATCTATAAAAGTTTGTTTGTATGTTCTATTAGACATTCACATAGTTTTCTATTGTGATCTTTAAATCTGAAGTTTGAATTATGCTACAGAATAAGTATTAGGTGATACATAAATATGTGATTTGTATTAAAACGTTACTTTGACATGTTTGACTTTTCTCTGTGAATACAAAATCTCAATGATTGATTGTATATCCTTTTTATTTCATTATCACCCCTCTTACCCCCTTAATCAAGGTGTACTTACATTCAGTAAATTTGTCTTTGCAAATGTGTATATACTTGTATTATCAAATTTTATCAATTATTAAAAATAGTAAAGAACCAAGTTTGTTTTTATTCATTTGTCAATGAAAGATTCATTTAACTTGTCTGATCATACTTGACCACATAAAAAACATAATAAACAAAATAAAGAACAAATGGTGTTTTCTAAAAAAAAAAAAAGAAAAGGATAATTTTATTTTAATCTGTTGAAGTTGTCTGAATAAAAAATTAAGAAGAGCATGTTGTGTTTACTCCCTAATCAGACAATATTAAATTTACAGATCTAAAATTAAACATTTAAAGGAATACATTGCTATGAGTTTTAAACTTCTCTTTGAAAAAATATTTCAAATACAATCTAATGCAAGTTCTCACAGTTCGCAACATGAGTCTGAATCAGATGATACGTGTTGTGTTTTGTTTTCTAAATTTCTTATAGATATGCATCTGATTAAAATTATTTATTAAACGTCGATGAGATCAGGTTGTGTTTATATTCCAAGTTATATACTATTTATTAGACAGATTTTATATATAACAACAATTTCTGACAACACATTTTTTGATCATGTGTATCTAAAACTGTAGTATGTAAATTCACAAAATAGAAAAGAAATAAAATAAAAAACCAACATTTTTTTAATATTGTATTTATGTTTGAGTCTGTCTCAGTTGAAAAAATATAGTATATACATTAGTTTGAAAAAAATTATTTTGAACGTGAAATATAAACACAATACATAATACAGGGTGGTTGAAGTTCTGACAACTTATATTATAACAGCCTGTTTATGTGTTGTTAAAGTATAATATAAATACAAGTGTGACTCGGATTTGTATTAATATTTGATAATTATTTGTATGATATATACTATGCTGATATTCATTACTCTGTCTGATCATACACGGTTCATCTCTGTCTGATCATACTCGGTTCTTACGGTATCACCATTATTATCTTTATTCATCAGACAGGTACAATGGCATACAAAGGATAAAACTGTACTCATGCCAAGCATTTCTTTATTTGAAACGAAGATAAATTCTGCACAATTTTTATAAAAAGTACAAACTTATTGGGGAAATCAATGGTGGTATACACCTAAAACGGTTCTACTCGTTGTATTGAAATGACGCAATCGGTATTGACGTTTATGCATTACTTACAAACAAAGGGTTTTTAAATGCAATCTCAATATTGATCTAAATCATTGGACAAATATTGTATTTTTATTACAGATCGATGAGATCAAGTGTTTATTTCTACGTTTGATGTTATCATGATTATTATTTAAATATATCTGATGACTGACAAGTTTCGCAATCAACAAAAACTTTGTATTTGTTTTGGATAAATTTCATTTGTAAGAATCAATTAATGCATAAACTGTATACATTATTTGAAAAATATTGCAAATATTCATTGTTAATATTTCACCATAAAATTAGGTTGCTGTTTTGGTGCTAATTTGAGATTTTTCTTTACCTAATCAAAGGCGGCTGTGAAAGAGAATCCATGTTTTAAGCAGATACTTCATGTTTTATTTTGCTAAATGATATATATTTTTTGGTAAACAACTAATGCTATCTGAAAGTATGAAACTTTGAATATGTATACCGTAAAAACGAAGTCGGTGACCCTATCTTTATTTTGCATCATTATAACGGAAATTTATGTATCAACAACATATAGTTTTTTTAAGAAAAATCTATTGAGTAGAATTAGAGAGTTTGGCGATTTTAAGACAAATTTTAGAAGAGTTTTCGCCGATTTTATGTGCTTTCTATACAAATTTTCACCCATTTTGAAATAGTTCAATCAGTAATATATTAGATGATAAATGAGATAAATGTATTATTTTTTTTTCGATTTTCAGTTGAAGTTCGTCGAGCCAGAGTTGCATGCCAAATTTTACTGAAATCTGTGACATAGCCCATTTACTGTAACTTGACCTTAAGCTGCATTATGCGTAACCTGATCCCCTACCTAAATTTACTTTATATCTATAGCTTTTGAAACAAATGGATTGATGTGCTTGTCAATAATACAAGGGCTTTAATATTAAAATAAGAAAATAGATTTGAAATAAGAAAATATATAGATCTCAAATAAGAAATGTATCTGTCTTATGTTAAGTTCTGTACTACATTTTTAAAAAGAACTAAGCTTATTTGTATTAAATTTACTGAAAACATCATTTTCAATCAGAGTTGAAATTAAAGCTTAGAAAAGATTAACAGTTGATTTCTTAAATGTTATGATATACATGTACATGTATATAAATCAAATTAATAAAGAACACAAAATCCTTTTAACAATGAACCAATAGCAATGCATAGCAATTCTTTTTAGAAATAGATACAGTTTCATACTACATTTGTACATGTATCCCTTTGACCCTATATATATTTTGTATATAATTTGATTGAAGAAGATAACAAATCTTAACAACAGTCTTGTCTTTACTAATGAGATGATCAAAGTCTTCTAAACAATAACAAACAAAATTTGTTTTTATTTCAATTATCTTATGTCTAATTAAGAAGGACATTTACAATATTTAGCCCCAGGTTATAAATTGTACCCCAGTGGCAGTTAAAAAATCTGTACTTAGGGGGGTTATCCAAACAAAAGGTTTAAATCATGAATGTCGTTATAAAAATAAATTTTGATCATAAAAATTAGCTGAACTAATTAATTATTCTACTTTTTTTATATATCCTTAAATATTATAATTAACTATGCTAAAAAAAATGTTTAAGGAATAAAAACAAAAAAGCTAACGTAAGTCAGCAAAAAAGCTAAATTTTGAAAAACATTAGTTATGAACATGACGAATAAGTGATTATTGCAATGCGATGACATCTATCATTTATGTTGAAAGTCAAAATTTCAAGATTTTTTTTTAAGTATTTCTAATCTTTATCTTTTATTATTAACTTAGAAATAATGCTTAGAATGATGCATTTGGTAAAGATTTTAATTTCCACTATACAAATGTTAAGCAATATAATTATGTTTTGCTCATGATATTTTTTTGTGGAAATGTAATTGACAGTTATCGAAAAGTAATGTAATTACTTTTGATAAAGCAATCGATTGTAATCGATTACAAACTAAAATTTGAGTAATCGATTATTAATCGATTGCACAAAAATCCTTCATGTAATCGATTATTAATCGATTACATATGTCAGTAATCATGCCCATCCCTGCTATGAACCACAAAGGACCAAAACCATAGTAGCCTAATGTAGTCGTAATCGCGTGTCGATATCGTGTCAATCGTACGGTTGTTTTATCCGACTAACTAACTTCATACGGAAATATTTTTTTTCTAAGTAACCAAGGTCTGTCGTTTGAACTGTTTATATGGGAATATAGTTCAAAGTCATAAATGAGCATAAATAAGTGTTCCGTGAAAATTGTTTTCGAAAATCTAATTTGTTCATAATTCTTTTATGTAACAAACTTTTTAAAATAAATTCGGACCTTCCCTTCTCTGATCACTAGCATGGCTAAAAGTATAACTCCCAAATGTATTGTGAGGTGACACGATCAGGTATTCAAGCGATTTCCTGTCGGACTTGCAAGTCCATGCATCGTTTCACCATTGAGGGTATTGTTCAGTGTACACAAAAGATAACTTGAATCCTTCAATTTTGAACTATCAGGTGTATAATATACATCTCTGTCTTGTGTGTCCGATAGTGATATACTAGTCATTACTACTCATACGCAAGAACTAAATTCCACAATCAGCACTGTGCTAGACACAGGAATTTCTTTGTTTGATATAAACAGCTCACCTAGTGGAGAGGCTAGAACTAAGTTAGCCAAAGAGGCCAACACTATAAATCTAAGTTAAGAAAAAGTATAACGGACATAAGACACAAATCTCGCTCCAACAAAGTTAGGCCGAGTGGGCCAACAAGGGAAAGGGACGAAAGGAGAACCCCATACTTCAGAAACAAGAGACGGGATAAGACTCCCAAAAACAGATCTAAACAGTGAGACAATGATTTTAAAAACAATGACCTGTTGAAAATATTCCAGGACTTTATTAAAAGGTGTTAACGCTTGTGAATAGACATACTTTGTTGCGTATCTTTAACCTATGTATATACATGTATCAATACTATGCAGATCATAGTTATACAAGTCATGTTCACAACTCTATGTTGGTTATCTTTGATTAATGAAAGTCATCTGATCAAATACCTAAATATTGATTATCTATGAAATATGGAAGTTATACTAATAAATTAGCAAACAACCATGTATTCATCGTTATATCATGTAAAACCCTAGAAGGAACATGAAAACACATATAAATCATATGATTGTCAATGAGATATGGAATTTATACTATTATATATTACAAATAACCATTCTTCATCGATATATCATCTAAAACCTTAGAAGGTAACATCGAAATTGATAACAGGTTAACACGACCGACAAAAAACACGGAAAGTTTTTTCTATTATACTAGTAAACACCCTCCAGTCATCACAATATCAGTGTTTAAAACAAACGTGTAATATGTGCCACTGGACATTAAACTAACAGCAATCACGCATACATAGTTATATCAACGGATGTTATGTTATTTTAATAGTAGACGAACCTAGGTCATCACACTATAACGTCCTTAACATACATGAAATATGTGTCACTGGACGTAAAACAAACAAAAATCAATCATACATCATGATATCACAGGTAGTTATGCTATTATACTAGCAGACGAAATTATTTCACCCCATTAAGACTGTCCGAAAGATACATGAAATGTGTTTCACTGGACATAAAAAAAGAACAATAAATCATTCATCAGTGTATCTCATTGAGAAAGCCTACAAATAGTGTTTTAATAAATACAAATGAAATGCATGGCAGTGAAAATTAACAGAAGTCACTAGCTAATATTCCTAAGGAAATAGAAATAATAACACCAATATAGAAACAAAAAGCGGATGCCCATCTACCACTGAATACGCCTTTATTCCTAAATCGAAGAATTCGGTTGGTTGCCGTAATAATTATCATGTATCATTCAATTTACATAAGGCTCTAATAATGACCTTTACTTCAAGTAAGCGCAATTTTGCCATTGATCACTGACACCATCGATAATCATGGGTCATACTAAAAGATATAATTATAAAAACAAGAAAAGAAATAAAACAAGGAATACACATATACGATTTAAACACAATCTTGCTATTGAAAATAAGAAACAGGACTCAACTTTCATAAAGAGTTCGTCCTAAACCTATCTAAAAGATATGTAACTGAATCTGAATTTAAAGTCATAGTGAAAAGGTTTAAAATTTGTTCCTACAAACAAATGTAACCACAGACAATTTATTAAAGATTTTCAATCATTTGAGAGGTCATTGCGACTGAAATATTATTTCGGTACTAATATACGCATAGCAAATATAAAACCACCCTTTCAAAATTAAGTATAATTTTCAAGTTCCAATCATTGGAGATAATTCAATAGAAAAATACATTTTCTACACAAAACACGAATTTTCAAAATATATGCCGACGATTAAATACAATATGTCTAAGTCGGAACGTGAATGCATAAAGAAATTGAAAATCGACAATACTATATGTATTCATAAAGTCGATAAAAATAACAAGACTGTAAAACAGAATAAACGTGACTATCTTACTGAAGGCGAATCTCCATTAAATGACGGTATTCACTATACTAAAATAATAAATATTGACATAGAAAACACCAGAAAAATAGTCAATACATTGGTATACCGTATGAAAGAAAATGATCAAATTCTTACGAGAAGAAGGTAAAACATTTAAAACTCCAAAAGCCTACTCCCTTCCTAAGAGTCACAAACTTAGTACGGAAACATTAGAAATGTACCAAAATAAATGTATGAATAAAGAAAAAATACATGTACCAGGTCGACCGATTATTAGCTACTTTTAACGTGTTGTTTGTTGACGAATGCGGAGTGCCCGCAGACAACCACCGACCTTTGATAAGAAAACTAACAATACTTGTCTTTGAAGATTGGAGTCAAGTTCATCCGCACGCCAATGATACGAACGGCCATTCATACAAATGTTACTTTGTGTACTGTTATTATCCCTTTGTAAACATCTGATATGATTTGTTGATAAGTTGTTGATGAGAACACATTTTTGGTTGCATTTTGGAGATACAATGAAAAAATACTTGTCAGATTAAATTTGTATTATGATTTGTCTCCTCGACAGGAATCAAGATACATCAATGTTATATACATTATTGTTTACAAATGTCTATACTTTGTAGTGACAATTGACATGTGTGCTACTATATACCGTGTTTATATCTATAACATAAAATTGTTCAGTATATGAATACATACGTGATGATTTATATATATGTTGGTCTTACAGAAAGATTTTACACCGCTATTGGTTGCTGTACAGAGAGGACATATAGAGATTGTACAATACTTGGTGACAGCTCAATGTAACATAGAATCAAGAAACAAGGTAACCCAATATATCATCTTATCCTACTCCTCTTTATATTGAATCAAACCAATTGTGTTGTTAATCATTCAGGTAAAGTGGACAACACATAGTTCTTAGTAAATATAAAATGTCATGTTTACTTGTCTCGTCAAATTTTATCAGAAACAAACATAAATGACCGAGTTTGTGTTCTGACAGATACAATTACTTTTTCAAATCTAAATAAACTTATTAACACGAAACGGCTGAGAACATGTATGTATAACGTTTTTTAGCCAGTTTGAAGTAATCAAATGTAAATCATCCTTTAAGTATTACAAATACGTACAAACAATGTTTAAAGTAAGATCTTATTTTTTCTGGTTTTATCGGAAAAACAATATTGATCCTAATATTTCATTCATTTCTTACAACCAATATATACGAATCATATGAGGCATGTTGAATTTTGTTTTCTGATATTGTTTTGATTTTCCGTAAACATCTGAATACATTTATTGATAAGAAGTTGTGCTTGCATTTTAATTTTAATACAATTATTTAAACTGAAAAAATGTTTTCAAATCAACCAATATTTGTTATATTGAATTAGATTGTGGTTTGTCATTATGTCGTCTTATCTTTTAATTACCAAACGTGACTTATTCCCGATTGTGACTGTTTTGCTGTATGTGAATTCGTATTACTATAAGACGTGTTTCTGTACTTGTTTATCCCAAATTCATGTATTTAGTTTATATGTTTAATGTTATATTTGTAATTCTCATCTTCTCATTTTGTCAAATGTGTTGACGTCTATTTATTATATTTAGGTGTTACGGATAGAAAAATTAATCACCGCCTTTATTAATTATATTTAATTTTGTACGATTAATTACGTTTGAAGTTGCATTCATAACAAACTGGACATATATATATTACAGTTAATTGCTATTAATAAGTATTACAATATGCATTTTGTTTTAATGAATTAACAGTATTTAGTTTTAATATAATCTTAAAGCAATCCTAATTCTAGCTCACTTTTAAATTATAGTTTTTCATAGTTATCAAAAGTACCAGGATTCATGTGTGACGTCATGCTGTTTATAAATTTTATAAATTCAAATGTAGCATAACGTTTGCCTTTTCGCCATCGTTTGTGACGTCATTTTTTTAATTGCGTTAACGCCTGCACTGATTCTGGTGTGTCTATGCTGTATTGAACTTGGCATCATGTATTCGGGTTTAGTTTTCTGTAATAAGTTAATACTTTAGTTTCATTATGAATATATCTTTCACATTCATTTGTTAAAATTTACTGTTTGCAATAACATGAATCGTTCTATATAATAGTGTTCTTATCCCGGGCATATTACAATGCCGTATTTAGCAAAACCTTTTCAACTTTTGATCTTCAGTGCTGTACAACTTTGTACTTTTTTCACTTTCGGTCTTGTATATCTGGGCGTTATGTATTCGGGTTTAGTTTTCTGGAATCAGTTTTCTGTAATTAGTTTTTACTTCAGTTTCATTATGTACATGTATATCTCTTTCATATTCATTTGTTAAAATTTACTGTTTTCAATAGTGTGAATTGTTTTATATAATATGAATGTTCTTATCCTGGGCATACAAACAATGCCGTATTTGTCAAAACCTTTTCAACTTTAGATATTCAGTGCTGTACAATTTTGTAATTTTTTTCGTCACTGGTGAGTCTCGTGTGGACTAGACGCGTTTTTGGCGTATTGAATTTTAAACCTGATGCTTTTTGTTATCTATTAATCATGCTTTTCTTTGTCTAATATGTTCTGCTTTTTATTTGTATTGTAGTCCTGTAATATTTTGTTTTCATTTCAATGTTATATTTAACTGTGCCATTAAAGTGCGAGGTTTGGCATGCCTTAAAACCAGGTTCAACCCACCACTTTTATTCCCCTTTAAAAGTGTCCTGTATTAAGTCAGGAAGATGGTCATTGTTATAATATTGTTCGTTTCTGTGTGTGTGTTGCATTTTAACGTCGTTTCTGTTTTCTCTTAATTTTGAGATAAGACGTGGCACTGTACTTGTCTATCCCATATTTATGTATTTGGTTTTGATGTTATATTTGTTATCTTCGTGGTGTATTGTCTGTTGCTTGGTCCGTTTCTGTGTGCTGTTGCGTTTCGGTGTTGTGTCGTTGTTCTCCTCTTATATTTAATGCGTTTCCCTCGGTTTTGGTTTGTTGCCCCGATTTTGTTTTTTGTCCATGGATTTATGAGTTTTGAACAGCGGTATACTACTGTTGCCTTTATTTATATGCTACTTTCGTCACTGATAATCTGTTTCCCTACATTTTGATATTTAGAAGGAGTTGACGATAATACGTTCACGTTAACTTATTACTCATTTTAAATAAGATCGATCTACTGTGATTTAAAAAAAAAATCAAAACCTTAATCAAGGTGTTCTTATTCTATTCTATAGATTTGTCCTTGCAAATGTTTATTTACTTGTTTTATCAAATTTTATCAATTATTAAACATAGTAAAAAACCAAAATTGTTTTTATTCATTTGTCAATGAAAGTTTCATTTTACTTGTCTGATCATACTTGACCACATAACAAACATAAGAAACATACTAAAGAACCAATGGTGTTTTCTAAAAAAAAAAAAAAAGGATATTTTATTTAAATCTGTTGAAGTTGTCTGAATAAAAAATTAAGAAGAGCTTGTTGTGTTTACTCCTTACTCAGACAATATTAAATTTACAGATCTAAGATTAAACATGTTAAGGAATACATTGCTATTAGTTTGACATTTCTCTTTAAAAATATATCAAATCAAATCTAATGTAAGTTCTCACAATTCGCAACATGAGTCTGAATCATATGATACGTGTTGTGTTTTGTTTTCTATCTTTCTTATAGATATGCGTCTGATTAAAATTGTTTATTAAACGTCGATGAGATCAGGTTGTGTTTATATTCCAAGTTATATACTATTTATTAAACAGATCCAATATATAACAACAATTTCTGACAACACATTTTTTGATCATGTGTATCTAAAACTGTAGTATGTAAATTCACAAAATAGAAAAAAAAAAAAAAAAATTAATATTGTATTTATGTTTGAGTCTGTCTCAGTTGAAAAAATATGGTATATACATTACTTTGAAAAAAAAATATTTTGAACGTGAAATATAAACACAATACATAATACAGGGTGGTTGAAGTTCGGAAAACTCACATTAGAACAGCATTACTCTGTCTGATCATACTCGTTTCATACATTATC
The DNA here is from genome assembly GCA_019925275.1 of Mytilus edulis. Lineage (NCBI taxonomy): Eukaryota > Metazoa > Mollusca > Bivalvia > Mytilida > Mytilidae > Mytilus > Mytilus edulis. The sequence continues at coordinate 109,273,853 of CM034354.1, read as the reverse complement.
ACCATCATTATTATTATTCCTCAGACAGGTACAATGGCCAAAGCATATTTATTAGAAAATGTATAGTGTTACTTTACTTACCTTACCAACTGTAGGTTGCAAATCTGTAAATATAGACAATACAATGCCCCATAGGAACTCCCTTTTATGCTTAAACTGTGACACTTTTACTATAAAGTTTCGTGAATAATATCCTAGAACGAAAAGTTATGAGCTGATATACAAAACAATGTGAGCAAATCAGAAGACGCGTTGCATCCAAAATTAAATTATTGTTAATTTTTCTAACGAATGATATTTGTATTTAAACATTTATTACACAGTAGTTTCAACTGACAGTTCTGAGGGAAGTTCTGAAAGTTAACAACATCTGTCTAACCACAATTTTGATAACAAAATGAAGTGTTTTTTGTACAAACAAATACATTTTACAACTGTTACTGTAGTTGAACTAAACAACGTCAGACATTTCAAAATGCTCACATTTCGCGCACTTTACGCCCAACTGTTTCCATATATGCAAGATATGATTCAAATCCGGGCTGCGATCGAGCCAAGGAAGATAAACAGAATTTCATTGGAACAATGGATTTTCCTCCACGATGCTTATTTTATAACTTTGGCGAGCTCTGCACTACATTGGATACGGGCAACTGTTTGTCTATTCGTAAGCAAAGGTCCCCACAATGGTCTTATCGTGCGATAACCAGTAGCGATGAGTTGATCTCGAACAGTTTTTGTTTAAAGGCTCCTGTATGGCCACCACTCTCTTTTTAAGGTTATATTGTTTGCAATGGGTTTCCTTCTGACCAGCCTTCATTTTACTTGATTTTCCCTAGCAGATGTTATAGGGAATTTTTATTCTCAAAATTACTTATAGTGGAATGGTGATGACCAACAATGCGTGCAATTGTCACAGCGACATACCTTTTTCTTTTATACTGATAATCTACCATCTTGCTGCAGTTAAAAGTTGTTGATGACCAATTACAAGGTGTCGATCACATAACTTTATAAACTTGGTAATTTAAAGTTTTGAAAACAATGAGGATAAAAACATCTGATTTATTGTTTACGGGTAGAGTTACTGCATGTGCAGATAATAACTTATCCAGTCGATATTTATTGATTAAACTCAAGTGAGATTTAAATAATGTTTAACTAGTTCCATTTTAACAAATTATATCACAAAAAAATAAAGAGTGTAATTTTTAATTGGAATTTCAATTTGGTGTTGCAATACTTTTTTCCATGTGTATATATCTGATGACTGACAAATTTTGCCATCAACAAAAACTTTGTATTTGTTTTTGATATATCTCATTAGTAACGAATCAAATTAATACATAAACTGTATACATTATTTGAAAGATATTGCAAATATTCAGTGTTAATATTTCGCCATAAAAGTAGGTTGCTGTTTTGGTGCTAATTTGATATTTTTCTTTACCTAATCAAAGGCGGCTGTGAAAGAGAATCAATGTTTTAATCAGATATTACATGTTTTATTTGTCTAAGTGACATATTGTTTTTGTAAACAACTGATCCTATCTGAAAGTAAGAATAATATAACATGGGATCTTATTTATTATTGTTTTTTTTCAACAGGATTCCATTGGTACTGATATTTTATTCATTTCTTCAAAAAACGTTTTATAAAGACAGTTCTTGTCTTAGTTCTGTTCTCTCAAATTGAAAAAAAGATACATGTTGTGTTTTGTATTCGTATATTTTGTTTTTGGTTAGCATCTGATTTTTATTTGTATTGTAGTCCTGTAATATTTTGTTTTCATTTCAATGTTATATTTAACTGTGCCATTAAAGTGCGAGGTTTGGCATGCCTTAAAACCAGGTTCAACCCACCACTTTTATTCCCCTTTAAAAGTGTCCTGTACCAAGTCAGGAAGATGGTCATTGTTATAATATTGTTCGTTTCTGTGTGTGTGTTGCATTTTAACGTCGTTTCTGTTTTCTCTTAATTTTGAGATAAGACGTGGCACTGTACTTGTCTATCCCATATTTATGTATTTGGTTTTGATGTTATATTTGTTATCTTCGTGGTGTATTGTCTGTTGCTTGGTCCGTTTCTGTGTGCTGTTGCGTTTCGGTGTTGTGTCGTTGTTCTCCTCTTATATTTAATGCGTTTCCCTCGGTTTTGGTTTGTTGCCCCGATTTTGTTTTTTGTCCATGGATTTATGAGTTTTGAACAGCGGTATACTACTGTTGCCTTTATTTATATGCTACTTTCGTCACTGATAATCTGTTTCCCTACATTTTGATATTTAGAAGGAGTTGACGATAATACGTTCACGTTAACTTATTACTCATTTTAAATAAGATCGATCTACTGTGATTTAAAAAAAAATCAAAACCTTAATCAAGGTGTTCTTATTCTATTCTATAGATTTGTCCTTGCAAATGTTTATTTACTTGTTTTATCAAATTTTATCAATTATTAAACATAGTAAAAAACCAAAATTGTTTTTATTCATTTGTCAATGAAAGTTTCATTTTACTTGTCTGATCATACTTGACCACATAACAAACATAAGAAACATACTAAAGAACCAATGGTGTTTTCTAAAAAAACCCAAAAAGGATATTTTATTTAAATCTGTTGAAGTTGTCTGAATAAAAAATTAAGAAGAGCTTGTTGTGTTTACTCCTTACTCAGACAATATTAAATTTACAGATCTAAGATTAAACATGTTAAGGAATACATTGCTATTAGTTTGACATTTCTCTTTAAAAATATTTCAAATCAAATCTAATGTAAGTTCTCACAATTCGCAACATGAGTCTGAATCATATGATACGTGTTGTGTTTTGTTTTCTATCTTTCTTATAGATATGCGTCTGATTAAAATTGTTTATTAAACGTCGATGAGATCAGGTTGTGTTTATATTCCAAGTTATATACTATTTATTAAACAGATCCAATATATAACAACAATTTCTGACAACACCTTTTTTGATCATGTGTATCTAAAACTGTAGTATGTAAATTCACAAAATAGAAAAAAAAAAAAAAAAAAAAAAAAAAAAAAAAAATTAATATTGTATTTATGTTTGAGTCTGTCTCAGTTGAAAAAATATGGTATATACATTAGTTTGAAAAAAAAATATTTTGAACGTGAAATATAAACACAATACATAATACAGGGTGGTTGAAGTTCGGAAAACTCACATTAGAACAGCATTACTCTGTCTGATCATACTCGGTCCACTTCTGTCTGATCATACTCGGTTCATACAGTATCACCATTATTATTATTATTCCTCAGACAGGTACAATGGCCAAAGCATATTTATTAGAAAATGTATAGTGTTACTTTACTTACCTTACCAACTGTAGGTTGCAAATCTGTAAATATAGACAATACAATGCCCCATAGGAACTCCCTTTTATGCTTAAACTGTGACACTTTTACTATAAAGTTTCGTGAATAATATCCTAGAACGAAAAGTTATGAGCTGATATACAAAACAATGTGAGCAAATCAGAAGACGCGTTGCATCCAAAATTAAATTATTGTTAATTTTTCTAACGAATGATATTTGTATTTAAACATTTATTACACAGTAGTTTCAACTGACAGTTCTGAGGGAAGTTCTGAAAGTTAACAACATCTGTCTAACCACAATTTTGATAACAAAATGAAGTGTTTTTTGTACAAACAAATACATTTTACAACTGTTACTGTAGTTGAACTAAACAACGTCAGACATTTCAAAATGCTCACATTTCGCGCACTTTACGCCCAACTGTTTCCATATATGCAAGATATGATTCAAATCCGGGCTGCGATCGAGCCAAGGAAGATAAACAGAATTTCATTGGAACAATGGAGTTTCCTCCACGATGCTTATTTTATAACTTTGGCGAGCTCTGCACTACATTGGATACGGGCAACTGTTTGTCTATTCGTAAGCAAAGGTCCCCACAATGGTCTTATCGTGCGATAACCAGTAGCGATGAGTTGATCTCGAACAGTTTTTGTTTAAAGGCTCCTGTATGGCCACCACTCTCTTTTTAAGGTTATATTGTTTGCAATGGGTTTCCTTCTGACCAGCCTTCATTTTACTTGATTTTCCCTAGCAGATGTTATAGGGAATTTTTATTCTCAAAATTACTTATAGTGGAATGGTGATGACCAACAATGCGTGCAATTGTCACAGCGACATACCTTTTTCTTTTATACTGATAATCTACCATCTTGCTGCAGTTAAAAGTTGTTGATGACCAATTACAAGGTGTCGATCACATAACTTTATAAACTTGGTAATTTAAAGTTTTGAAAACAATGAGGATAAAAACATCTGATTTATTGTTTACGGGTAGAGTTACTGCATGTGCAGATAATAACTTATCCAGTCGATATTTATTGATTAAACTCAAGTGAGATTTAAATAATGTTTAACTAGTTCCATTTTAACAAATTATATCACAAAAAAATAAAGAGTGTAATTTTTAATTGGAATTTCAATTTGGTGTTGCAATACTTTTTTCCATGTGTATATATCTGATGACTGACAAATTTTGCCATCAACAAAAACTTTGTATTTGTTTTTGATATATCTCATTAGTAACGAATCAAATTAATACATAAACTGTATACATTATTTGAAAGATATTGCAAATATTCAGTGTTAATATTTCGCCATAAAAGTAGGTTGCTGTTTTGGTGCTAATTTGATATTTTTCTTTACCTAATCAAAGGCGGCTGTGAAAGAGAATCAATGTTTTAATCAGATATTACATGTTTTATTTGTCTAAGTGACATATTGTTTTTGTAAACAACTGATCCTATCTGAAAGTAAGAATAATATAACATGGGATCTTATTTATTATTGTTTTTTTTCAACAGGATTCCATTGGTACTGATATTTTATTCATTTCTTCAAAAAACGTTTTATAAAGACAGTTCTTGTCTTAGTTCTGTTCTCTCAAATTGAAAAAAAGATACATGTTGTGTTTTGTATTCGTATATTTTGTTTTTGGTTAGCATCTGATGTTAGTTGGCCGTACAAAGGTAACAATAACAAATGCAATGATAAATAATTTCTTTAAAGTATAATCCTCTTTAAACTTAATATTTACACGTCACCTTGCTACATTCACACATACAACTATCCTGAATCGTATAATAAAGTTTTAAGTGTGTTTTTTCGAACCAATTATTAAACAAATAAAGAATTTAAGATATCTTTTTAGAACTACAATTCTTAATGTATTGTGTTTGTATTTCGATATTTTGCATCGAAACGGATCAAATAACATGATATATATTTTTTGTAAATTCTTTTGTAACAAACGGTTTTTTATACCCCCGCAACTGAAGGTTGTGCGAATATTGTTTTACCCCTATCTGTCCGTCCTTCCGTCCGTCCCATTATGGGTAAATAGATATTTCACATAACTCCTCCTACAGTTTGAATCCTAGGAAACTTTCACATTGCTGTCTATTTGTACATATATTGAAGATGTGCATGTGGTAAAAGAGGGACGAAAGATACCAAAGAGACAGTCAAACTCATAAATCTAAAACAAACTGACAACGCCATGGCTAAAGATGAAAAAAAGGCAAACAGAAAAACAATAGTACACATGACACAACATAGAAAACTAAAGAATAAACAACACGAACGCCACCAACAACTTGGGGTGATCTCAGGTGCTCCAGAAGGGTAAGCAGATCCTGCTCCATATGTGGCACCCATCGTGTTGCTTATGTGATTACAAATCCGGTAAATAGTCTAATTCGGTAGGTCACATCCATAAAAGGGAAGGGGATTGTAGTTACGACGTAAGGAACATATCCGATATCATTTGTGAAACGGCTTTTCCATAACAGTCAACCAACTCGTGATGGCGTCCGTAAAATTTACAAAGGGATGATTTCAACTTCACCATTTGGAACTCTTGGTTTAATAGCTTCTTTGTGAGCAGTGACCCTCTATCAAGAAAATGATGATAGGAAATGCAAGCACGGGAATATCGTATCAATTGGGAGATATATACCCCGTTTGCTGGTGCTGCTGGAATGTTGCTACTTAGAAATGAAAAGTTCACAATTGGAAAGCTGAAATCATCTCTTTTGTCGTAAAGTTTTGTTTTCAACCGACCCTCATTGTCAATTTCTAGATGTAAGTCAAGATATGAAGCCGACTTAACTGTATATGTAGTATCCTTTATCTCCAATTCGATGGGATAGATGCGTTCCACATAGTCACCAAATTTTGAATTGTTTAGTGAAAGAACGTCATCTTTATAGCGGAAAGTAGAGTTAAAGGATATTGATAACTTCTTATCTTTCTAGAGTTTTGTTTTTGATCAATAGTTTTTTATTTTGGGATATAGCTGAATTTTGTCATTTATTGTAGTATTCCTCAGCGTTTCCAGATAAATAACTCCTTCCACAGTTTGAATGCTAGACAGTTTTCCTTTGCTGGCTGTTTGTAAATATATTAAAGATGGTGTGCATGTGGTCAGGGTTTTGATTTGTATTAATATTTAATCTTTTGGGAGAAAGTTGAAATTTGTCATTCTTGGGTTATAAGTGCTAAAACGTTATATTTATTTTAAAATAACACGTTGCATGTCTAGGGGCATCAATTGTTTCTCACAGACACAATAATTTATAAATACAAGTCCTATATTGACTTTCTAATAATACAGTTACTTCAGAGTGGAGTGCGGAGGCATCACTTCGTCTAGTTTGAAGATGACTATCGTACAAGAAAACACGTTGTTTATTAGTTTGTAATGTAAAATATAAGTAAAATAGTTACTAGTATGCTTTTTTCATTGACCACTGATTATTGTGATATATTTTACTTTATGTATTCCATAACTGTTTGCAGTTTCTGCAGGGTTGATATCTGTTATATGTTGTCTTTACAGTATGGATTTACACCACTATTGGTTGCTGCTAAGAAAGGTCACCCGTCAATTGTACTATACCTGATCGAAGTTGGCTGTGTTAGAGAAACTAGATCAAAAGTAATGATAGATATTATCTCTTTAGTATACTCCTACTCCTCTTTTCACTGAATCATCATACGTCTTGATGTTATTTACACAAGTTTAACAGACAAGAATTTTTCTAAAATATATTTCTAATCCTCTTTATATTCAGATGAGAGTTATTATACAGAGAAAATGTAAACATTTCAAAAACAACAAATACGGTTAAATACCGGGGGTCTCACATTAAAAGTCTCACCGTACTGAATCCAGTAGTATACTTATTTTATATATTTCTTTAACAACTTTGATTCAACATGACAGTTCTGATAGATGTGTTGACGTCTAACTTCAAAAAGACGTATTTATTTGATTTTCATAAGGAATATAAATACTACTACGAATCCATAGATTATTAAGTTCTGACCACTGACTTATACCTTATGTGATATAAATTGTGTATAGCTATCTACTAGTAATGCCTATATTTTCCCACAGTCGACAATGACAGTTGTTCAATGTAACACCATTATATTGTATTTGGTTGATACTAATTACACAGCATTGCCTTGATTGTCACATGCTTTGGTATGTTTATAGGATGGAAGAACTGCATTACACCTTGCTGCTCAGTATGGAAATTTACAAGTCACAAAAGTGCTGATAGAGGAAGTTGGAATCAGTCCGTTTGAGAAGACTAATCAGGTATTATTGTATTGAATAGTATCTAGTGAAAAAATATGCCTTTGTTAGGTATTATAAAATTTGGTTATATTTTATTTGTATCCAAATGCCAATAAAACACGTAATATGTACATGCAACTGGCAAAACAAGTGAGGTATATACATAGCTATATTGTACTGTTATACCACTGTCAAATGTTAGGGGAGGGTTGGGATCTCGATAACGTTTTTAACCCTGCCACATTCTGTATGTATGTGGCTGTCCCAAGTCCCTAGCCGGTAAATCAGTAGTTGTCGTTTGTTTTTGTGTTACATATTTGTTTGTCGTTCATTTTTTGTACATAAATCAGGCCGTTATTTTTCGTTTGAATTGTTTTATATTGCCATTTCGGGGAAATTTTATACCTGATTATACGTTATGGACTTTGCTTATTGTTAAAGGCCGTACGGTAACCTATAGTTGTTTATTTCTGTGTCATTTTGATCGCTTGTGAAGAGGTGTATCATTGGCAATGACACCGCTTCTTCTTTTTTATTATCCACTATTTTCTACATAAAATAATTTTGTTTCAAGTCTGACGATTTCGTTTTCCTGTTTGAATTGTTTTACACTAGTCATTTAAGGCCTTTTATAGCTTGATTGTCGGTATAAGCCAAGGCTCTTAGTTGGAAACCGTTTTTAGACCTATTAATGTTTACTTTTAGTGTGACTTGGATGGAAAGTTGTCTCATTAGAACTCATACAAAATCGTCTCATTTCTCATGACCACAAAACAAACACTCAAGAAATATTCGCAGGAAACTTAGTCACTTCCAGTAATACTTTTATTTATCAGCTTGATGTGTTTTTATGTATTGATAGATTGCTGTCTCATTCTTGTAATTATATACCTCCCTTCTTTCCTTTCTTGTAATATAATTTCAGCGTTCCCAATGAAGGTGTATCCAGATAAGAGCTTCGTATGCATACAACTTATAGAAGTCTGTTTTTTTTTACTTGATATATACTTGATTATCATTTAAGCTTGAGGTCAAAAGGTAAATGAAATTTGCATGGATTTTGTTGAGATTAATAAACAAAAACTAATGATTAAAAGATCAAACAGCCTTATTTAATAACGAATTCTTGACACAGAGAAATACGCAGATGTTTATTTGATTTCTGATCACTTTCCTTGTTCCATGCCAACTCAAACAAATGAATTATTATTTTCTATGCACCTTTTAAACGTGACATAATAATAAAGACATATAATTCCACATTACAAGTAAATTTAACACAATAAATGAATAAATTGCTATTATTTATAGACATTATAGCTATTGATAGGGGATGAATAACGGAACCAATAGAGCACAAATACAAAATCGGTCAAGGTACTTTTTTCTAGATATTAGCCGTTGAAATTAAGGTGGGTTGATGTTCTTATTTGATTTTTCTTAGCTTTATCAATGACAAGTTAAAGTTCTCAAATATGATTAAAAAAATATTTTTAAATTTATTCGACTTTATAACTATTTTGATCTGAGCGTCTGATGAGTCTTATGTATACGAAACGCGCGTCTGTCGTATTAAATTATGATCCTGGTACCTTTGATAACTATTAACACCACTGGGTCAATGCCACTGCTGGTAAACGTTTGGTCCCCGAGGGTATCACCTGCTCAGAAGTCAGCACTTCGGTGTTGACATGAATATCAATAATATGGTATTTTTTATAAAGGACTAGGGGCTATAAGGGCCGTTTTTGGCCCCACCCCCAAATTTCATTTAATTTGTCATGTTGTAAGTCTATACCATAGACCTTCTGAAAATAATTGAATTTTGGGCCTAGCTCGTTTATTCTGTTGCCTAGCAACCACTAAAATGGCGGGGTTAAATTCATCAAATATGATTATTATACAGCTTTAATATATCTTTATTTGAAATTGAACCTGTTTAGCATGTAGTGAACTTTACACTTGTACACTATATAAATATAACATAATTAATTGCACATTTTTGCAAAATTCACTGTTGTTTCTCCCTCGCAACATATCTGTGCCCATGGCAACCGCGATTTGTTTTCTATTTACAAGATTTAATTTTAAATATATTGAAACAGAAAGGCAATTTAAGATGTAAATTGTAAAAAGAAACGAACTCCAAGGTAAATATTAAGGGGGAAAGCAATATTGAAACAGGAACAAACAAAACAAAACACCGGGTATTGCTGATATATACAGATTGTGCATCTGATGCTGGGTTGGGTCTCACTTATCAGCGACAAGAAGAATGATATAAAGGCAAGACACATTTAGCGCTAAGAAATCTTAATATTGATTATCTTAAATAAATAGATACAGACACATTCCAAAGTCAGTGTATTTCCATGACAGTAGTTATGTTTCCGGAAGGGATTGGGGTTGAAGGGGGGCACTTCTATTTACACCTTTTTAAGCTTGAATAAGTGAAAAGTTAAGAAAACTATCAGAAATATATGATATAACTTTTTTTCCTACGCAATTTATGAAAAGGTATAGATTTTTAAAATGTAAAACTGGGTAAGGTGACAAAACAGCTGCACCCCCTATCAATTAAGTATTGAAGTACACCCCCTCCCCTTCTAGACTTATGTAAAGGATCGTTAGGGTTGCCTTTTTGAAAGTCATCTTATTTTTATTATCTATTTCAGTCGTCCAGACTTATAACCGTATCATTCTATAGAATTACAAAACTGGAACATGCTACTATATCAAAAAATCTGTATTCTTAGATTTTTTCTATATTCATTATATATATATATATCATTTGTTTTTTTGTAGTTTTTGTCAATGTGACTAGTTTACTTTTCGCCTTTACTAATCTTAGTGTCGTATGACTTGGTCTTTGATCATCATGACAATATTAATTATACATTCGTCAAAATTATTGAAAACAAGAATGTGTCTTTAGTACATGGATGCCCAAATTGCAAGACTAACAATGGTCAGGAAATCCTAGGTTAGGACAGGCCCAAAAAATCGGCAGATTTAAACATGTTATTTTTGCTATCTCAAACCCCCTCTCCCTTTACCTCTAGGCAAAGTAGAAAACAATCAAACACACAATACACACAGTAAAATTTACTTCAAAAAAAGTCTGAGTCTGATGTCAGATTCAACTACCTTGACCAAACACTTAAACCTGAAGCGAGACACAAGGACAATCGGATGAACAGACTGACATACGCACGGACGAACAGACTGACATACGCACGGATGAACAGACTGACATACGCACTGACGAACAGACGCATAGACCAGAAAACATAATGCCCACAAATGGGGCTTAACAACAAAGCCGGGTCACATTTTAAAATGTACACTTCATTTTTACGCATGATTATAAAACTATTCAAAACATAACCTTTAAAAAGGCAACAGACATGTAGTATGCTTACAGACTTCAGGCTCTTGTTTCTATGCATAGAAAAGTCAATTATCCAAACTAGTATATATAATCCCGAAGGTTGACTGGGGTATAGAAATATGGTCACTTGGTCTTCTCCCGACCGGCAGTAACACACTTGCCGAAGTGGGGCGTCCGTTTGGCTGTGCAGGATGTATCAAGTTCACAGTCACGTCCGGTCAGAAGGGGGACGTTAAATCCGATGCCTCGTGTAAAGAGAGGGCCACGCTCTTTGCGCGTTTAGAACCCTTGCAACAACTCTCTGAGGGGTCCGTAGGTGGCCTGTTGCAAGGCAAAATTTCTGTCCATATCAAATATGCCCTCTTTTTCCGGTGGCAGTCCAAATTTCTCCAACCTTCATTCCAGATGACCTCTATAGTATCAACCTACCTATTGTATTTATTGTGAACTTGTTCTAGTACTGAATATGCATGAAATATTTGCCACTGGACGTTAAGCAACCAACAATCAATCAATCAATCCATATATATATATATACATTTGCAAATTTACAGATCTTACATTGTTGGGTTGATGTTTAGACGAGTTGTATATACATAATGTACATAGCCATGTATCACCATCACTGCTGGCAATACAATGGATAAATCTGTTGTAGAGTTGTCACAGGCTCAGGCGTACTTAAATAATTATATATTTGTACATGTTTATACGGATATATGGATAGTCTATCTTATGCTGTTTCCATTTTTTACCATCAAATTTTAAGAACTTGTTCTCTATGCACATTCCCCACAAAGACACATCCAATTAGAATATAGGTAGGATCATTTTCGAAATAAATCTCGTGTTTCTCGCCAATTATGGAAATTTAAGTAAAATACACACCCCCCCCCCTTTTTCGTTACATAAATCATGGATCTGACCCTAATACCAGAGAGAGAAGATTGCCCCATTCAAACAACAAATTTTGAATTTATAATTAGCAAAAACATCAGAAATGTACAGATTTTGTTATATTGAAGGTCTATCTAAAATTTCATAATAAAAAAAAATGTCCTCAAAGTTGTTATTGACTGCCTTACACATGAAGGTCATTGCTGTTGAATTTTTTTAAAGAAACTTAACTAGATATACTTAAGAAAATATATAATTAGGAATACACTTTACATTCATAAACAAAAAAAATAAGTTTCTTTAGGCATAAGAATGTATAAACTAAACTTTGTCAGATGAAAAGGTCCAATTTGGACGGCAAATTTCAGCTTTTTATTGCTCCGCTTGGCTATAAAAAATATAAAATTAACTATCGCACCAACCTTGCACCAAAAAGATTTTTATCCGAAGTTTGATATGTATGAACTTGTCAAAATGTTAAAATTTCTAATTGGTGCAAGCATGGTGCGGTGGTCAAAATTTAGAAAAACCATCAAATTTTCGGTATTTTTGCTTATTTTCCCAATAATGACGTCATTTACACCTACCATTGTGACGTCATTGAACCTTTTTAGTTAAGTAAAAACATTTTTTTAAATCATTTACTCATATTCTAATAATTTATGGAGAAAAATCTGCTCTGTTAGAATTTTTATTATCTTGTAAATCTGGGGCCATTTTAGGCCATTAAAGCCCTACTCCTTTCCTGTTACAAAACATTGAAATTTTTCGAAAAACTAAGAATTTTCTTATTCCAGGAATAGAATACCTTAGCCGTATTTGACACTACTTTAAGAGTTCTCGGTCTTCAATGCTCTTCAATTTTGTACTTGTTTGGCTTAACAACTATTTTGATCTGAGCGTCACTGATGAGTCTTATGTAGACGAAACGCGCGTCTAGGGTATTAAATTATAATCCTTGTACCTTTGATAACTATTTACAGAATGCTTATAATTATACATGTACAAGATTTTTAAAAAGAAAAATGGGGGTCAATGTGCAACATTTTATAATGCAATCAAATGAATATAATACATCAAAGGTCCACAGGTATGTTTATGTTTTATGTAATAGCAGCGACCAAAACAAAAAGTTCTCTGCAATATGGCAGCGCAACTAATGAGATTTTATACTTTGGACAGATACACATGAACATATTTAGTGTGTTTAAAATTGTTGTTCAGATCCCAATTCTTCAATTTGTTCATTTGTTGACGAAAAGACTAAATACTACCAGCAACCAACAACAGCATTAACGTAAACAGTCAATAATAAATAACTACAGCAACCAACAGAAACTTCAGATACAATGACAAAAATCAAACACATGCCAATTGTCAGGTACTAACAACAACCAACAAAAACTTCAGAAACAATGTCAAATATCAAACACATGCCAATTGTCAGGTACTAACAACAACCAACAAAACCAAAGAGCAAACATTAGCCATCAACACTTACTGATACAAAGTGTCCGTACAATCATTAAAATTATGCAATACGCTAAGTTTAAATTATTTTTTTTATTTTAGTTACGTTGACTCGCATACTCAAAAATATTTAAATTAAGTTATATGAAACAATATCTTGGACAATGTAAATCAAATAATCAAAACCAATTGTGTGTATTTATATTTATATCAGCTGGTTAGTATTTTCATGGATTGTGGTAAAGTTGTTATTTCATGAACATTTGACTCCATATGTTTTCAAATCATTTAACACAAGGTATTCTTCTTTAACAGATTATTGTTTTTCCCTAAATGCATGTATATATATATATCAGTAAGTAGGAATGCTTTATTTGTACTTGGCATGTGGTAAAAAAAAAGCAAATTGCATCTTAAGAAACATATGTATACTATTATATTGTATTTTAGGGTAAAACTCCTTACAAGCTGGCAGCAGAGAAAAACCGACAAGATTCTACAGAAAAAAGAAAAGAAAAGAAAGAAATAATGGACTATCTCAAGGTACATTTTCTGCTGTATTAAAAGTAGATCGCAAAAGTGTACAGAACATATTAATGATGAAAAAAAAACATGAAACAGAGAGGAGTTATAGTTTTGTTATGAAACTATTGTCCTATTATATATCAGATAACGACCACAAAAGTGTAGAAAAGTATATAGAATATGTGAGTAGACATTTCATTAATTTAAGGGAAACCAACTTCAAACATATCAACGTGATATTGTTTGTCATGTGACTTTGTAGTATTGTAATCAATTAATGCGATATCAATATCTTAAGCAGAACGATGTGCATTAGTTGATAAAATCATCAATCAATCTCTAAAAAAATGTAAAAAATGACAACAAAGCAACCTTCTAACACAACAAAATGAACGTGAAAAATTTAAAAGTCATCATACAGCCATCAACAATAATCAAATATCTGTACATATGTCGTATGTACAATGAATGGGTATTCATGTATTGCTTGTTAAGATTGAGTTAGATGTTAAATTCACCGAAATCACAAAGACAGGAAAATGTTAACATTGCAACGTCAATGACAGTTCATCTTTCTGAAAGTTATTGAAAATAACAAATCTAGAAAAAAAAACGTATTTTGTCGATCTAGGTTGTGTCGACATTTGGTTCTTTTGATGATTTTGTTAGGCCAAACAAATATTCTGTTTGCAATATTAAGTTTGATGAGTATTTTTATTATTTGATTTCGAAATGAACTCAAACATATTTGTTTGACTCATCAACATAAGTGTGTCCATGCTCAAAGTGGAAAATAAAATTAGAACTCAAAAATGTAGAACACAAATAATACACGAGTTTAAAAGAATGGGAGATAATATATGTTTAGCATCAATATGAAATTAAATGTTTAAAACTATGTGGTCTTTTTTTTAAATTTTAAATTAAATAATAATAAAGCATTGATTTAAAATTATATTAAAACATTTGAATAATATGCTATCGTGCATCACAATGAGTTAGTTATTTTTTGTGGTATGGCATGCTCAATTGTTTTGGATTCTTATATATCATTGACTAGTCTAACACGTTTGCTTATAAAAATCATTCTATATGTGCTAATAAGTATTTGATCAAAAGGATTGGAGAACACTGATCTAATTAAAAAAACGTTGGAATAAATTTTGTGTTATACAGTTGGGTGCAGACCAAGCATTACATGTAGACGGGCCGAAAAAGTTAACGCGGCGTTAACTCGCGTGCACTTCATGTAAACGCCGCGTTAACTGTGCGTTAACTCCGAAATTGCAGTAGACATTAAAAGTAAACGGGCGTTTACTTTCGCGTTTACCTCTGCGTTAACGCAAAAACGGCGCGTCTTCTAATTTTGTAAAGAGTAAACGGGCGTTTACTTTCCCGTTTACCTCCGCGTTAACGTGGGAAAATGGGCGTCTTCTATTTTCCTAATAAGTAAACGCGCGTTTACTGTTTGTAGTAAACGCCCGTTAACGCAGATTGTCATCGTAACCTGGATACACTGACCTAAAATATGAAATGATAAGGAACATCAAAATTAATTGACCAACCGGTCATTTCTGCTTGACATATTGACGATTAAAGTTATTTAAAAATGTCACACATTTGTATTTAATTGAACAATAATTATAGTAAATTAGTAAGATAGTGCAAAAAATAGTTTTCTCATCTTAGACAGACTGACTCGTAAAACAAAATTATTTGATATCATTAACCAAAACTGACAATATTTACCTCTTAACAAGTTATCGTATTCTATATAGAAGTAATTCAGTTATATTTTCATGCCATAATTGACCATATAATACAATTGACAGCAATTTTTGTACCAGCCTGACGGACATGACCTCTTTTTATTTAAAATATTGAATAGTAAACAAAATTCAGTAGTTTTCATACATCAGACTAACTCATAATATATAATTATTTGTTCGCAACAACCAAAACTTACCATATAAGCATTTTATTATGTAAATCTATATAGCCGAAATAGTAAATGAGTTATATTTTGATATAAAGATTGATTGTATAATAAAAAAGGAAGCAATATTTGAATATAATGACATAAAATATTTTTTTGCATCGATTTAGAGTGACAGCATGTCCTTTTTCATTCAAAATATTGAATCGCAAACAAAATTCAATAGTTCTCTTACCTTAGACTGACTCATATAATAAAATTATTTGTCCGCAACACTCAAAACTGACCATATAAGCATTTCATTATGTAAATCTATATAGCCGAACAGTAAATGAGACATATTTTCATGTAAGAATTGATTGTATAAGAAAATAGGTAGCAATATTTGAATATTATGACTAAAAAATTTTGTTCGCATCAATTTAGAGTGCCAGCATGTACTTTTTTATTCAAAATATTGAATCGAAAACAAAATTCAGTAGTTTTCATACCTCAGACTGACTCATATATTTGTCCGCAACAACCAAAACTGACCATATAAGCATTCTAATATTTAAATCTATATACCCGCATAGTAAATGAGTTATATTTTCATGTAAGAATTGATTGTACAATGAAAAACATAGCAGCATTTGAGTATTATTTGAGTATTATGACTAAAAAAATTTACTCGCATCCATTTAGAGTGTTAGCACGTCTTTTTTTTTATTCAAAATATTGAATCGTAAACAAATTTCAGTAGTTTTCATACCTCAGACTGACTCATATAATAAAATTATTTGTTCGCAACAACCAAAACTGACCATATAAGCATTCTATTATGTAAATCTATATAGCTGCATAGTGAATGAGTTATATTTTCATGTAAGGATTGATTGTATAATGAAAAAGGTAGCAATATTTGAATATTATGAATAAAAAATTTTGTTTGCATCAATTTAGAGTGCCAGCATGTCCTTTTTTTATTCAAAATATTGAATATTGAAACAAATTTCAGTAGTTTTCTAACCTCAGACTGACTCATATAATAAAATTTTTTGTCCGCAACAACCAAAACTGACCATATAAGCATTCTTGTATTTAAATCTATATAGCCGCATAGTAAATGAGATATATTTTCATGTAATGATTGATTGTATAATAAAATAGGTAGCAATATTTGAATATTATGAATACAAAATTTTGTTCGCATCAATTTAGAGGGCCAGCATGTCCTTTTTTTTATTCAAAATATTGAATCGTAAACAAAATTCAGTAGTTTTCATACCTCAGACTGACTCATATAATAAAATTATTTGTCCGCAACAACCAAAACTGACCATATAAGCATTTAATTATATAAATCTATATAGCCGCATAGTAAATGAGACATATTTTCATGTAAGAATTGATTGTATAAGAAAATAGGTAGCAATATTTGAATATTATGACTAAAAAATTTGGTTCACATCAATTTAGAGTGCCAGCATGTCCTTTTTTATTCAAAATATTGAATCGTAAACAAATTTCAATAGTTTTTATATCTCAGACTGACTCATATAATAAAATTATTTGTCCACAACAACCAAAACTGACCATATAAGCATTCTAATATTTAAATCTATATACCCGCATAGTAAATGAGTTATATTTTCATGTAAGAATTGATTTTACAATGAAAAAAATAGCAGTATTTGAGTATTATGACTAAAAAATTTTACTCGCATCCATTTAGAGTGTTAGCATGTCTTTTTTTTATTCAAAATATTGAATCGTAAACAAATTTCAGTAGTTTTCATACCTCAAACTGACTCATATAATGAAATTATTTGTTCGCAACAACCAAAACTGACCATATAAGCATTCTATTATGTAAATCTATATAGCCGCATAGTAAATGAGTTATATTTTCATGTAAGGATTGATTGTATAATGAAAAAGGTAGCAATATTTGAATATTATGACTAAAACATTTTGTTTGCATCAATTTAGAGTGCCAGCATGTCCTTTTTTATTCAAAATATTGAATATTGAAACAAATTTCAGTAGTTTTCTAACCTCAGACTGACTCATATAATAAAATTATTTGTCCGCAACAACCAAAACTGACCATATAAGCATTCTTGTATTTAAATCTATATAGCGGCATGGTAAATGAGTTATATTTTCATGTAATGATTGATTGTATAATAAAATAGGTAGCAATATTTGATTATTATGAATACAAAATTTTGTTCGCATCAATTTAGAGGGCCAGCATGTCCTTTTTTTATTCAAAATATTGAATCGTAAACAAAATTCAGTAGTTTTCATACCTCAGACTGACTCATATAATAAAATTATTTGTCCGCAACAACCAAACTGACCATAAAAGCATTTAATTATATAAATCTATATAGCCGCATAGTAAATGAGTTATATTTTCATGTAAGGATTGATTGTATAAGAAAATAGGTAGCAATATTTGAATATTATGACTAAAAAATTTTGTTTGCATCAATTTAGAGTGCCAGCATGTACTTTTTTATTTAAAATATTGAATCATAAACAAAATTCAGTAGTTTTCATACCTCAGACTGACTCATATAATAAAATTATTTGTCCGCAACAACCAAAACTGACCATAAAAGCATTTAATTATATAAATCTATATAGCCGCATAGTAAATGAGTTATATTTTCATGTAAGGATTGATTGTATAAGAAAATAGGTAGCAATATTTGAATATTATGACTAAAAAATTTTGTTTGCATCAATTTAGAGTGCCAGCATGTACTTTTTTATTTAAAATATTGAATCATAAACAAAATTCAGTAGTTTTCATACCTCAGACTGACTCATATAATAAAATTATTTGTTTGCAACAACCAAAACTGACCATATAAGCATTCTATTATGTAAATCTATATAGCTGCATAGTGAATGAGTTATATTTTCATGTAAGGATTGATTGTATAATGAAAAAGGTAGCAATATTTGAATATTATGACTAAAAAATTTTGTTTGCATCAATTTAGAGTGCCAGCATGTCCTTTTTTTTATTCAAAATATTGAATATTGAAACAAATTTCAGTAGTTTTTTTAACCTCAGACTGACTCGAATTTTAACCAAAACAGACCATATTAGCACTATATATAGCTGCATAGTAAATTAGTTTATTATATCCATGTAAAGATAGCAATATTTGAACATTTAAATTGACGAGATGACCGGTACAAATGTACATACTTATATTACCCTTTATCGATATCCCTTTCAATCCACTGAACAATTTACGTCTTATTTTATCATTTGTCAAAACAGAATCTTATCATGTAAATCCAAGGCAAACAAGGTGAATTTCGATTAAAAATAATGTATTAAATACCCCGAGTTATAGTAGGAATTCGAAGAGACAATTATGAATAGGGAACGAAACAACGTAAACCGTGATGTTTATATCCCATCATATTAAAATATTCTCCCGATGTCTCGGATAACCTTCCTTTCGTATCGATATTTGCACATGTAACTTTTGGAAGAAAAATATAGAAAATCTGCCAATCAGTAAAGTTAATGGACTTAATGAAAGTGATTTTGTGTAATTTAATATTTCGAATTTAAAGAGTTTTTGAATTGTTCTGGTTTGAAACACATATACGTAAATTATTAAGACTAAAGGTCGTTTTTCTAAAATAAATGTGCAAATGAACTTTATTTCTAAATTTACCCAATCAGTTAACGCGAAATGTAAACGTGCGTTTACTTTCAAGTGCATGTAAAAATACACTTGTAAAATCTGTACTAAACGCCCGTTTACTTTTAAGTGCACGTAAAAATAAATTTGAAGAATTCTGAAGTAAACGCCCGTTTACTACTGACTAAACGGACACATAGTAAACGCCCGTTTACTAAGGTAGACATTAGAAATTTCCATTTCAGCCACGTTAACGTAATTATAGTAAACGTGCGTTTACTAGTAAACGGGAGATTTGAAGTTAACTAACGAAATATGTGCACGCGGCGTTAACTTGCGTTTACTTTATGTAATGCTTGGTCTGCACCCAACTGTAAGTAATATATGTTAAGAATTGACTTCAATCAATGGAACATTTATTTAGTCAACAATATGCATTGGTTTTAGGTAAGACATTTTATAGCATTTTATTAGATTATAATTTGATATCTATGTCAAGTACATTTCATGTTGTAGAATGTCATGTCAACAGAAAAGCAAAACGTCAGCTCAAAAAAACCTCAGCAGAAGGGTCTATTAAAAGTCTCGAAAGGTTTGATTTTTTATATTATATATGTGATAAACATCTATAAAACTGTTACTCACTGTTTATGTTTGATGATTTAGTAAATAATTTGCTACACTTTAATGTGATGTCGAAAATATAAAGGATGTTTGTTTATGTCTGTTAGTCAATTCGTGTTTGGTAAAACTGTTATTTGTGTTATTATATGCAGAGTATGGCATATATATTGTTACATATTTTTCCGCGGTATGATTAGGTTTGTTTTGTGAACTTTTAACTTATAATATTGCTATCTATTGAGAACTTCTGGAATCACTTCTTCTTTAAATTTGATTAAATGTTCATGCAGTTGGATTTTTGCTGTTACGTATTACAATTTCTTTGTGAGATGATTATTTGATTATTTTTTTTAAATGTTTTCATACAAAACCACAATAAATATTAATGACTGGAAGGATCCAAAACATTTAAGTCAAATAATCTTAACACATAATAGCATGTTTAGGTAGGGTAAGTTAAAGAGTTATGCGAAATTTGATCTGGAGATTTATGATATTGATGTCTACTGTGTACATGTGACGATATATAAAACTTCTTGCTGTCCGTGAATTATTTAAAATCTTATCATACTTACTGAAATTTCTTTCAACGTCTAACATTTAAAAAAGGGTTTGGTTTAAACAAAATCGCATGCAGTTTCTTGTTTATACTGGCTTTTCTTATTATGGCAGAATAATATTTCTGAAAATTGAAGTCCATATTTTGTAATTCATATTACTTTCGGCTATAATATTGCAGGCCCTAAAGAAGAAATACTGATCTTCTCTGATAAGGAATTCAAAGGTCTGTTAATGAGCGGGGCGTACAGGTGCTTCTGGAACAGAATTTTTTTAACTGGTCCATTTGGTGTGGGGAAAACGAGTTTAGCCAAAATTTTAGTTGGAGACGAGGCTCCAGAAGAACGGCAATCTACGGATGGTATATGGATTTACCTGGGAAGGGCTGGAATGGACATACAAGAACGTTGTTGGATTTTCCTAAAGCATGGTATTTATTATCTAACAAATAAGCAATAGGAGTTAACTGATCGAAATGAAACTTACAGTAATGTTTCGAGTTCGAGTTGGAGATTGATGAAAGTTCCTGTAAGAATAGGTTTTACACTTCAGTTCAAAGTGTGATTGATAGATAAATTGAGAACAATACGTTTAGTTGTAGCTAATGCTCAATGTTTAAGTTAGAATATGATTTAAATCAGAACGGAGTTTGACCAATAATAATATTTAAACTAGGTCAAAGAACGAATCATTGCCAAGGTAAATGGGCAAATTGAGTTACCATTTGAATTAAACATCGACCTAGATTCAAATTTTATGTAACTGTTACAATAGCTGGTATTCGGATTTCAATTTTCCACTTTGACTGAAACTCATAATACGAAGATTAATTAATGAATCTAATTTAATTAAAATCTTCTTCTTTACTAACAACATAATACATTACATTTAAGTCTGCTTATTCTGTCACCATCAGGGACTTTAAGATGGAACATCATTTTGTATAAAGACGTCTTATAAATTCACCAATAAACATAAACAATTGACAACATAACAGACCCCACAGACAACCATCACTCAACTCCTTCACTTGTTTATGCGATTACATATTTTTTACAATATTTTAAATATAATTTCGAAATTTTTCATAAATCAGATTATTCATTTTTAGGAACCATATTGAATGCCACAGTTCAAAGCTTACTCAGGAGTAAAGAAGTGACAGCTACAGTAGGTGCTGATAAATCAGTTGATGATAAAGAAGATCTCGATACAGTAAAACAAAACGAGGAGACGAAGAATCAAGATGTTGTAACCTCTATTCCGGATGCAGGTGAAGTAACACATAGCGGGAACATGTCAAAACCAAGTGCTCTTAAATCTCCGGAAAATATTCCACAGAAAGCATTTAAAGGTACAGTTGTGTTATTATTTGTGCCTGATCAGAATCATTTTGAAATATTCATGTATCAAAATCTATGGAAACAATGGTCGTCAATTGTGTTTGGTAAATAATAAGAATAGAACAGCTGATGTAAACAAGAGGATAATATAACAAAAATAAGTAGATACATTCTTTCGTAGATAAAAACAAAACAAAAAAAACGTACAACAGGAAGGTGTATCGCTCTGTTTGAATTAATATTATGTACTTTAATTTCTTGCTAATACCGACATATGCAAGCACACATATCATTGTATAGTTTTGTTGCATATCTAATAATGAATTATATTATGAGTGCATTTAGTGATTTAGGAATCGTACTAATTGCATACGATATAATTATATATTATATATAGCATAAATTTGTATATAAATCAATTGAATATGGTTAATGTCTATTACCTCAAACAAGGTTTTTAAACTTAAATACCGAAAGGTGACAAATCGAACAACATATGACAAAATGTCGTCCAATCAGTCCTTTAATTACAATTCACAAATAATCATCAGGTTGCATTATAGAAAGGAATAAAAATGGTTTTATTAATCTTAATAAATAGAAAGTCTGACAGTACTTATACCTGATAGATTTATTGGTGAAAATACCAAATTGATAATTATATAATTTACTGCACTACACTGCACAACATGATATCCCAGGCATTCTCCTCCTCATTGATTTATTTTAAAATAATATTCGATTCAATCTCCGGGATTTTCACAGAACAAGTTCTTGATCTTTCCAACTGCTCAATCATTTTGTTTTACAAATACCAAATCTGTAGTTACACAGCAAAATTTTATTTCAGGCTCTGTTACAAGTGAACGAGGTTGCAGACAAGGGGGTCCTTTACCCTTGCAACTTTTTGTTACGAGTCGAAATTTAAGGAATACTATTTATACTATACCAAACTATGTAAGGTATTACTATTGACGACTGAGAATTGATGGTAAAGCGCCCTTCTCGGAAATGTTTTATTACAATAACGGCGGAATTGTTTTGCAAATATGCATAGTGCTTTTAAGAGATAAACAATGTAGCGTGCCTCCGTTTCTGGAAATTATAGATTCACCAATGGTCAAATCATACACTTAGAACACTCAGACAATTATATTTACTTCTTCTCTACTAAGCACAAAGCATGTTCGGTCCTGAGTCTTAATAATGTGTCAGAGTTAGTTGGCATGTTTTGCTGTGGACAGTTACCTTTTGAAATAGAATGCAAAAATAAGTGTGTCGGTCTTGTCTGTGCAAGGTCAAATATTCACATCTGTATTCTTTTGTTTTATGTTAGTACGACCTTTTACCTGTTAAGGACAGTGTAAACAGTCGGTTCCGAGACTTTCCGTAAATGTCCATTAACACATGCCTTTTCAAAGACGTGCAATGGCATACGTTCGATACGTGTGATAACGTGGCACACACGAGTATTTAAATGAAAATACATGCCATGTTCAGTGAACTTTACATGATTTTTTAAAATTGTAACTTCGTTCAAAAAGTAAAATGTGTCTTTATAGGTAGAACACCCTCACATATCGTTACTCAAAATGATAGAGGTGGAAAGATGGAAGAAACAAAGATCGAAGAAAACTTGACTGGCATAGATATGTCAGAAGAGGAAATAATCAAGCTTGTTCGTTCTCAATGTACTCTAGGGCAATACGAAATGGAAGTTGTACCTATAGACTTGTGGGATTTTGGTGGTCAGAAAATCTACCACTTGACTCACCAACTTTTCGTCACAAGTCGGGGGACATTTCTGTTGATCTTCAATGGCAGCAGAGATATACACGAAAACATACCAGAGTATACAGAACTCCCTGGATGTCAGGGGCAAAGAAATACAGCTGGTAATAAATATTTATAAATGAAAGATATTGTCCTTTGTATGTACAAACAAATTATTGTCCCTTCACATACAAAAATTATATTGCCCATTTACATACAAAGTATATATGTTCCATTAATATATGGATTACATATTTTAAGATGCAAATCTATTTCTATATATCTGCTATAACCGTAGTATTGCCAAATTAACCCATTAAGTGTGTTGGACTCAAACAGTTTGGTGTTTTTCAACATCACTTAACAAAAGAAGGGTTTCATTAATTTCGACCCCATTTTGTAAAAACAAAAAGCTGAGTGGGATCAATATTGGAACGTATGACCTTACGAAGCTGTTAAAAAAAAGCATTGCCTCAAGTTGATTTTTCAAACATATGGCATTAGTTATTAATGCCTTGTCATGCTAGTGACCATTCAACACATGCATTATGATTTTGTCTGGAAAATCAGTTCATTTATTTTCCCTGTACCGTGCATATTTTGTGTACACCAAGCAATACATAAAAAACCACTTAATCTACGTGTGAACAATACACAAATGATTTAAAATAAATCTCGCACATTTGTATTGTGAATTTGATTATGGATTTCAGTGGTGTGTCCTGTAATTTGAGAGAGACCCATATTTAAAAAAAAACATACAGATTTTGTTTTCAATTTTACATGTTTAAACAAGGCAGATTATAATTTACAAGGTATCTTCAAAGGAAATGATTATATTTCAAAAGTTATAGTATTTTTATACCTATATAATTTTGTTATGTCTCAATGTAGATTATTACTCTCAATAATATACATGTATGTATGTTTGTTTGTTGTAGTATATCTTATCCATTGGGTCAATTCCGTCCTCACGTATTGCAAGACTATTGTGGAAAATAAAGAGTACCCGAAAATTCTATGTGTGGCAACCCACAAAGATCTAGTCAAAGTATGTAATATAATGATTTCTAACTGTAATCTTTTTAATCTGTATTCATTGTCATCTGCTGTTTAAAAATGCAAACTCTCTCTCGTTTTTCTATTAATCTTCTAATATTGTATACATTATATCAAAATAGTTGTGGAGTGAGTTGCGTGTCCATGAACTAATCTTTTAAATCAATGATAGAATAAACCTGTAATTATTGAAGTAACTTTCGTTTATGCATAATCAATATACACATCTAGAATCTAAAGTCGTTATAAAAAGCTGATCTATACAAGATGTAAAATCCCCTATATGCAACGATATTAGAAAGTGTGGCTGGTCTTTGTTTATTGCTTTTTATTAAAGTATATATTAGGGTAATATATAAGACCATAGACTCTGTAAAAACTGGGCTGTTTATATAACACTATGATTTATTTTTATTTTAGGGTGATGTTGAAGAACAGAGAACCTCATTAGAAAACTCAATCGAAGAACTCTTTCAAAACCACGGAGGAAAACAACATCTCCAATACAAACCACTTATCTTTGTTAATGCAAGAAACAAGGAGGACGAAGAAATAGCCACATTAAAGAAACAGTTGGTAGACGTTGCATTAGACCATCCTCGCTGTGGGGAACTAATGCCAACCAAGTTTGTACCCCTGGAACTTCAACTAGCAAGAAATGTAGAGGAAAACAAGAAAATACTAACAATGGATGAACTGAATGACATAAACAAGCAAAACGACAAAATAGCCTTAACCTCTGCTCAGCTTAAATCGTTTCTAAAAGTTAACCATGCTCTGGGAAAACTGATCTACTTTGATGAAGCTGGCCTGAGAGACAACGTTATAATTGATCCTGTGTTTTTGGTGGATGTACTACGTTCTATTGTCACTGATGACCAGTTTTGGCCAGAGCATCTCAAGGAAATCTTAAAATCTCTAAAAGAAAGCGGAAAACTGTTGAAAAAGGACTTATATAAAATATGGAAACAAGACTGTTTTCGTGAGATCTGGGCACATAAAGATTACATAGTAGACATGTTAGTTCATTTGGACATAATGTGTAGACCAAAAGACGATGAAGATGGATCAGACTTTTTCTTGGTGCCATGTATGATAAGTACCAAACGAGAAGACAACCAACAGATAGACCATGACAGAAGCATCCATCTGGCTTACAGGTTCAAAGAGGAAGTTGTACCACCTGCTATTTTGTACAGATTCATTGCCACTTTCATATCGATATGGAAGTTACGGGTCAGTGCCAAATCCAATCGGCTGATGATCTTTACAGACAGTGCTGATGTACAAATTGACGGGGACCATGATATGAGATTTGACATTCAGGGAAACAGATTCATAGTTTCGCTTTCGCATAAAGAAAAGAACATCTCCATTGTACCATCCATTGCATCTACAGCACAGGAATGCCTTACACATGCTATCACAAACATTTCCAATTTCTATTTCTCAGTTTCAGAGGATTCTACTTGTAATAGAGATTTACCGTTTACCATTCAGATTGGTATTCCTTGTGGGAGAGATCTTTGCTTTTTTGACCACATATTGTCATTAAAGGGGGAATGGAAATGCCCGGATCACAATACAAAACACAAAACCAAACTTGTGTCTAAATGGTTTGCAGACAAGGTATTTACATTCTTTATAATTTATGAAAGTTTTGCTGTTTGGGTATATACATATAGTTATGCAGTAAAATGCAATTGCCTATACAGTAAACTTAATTAAGAATTGAATGCCTCTTTTTAAAAATTTGTTGGGGTGTTAAAGTGTTGAAAAAAGTAAAATCACAAAAATACTGAACTTAGAGGAAGATCAATCACATGGCAAAATCAATCAAACAAAACGCATCAAAAACGAAGGGACAAGAACTGTCATATTCCTGACTTGGTACAGGCATTTTCAAATGTAGAAAATGGTGGATTAAACCTAGTTCTATAGCGCTAACCCTCTCACTTTAATAAAGCGCTTGCTAAATATATGTGTTCGGTCAACGCCTTATCAACCCAATACAACTAATAGATAAAGCGTCAATACGTATAATTATAAGCTTTAATAGGAGCATGCAAACACTATCATGTTTTCTTGTATTTACCTATACATTTTGTCTCTGTTTTTTTTGTTTTTTAAGTAAATCATGTTTTATTGATAGTTTTTAATTTTTTGTTAGTGGAAACATCAAATACCGGTACCTTATCCCGGCCTCGTTAACCGTTAGTAGTATAAAATAAATTGTGTTAGTACTTGTTAGTTTAATTTGTCTGTAATACATACATTTATAAATTATGATATATCCAACTAATTGTTAGTCAATTACAAATAGAAATATATTACAATATAAGCATATATAATTGCAAATCATTCATATTTATAATTACGCAATTGTGTTCCGTATTTGACCTTTAATTTTACATCCTCATCTTTGTTTTCTATGTTATTGTTAGTGTACTATTGTGTGTCTGTTTGTCTGTTCATCCTTTAGCTATGGTCGTGTCAGTTTATTTTCGACTTATAAATTTGAATGTCCCTTTGATAATGTTCGCCTCTCTTTTTTTTTTTTTTGTGGAAGCTCGTGATTATACGGAAACAGAATTGAAACGCAAAAAATTATCTTTTAAAAAATATTTTGTCAAACTGTTTGCATGGTGCAGTCTGTTTATTGTATACTTTAAACAGATTTTATAAAGAAGAGATATAGTTACGATACTGTTGTCAGGTCATTAAACATTGCATATTTTGGATTTAATATTGATTCACTTATAGGGTCTTTGCATCGGAACTAAACACATTTATTTAAAAAAAACAGTTGTTGGCATAACACGGGTTATGTTCTTCTTATACATTTTATTATTGTGTTATGCTTAACCTCTAACGAAAGGGATTGTGCCTGATATTCATATGATTAAGACATTATCTTTCAATCAGTTTAATTGAGGTCTGGAGCTGGCATGTCAGTTAACTGCTAGAAATCTGTTGTTATATATGTATTGTTGTCATTTTATTTATTTTCTTTTGTTACATCTTCTGAAATCAGACTCGGACTACTCTTGAAGTGAATTATAATGTGCGTATTGTTAGGCGGTTTCTTTTCTACATTGGCTAGAGGTATAGGGGGGGTTGAGATCTCATAAACATGTTTAACCCCGCCGCAATTTTGCGCCTGTCCCAAGTCAGGAGCCTCCCGCCTTTGTTAGTCTTGTATATTTTTAATTTTAGTTTCTTGTGTATAATTCGCAGTTTAGTATGACGTCCATTATTACTGTACTTGTATACATTCTTTCTAAGGGGCCAGCTGAAGGACGCTTACGGGTAGACCCATTGGTGACCTTGGGTTGTTGTCTGCTCTATGGTCGGGTTGTTGTCGCTTTGGTACATTCCCAATTTCCTTTCTTGTTTTTATAAGCAGTAGGTAAATCAGATTTATTTTGTGAAGTGATTGGCACGTGTTCAATTATTTCAGGCATAGTTTATCAGACATTGACCTCAATTTCTTGGTTAATATAATACTTTAAGTAAACTCTATGTTCGAACGCAAGACATTATTAAACGTGTTGTTTTCAATTATTTACATCATTGGGTTGATACCTCTGCATTTGGACTATCAGTCCCTGAGGGTATCATCAGCTCAGTAGTCAGTACTACGGTACTGTGATGATTTAACAAACTTTGTCCGTTTATAAATTTTGAAATTAAGGTTTCATCTGCCTCAGTCAAAGTTGGCTTAAGTTGAATTTGGCAATTTATTTTAGGTATGTGTTGATATTTAGCTCGTCAACGGTTTGAGTACTTATACATCTTCGGATTTCAAATGTTTGGCTTTGAGCGTTCCTGATGAAGGTAAATCCAGAAAAGCTCTTCGAACGCAAGAAATTATTAAACGTGTTGTTTTCAATCTTTTATGAACATTAAAACAATGGTAGTGTTGAATGCCATGTTATACACATATATGGAATCTAATAACCCTTCTCGGGCACTAAAGGCAATCAACTATTGTATTGGGGGGTCCGAACTGCTTTGTGTCCGGTTTTCTATGTTTTGTCTCGTACACCGTTATTTGACTGTCAGATGTGTTAATAGTTTTTTTTTGCATGGGCCCTTTGAAAACTTCCGTCTATTTGATTTTATTAACATTCAATGTTCCATCAAAATAAGATGTGTACCTCCATCATATAATGTATGAAGACGTCACTGGTTATTCGTTATTATTGAAGTCTTATTTTACAGTTACATACAGAACACGACAGATGCCCTCAGGATTGTTCTGGTAAGAATTATAAAGTTATATAACTCCCCAACTCCTGTTAATACATAAACATATGCATCGATGAGACTAGACACAATGTGCAATGAGGTAAGAAGATTGTTGATATTGTAAGAAGAAATTTGCAAGTTTTTACATAACATAAAAAAGGACTTTACTTCGTAAAAAACAATCAGGTAAACAAGTCAACAACTCCCTTTTTAATATGCACTTGGTTCTTTAATTTAATTTTTAATTTAACGAAGGTTTTATGTATTGTATGGTAACGAAATCCCTGGCTTAATAATTTACCAGTAATACATAGACTACGTTCGGTAAAATGAAAAACGTCACAACAGACACGGACGAGCTATGATATATAAACACCGAAAGACGGTGGCAAAGGAACATCACCATCTAAAAATGGAAAATTAACAATATGGAACGAATTCCCTACTGTCGTTAACTTTAGTGTGAAGTTTCCTCTTAAACTGAAATATCTAAATCAAGGAAAGGACAGTTAGTACCGTTTAATTTTGATTTATTTAAAGTAAGTTCCTTGGGGTAAAGTTCCTGTCGATCAATAGAGAAAATAGAGAACGTAATTCTTGTTATATTTATATTGTTTACTTGAGTTGCAATATTTCACAGGTTTAGACAAGGTATGGTTAGACCGCCAGCCTGAGGACAAACACCTTGGACGACTAGCATCTAAACTAACACACGAAGACACAAGGACAATATATATGATGTTAAAGAAAAAAGAACCAGCCCTACAATGGGACATTATCAACGAATCAAACAAGCGAGAAGGGTTTAACATGAAACTTAATGCGCTATATGATTGGAAGAAGAGTTCTAAATATGCCTCATTTAAGCAGCTACAAAATAGTCTGGAAGAGGGACACATTGACATTCACAAACTATGCCAGGTATGCATTTATTTTTTTCATAACGAAGTATGCCGTGCATGATTTACTATCTTATTCTTGATTGTTTCAAGATAGTCATGATAGTTTAACACCAAACTGTGTGGTTATTAAATTTTCAAGTGTTATGTAATGCTATAATCTTCGTGTATCGTTTGATACTTCATTGTGTGTTGTGTCAAATTATGTTTAATATGTAACCGGAGAGCATGATTTGTCTTGCAAAATCACAAGTCTCCAACAAGACTCAAATCCGAGACCTCTGGATTACAAGGTATCGCGTTAACGGACTGAGCTAAACAAAATACGTCCTTAGCTCAAACGCTTACGGCTAACTATGTATCTACTACATTTTGTCTAAGGGAAGCAATACCGTTGTTCCAGACCATACGAGTATTTGGACCGTACGCGTACGGTCCGGACCGTATACGTATACTCGTACGGTCCGACCATACGCGTACGGTCGGACCGTATGGGTATACTCGTACGGTCCAGCTGACCATACATGTTTTGGTATCATATGGGTTAAATTTAAAAAAATAAACAATAACCTAAAATGTGTAGCTTTAGTTCTCCAAGATGCTATTTTTACATCAGATGGGTAAGTGAATAAGCGTACAATTGAAATTAAATGTTTGTTTAATTCTATATCTGAATCCTTTTTTGTACTCTCGCTCCAGATGACACTAGCTACCACAAGGAATGTTATGTTTTTTATTAATTTACATTTACATGTTTGCGGTCCATTCATGTTCTTTGCATGTGCATTTTTTTTAAGTTCACAAATATTATAAAACAATTGTCCTTGTACGTTTTGTTTACATCCGTTAACCTCAATTTCAATGAGCATACTGGCCTTTAATTAATTACTGACATGTTAATTACATGAGATTAACAGATTAAACTAGCGTGACCTTTTTAAAAAGTTAGAATATTAAGTTTTCATTTCAATATCAATTGAACTTTTTATATTAATTTGAGATATAAATTGTTTTTATCTGTTATTTACATTTGTATCTGATAAACTTGACCATCTTCTTATTACTGGTTGGACCATATGCGTACGGTCCGACCGTATGCGTATTTTGAAAAAGTACGCATACGGTCCAGACCGTACGCGTACGGTCCAAATACTCATACGGTCTGGAACACCGTCACACTTCCCTCACCTCAAGAGTCATTATGTTCTATATATAATGATGATGTCTTCATCTTTTATATAGATATATGTAGTTCTTCTAACCGTTGGCTTGTAATGTAAGGCGCCAATGTAACTGGAGAGCATGAATCTTCTTACAAAATAGCATGTCTCCAGGTGGATAGGAATTCGGGACCTCTTTCTTATAAGGCAACACGTTAACCGACTGAGCTAAAGAGCCTTCAGTTGTTGTCTGCTCTATGGTCGGGTTGTTGTCGTTTTGACACATTCCCCATTTCCTTTCTCAATTGTATTTACTTCCTTAGCTTAACCGCTTACGGTGGACTAAGTATTTACTACATTTTTTCTAAGGGAAGTTATCCCGTCACAAATCATTCTGTTTGATTGATGCAGTCTTTACTTTATATTGAGTATAACCGCTTACGGTGGAGTAAGTATATACTTCATTTTTTTCTAAGGGAAGTTATCCTGTCACAAATCAATCTGTTTGATTGATGCAGTCTTTATTTTATATTGAGTTTGATTTACTTTAATGAAATTTTTATCCATCCATGTTATGTGTATGAGCTTTTGCTTTTACCATTCAATTACGTACTGTTTTGAAGTAAATGAGCTCAGTATTTTTGTTATGATTTTACTATTTCCGAAAACATATTGCATGTTGTCCCTAAACATAGTACATATTGTTCCTCTTTTGAGGTGACATGAATTGAAAAATATACTGTCTTGCAGCTTTCTATGTAATGTGTGTGGTGTAAGATATTAGTGAGGGACGTCTACCGAACAATAAGATAATAAGTAAAGTCCTATTCACTACATAAATTATGACGACTTCTCATTATTACGTCTGTGTTTATGCTAACAGACTCAGATGCAACTTCGTTAATCATATGTTTAAAAATTGGCCAGGACAACAATAAAAACAGTAAAAACATCAATGAGCTTATGCATTTTAATATTTCTGTGATAAGCTTGATATTTTCAAATTGGTGTCAACAGGTCATTTTAAAAAGCTATTTTACAATTGTCATTTCAGATTTCCAGAGAAGTTCAAACAGAAATGGGTAAGTAATAACTTCAAGTAAAAAAATCAAGTTTAAATATATAAAAACATTCAAAACTGCGTTTGTTTTGAGTATCTAATGTTCATTCTTTCTTTGATAGATTTCTAAGTCTCAAAATTAAATGATGACGAATTGTTCACTGAGCATATAATGCCAATACGGTCTGTACCAAACATTATTTTACTATCAAGGTCAATCAAATTGTGTTGATGACATAACAAAACAAAAACAAATGACAGGATAACATTATTTGTATTACATGAAATATAAAGTCACAAGAAAGTTCAACAAATTATTATTACAACATGAAATATAAAATCACAAGAAAGTTCAACAAATCATTATTACAACATGAAATATAAAATCACAAGAAAGTTCAACAAATCATTATTACAACATGAAAATCATACACTAACATATTAAGGACACTAATATCAACAAAACATTATTGCAACATGAAAACCATACACTAACATATTGAGGACACTACTATCAACAAAACATAATAATGACATGAACAAATCGGTAAACCATTATAAGTAGGTAAACGCCTGTCAACTATATAATTACACGACGGTCCCACAGATACAAACCAAGGCATAAAGATCATTCAAAATAATTATGACGAACTGAAGGTCGACTTAACCAAGATTAGATGAAGTTCTCATACATTTTTATCATATTATGAAACTCCGAAGTCATCAAAACATATTATGATTACATGAAGTTTTGACAAATATATAATGATGACACAGGACGTCTAAAAATGACATTCTTATTAAACTTCTAGTATGTATTTCAGACCAACCAAGAGACAAGTTGCTTCTTCGACCATCCGATTCGAATATACAGCAACTGCCTGACCATATCGGTAGTCAAACTTTCCAGCTTGGAATAGAACTGGGACTTTCTGTTGTTGAGATGCAAAAAATTGAAAGCAACCATGTGACCAATCTTCATGGTCAAACAGAAGAGGTTCTCAAACGATGGATTAAGATTCCAGAAGCTACATTTGAAGCTTTAGGAAAGGCTCTTCATCGCCTTGAATTGTCTAGTGTTTTGTCATACTTAACTTACGATGAAGAATTAGGGGGACAAATGGAAATAGAAATAGATGAACATGTTAGAGGTGGGTGCAATTAGATATAATATCTCATTTCTAGATAGCATTGTACATGTATTGTACTTACTCTAAAGTATTTGAACAAATGAATTGATGTGTTATAAAATAACATTCTTTTTTTGTAATTCATGCATCAGCTAGCTGTCTGTGGTATAAATGTTAAGATTAGTTTCAATTATGTTTGGCATATACACTCAAGCGTTATCAAAACGTGTAGACTATAAATAACCGAGCCGAGTGAAAAATAGCCAACTTCATACACAAAAGAAAATTCATAACATAAGTAAAACAAAAATCATATCACAACAAATACATGTACATTTTCTATTGTGAAATATTACACGAACAAAAATGTACATGTTTACATCTGTCAATCAAGATATAATCTGTTCCTGGTAAAATTATTGACTGCTTCCTTGTTGAGCATGACGAACACACATTTAGTGGTACGTTATGTCTCAAGGTGATATATTATATTAGCAACATAAACCTGTGCATGCGCTAAAACAAACTATAATCTCAATGAAAATAGTAATGAAATTGTAATTGAATTCATTTAATTTAAAGAAAATAGTAATGATATTGTAATTGAATTCATTTAATTTCAGAGAGAATCATACAAGACATTCAAATCAGTCAGATTGTAGATTATATGATGACACATTTGGTGATATCATCAGATGACAGACGTCGCATTGAGCATCATGCTGGACAAGATGATCAGAATAAAGCCTTGCTTCGTGAAGTTATTAAAAGGGGAGAACCTACGTATACTGTGTTTATTGATGCACTTCAAAAATGTGGATACACAGATCTAGCTAATGAACTAAAAAGTGATGGACAGGAAGAAGGCTCAAGTGCAGCTATAGTACAAACTGGAAACATAGAAAATAAAGGTGATACCGGATTGTTTTGTTAATGAAAATACAAACAAAAAATGTGAAATATAGTTTGGTTTGGTTAATGCACTGAATTATATCAATATTTTTATTTTGGCAGTAATGTAAAAAACATTATAACAAATGTGCACGTTGAACTGATACTGTTGTGTAAGGACTTTTCAATAACGATCTGTTGAAAGCATCATGAATTAATGTTTGTATGAGCTATTTCAATTACTTGCGCTGTCGTTACACTGTTACGTATTTGTATTAAAAAGAAACCAAATGTTTATCTGATGAATAATAAATCACATTGGTCAAGTTACCAGATCAGATGTTTACTAGTATTGTTAAGGTCAAGTCACAAAACAAAACAAATACAAACTTGATTAAATATGTTTCTTAAATATCAAGCATACCAAATCATCCTATTAGGTCGCCACCACCAAAGGTTGGATACATGACTTTGCTCTCATTCAGATGCCTAAGACATTTTACAGTGAATCATATCCTTTCAAATAAATTGTAATCGGAAAGACAATCACGCTCCACTTTACCACATGCACAATGTTGAATTCAAACAGATTTATCATTGCTGTTATCTGTTCATTTGTCTCTTTGACGCATGCCCCGTTTCCATTCTCAATTTTATTGTTCGGAATACATTTCCATTGAAAGCGTTACTTCCTAAAGAATACATGCAGTGTTTGACCCATTAGTTTACCAAATGCAGTATAACGCTAGATTTCTCGTATGTATGTATTTCTAGTTTAATCAAAATATAAAAGTAGACGTTGCAATAATTTGAAATTGTAAAAACTTTGTAGGGTTGTCTGATTGGATTGTTCCGATGTATAAAGTTCGTCTACAAAAGAACTATTCAAAGATCATTGACAACATACAGCATGAGGCAATAGTCGATCATCTGATATCACGTGATGTGTTTACCATAGCTGAAAGCCAAATGATCAATGCTTGTCCCGCACAAATACAAAAGAACAGGAAATTAATGGACATACTTTTACATGGAAGTGAACATGTATTTATTGAGTTTATCAAAGCTCTACGAGCAGACTCTGTGTATGCTGAATTGGCAGATAAAATAGAAAACACAGCAGTTGCTAGCAGAGATATATCAACCATTCAGAGTTGCTTTAAATGAAGTAACAGAGAGAAAGTT
This sequence comes from Mytilus edulis, assembly GCA_019925275.1. Lineage (NCBI taxonomy): Eukaryota > Metazoa > Mollusca > Bivalvia > Mytilida > Mytilidae > Mytilus > Mytilus edulis. The sequence continues at coordinate 109,238,394 of CM034354.1, read as the reverse complement.
AAAAGTAAATATATCTTTCAGTGGTAAAACTAAATTTTTGTTTTTCAAAATCTGTATAATATATATATTTTTTTTGAAATTTGAATAATGTGCATTATCAAATGACTAAGTGAATTACATGTATGTATCGATATAGTAAATATTAGATTGTGACTTGGATGGAGAGTTGTCTCATGGGATCTCATACCACATCTTTATATATCTACATAGATGTATTTAGCGTAGTAGTAAAAATTATGTATATCCTTTTTGAACAAACAAAACCATGTTGGTAAGATACAAATTCTAACATGCAGTCCGTCAAACGCTTTGAGTACACACCCGTGGTAAAATATGAATTTATTGTCAGGGCTGTTCCAATCGTCCTCCCGCGTCATATGCTTTTTTATGAATGAGATACCCAATGTCATAGAACGATGACGTAAGAATATGAGAATTTTACGGGAAAATACACGCTTGCCAAAACATAAATCATCACAACAATCATCACAACAATCATCACAACAAGAAAACATAAACAAATGATGCTAAATGTGTCGTACTAAAGTGTTTCGAAAGGGCCAGCAGTGATTTCATTTTATCATTCCACGTATTACTCGGTAGTGTCCTATGTGTTCCGAATGGGTCAGCATTGGTCACTTTATATCATTCGATTCACCATCCAATGATGTACTCAAGTGTTCCGAATGGTTCAGCATTGATTCCATCATATCATCTCATTTATTGCTCAGTTGTGTTCCCTGTTGTTATCAAAGGGTCAGTATTGATTACATTTTATAATCCCATTCGTAATGCATCAATGTTCATACGTAATATCATCTCATTCCTTTTCAAATAAAAACAATTCGCATTTTCACATTATATGATGTTCTCAAACTTTAAATCTGTAATAAAATCTGTTTATACTTCATTTTATACAGAGACAAGATAAAATACCTGATATGGAACAAACAACGACTCGTCAAATCTTCACAACGACTCGTCAAAATTTCACAACATATCGTCAAAGTTTCACAAAGTCTCGTCAAAATTTCACAACGTATCGTTAAAGTTTAACAACGACTCGTCAAGGTTTTACAACGTCTCGTCAAAGTTTGAACTGGGTTCTTGTTTTAAAAACTAGAAATTAACAGAAGAGACAATCGTTGACAGAAAACTAAGTATTTAACTCAACCTTGCTAGATTCAATGTGGATCTTTAAACTAATCACACGTTATTTAACTGTAAAATACTGTTATGTTATGTATAGTTTGTTTACAATGAATACCGAAGGGATTGAAAGTCATTCATGTTATCTGTATTGTAATGTTACTAGAGTAAAAAAGCTTTTTGTGACTAAATTCGTGTATTTATCTTTAAATTTTCAATATCTGTATATTTTCATTATCTGTATATTTTCTTTATCTGTATATTTTCATTATCTGTATTTTGTTTATTATCTCTATAATTTCATTATCTGTATATTTTCATTATCTGTATTTTGTTTATTATCTCTATAGTTTCATTATCTGTATATGTTCATTGTCTGTATATATTCATAATCTGTATATTTTAATCGGCTATACATTTTAATGAACTAGATATAGGAAGATGTGATATGAGTGCCAATGAAACAATTCTCCATCCAAAAAACAGTTTATTTAAGTAAATCATTATAAGTCAAGGTACGGCTTTCAACACAGAGCCTTGACTCATGCCAAACAACAAGATATAAAGGGCCCAAAAAATACTAGGGTAACACCAGTCAAACGGCAAACCAACGGTCTAATCTATTAAAAAAAAAACGAGAAACGAGAGACACGTGTATATTACATAAAAAAACGACAACTGCGGTACATCAGATTCCTGACTTAGGACAGATGCAAACATTTGCAGCGGGATAAATCTTTTTAATGATACCAAACCTTCTCCTTTTTCTTAGATAATAGTATAACATCACAATTTAAACACACTGTAAAGTATCAATTGTAAGGCTAAACTCAATAAAAAAACACAAATTAACACACTATGAACGAATAAATAATATCTGCGATACCTCAATGCAAATACATAGCGAATTAAAATTATAAGGAATGAATAGTTAAGCTTAAAGGAAAATAAACTTGTCTTTAATCTGTACCTTTCAATAATCTGTATTCTGTTTAATATCTCCATAGTTTCACTATCTGTATATGTTCATTGTCATGATCTGTATATTTTAATCGGCTGCATGTTTTAATGAACTGGATATAGGCAGATGTGGTATGAGTGCCAATGAGACAACTCTCCATCCAAATAACAATTTATCAAAGTTAACCGTTATAGGTCAATGTACGGCCTTCAACACAGATCCTTGGCTCACACCGAACAACAAACTATACATCGCCCAAAATATACAAGTGTAACACCATTTAAACGGCAAAACCAACGGTCTGATCTATTAAAAAAACGAGAAACGAGAGACACGTATACATTACATGAACAAACGACAACTACTGCACACCAGATTCCTGAATTAGGACAGATGCAAACAGTTGCAGCAGAATTAAACTTTTTAATGGTACCAAACCTTCTCCTTTTTCTGAAACAATAGTATAACATCACAACTTAAACACACTGTAAAATATCAATTGTTAGGTTTATCTCAATTAAAAAAAAAACACGAAATAACACACTATGAACGAATAAATTTATTCTGTGATACCTGAATGCAAATGCATATTCAATAAAAATTATAAGGGATGAATAGTTAAGGTTAACAGAGAATAAACATGTTTGAATTTTCTATAATTTGTATATTTTCATAATATGTATATTTGTTAATTTGTATATTTTGATTATCTGTATATTTTGATTATTTGTATATTTTCATTATCTGTATATTTTCATTATCTGTATATTTTCATTATCTGTATATTTTCATTATCTGTATATTCTCATCATCTGTAATATATTATTTCAATCTATATTACGGTTACATTTATTTTTTATCAGATTTAAATTTCATTTCATGTTTTCTTGAAGTATTTGGTGTGTATGATATAGGATATGGTCCATGTGTTGTAACTACACTCCCTTTTCCCTGATTCCTTTTTTCACAAATGTGACCTTACGAATTAAAACTTTATTTGTAACAATTTATTTTGTTTACTGATTGTGTCTTTTAGTTTTGTTCACGCATCATTATTAATATTATTGAATTTGACGCGACTGTCGTACAAGTGAGAGGTTAGGCGCTGTAAAACCAGGTTCAATCCACCATTTTTTTTACATTTGAAAATGTCTGTACCAAGTTAGGAAAATGACAGTTGTTGTCCATTCGCTTGATGTGTTTTATCCTTAATTTTGCCATTTCATTTGGTACTTTCCATTTTGAATTTACCTCGGAGTTCAGAATTTTTATGATTTTACCTTTTATGAAAACTATCAAATGGGAGCGACTTATAACAAACATAAATGGACGTGATACTTAACATATCAACATAAACAAATATTAAGGTTGTTTTTACTGTGAGAATTAAACACGGTTCTTTGAATAGTAAACACACAAACAGTGTGGTGCAAGTATTGTATCAGAAGTACAATATTACAAACAACTGAGTGAATAGCATAGATGACATCACTGAAGAAAACAACAGAAGGAAGTATCAGGGTTGTCATAGCATATTACTGTTAAACACGCTATTGTTAAGATTAAATATATAGCCACTAAGGTGAAGATTTTGTGGCAGAAGAAAAACCTAACAAAGACGTGAAATTAAACGATGACATAAATTGAGAGAAAATATTGTTTAATGTTATTGCAGTTTTCCATTTTTATTGAACAATATTATCTTCATCATTGGATTAATTTCAGTTTAACGATACAGCAATGTGAGCTATTATCATAACTTTGTGTAGGTTTATTTAATTTTGTTAGACACTGGTTTGTTTACATGATTGTAATAGAGTCCTATTGATCGGGAATTATCCAGAGAAATTTTACAGGCACTTCTGACAGTTAGGCTCATGCCGTTACGATCGGGAAAATTATTGTGTTTAATCGACTACAATCGTGACTATATGGTGACAGGTTCTGCTCTATCAAATTCGTAAAAGAGGGACGAAAGATAACAAAGGGACAGTCAAACTCATAAATCTAAAACAAACTGACAACGCAATGGCTAAAAATGAAAAAGACAAACAGACAAACAATGGTACACATGACACAACATAGAAAACCAAAGAATAAACAACACGAACCCCACCAAAAACTAGGGGTGATCTCAGGTGCTCCGGATGGGTAAGCAGATCCTGCTCCACATGTTAGTTGCGGAAAGATATAGATTCAAGATGCAATATTTTATTATATTCTCACCACATATATACGAACATAAAATTAGATTCACATAGATTAATATAAAACATTAAATAATTTGCATTGTATGCACCGATCCAAAAAAGATTTATGAGAGACCTTTAAAACACCATATTTAAATATAAACACATTTTTACACGTTAACATTTAAGATGTACGGTTATTGAGTATATATAAATACTAAACATGCTAAATGAGATTAAAACATTTGTTTCTTTAAATGTTTAAAAACTAGTGAAATAAAACAATGTTTCTTCTTAATGAAATATTGTTGCAGGTTTTCGCAATTATAGCGGCAACAATGTCGTTACTAAAGAGAAAAAAAGATGTTTTCACTATCTGTTGATAGGTTAAAACTTTCATTAAAATGAATATCTTCATATATTTGGCAATTTATAATAACATGAATTTTATCGGAGTAGAACGCCAACTACCAGCAATCCCAGTAAAAAAATTCACAGCCAGGTACATGGTGTATTTGCCATGCATTTGTACATGTTGTAATTTACCCATATATTTACCCGTTACATTCAATTCAGATCATTACATATGTATGACGACAAGTAGACGTCAATTTTGACTTAATTAAATTGATTAAAATATGACATTGTGTCTGTTCAATCAATATAGAATAAGATTATCAATGAGACTTTATATCACAAGAGACAAAATGAAGAGGGTATCAAAAGTAAAATCACAAAAATACTGAACTCTGAGGAAAATTCAAAACGGAAAGTTTCTAATCAAATGGCAAAATCTAAAGCTCAAACACATCAAACAAATGGATAACCACTGGCATATACTTGACTAAGTACAAACATTTTAGTATGTAACCTGGTTTTAAAGCACGCTTAACCTCTCACTTATGTGTGAGTAGATATCTAAACAACTATATGGCAATGGTTGGCTCACAAAAATGAGAAAACACATACCATGGAGCAAAGTATAATGAGAAAACACATACCATGAAGCAAAGTATAATGAGAAAACACATACCATGGAGCAAAGTATAATGAGAAAACACAAACCAAAGTATAAAACGACCAGGTATGACGACACCTTCAATTAAATTGAGAATTTATTAAGACAACAAATCGAAGGAAGAGCAGATAATAGCCGAAGGCCGTCAATGGGTCCTAACAAAGCTAGAAAACCCCACTCCCGGTGCCAACAGTTTTTGGTAAGGGTCGTGTTGCTTTATCTTTAGTTTTATATGTTGATTCGAGCGTCACTGATGAGTCTTTTGTAGACGAAACGCGCGTCTGGCGTAAATATATGGAACGCCAACACTGTCTTGTTATGCCCATTTTTCATTATATGTTGTGCATTTACCTTTATTTGATGTGCATTTACCTTTAGATGGTTAAGCTGGATAAACTTTGGTAAGGGGAGATAATTAAAGTGGATATACTTTGGTAAGGGGAGATGGTTAAGGTGGATAAACTTGGGTAAGGGGGATAATTAAGCTGGATAAACTTTGGTAAGGGGAGATGGTTAAGCTGGATAAACTTTGGTAAGGGGAGATAATGAAGGTGGACAGACTTTGGTAAGGGGAGATGGTTAAGGTGGATAGACTTTGGTAAGGGGAGATAATTAAGGTGAATAGACTTGGGTAAGGGGAGATACTTAAGGTGGATAGACTTGGGTAAGAGGAGATAATTTAGGTGGATAGACTTTGGTAAGGGGAGATGGTTAAGGTGGATAGAATTTGGTAAGGGGAGATAATTAAGATGGATAGACTTGTGTAAGGGGAGATGGTTAAGCTGGATAAACTTTGGTAAGGGGAGATAATTAAGGTGGATATACTTTGGTAAGGGGAGATAGTTAAGGTGGATAAACTTGGGTAAGGAGAGATAATTAAGGTGGACAGACTTGGGTAAGGGGAGATAGTTAAGGTGGATAAACTTGGGTAAGGTGAGATGGTTAAGCTGGATAAACTTGGGTAAGGGAGATAATAAAGGTGGATATAATTTGGTAAGGTGAGATGATTGAGATGGATAAACTTGGGTAAGGGGAGATAATTAAGGTGATAGACTTTGGTAAGGGGAGATAACTAAGGTGGATATAATTTGATAAGGTGAGATGGTTAAGCTGGATAAACTTGGCTAAGGGGAGATGGTTAAAGTGGATAAAATTTGGTAAGGGGAGTGGTTAAGGTGGATAGACTTTGGTAAGGGGAGATGGTTAAGGTGGATAAACATGGTAAGGGGAGATGGTTAAAGCGGATAAACTTTGGTAAGAGGAGATGGTTAAGCTGGATAGACTTTGGTAAGGGGAGATAATTAAGGTGGATAGACTTTGGTAAGGGGAGATGGTTAAATTGGATAAACTTGGGTAAATATAAGGGGAGATAATTAAGGTGGATAGACTTTGGGAAGGGAGATAATAAAGGTGGATATACTTTGGTAAGGGGAAATGGTTAAGCTGGATAGATTTGGGTAAGGGGAGATAATTAAGCTGGATAAACTTTGGTAAGGGGAGATGGTTAAGCTGGATAAACTTTGGTAAGGGGAGATAATTAAAGTGGATAGACTTTGGCAAGGGGAGATGGTTAAAGTGGATAAACTTGGGTAAATATAAGGGGAGATAATTAAGATGGATAGTCTTTGGTAAGGGGAGATAATTAAGGTGGATAGACTTTGGTAAGGGGAAACGGTTAAGCTGGATAGATTTGGGTAAAGGAAGATAATTAAGCTGGATAAACTTTGGTAAGGGGAGATGGTTAAGCTGGATAAACTTTGGTAAGGGGAGATAAGTAAGGTGGATATACTTTGGTAAGAGAGATAGTTAAGGTGGATAAACTTGGGTAAGGAGAGATAATTAAGGTGGACAGACTTGGGTAAGGGGAGATGGTTAAGGTGGATAAACTTTGGTAAGGGGAGATGGTTAACGTGGATAAACTTTGGTAAGGGGAGATGGTTAAGCTGGATAAATTTGGGTACGGGGAGATAATAAGGGTGGATAGACTTTGGTAAGGTGAGATGGTTAAGGTGGATAGACTTTGGTAAGGGGAGATGGTTAAAGTGGATAAACTTTGGTAAGGGGATATAATGAAGGAGGACAGACTTTGGTAAGGGGAGATGGTTAAAGTGGATAAACTTTGGTAGGGGAGATGGTTAAGGTGGATAGACTTTGGTAAAGGGAAATAATTAAGGTGGACAGACTTTGGTAAGGGGAGATGGTTAACGTGGATAAACTTTGGTAAAGGGAGATGGTTAAGGTGGATAAACTTGGGTAAGGGGAGATAATTAAGGTGGATAAACTTGGGTAAGGAGAGATAATTAAGGTGGACAGACTTGGGTAAGGGGAGATGGTTAATGTGGATAAACTTGGGTAAGGTGAGATGGTTATGCTGGATAAACTTGGGTAAGGGATATAATAAAAGTGGATATAATTTGGTAAGGTGAGATGGTTAAGGTGGATTAACTTGGGTAAGGGGAGATAATTAAGGTGATAGACTTTGGTGAGGGGAAATGGTTACGCTGGATAAACTTGGGTAAGGGGAGATAATTAAGGTGGATAGACTTTGGTAAGGTGAGATGGTTAAGCTGGATAGACTTGGGTGAGGGAGATAATTAAGGTGGATAGACTTTGGTAAGGGGAGATGGTAAGCTGGATAGTCTTGGGTAAGGGGAGATAATTAAGGTGGATATAATTTGGTAAGGTGAGATGATTAAGCTGGATAAACTTGGGTAAGGGGATATAATAAGGGTGGATATACTTTGGTAAGGTGATATGGTTAAGCTGGATAAACTTTGGTAAGGTGAGATGGTTAAGCTGGATAAACTTGGGTAAGGGAGATAATAAAGGTGGATATAATTTGGTAAGGTGAGATGGTTAAGCTGGATAAACTTGGCTAAGGGGAGATGGTTAAAGTGGATAAAATTTGGTCAGGGAGATTGTTAAGGTGGATAGACTTTGGTAAGGGGAGATGGTAAAGGTGGATAGACTTTGGTAAGGGGAGATGGTTAAAGTGGATAAACTTTGGTAAGGGGAGATGGTTAAGCTGGATAAATTTGGGTACGGGGAGATAATAAGGGTGGCTAGACTTTGGTAAGGTGAGATGGTTAAGGTGGATAGACGTTGGTAAGGGGAGATAATTAAGGTGGACAGACTTTGGTAAGGGGAGATGGTTAAAGTTGATAAACTTTGGTAGGGGAGATGGTTAAGGTGGATATACTTTATTAGGGGAGATAATTGAGGTGGACAAACTTTGGTATGGGGAGATGGTTAAAGTGGATAAACTTTGGTAAGGGGAGATGGTTAAGGTGGATAAACTTGGGTAAGGGGAGATAATTAAGGTGGATAAACTTGGGTAAGGAGAGATAATAAAGGTGGACAGACTTAGGTAAGGGGAGATGGTTAAGGTGGATATACTTGGGTAAGGTGAGATGGTTAAGCTGGATAACTTGGGTAAGGGAGATAATAAAGGTGGATATAATTTGGTAAGGTGAGATGGTTAAGCTGGATAAACTTGGGTAAGGGGAGATAATTAAGGTGATATACTTTGGTAAGGGGAGATGGTTAAGGTGGATAAACTTGGGTAAGGGGAGATAATTAAGGTGGATAGACTTTGGTAAGGTGAGATGGTTAAGCTGAATAGACTTGGGTGAGGGAGATAATTAAGGTGGATAGACTTTGGTGAGGGGAGATAATTAAGGTGGATAGACTTTGGTAAGGGGAGATGGTTAAAGTGGATAAACTTGGGTAAATATAAGGGGAGATAATTAAGGTGGATATACTTGGGTAAGGGGATATTGTTTAGCCGGATAAACTTGGGTAAGGGGAGATAATTAAGGTGGATAAACTTGGGTAAGGGGAGATAATTAAGGTGGATAGACTGGTAAGGGGAGATAATTAAGGTGGATAAATTTGGGTAAGGGGAGATAATTAAGGTGGATAGACTTTGGTAAGGGGAGACGGTTAAGCTGGATAAATATTAGTTTTCCTATATTTTGAAAGAAAAGAAAATTGCTGATCTGTCCATACTGTCACTATGGTGATAAATAACCAGGTTAATGGACAATAACGTAAGTACAAAACATAATTTAACAGCACTGTAAGGTTGGTTATTGAAACTCATGTTAATATCTCACCTAAACTACTCTTAAATTACGTATATTGGAAATTTGCCCAAAACTTTATTATTGATAAGTTCCATTGGAAATTTGCCAAAAAATTTAGATTAATGAACTTCATTGGAAATTTGCCAATATAAAATGTTGCATTAGAGTTATCTTTCTTTGTCCAGATTAGTAGTTAAATTAACTTAAATCATGACTGTATGACTTTTTATATTTTATGATGTATTTAAATAAGTAGTAATTGTTGAAAACTCCATAAGAAATTTGAATTGAGATCATTTTTGGAATAAGGGAAAAGGGGAGGTGAAAAAAATTGGTAGGGTTCAATTATTCTTATTTCAGATTTCAGAAATGAAAAAGAAAATTTCTTCAAATATCAAAGAATTAATATTCAACAGCATACTGAATTGCTCAAAAGCAAAAAAAAAAAACATTTTAAGTTCATTAGACCACATTCATTCTGTGTCAGAAACCTATGCTGTGTCAACAATTTAATCACAATCCATATTCAGAGCTGTATCCAGTTTAAATGTTGTGTCCATACTAGCCCCAATCGTTCATGGTTCGACCTCTGAAGTCGTATAAAGCTACCCCCTGTGGGGAATCTGGTTCAGTTTATTGTCACTTAAAATACTAAAAAAAAATATGTTTGGAATGTGGTTTTCTTGCAGTCTATATGTCTGTAAGACAAGGTTCAGCCAACTTTAACTTCATTTTATGGATCAGTAGTCAATGTTCAAATTAGCTTCATTTCTCAGATACACTTAGCCGTAGGTAAACTATATTTGGTGTATTGAATGATTGTTAGGTGTACATGTCAGTCTCGCAGGTGTCATCTTAACTTGACCCTATATTCATAGTTTATTGGTCAATGTTAAGTTTTTGTTTTTAGTTGTATTCTGTTTAATTTCTTATATTGTCGGCAATCAATCAACTATATTTGGTGTATTGGTTTCTGTTGAGAGTGAAGTTCTTCTGTAAATTCAGAAATTATTGCAATGTTTTTATGATTGCGATAAATATCACAGGGTTGTAATCGCAATATGTAAATTGAACTCATATTTTGAAATTTGTCATATGAATTAAAACTAGAGGCTCTAAAGAGCCTGTGTTGCTCACCTTGGTATATGTGAATTAAACAAAGGAAGCAGACATTTCATGACAAAATTGTGTTTAGGTGATTGTGATTTGTTTGTACATCATACTTTACTGAACATTCTTGCTGCTTACAATTATCTCTATCTATAATGAACTTGTCGGTTTAGTGTCAGTGGAAAATGTTAGTAAATATTTAGAAAATTTTATGAAAATTGTTAAAAATTGATTATAAAGGACAATAACTTCTTAGCCCGGTAGTTTCAGAGGAGAAGATTTTTGTAAAAGATCATGGAGATTAACGAAAAATGGTTAATAAACTGTTATCACAGAGATATGTCTCGCCTTTTTGTAATTTTGATTATGAAAATGTTGAAATCAAAATAGCAATACCTTAACATCTTACACAAGTTATACAAATATTCAAAGTCAATGAACCATGACTGAGTTACATGGTTTAACAATCTCCATGTAAATCAGATGTCTCAATGCTAATACAACTGCATACCAAATACCATTGACTTTTTTTATAAAAATCACAAAGTAATACATGTAAAGTAAGCAAACCATTCAAAGTCAATAGACTATGACTAAAGGGTGGAGCCAAAAAATCTCCATGGCAATGAGATGTGGCAATGGTAATACATCTGTATACCAATTATCATTGACGTACCACAAGTGGATCTCCATAAACTGACCTAATCACATATTAATACATGTAAAGAAAGCAAACCATTCAAAGTCAATAGACCATTACTGAGGGGGCTGAGCCAAATAATCTCCATGGCAATGAGATGTGGCAATGTTAATACATCTGCATACCAATTATCATTGACATACCACTAGTGGTTCCCCATAAAACTGAGCTAATCACAAACTAATACATTTTTGACGCCGTCGCCGTCGCCATCGCCGACGCTGGAAACAGCATACATATGTCTCGCTTTTTGACTCCGTCAAGGCAAGACAAAACTTGACTATAAAGGGCAATAACTCCTAAAGGGGTCAACTGACCATTTTGGTCATGTTGACTTATTTGTAAATCTTACTTTGCTGAACATTATTGCTATTCACAGTTTATCTCCATCTATAATAATATTCAAGATAATAACCTAAAACAGCGAAATTTCCTTTATATTACCAATTAAATGGCAGCAACCCAACAATGGGTTGTCCGTTTCATCTGAAAATTTTAGAGCAGATATATCTTGACCTGTTAAATCATTTAATCTCATGTCAGATTTGCTCTAAATGCTTTGGTTTTTGAGTTATAAGCTAAAAACTGCATTGTACCCCCTATGTTCTATTTTTAGCCATGACGGCCATCTTGGTTGATAGGCCGGGTAAAAAAAAAACAAATGTTAAACTTGATACATCATTGATGATTGTGGCCAAGTTTGGTTTAATTTGGCCCGGTAGTTGTAGAGGAGAAGATTTTTGTAAAAGTTAACGACGACGGACGCAGGACGACGACGGACTCCAAGTGATGAGAAAAGCTCACTTGGCCTTTAAGGCCAGGTGAGCTAAACATATGTTTCTCAATATCGCCAAAATTTATATCAGATTTGAGTCTAAAATGGCAAAATTGCAATAATAAATGCACGTAATAATTTCTTAATCATCAAATTAGAGGACATTGAAATTCACTGTTTTTATGCATGCAGTAATAAACAGCAAAGAATGGTCAGGTCAAATCTTCCATATTGATATGAATTGGATCATGTGGATGGCAGCAATACCGTTGAACTGTATGCAACTGATTGTTAATTTTTTTTTATGAAAAGCCTATCATCCATTCTAAATGCACGTCTACTAAAAATATACAATAACTATCAGAATTAAAAACCAATTGTTCAGAGAACAATTGAAGGTCTTTCCATCAAAATATATTGATATTTTGATACAAAATATGAAAAGTTGTGAAACTAAGTTTAAAATGTCATTTCAATTGTCAAATGATAGCTCCTAGTAAGCTGATTCCAAAAATGTAATGTTTCCATACATTTTTTTTTTAAATAAGGGAGATAATTTGTTACTTCCGGTTTGAAAAATGTTACTTCCGATTATATTCAAATATTTACTTGAAACCGATTCCAAAAATATCTGGTTCTATATACTTTTATATTAATAAAGTACAAAAAATAGCTACTTCCGGTTTACAAAAGGTCACTTCCGGTTGTGTTTTTTCAAGGTTAAATGGTTTGATACTTTTTTTCTAAAAGTTGTATATCTTTATCATGTATACATATAGAATAAAAGCAAAGGTCAAAATCTAGAACGTCAAATTAAGCTATGACCTTGAGATCAATTTCAAGGTCATAAACCAAGGACCTCAAATCAAAAGACCATAGGTCTTAATTATATTTAGTTAATGAGTTATATCACCAAACGCGTATTTTTTAATACAAGAGGGGAGAAAACTCCCTTTTACATTCAACGTACGCTTGCAATCAAAATTTAAATCTTACGACATGTCGCAACTAACAATTTAGTAAAAATAATTTGTTGATATCTTATACAGTCTTTGGATATAAGTGAAAATAAGCCAAGTTCAAAGATTAAAATATGACCTTGACCTTTGACCTTGACCTAATTTTCATTTTTTGGGACCAAGGACCTCAAATCAAAAGATCCTAGGTCTCTATTACTTATGGTTTATAAGATAGAATTTCATATCACTTATATCAGATGCATAAGGGAAAATAACTCTCATATGGAGCGGTCATATCGCTTCGGTCAAAATAGGACAAATCATGCGAAGGATATAACGAGCAATTTTGTAAAATAAATTTGTCATAATCTTTTACGGTTGCGAAGGAGATGCGCTAACAAGGAAAACAGTGTTTGGGGAGATAACTCCTACAAAGAAAAGTATTTGTTTACGCAGGGTAAATTTCAAAAGCGCATAGACTGTTCGATATTATATACAAAATATCTAAGCGACATATTGCGAAACAAATGTTTATCGCAAGAACAAAATTAGGCGGAAGAAAAAAAAAAAAAAAAAAAATAATCAGAAGAAAAACAATAGGTCTTTCCACAGAAAAGTGGAAAGACCTAATAACATGAATGTATTACTAAACTTTATTTTCAAATAAATATTGCATATCAATATGTTTTACAACAGAAATATCACATAGTTCTGAATACCTACACATAAATAAAACTGACAGAATTATTTTTATGCAGTACATATACATTTCCTTCCATACAGTTATATCTATCCCACACTGTAAACATAAATAGAAAGCAGCTATTATTTAAGGTAGATTAAATGTAAACCTTCAACTTGGATTGTAAATTGGTTGTACACAATCTGTCTACTTCCTTGCCAAAAATTGCAAATTTTGAGACTGATCAGAAATCTATGTGAAAAGTTGATAATTCAAATAAGGAAAAATAATTAATTAATTGCAGTATTTTAACTGTTTTAACAAATATAAAATATTTTTGTTCTGTAAAAAATCAATTGATTAACCTAGCCATTTAAGGGGAGTTAACCCTTATAGTAAAAATTATATTTTATTTCAAGTTTCTATCTCATAGATTTCTTTTATTCCCAGCATTATTTTTTATTTATATATTCTTTATTTTGTAAACACCATACATGCCCTCAATACTACCCAACACACGATGAGACAGTAACCTTAAAAAAACTATGAGCTGATACATTTGTTGGTACACTCCAAAATAAGCAATAATGATTGTACACATGCAATAGAAGATATATAGAAAATTATAAATTTATGTAAAGGTTAAACATGAAAAAAAATCTAAGCAAAATAATATGGTCTAAAATGTAATGGTAAAATGACCTTTGATAATTCTTGATTTATTTAGGTAGACTAGTGAGACAAAAGGTTGAATGGGACTTTAAAATATAAACTTTTAAATTAAGTCTACGACAAAATAGTAAAATGGACTATGATAATTATTGCTTTACTAACCGAGACAAAATGTTGGGACTTCAAATTATAAACTTTTAAATGAGAATTTATCTAATTAATACTGAAGGTAGCAAACAATAAAATCATTGTAAATTATAAATTGTCATTTTCTAGAATATCATGTTTCTTAACAATGACTCAGAAAATAAATGGCAAAGTTATATATTGACACTGAAAAAATCAAATATGAAAGGTTTTCAGTGTATTGAAATTTCACTTCGGTGGTATTTAAGGGCATACGATACAGTTTTGATCCTGTATTTAGTTCTATGAAATTTTCCATATGGACTAATTTTTGCCTGATTAAATCAAATATGTAATAAAAAATATACCTTCATGTGCTACTTTTGGAGTTAAATGAGGTTGAAATTTGGTATATTTGCTCAAATTTTGGATTTGTGGCCGTATTTTTCCTTTCGAAAGAAAGTCATAGCTTTTTTTTTTTTAAATATAAACTGAAATTGTTTTTTGTTGAATAATTTGTAATTTTATAAATATCTTAAAAATGAATGCATTTTTTATTCTCACAAAAATAACTCATATTTGTCAAATGGTCATGAATTGAGAAAAAACATCATTTTTTGCTGTCTATTTATCAAAATTAAAAAAATTGCACTATTTACAGTTTAATAAAATTTGGTCCACATTATCTCCCTGCAAAATGAAACAAATTGTCGTTTTAAAAAAAGGGGTCAATGCACTCGTTTTCAAATTAAATCAGTTTGAATGATCAAAATCAGTTGAAAACTGCATCTCTTCCCGATATGTTTGACGTCGCAAAAATAACATTTTGCATGAGCAACAATCTTTACTTCCCCTATAAATGTATCGTATGCCCTTAAAGTGATTACATGAAAAAGACATACTGTAAATTCAGAAATTATTGGGATGTTTTTATTATTGCAAAAAATGCAACAAGGTTATAACCGCAGTAATTTAAACTTGCATTCTGAAATTGTTTTAAATGAATAAAACAGGATTTTTCTCAATATTCCGAAAATTTAAATAGCATTCTGCTCAAAAATGACAAAATTGCAATAATAAATGCACACACAATAATTTCTGAATTTACACTAATCTTTCTGACGGTTTTAAAATTACCAGTAGGCTTTCATTAAACCTTTTTCAAATTGATAAGCATTTGCACATATGTCATGAAGATCCATAAAACATAAAAAACAAACAAACAAAACTTCATAACAAATCTTAACAATATCTAATTGTATAAATAAACCAATTTTTCAAGACGTTTCGGCCATAAGCCTTCTTCAGTTAACAATATCTGTCAGCTATTATAATCATACATAAAATAGCATATTAACAAGTTGATAAATAAAAAGGTCATTGTAAATGCATACAATGATTAACATTGAGACAGAACATCCACATGGAAGACTGGTTTATATAGCACTTATACTGGTACCCATCAACAAACAAATCTAAAAATAAAACATACAATAAACTACCAAATGATATTGTTGATTAAACATGGAAATTAAAAATAATTTGCTTTCTTAATTATGTGATGCAAGTTAATTGTCATCCTAGTTTAAATACAAAACGATTTTGAAAATGTTAGTCACTCAAAACTATGTCTAGAAACAATTCACTTGGTACTTTTTTTTAATTTAACCAGCCCTTTGAAATGGCCTTTATCTCAGAAATTCATCAATAAGAGTTGTCTCCCCAACGATATACAGTCATAGTGCCTATCAATATAAAGGTTCACATCAATTATCATAACCTTTACAAACCAGGAACTTGGGGATACTTTTTGACTGTGAAATAATACAAAATAACCTATATATGCCTGACCCAAGTCAGGAGTCTGCAATAGAAAATAACCTATATATGCCTGTCCCAAGTCAGGAGTCTGTAATTCAGTGCTTGTCTGTTGCTGTGTGTTATATAAATATTTGGTTTTTGTTAATTTTTTTGTATATAAATCAGACAGCTAGTTTTCTTGTACCAATTTTTTACATTTGTCATTTCAGGGCGATTTATATTGTTGACCTAAATAGTTTTCTTTTTAAATAATTGGTACGAGAAAACTAGCGGTCTGATTTATTTTTTCTATTAAATTAAAATTTCTGTGTCATTTGTGGAGAGTTGTCTCATTGGCAATCATGTCCACATCTACTTTATTATATATGACCCGTTTACAATACTAAAATCTATGAAATCCTGTATTTAGTATACACACCTAATATATCACTTCATATTGTTTCTCTTCTTTTCTTCTTCTATGGAATCTATGGAATCTGGAGGAAAAAAAAACAAACTGTCAACATATGAGCTATGTAGCACAGAAATTTACCTTATTAGTGTTATCCAACACACTGGGGGACCAGAAAAATTGTCAGATTAAGCAGGATGTCTGATAATCATGTTTCTTCTTCAAGGATAGGCATATTTTAGGACCATGAAAATGTGTTAGTTAAGGATGTTGGAAATAAACTCATCAAAGATATCCGGATTACATTTTGAATTTATGCCAGATGCGTGTTTTGTCTACAAAAAGACTCATCAGTGACACTTGAATCCAAATAAGTTAAAAAGGCCAAATTTCCGATGGTAAACTACCTTTTGTTGTATGCAGACACTTGTCTAGGGCTTTAGGTTTATGTATCTGTATTTATATCTTTATAGTGGATTTTAGGTAATAAATTTCTTCCCACAAAGAAATTGGAACTATTTCGTACGTGACTAGCATGTGTTCGTTCAGGGTATCATTCAGCTGGAATTCTTCACCATGGGTTTCACAAACACAAGTGGTTTGTTTTACTGCATGTAAGTTTTATGGGTATAAACTTTTGAACCTTTGTGTTCATGGGGTACGCACATATTGTTTTACATGTTTATGACTTATTTGAAGATTTTTTTAGGAATCAAAGCTTTTGTATTAATTTACTCATGTTTGTTCAATGTGCATGCTACACGTGTAAAGTCAAAGAATTGATATTTCTAATTCTAAATGGCTTGTTACATTTGTGACATGTATCGTACTGTACATCAATCTCGACCGTATATTTATGAAAACAAGGAGGACGATCTCTAAACTGTATGAGTTCATAGATAAACGAAGATATGGTATGAGTGCCAATTAGATAACTCTCCATCAAAGTCACAGATAATAAAAGTAAACCATTAAAAGTCAAAGTACGGTCTTCAACACAAAGCCTCGGCTCACACCAAACAGCAAGTTATACAGGGCCCCAACAGTATCATTTGTAAAATCATTCAACGGGAAAACTAACGGTTTTATCTATATAAAAAAAAAGAGAAACGCCTTTGAACAATATCAACAAACTTAACATCAGGTTCATGACTTAGGATATGGAAATATTTGCAGCAGCTTTAAAAGTTTAATGGTACCAAACCTTCACCCTTATTTGGATCAATAGTGTAACATCAGAACATAGAAAGACACACTATGAAATATCAATTACAATGGCTTAACTCAATCAAAAGACATATTTACTTAGTGAACATACACTGCACGAAAAATGTTAATCTGTGATATCCTGTAAATACAAAATCAATAACATAAGGGGTGAATAATTAAAGTAACAGCTGTGAAATGTCAAATTATTTGTACAATTTGTTGAAAAATCTTTTGTAAAATACAGTCTACAGATATGTTGTGGTGATCTTGACTCTCATTACCTGAGTATTTGAATTGATATAGTAAGACTAGACAACATTCATCGTTCTAACTTTTGCACACAACAGTGATAAAACACAGAATCTGATTGTTCAATCGGTCTTCGAGGAAAATTGACAACTTTATGAAAATCGGCCCAAAACATAACGGCATTAAGTATATTCTCAAAATAAAACCTGCATACTATTTTTAATAAGACCACTTCTTTTCTCGTGCATAGGCAACATAATATTAATACCATCACGCTGATATTGTGTAAACAACGAAAAGAAACTATCGTAGTTTTCGCTATAAATGCACGTATTTATCATCCCTTAATAAATATGTAATCCAGTTTTGTTTTTTTAAAAGCTGTTCAATTTTTTAGATACGTTTTACAAGAGTACAGTGTATGATATATGTTTTCGTCATTTTTTCTATTCTTATCCAGGTAATGATATAATGTTATTTATACTTTATTTTCTAAAGAATTTAAATTTAAAGAGTAATACAACGCAATTTTTGTCCTAAACATATTTCATTCATTAAAATTTCAGATTATTTTTTTATCTTCTATACTTTCATTTAGTTGACTTGAAGTGCAGCATCTTCGCCGCCATTAGTACTAGTGTTCCTTTTGGGGTGCCATTGATCTTTAACATTCCTATAGAACCTGTACTTTCACTCCATGGTTTAGCGTCATTTGTATTTTTCCATGAATCAGGATAATAACCAAGTCTACCCACAGCGACGTTCAATATCAAACAGAACTTAACCAATAAAAGCACAGTCTTTTTAATGTGCATATCCATAAGGGAGATAACCAATGCCACACAGAGCGACGTCTAAAATCAAATACAACTGAAAAGATGAAGAAAAAAAATATGTACACAGTTGTTTTAACTTAAAGCGCATGTGCATACCCATAAAGGAAATAACCGATGCCACCTACAGAAAAGTTCCAAATTAAATAGAACTGAAAAATTAAAGAACAACTAATGAATCAACCGTATTAACGTAATGTTCATGTACATACACATCAGTGGAACAAAATAGAGATCCTTGGGGGGAAATTCGCGAAGAGACATACTGTTGCACTTATAGCGAATTTTTAGGTAAAACATGATGACCAAGGTCTCTTTAAGATAGACACTTCGTTATGTTGTCAGAAAAAAAGGAAAAACATGATACATGCCTTGAAATATCGATGATAGTAACATTCAAAATAGCTAATTTCAGAAGCTAGTTTTCTCCAAATTCAAACCCTGACAATGAGGGTCGGTTGAAGACAAAACTGTACGACAAAAGAGATGATTTCAGCTTTCCAGTTGTGAACTTTCCATTTCTAAGTAGCAACATTCCAGCAGCACCTGCATACGGGGGTATATATCTCCCAATTGATACGATATTCCCGTGGTTGCATTTCCTATCATGATTTTCTTGATAGAGGGTTACTGCTCACAAGGAAGCTATTAAACCAAGAGTTTCAAATGGTGAAGTTGAAATCATCCCTTCGTAAATTTTACGGACGCCATCACGAGTTGGTTGACAGTTATGGAATAACCGTTTCGCAAATGATATCGGATATGTTCCTTACGTCTTAGCTACAATCCCCTTCCCTTTCATGCATTTGACCTACCGAATTAGACTATTTACCGGATTTGAAAACACATATGCAACACGACGGGAGCCGCATGTGCAGCAGTATCTGCTTACCTTTCCGGAGCACCTGAGATCACCCCTAGTTTTTGGTGGGATTCGTGTTGTTTATTCTTTAGTTTTCTATGTTGTGTCATGTGTACTATTGTTTTTCTGTTTGTCTTTTTCATTTTTAGCCATGGCGTTGTCAGTCTGTTTTAGATTTACGAGTTTGACTGTCCCTTTGGTATCTTTCGTCCCTCTTTGTCTTAATCGTTCTCAGTCAAACAGTAAACTAAATTAGTTTTACAGAAAAACAAATGGATTGCTTACTAAATGCGACAAGACCAAAACCTAACCCGATGAAGAAAAAGGGGAAAAAGGGGAGGGAAAATTAGACACAATTCTTTTTAAACACTATTTGATTATTTTGTTGGTTGCTTTTTGAAATTAAACTAAAATTAAATGAAGTTACATTAAATATAGTAAAACAATTTCCCCCTTCGGCAGAGAGGTTCGAATATAAGGCATTTCCGCTTTTGGTTAGTTCATCATATCCCTTCACCGCTGGCATTTTGGGATTTTACTACTTCTTTTACAGAAGTACGTGTTAAGATGATAATTTTTTCATCAGTTCTAATTCTGGCATTAATCCATTGATGTTTACATATGTCTTCATCGTAACAAACGTGTTTTCAACTTCACCATACTTCATTACTTTGTTACAGATATTTCAACTTCTTTGCACATTTTCAGGGTTTTGAAGTAGTTTTTATATTTTTTTCTAAACATTCTTTAAGAAACGACTGCGAATCTTTTGCGCTTTCTTTATGATTGCGCTAGTACACGAAATATACTTTATACATTTTAAACTACTATATCTAGCGTACACATAAACACTATTATTTCAATATACAATATTACAAAAGTCATAATTCACCTACAAACGAACAGTTTTCTACGTACTACTTTTTGAAGATATTCTGTTAAAATTTGAAGAAAAAAATATGTCAGTCAGAGGCAAATCGATTCTAAACAGAACATGATAGACGTTTGATGAACACCTTTCTGGATTTACCTCCATAATAAACTCTCAAAGTCAAATTATATCTTTCCTCTCTTTTTTATCATTTGTTTACCGCTTAAAAGCAAATTGTCTGTCTTTGATTAATCGAAATAACTGCTTTATATGTGTAGTATATACTATTTGATAACTTTATCTCTCTCACGTTTTAGACAATATAATTTATAAATTCAATAAATTTTCAATAATATATAAATAGTATTTCAAGCCAAATTGTGCTTCCGGTATGATCAAAATAATTAAATGTATATAAAAACATACTTTCTGTCCATGCTCATTTTTCCATGTAGTATCCCCCCTCTGTACAATGTTTTTGTTCGATAAATGTTTGCCAATGATATGCATATAGATATAACAATTTGAACCAATTTGTTGAATGCGTACAGTTGTTTGTTCACTTTTTAATGTTATATAAACGAAAACCCATCTTCAGTGTTTTAACAAACAATAGTAATAATATATTGGTTATTTGAGAAAAAAAACCATTAAAACAATGAAGATTTGGTAAGAAATTTACAAACAAATACATTTAACAGATACGGACATTATCATTCAAACTCTTTATATACATTAAACTCCTCGCTATTTGCTTACATATTTCCGTTGACTAAGTACAAGTGTTTCCTGACGAAAGATCTGCCACAAAATGGCGGATGACTTCATGATGTGAATGATTGAATTGGGAAACAGTTGAAGGTAGGGACTTATATCACTGTTTTATATGTTTTAAATAAATAAGGAATAGCAAAGTCATTTTGCAGATGAGTAAGTCTTCTAACACGTTTCAGCATCGAATTTTAACCTTGCAGTGTTTTCATATATATATATATATATTCACGATACTTCCGCCATAAAGATGTAAAGGTTTTCGTAAAGCCAGAGCTATGTTTGAAAAGAAACAATCCTAAATATAGTATTTCCAGAGCTATTTTTTGATTAAACAATACTAAATATAGTCAAACCAGAGCTATGTTTAGATAGTACCAATCCAAAAACAGTCAAACCAAAGCATTGTTTAGATAGAAACAATCGTAAATATAGTGAAACATGTTAAACCAGAGCTATGTTTAAATATTAGTCATCCTTTATTCAAACGGATTTCCAAATCTTATATTAAGATAGATTGTTTTTTAAAAAATAAATAAATTGTATAAAAACTGATGCATGATCAAAAAGCTTTTATAAAGATATTCTTAAATCATATTATAAACATAAGTATTAGTAAAAAAGAGTGCAAACACAATGAGATGTTTAGCATATTACTAATCAAAATCAAGACGATAGAATGTAACATGTAAAATAAAGGTTTAATAATAAATATATGATGTTTTTGAAAATGTTAAAAAAAGTTGTATCAAAACTGAAGCACGATTTAACAGCTGATAAACAAAAGAGCGCACTGAGATGTCTTGCGTGTAATTGATCATATTCAAGACGATTGAATGTAACATATATCTTTGTAAGTCTCGGGAGTTTTTAATGTAAAGGGTCTATATCATGTATATTGGAAGTCTTGGACGTTTGTATGTTAAGGTTCTATAAAAGCGTTCATGTAAACTGGTCACGATCGATATCATTCATGAAAATTGTTTCAAGACCAAAGACATGTTAACCAATGAGCAACGTAAACAATAACAATGCCATTGAAACATTGATATATTAATGCAATCATTATATTGACACAATAGAAGTAGCGACCTTTAACTTGAAATAATCTTCCTAATCACTTGTTTGAAACCAAGTTTTATCAACATTCGCTTAAGCAAAACAATAAGATCAATGATAATGTATGTATGAATTTGCAAGGTCTTCCTCGTTCTGAAGTTGGACGTTATATATAAAAAATTGCAAAAATTTGGCAACACTTTGTATCTTATGCGCCTTTTATTAAGCAACATACAAATGAGCTTGATAACATTGACCATGTAAAAAAACATACATCTAAAATACCCAGTATATGTTGGTACTCAATATTACAACTACTGACAACAGACTTATGATATAAATAACCTTAACATAGAAACAACCTTCAAGTTTTGTATATACCAAGTATTTGTTTGTTACTACTCAGCTTTTCAACTTTTTACAGTCTTTAGTTTTCTATGTTGAGTGTAGTTATATATCAAGTATAATCTTTATAGCTTTACGAATGTTAAGTCCTTATATATTGTCCTAATCATGATCTTTACACTAGTATTGCGAAAATAAATGTGAACTTTATGTCTTGGTCAATTCACATTTGTGAATTCAAAGATTATGTATATATTTACGTCGCAAACAAAAGTCACTGTTTGTAATGTCATGTACTGTCGCTAAAGGAAGTTGTCATCCTTTTTTGTTCTGCAATCTACATGCTGTAGTAATAAAATTGAAATACAACATATGGAAAATTCTACTCTTCTCAAATATTCTACGGGACATATGTTGTATCGTACGTGACTTTAATTGAGGCACAGAAATATGACCGTGACATCATTGACGATGTAATCAACAACTTTTTTTCAAATACCAAGTATATGATGGTACTCAATATTTCAACTACTGACAACAGACTTCTTAACCTGATAACTTTTAAAAACATATAAACAACATACATCGTTTGTATATACCAAGTACTTGTTAGTACTCAGTTTTGCAGCTTCTTATAGTCTTTAGCTTTCTATTTTTAGTGTAGTTCTATATGCATAATATATAAGTTCTCAGCTTAACGAATACTTAGTCTTTATATATCATTCAAATCATGATCTTCACACAACAATAAATGTGAATGTTGCTTCTTTTTCAATATAGTTGTGTAAATTCAAAGATTATGTATATATATATACGTCACAAAAAAGTCACTGTTTGTGGTGTCCTGTACTGTCGTTAAAGGAAGCTGTTCATTCTTATTCTGCAATCTACATGCTGTATAACTAGACTGGGATTACAAGATTTGTAAATACGACTATTCTCCAACAAACCCATTTATAACAGTCACAGTTTATATGTTCTGCTCTTCAGCATGATCTATCAATTTTGTAGAATCTTAAATTTTAATTGACTGGTCATTTATATATGCATTCTACTCCTGGTAAAAAATTATTAATTCATCAAGCCCTTAATGCAATTTTAGAGTTTTACTCATTGTCTCAGTGATAGTATTGTTGTCTCTTCTTAATACTTGTTAGTTCTCTGTGTAGGCCTAGGAATTATATGATTTCATTATATAAATTAAATAAGTCTACGAATAGTGATAGTCAACAAACCTGACAGCTCTAGATCTATAATTTGATTTGATTCCTTAAAAAAATGTCCGTATATAGTATATTCTAAAGTGATAAGAAGTGTGCTTGTGTTATAAAAACTCATACATGCTTAAATGCATACGATATTATTTCAGTAGAAAAGTAAACTTATATTTATAAAAGAACATACTACATATGTTCAACATCTACAAGGAAGAATTTGTAGTTTACACTGTGTGGATATTTGATTCTTCGAAATTTATATTTATATATTGATATAAAGTTCTAGAACAAAAACTTCCTCAAATCCATCATATATTATTTATATATTGATTTAAAATTCTAGAACAAAAACTTCATCATATTCATCATATACTATTTATATATTGTTTTAAAATTTGAAAACAAAAACTTCCTCAAATTCATCATATACTATTTATATATTGTTTTAAAATTTGAAAACAAAAACTTCCTCGAGTATATCATATACTATTTATATATTGTTTTAAAATTTGAAGACAAAAACTTCCTCGAGTATATCATATACTATACTAGTCAACAAAAACTTCCTCGAGTATATCATATACTATACTAGTCAACAAAAACTTCCTCGAGTATATCATATACTATACTAGTCAACAAAAACTTCCTCGAGTATATCATATACTATACTAGTCAACAAAAACTTCCTCGAGTATACCATATACTATACTAGTCAACAAAAACTTCCTCGAGTATACCATATACTATACTAGTCAACAAAAACTTCCTCGAGTATATCATATACTATACTAGTCAACAAAAACTTCCTCGAGTATATCATATACTATACTAGTCAACAAAAACTTCCTCGAGTATATCATATACTATACTAGTCAACAAAAACTTCCTCGAGTATACCATATACTATACTAGTCAACAAAAACTTCCTCGAGTATATCATATACTATACTAGTCAACATTAACTTCCTCGAGTATATCATATACTATACTAGTCAACAAAAACTTCCTCGAGTATATCATATACTATACTAGTCAACAAAAACTTCCTCGAGTATACAATATACTATACTAGTCAACAAAAACTTCCTCGAGTATATCATATACTATACTAGTCAACAAAAACTTCCTCGAGTATATCATATACTATACTAGTCAACAAAAACTTCCTCGAGTATATCATATACTATACTAGTCAACAAAAACTTCCTCGAGTATTATCATATACTATACTAGTCAACAAAAACTTCCTCGAGTATACCATATACTATACTAGTCAACAAAAACTTCCTCGAGTATATCATATACTATACTAGTCAACAAAAACTTCCTCGAGTATACATATACTTATACTAGTCACACAAAACTTCCTCGAGTATATCATATACTATACTAGTCAACAAAAACTTCCTCGAGTATACAATATACTATACTAGTCAACAAAAACTTCCTCGAGTATACATATACTATACTAGTCAACAAAAACTTCCTCGAGTATATCATATACTATACTAGTCAACAAAAACTTCCTCGAGTATATCATATACTATACTAGTCAACAAAAACTTCCTCGAGTATATCATATACTATACTAGTCAACAAAAACTTCCTCGAGTATATCATATACTATACTAGTCAACAAAAACTTCCTCGAGTATATCATATACTATACTAGTCAACAAAAACTTCCTCGAGTATATCATATACTATACTAGTCAACAAAAACTTCCTCGAGTATATCATATACTATACTAGTCAACAAAAACTTCCTCGAGTATATTACATATACTATACTAGTCAATAAACAAGACGATACACGCCTTTGGAATTAAACTGATCCAAAAGTATTTAACATAAAACAACTCTAGATGCATTGTACAAAAAAACTTTTCATCTGCCATGTATATGCATATAATTATGAAAATCAAAACCTGTCGGATAGGAACTATTTTTTTTTGGCGGAAAAGTGGCTTTAAATCGACACACAATTATCATAGGAATTAAAAAAAAGCAAAATTATTTAAAAATATGCAATATGCTAATTAAGTTATGCTCATATATATATTGAATGAAATATATATATTTTTTTTATTTTGGTAAAAAAACAATGTTTTTTGAAATCTCAATTTTGTGTTAATGAGGTTACATCCCAAACAAATGCTATAGATATGGAAACACCACACGATTAACTACGATCCTCTCAGATAGTTTTGAATTTGATACCGTGTTTTTTTTAATTTCACTTTTCATACACTGTCCATGATAAATGAAGTGATGATGCGTACATTTTACCTAATTCTTAATGGAATGAATTTCGCGTTACAAATTAAAAAACAAAGAAACTATGATTTTGAAGAAAAAAAATTGATGGACAACATTGTCGTTTCATACAAATGAAAGGTTGGCACCATAAGAAAAAACTTCTGTTTTTTTTTAAATTGTCGATTTTTGTAAATTCTGTCTAAAAACACCTTTCGCCCAATGACGTCATAGAAAGCAATACATTATTTGTTTAAACGAATTTATAGTTCCATGGTCATTCGGTATTACCATCTTCAATGTTGGTCTTA
Source organism: Mytilus edulis (assembly GCA_019925275.1). Taxonomy (NCBI): domain Eukaryota; kingdom Metazoa; phylum Mollusca; class Bivalvia; order Mytilida; family Mytilidae; genus Mytilus; species Mytilus edulis. Next base: position 109,211,773 of record CM034354.1, on the reverse strand, counting down.
CACATGTAATGAAAACTTCATCTTTATCGTTACTTTTGTTGACTAGTATATCATGTATATATCAGAATCCTTGGCATCTTACAGAAAAACAATAAACTTATAACATGGAAGCTAGAAGAAGCATGGAGGTTAAATATAAAATTAATACTTGTCTTTTGTTGACTAGTATATCCTGTATATATCAGAATCCTTGACATCTTACATAAAAACAATAAACGTATAGCATGGAAGCTAGAAGAAGCATGGAGGTTAAATATTAAATTAATACTTGTCTTTTGTTGACTAGTATATCCTGTATATATCAGAATCCTTGGCATCTTACATAAAAACAATAAACTTATAGCATGGAAGCTAGAAGAAGCATGGAGGTTAAATATAAAATTAATACTTGTCTTTTGTTGACTAGTATATCCTGTATATATCAGAATCCTTGACATCTTACATAAAAACAATAAACTTATAACATGGAAGCTAAAAAGCATGGAGGTTAAATATAAAATGAATACTTGTCTTTTGTTGACTAGTATATCCTGTATATATCAGAATCCTTGACATCTTACATAAAAACAATTAACTTATAACATGGAAGCTAGAAGAAGCATGGAGGTTAAATATAAAATTAATACTTGTCTTTTGTTGACTAGTATATCCTGTATATATCAGAATCCTTGACATCTTACATAAAAACAATAAACTTTTAACATGGAAGCTAGAAGAAGCATGGAGGTTAAATATAAAGTTAATACTTGTCTTTTGTTGACTAGTATATCCTGTATATATCAGAATCCTTGGCATCTTACATAAAAACAATAAACGTATAGCATGGAAGCTAGAAGAAGCATGGAGGTTAAATATAAAATTAATACTTGTCTTTTGTTGACTAGTATATCCTGTATATATCAGAATCCTTGACATCTTACATAAAAACAATAAACTTATAGCATGGAAGCTAGAAGAAGCATGGAGGTTAAATATAAAATTAATACTTGTCTTTTGTTGACTAGTATATCATGTATATATCAGAATCCTTGACATCTTACATAAAAACAATAAACTTATAGCATGGAAGCTAGAAGAAGCATGGAGGTTAAATATAAAATTAATACTTGTCTTTTGTTGACTAGTATATCCTGTATATATCAGAATCCTTGACATCTTACATAAAAACAATAAACTTATAGCATGGAAGCTAGAAGAAGAATGGAGGTTAAATATAAAATTAATAATTGTCTTTTGTTGACTAGTATATCCTGTATATATCAGAATCCTTGGCATCTTACAGAAAAACAATAAACTTATAGCATGGAAGCTAGAAGAAGCATGGAGGTTAAATATTAAATTAATACTTGTCTTTTGTTGACTAGTATATCCTGTATATATCAGAATCCTTGGCATCTTACATAAAAACAATAAACTTATAGCATGGAAGCTAGAAGAAGAATGGAGGTTAAATATTAAATTAATACTTGTCTTTTTATGACTCTAGTATATCCTGTATATATCAGAATCCTTGGCATCTTACATAAAAACAATAAACTTATAGCATGGAAGCTAGAAGAAGCATGGAGGTTAAATATTAAATTAATACTTGTCTTTTGTTGACTAGTATATCCTGTATATATCAGAATCCTTGGCATCTTACATAAAAACAATAAAACTTATAGCATGGAAGCTAGAAGAAGCATGGAGGTTAAATATTAAATTAATACTTGTCTTTTGTTGACTAGTATATCCTGTATATATCAGAATCCTTGGCATCTTACATAAAAACAATAAACTTATAGCATGGAAGCTAGAAGAAGCATGGAGGTTAAATATTAAATTAATACTTGTCTTTTGTTGACTAGTATATCCTGTATATATCAGAATCCTTGGCATCTTACATAAAAACAATAAACTTAAAGCATGGAAGCTAGAAGAAGCATGGAGGTTAAATATTAAATTAATACTTGTCTTTTGTTGACTAGTATATCCTGTATATATCAGAATCCTTGGCATCTTACATAAAAACAATAAACTTATAGCATGGAAGCTAGAAGAAGCATGGAGGTTAAATATAAAATTAATACTTTTGTTTATAGTTTGTGTAACCTAGACGTTTTCAATTACGTTTTCTTCTTTCCGTATATTCATATCTGTTATTATTTTTAATACTACTTAATGAAACAATTACAATGTGTTTTGGCTGGTCATTACCGCGTATGATAGGATTATGACACCTCTACTTAGCTAATAAATATTCATGATTTTATAAATAAGATCAGCACGTGAAGCCAACACTTATAGTTGTAGATTTGCAGCCTACCTGTACATAGTTTTGAGAATAGAAAATAGTTCAAAAATATAAGTAATAATTATTATATTCCGAGTAAGTTCAACACGAATCTATCAAATGTCCTTTCAACTACGTAGACACAAACTTGTGTATTCAAATCAATTAAATCATTAAATCAATCCTAATGTTTATTTTCTTTTATTTATAATAGTCCAAACCTATTCGTATATGTTTCGAAAGGAAATAGAGCATTGCTGTTGCTATCGATAGAACACAGTAAATGTTTGCTGTAATGTTTGTATACTTACATATGTTAAAACTAAAAAGCAATACGAGTTCAAATAATACATTCTTCTTGAAGACTAGAATAAGACATTTAACGTTATAAGAGACAAGGCAGTTGTAACTAAATCATAAATGGGTTGACAAAATAGTTTTGATGTTACTTAAGCACAAACAAATAATGTCACTCTTGTTCCACAATTTCAAAATGTACTTTTGAATAACATATGCTTTGTTTATAAAGTTTGTAAAGCCTTAAGCCATTCCACCTATGTGTGCTATGATAATCAGCAACCAAACTTTAACAGATAGTCTGATTGGTGAAAGTTAAAATATGACAGGTGAACAGACAGCTCATAGAAACTGTTTGATGATTGCCGATAGGTCAGCTACTGACGTTACGCCCAACCCATTCAAGCAAACAGTTTTATTCGACACGAACAACTTAGACTGGACTAGAACTATCTGCTACACACTTCGTTTAAACATTTATAATTGTGTGTATCAATTACCTGACCACATGTGTACTTTAAATGAAAATAATTGAGATGGCATTTTAAATTTTGTAAATAAAGATCCTTAAGATATATTGTATGATATTCACCTCATACATTTAGATTATATGGTGTCAAGCAACTACAATTAATCATTTGCTTATCGTATGCTTTTTTCATTGTGTCAACATTTCTGTTTTTAATTTAAGATACTGGACTGTTAAAAATATCATTACTTTTGTTAGTTTTGCCTGATTTTTTTTTTGATATTATCAATTTAACGTAATTATGAAAACATAGTGTTACCATTATAGACGTACACCACAATTGACTATCAAATTCAAACCAATTACTAGAAACAGTATAAAACCCAATACCATATTTGATATATAATATCCTTATCTGTTAATATAATATCATCTAAAATCAATGATATGATTACGTACGGCATTCAATATTAAATTGAAAAGAAAGTTGGCATTACTAAAATGTAATATAGATATAAAATAACTATTTTAAGAATTAAAGGTTATCCTAATGAAGAGAGATTAACAGAAGGTAGAAAGTAAAATAAAAAGAAGACCGAAGTTTTAGGAAAAGTCTATTCTTTTTTTCAGTATGTTAAGCATGAATGTTCTTATTTTCCATATAATTTGAGTTGATTAAGTTAACAGTGTGTGCAATGCTGTTGTTGAATAAAACAAATTATAATTTGTATGTGCTTAGCGGCCCAGTGGACACTACGGAGTTTTTCTGAGCTCTTGCAAAATTTAGATTTTTGAATCATTAGTAACGAAAATTTGTCAAATTTCTGAAAGAACAGTATTTAAAACTATTAGTAACCATCATATGGTACAATAACTTTGCTCTTTTGAGTCTTGGAATGACAAAATCATTGAATTTCGACAGTGCCAACTCAACTGTTAACAAAGAAAAAATGGCGGAAACATATTCAAAGGTAGTCCAAAATGGTAATAACAACGACATGAGTGTGAAACCAATTTTCTTATTGGAATCAGATATGTTTGGTCCAAAACCCTCTGACAAAGATTTCCTTTTGCATCACGAACTTTACAAAATAATTGGTCAACTCATACCCTCTTCCCATCTGAGAGCGCTTCAAAGAGTTCGAGGTATGTGGCGAGTCTACACACAGAGTGAAGACGATCGCAGCAAGTTTCTAATATCAGGAATTGTGGTAAGAGACCGTTTGGTGAATTTTTATTCACAAAACCCTAGATTCCAAGGTAGAGTAAACCCAGATCACGTGAAAATTAGAGTAAAAGACATTCCATGCTCGGCTGACGATGGTCAGATTACCTATTTCTTAGAGAATGCAGGGTGTAAATACACAGATACTTTAGGGAGCGAATATTTTATTGTGAACCAATTGAACATCCTTTTCCAAGACAAGTAACAATAGGAAACTACAGAGCAACAATCTTACATAAAGGTCAGCCAACAGAGACGACATAGTTTGTAAAAAATGCCTCGAAAAGGGCCACTTCATCAGCAATTGTCCAAATGATTGGACATGTAATATATGTAAAAAATCTGGACACAAACAGTCAGAATGTGAAGAGCCCTTTTCAGACAACAACAATGAACACAATGAAAATGAATCAACAAACACTGATGATGACAACACAGATTCAGAAACTGATGACAATATCAATGATTAGGCTGCACATGCTCAACAACATGAACCTGAAGTTGAACAAATGCAGGACATGCCTAACGAACAATCACAGGAAACGCTTACTCGTGATCAGAAGAAAACTCAAAACAAAAATTAACAAAAGGTACCTACTCATCAATCTCAACCTTCATTTCAATCAATCACCAATGAAGACAATGACGAATGTACAGGAGATGCAGCAACACCAAGTTCTAAAAAAGCTAAAAAAAAATCTGGTAAAAAGAAGACAACTTGTCAAAATGATTTGAAAGACGAAAAACAAAGTTCAATGCAACAATTTCTAGTTGAGAAACAAACCAGTGCAACCACTCCTGGAAATAAGTCTCAAAAAGGTCTGCAACAACTCCTACAACGGACCTTTTCGATAGAGAGAATCAAACAACCAAACCAAAAACACAAAGTTAAAAAGGAGAAATAAACATGTATAAACAATTATGTAGCTAACTCCTTTTTTTTCTGTTGGTTTATCATCTCTATATACTTTTTTGCTTACAATGATTTTTTGTATATATTTTTATTATTATTCATACATATATGTATGACAAGCATATTCCTAAAGGTAAACAACCACCTTGAAGACAATGCTTTTTATGTAAATTTTAAAAAAAACAGTAAAAATACCAAAATATTTAGTGATGATTGTGATGGAATACTAGATTTCATACTTTCAAGAAGTAATAGAAAGAAGAGTAAAATAGAAAAGAACTGTAATGTTGTATGTTATAACATAATGTCAAAGAGTAATAGAAATAAAAAATGTATTGGTTTGTGTTATCAACTGGATCATGCAAAGAATACAAACATAATTAAAGAATGTTCTTTAATAAACAGACCTATTCACAATAAATATCTAATAATATTCCATAAATTTGCAATATCGATTCCTTTATGTATGTATTATCATACTAGAAAGAACAGTTTTCAAACAAAATATAACTTCCAACAGTTTTACTGGAGTAAGAATCTCAAAATTCCAATCTTATGCAGCTGGGAAAATAAATCCATAAGTATCAACTTTTGGCTTCAATATATTGCATCACTATACAAATACACACACAGATATAGATACTGGGAAGAAATTCCTAGTCAAAATCCAGCAATAGTATTGCTCACACACGTATGTATTCTTGTAAAAGTCTTCAGCATCACTAAATCCAAGAGTTTTAGTCTTCTTGTGAAACAAGAAAATTTATCCTATTACCAAATGGTGTCGAATATATCCGAAGTACCTACAAAAATAAAAACAAAATTGATACAATCAACTTCAACTAAAACAAAACATAGCAATATAAGTGCATTATTAGAACCAATAGAATTCAACAGAACAAAAACAATTAATAGAAATTACATGAGCAAACTATGGCTATTTATAGATGTGGGAAAATCCCTACACAAATTTTTTAAAACATGTACACCTTTCCTGAACTGGTGTCCAATTTTTAGGATAGATAAAATATATATAAAAGATTATGTATTTATTATATGTATAGTTATTATAAACATGTTAAATATACTGTTGTTCTTAATGTATATATATATATTTTTATACTATGCATGTTACTGTTGTTGTATACATGTATGTTTGTCAAACGTATTCAGTTTTAAAATACTCGCTTTAAGCTACAAAAAATATAAGAATAATGAATAAAACTTTACATATCTGTTCCTTAAATTGTCAAGGACTAGGCCAAAAAGAAAAAAGAAATAGGCTTTATACTTGGTTAAAATATCAAAAAACAGATATACTTTTTATCCTAGAAACTCATTTTGTTAAAGAAATAGAAAATAAAGTAAGTAATGAATATGACGCAGATATTTTTCACAGTTTTGGCACAACACAATCAAAAGGAGTAGCTATATTTATTAAAAAAACAATAAACCCAAAGATAATTAATACTTTTACTGATCAAGAAGGTCGCATAATTCTTGTAAATGTTGAAATAAACAACAACATATTTTCTTTAATAAATTTATATGCACCTAATGAGAAAAAAAAGAGAAACATCTTCTTTAAAAATGTAAATAAAATAATTGAAGAACATAGTCTCGGAATTTTAGTAGTAGGAGGAGATATGAATGAAACATTGAGTACAAGTACAGATAGAAAGAATAATAATAAAAAAGAGAACAAAAAATTACAAATAGTTTGAAAACTTTAATAAAAACAAACAAACTAGAAGATATTTGGAGACAATTACATCCGAAACTATATCAATATACATGGAAACGTAAAAATAAAGACGATGAGGCAAGTAGAATAGATTATTTTCTAACGGGTAAGGAATTGAGAACTATGATAAAAACTACAGATATAAGACCAGCCTTAATTTCTAGTACAGACCATCAGGCAATTTCATTGAAAATTAACATGTCCAATGATAATAAGGGTAAAGGGTTCTTTAAAATAAACAACAGCATACTAACTGACAAATCTTATAAAGATAAAATAGAAAAAGTTATAGACTATTTTATACTTAAAAGCTATAACACTGAAAATTTATCACAACTATGGGACCTGTTTAAAATTGAAGTAAGAGAATCAACGATACAGTTTTGCAAAAATAAATCTAGGCAAAGGAAAAATGAAATTCAAAATTTGGAAAAAAAACTTCAAACATTACAGAAAAGAAAAGATAATAATAAACCAAGTGAAGTAGAAAAGAACGAAATCAATTTATTAGAAAGTGAGATAGAATCTCTTTATAGTTATAAAGCAAAAGGTGCACAAATACGTTCAAGAATAAAATGGATAGAAGAAGGGGAAAAGAATTCTAAATTTTTTCTAGGATTAGAGAAAAGTAGACAAACAAGAAAAAATATAATAAATTTAAAAAACGATAAAGGGGAGATAATTACAAAACAATCAGAAATACTAAATTTAGAAAAGAAATATTATGAAAAGCTTTACACAAGCACTAAACCAGATAAAAATTTTATAAACACATATATTAAGGATACAAATATTAAACAATCATTAAGTAAAGAAGAAAGCAATTCTCTAAATGGACTTCTATCAACAGAAGAATGTACAAAATCAATTTTTCAAATGAAATTAAATAAATCCCCAGGCCTAGATGGACTCTCAGTAGAGTTTTATAGAGAATTTTGGGACAAATTAAAGAATTATGCAATTCAAAGCTTTAATTATTGCTATAAAAAAGGAATGTTATCTGAATCACAAAAAATAGGCCTAATTTCTCTAATATTTAAAAAAGGAGACCCCACTGAATTAGGTAATTACAGACCAATTACACTATTAAATGTTGATGTTAAAATTATTGCATATACATTAGCCCAAAGATTAAAACCTGTGATGTCAAAAATTATCCACAGTGACCAAAATGGATACATTCAAAACCGTTATATAGGTTTTAATATACGTCAGATACAAGACATTATAGATCATGCAGAAAAGTTAAAAATAGATGGAGCTATACTTTTTCTAGATTTTTCCAAAGCCTTTGATTCCCTAGAGTGGGAATTCATGTATCAATCACTAACAAAATTTGGTATAGAAAATTCTATGTTAAGATGGGTCAAAACCTTGTATGCAGATATCAAGGCATGTATTTCTAATAATGGATGGATTTCAAGCCCACTGAATATTTTTAGAGGAATTCGACAAGGATGTCCTTTAAGCGCCATTTTATTCGTCTTTGCAGTCGAAATATTAGCCTGTAAAATAAGAAACGACAATAATCTTAAGGGAATAAATATATAAAGTTAGATGGAAAAACGCACAGCCTTATAATAAGCCAGTTAGCTGATGATACTACATTGTTTCTCTGCTCTAAAGATGAAATCTCTCAGTCATTTAATATAATTGAAGTATTTGGTTCTCTATCAGGACTTATTTTAAATCGAAGTAAAACTGAAGGATTAGGTTTCGGAAAATTAAAACATATTCAAGACAATTTTGAGAATATTAACTGGAGCAAAGAGACTGTTAAAAGCCCTGGCATTCACTTTGGATATAATAAATCTCAATGTATGAATTTAAACATAGAAAAACAACTTCAAAAATCTGAAAAAATTCTTAACTCATGGAAAAAAAGAAAGCTAACAATGATCGGAAAAGTAACTGTCGTGAAATCTCTAGTTATACCAAATATAACATATTTAGCTTCTGTAACTGATATCGACAAAGATTCACTATTTAAATTTAAAAAAATGATTTATGAATTCATTTGGGACCATAAAAAAGAAAAAATTAAAAGAAAAACAATTAACATGAAAAAAACTGAGGGAGGACTTGGAATGATAGATATTGACAAGTTTATTGATGCAATAAAAATTAAATGGGTAAAAAGAGTAATAGAAGGTGAACAGTCAAATTGGAAAATTATTCCCACATTATACTTTAATCAATATGGATCAAATTTTTTAATATTTCACATGAATCTGGATAATTTAAAATCAATAAATATCAAAAACAACAAAATCCCTAAATTTTACTTTGAAATACTTAAAACCTGGGTAAAATATGGAGGTGGTCAAACTAATAAACCAGAAAACTTTAGAACCATTAGACAACAAATTATATGGGGTAACAAATACATAAAGTTAAATGGGCACAGTTTAGTTTTTAATCATTGAATAAAAGACAACATAATCTATGTAAATGACATAATTGATGACAGAGGGAGAATATCAAAAGAAAAAATACTCAATAAGTTAAATTGTAAAAGAAATTGGATTGCAGAAATAATACAAATAAGAAAGAGCATACCAAATCATTGGAAAGATATATTACAAAAACAAAACTCATTAAAAACTATTGTTAATTGTAAAAAACAACTATGTTTAAAACAAGGCGCAATTATATCTGATTTACAAAAAATTGATAATAAAGATATTTATGTCACCTTATCTAATGTAAATAAAGATATTCCTATAGGGTTTACAAAATGGCGGAAAGAACTAAATATAGATAAAATTCAACCAAAAATTAAATACACATTAAATTTTATTTTTAATTATTTACAAGACAATAAATTAAAAATGGTTCGATGGAAATTATTACATTATATACTACCTGTAGGTACACATCTTTTCACATGGAAAATTAAAAACACCAATCTGTGTTCAGTGTGTGGGATACCAGATACTTATCAACACAATTTCATGGAATGTACTTATTTTAAAGTTTTTTGGAATAAAATTTGTATTTTATTAAATAAGCTTCATATTGGTGAGCATATAGTTACTTTAAAACACTTAGTAGAAGGATATAAAATAGAAGAGGACTCATTAAATGATATTAATTATCTATTGACAGTCATCCTATTCACTCTACACAAATGCAATTGTATTTCAAATAATAAAATAAATCAAGTTAATGTTTATGAAATATTTAAACAAGAATTTAAATACAGATATCATCTGATGGAGTATAGAAATAAAACAATAAGTAAGATGCTTAAAAATATTCAAAATTATATGTAATTGAAATGTATACAATTGTGTGGTGTGATAATCAATAGCTATGCTAGATTTTATATTGTACATGTATGTTGTAGTTGTAGTTGTTGGTTTTTCATTTTTTGTATGTAAAAACAAACCAAACAAGACACTTTTTTTTTAATGTAATATATAAAACTAAAATGATTATAATTCAACACTGATTTGTTAAATTTACACCGAATATCATCAAGTAATATATTGTGTGTATGTTCACTTTGTTGGTATCAAATCACATGTTAAAATCCTTATTCTTTCTATTATATTTCCAGAAACATCTAATCTTTTTTCACTTTAGATACATTTATTTTGTTTCTATGACAAAATTGTTAACGAATAGTAAATAACACTTACCAAACAAGTTTTATCTAATCCAAAAATTTATTTTCACAACAAACATGTGCTTCCTTTTGCACTAGCTTTCGGACAATGATTTGTAACTAATCCCGCACAAAAGGTCAAGTACAATTAACTGGGTCAAAGATGTAAACACGGGACGATGAACACAAATTCGGAAGGCAAAATGATGTTCCGTAAACACGTGATTTATACTATGAAATTTTACTGTTAATATGTATACACTGTATTTAAAAGAATGTGTATGTGATATATATAATTAACACTTTAATACTTTAGTATACTTTACTGAACTTTTCCCTGGAAATTCAGTAACTAATTACAGGGATACTCGGGCTAACGCTGTAATCCGAGTAAATTGTTAAAGCAGCAGATATATAATAAAAGATATTTACTTTGAAAAAAAAAAAAAAAAAAAATGTTTATGTTTTGCTCTGTCATCTCACTATTATAAGATGGTAAAGTCTTTTATTCCTGACGTTGCGTTATGGGCTTTGCTTATGGTTGAGGGCCGCACGGTGACCGATAGTTGTTAATTTCTGTGTCATTTAATCACTTACGGAGAGTTGTTTCATTGGCAATTATACCACATATTCTTTTTTATATTAAAAGTTCAAGTTAACATGCATGTTAAGTGTTGTTTATCAATTCAACATTGATAACATTTCTGTATACAGTTTACAAAGGCAAAACACACGAAGAGTAATGATTCTTTCTTGTTGAATATAAATCAAACGTTTAAGTTTCCCCGTCGGCACAATGTCCCCGTTTTAGTGTCCCCTCTGTGCACATTGTCCCCGTTTTAGTAAACCTTCTCTGCATTATGTCCCCGTTTTTAGTATTCACCCTCTGCAGAATGTATTTTCGACAAAAACGATAAACTATTTATAGAATCTTTCATGCATATAACTTCATCCAATCTATTTAAAACTTCAATCCTCGTTTTGATATCCACCCTCTGCAGAATGTATTTTCGATTAATACGATGTAATTTGACATCTTATATGTAAATAGCTATTTACCAATCTATTTAAAACTTCAATCCCCGTTTTTGGTATCCACCCTCTGCAGAATTTATTTTCGATAAATACGATGTACTAAAAACAACATATATGCATATAACTATTCCATGTTTAGAACTATAAAGCAAGCTGTGGAATGCTAAGTGGTTTATGTTAACTTGTTAATGTTAATGTTATAACAGCGAAAACTCATCTTCAGTGTTTTAACAAACAATAATTATAATATGTTGGTTTATTGAAAAAAAAAAACATTCAACAATGAAGATTTTGTAAGGAATTTACAAACAAATACATTAAAAAGATACAGACATTATCATTCAAACTCTTTGTATACATCAAACTTCTCGATATGTACATATTTCCGTTGAATAAGTATTTCCTGACGATAGGTCTGTCACAAAATGGTGGCTGACTTCATTATGTGGATGATTGGTTTGTGAAACAAGTGAAGGTAGGGACTACTATCATTGTTTTCAATATTTTATAAATAACTAAAGAATAGCAAATGGTGTTTTTTTTCAAATGATTTTAACGCCACATTCCAACATCGAGGTTTGACCTTACAGTTTTGCATATATATATTCACGACACTTCCGCCTTAATTATGTTAATGATATATAATGGTCAAGTAATAAACTCGTCAATGCGTCGCCTTGTATGCAAAGATGACAGCTCGTGGAGTGATTAAATTTTATACGCTTTCATTGTTTTGTATGTTCCAACAAGATTAGACGTATAAGTTAAATAAATGCATGCATTTTTTTATATATTAAACTGCTAATTACCTACAATATTTTTTTGATTAAAGAAATAAAAATTCTCTGTTCATGCTTACATGTCATGACAATAGAAAGCTTTTTCATTTTAATTTTGATCCATATGAACATTATGATCTGGCCAAAAATCAAACATTATTTATGATGTTTTTTTCAACATAATTAGAGAAATGTGTATACAGATCGTCATCTTGTACTCAGTATTATTGTGAACAGCTCATCATATTGACAAAAAAACGACGTATTGTCAACAATTAATTAAGGCAATTTGAGGGCACTTAAATAGAGTAGAAAAAAATCTAAATAATTTAAAAGTGAAATAAACAAAAATAACGATCTTTAAGGAACATTCGTAAAGGTATATGCTAATGTGGATACTGATGGATAAACAAAGTAGGAATTTAATAACTAATGATTTGTTTTCTAATTAAATGATTTACATGTCCTAAACTGGAAGATACTCTACATTGTGTATGGATTTGTTCTGATTGGTTGCTATAACAATAATTCTTACATGTCTTTTTATTCGATGTATGTGTGCATTCAATATTTCTATCTAACCATAGATCTGGTTTGACTTAATGTTTTGGTCATTCGAGTTTACCAAAAAATCCATCCATTCGTAACATGTGTTTTATCATTAGATTTTGCCATTTGATTAGGGACTTTCCATTTTAAATTCTCAAAGGAGTTCAGTATTTTTGTGATTTTACACAATTGTACTTGATACTGCACATGTCTTGGTGTAATAAAAGAAAAAGTTAGAACATGTGCTACATAGAACCAGACCATGCAGACGTGTGTATAATCATCAACGGTACCATTTGTATTGTACCTCATAGGCATGATCCTCAAATATGATAAATATATAAATATGTAAAAACCTATTTAAAAACCAAATAGAAACACGAAAGTGCTCATAAACTCGAATGACCAAATAATGAAGTAAAACAAGAGCTATGCTTAATATGAAATAATCCTAAATATAGTCAAACCATAGAAACAATGCTTAATATATAGTCAAACTGAAGCTATGTTTAGATAGAAAAAAATCCTAAATTTAGTCAAACCAGAGCAATGTTTACATGGAACCATTTTTGAATATAGTCAAACCAGGGCGATGTTAAATTAAAAACAAATCTGAAGAAAGTCAAACCAGAGCGATGTTTAAATATAATAAGTACTAAATATAGTCAATCTTGCGCTATTTCAGATAGCAACGATCTTGAATATAGCCTAACCAGAGCTATAATTAGATAGAACCAATCCTAAACATAGTCAAACCAGAGCTATGTTTAAATATAAACAATACTAAATATAGTCAAACCAGAGATATGTTTAAATAGGAACACTCCTTAATTTAGACGGATTTCCAAATCTTATATTTAGATTTTTTGTTTAAAATATTAAAAGAAATTGTTTAAAAACTATAGCACTATTAATTTACTTTTATAAAAATCCTTGAATTATATTATAAACATAAACATAAATAATACAATGTAGAGGTACACCTGAGTGAAAACACATTGAGATGTCTACGTTTTTAATGATTATAATCAAGACGATTGAATGTTACATGTATCTTGGAAGTCTTGGAAGATTTTAATGTAAATGTTCTATAACAACGTTCATATAAACTGTATTTAACATTCGATATGTAGAATCTATGCTCATAATCGATATGATCCATGCAAATTGTGTCATGACTAAATGGACTAAATCATATACATGTTTAACAATGAGCAACGAAAACAAGATCAATGCTTATTGAAACAGACGTGTTATCATTGCAGTCATAATATTGACACAATATTATTGTCCTATAACTTAAAATAATTTTCGTATTTTCAATTGTTTGAAACCAATTATTATTAACAGTGGCTTGCACTAGACAATGAGGTCAATGATATTGAATATATGAATTGGCAAGGTCTTCCTCGTTCCGAAGTTTGACGCTATATACAAATGCTATTAATAATAGTTATCAAAGGTACCAGGATTATAATTTAGAACGCCAGACGCGCGTTTCGTCTACATAAGACTCATCAGTGACGCTCTTATCAAAATATTTATAAAGCCAAACAAGTACGAAGTTGAAGAGCATTGAGGATCAAAATTCAAAAAGTTGTGAAAAAATACGGCTAAGGTAATCTATTCCTGGGATAAGAAAATCCTTAGTTTTTCGACAATTCAAAGTTTTATAGTCAGGAAATTTATAAAAAATGACCATATAATTGATATTCATGTCAACACCGAAGTGCTGACTATTGGGCTGGTGAAACCCTCGGGACGAAACGTCCACCAGCAGTGGCATCGACCAGTGGTGTAAATAGTTATCAAAGGTACCAGGACTATAATTTAGTACGCCAGACGCGCGTTTCGTCTACATAAGACTAATCAGTGACGCTCATATCAAAATATTTATAAAGCCAAACAAGTACGAAGTTGAAGAGCATTGAGGATCCAAAATTCCAAAAAGTTGTCCAAATACGGCTAAGGTAATCTATTCCTGGGATAAGAAAAATCCTTAGTTTTTCGACAATTCAAAGTTTTATTAGTCAGGAAATTTATAAAAATGACCACATAATTGATATTCATGTCAACACCGAATTGCTGACTACTGGGCTTGTGATACCCGCGGGGACGAAACGTTCCACCAGCAGTGGCATCGAACCAGTGGTGTAAATAGTTATCAAAGGTACCAGGATTATAATTTAGTACGCCAGACGCGCGTTTCGTCTACATAAGACTCATTAGTGACGCTCATATCAAAATATGTATAAAGCCAAACAAGTACGAAGTTGAAGAGCATTGAGGATCCAAAATTCCAAAAAGTTGTGCCAAATACGGCTAGGGTAATCGATTCCTGGGATAAGAACATCCTTAGTTTTTCGACAATTCAAAGTTTTATAGTCAGGAAATTTATAAAAATGACCACATCATTGATATTCATGTCAACACCGAAGTGCTGACTAATGGGCTGGTGATACCCTCGGGGACGAAACGTCCACCAGCAGTGGCATCGACCCAGTGGTGTAAATAGTTATCAAAGGTACCAGGATTATAATTTAGTACGCCAGACGCGCGTTTCGTCTACAAAAGGGCTCACCAAAGACGCTCATATCAAAATATGTATAAAGCCAAACAAGTACGAAGTTGAAGAGCATTGAGGATTCAAAATTCCAAAAAGTTGTGCCAAATACGGCTAAGGTAATCTATTCCTGGGATAAGAAAATCCTTAGTTTTTCGACAATTCAAAGTTTTATAGTCAGGAAATTTATAAAAATGACCACATAATTGATATTCATGTCAACACCGAATTGCTGACTACTGGGCTGGTGATACCCGCGGGGACGAAACGTCCACCAGCAGTGGCATCGAACAGTGTTGTAAATAGTTATCAAAGGTACCAGGATTATAATTTAGTACGCCAGACGCGCGTTTCGTCTACATAAGACTCATCAGTGACGCTCATATCAACAATTTATAAAAGCCAAACAAGTACGAAGTTGAAGAGCATTGAGGATCCAAAATTCCAAAAAGTTGTGCCAAATACGGCTAGGGTAATCGATTCCTGGATAAGAACATCCTTAGTTTTTCGACAATTCAAAGTTTTATAGTCAGGAAATTTATAAAAATGACCACATAATTGATTTTCATGTGAACACCGAAATGCTGACTATTACTGGGCTGGTGATACCCTCGGGAACGAAACGTCCACCAGCAGTGGCATCGACCCAGTAGTGTAAATAGTTATCAAAGGTACCAGGATTATAATTTAGTACGCCAGACGCGCGTTTCGTCTACATAAGACTCATCAGTGACGCTCATATCAAAATATTTATAAAGCCAAACAAGTACGAAGTTGAAGAGCATTGATGATCCAAAATTCCAAAAAGTTGTGCAAATACGACTAAGGTAATCTATTCCTGGGATAAGAAAATCCTTAGTTTCTCGACAATTCAAAGTTTTATAGTCAGAAAATTTATAAAAATGACCACATAATTGATATTCATGTCAACACCGAAGTGCTGACTACTGGGCTGGTGATACCCTCGGGGACGAAACGTCCACCAGCAGTGGCATCGACCCAGTGGTGTAAATAGTTATCAAAGGTACCAGGACTATAATTTAGTACGCCAGACGCGCGTTTCGTCTACATAAGACTCATCAAGACGCTCTGTATCAAAATATTTATAAAGCCAAACAAGTACGAAGTTGAAGAGCATTGAGGATCCAAAATTCCAAAAAGTTGTGCCAAATACGACTAAGGTAATCTATTCCTGGGATAAGAAAATCCTTAGTTTTTCGACAATTCAAAGTTTTATAGTCAGGAAATTTATAAAAATGACCACATAATTGATATTCTATGTCAACACCGAATGCTGACTACTGGGCTGGTGATACCCTCGGGGACGAAACGTCCACCAGCAGTGGCATCGACCCAGTGGTGTAAATAGTTATCAAAGGTACCAGGATTATAATTAGTACGCCAGACGCGCGTTTCGTCTACATAAGACTCATCAGTGACGCTCATATCAAAATATTTATAAAGCCAAACAAGTACGAAGTTGAAGAGCATTGAGGATTCAAAATTCCAAAAAGTTGTGCCAAATACGACTAAGGTAATCTATTCCTGGGATAAGAAAATCCTTAGTTTTTCGACAATTCAAAGTTTTATAGTCAGGAAATTTATAAAAATGACCAATAATTGATATTCATTTGTCAACACCGAAGTGCTGACTACTGGGCTGGTGATACCCTCGGGGACGAAACGTCCACCAGCAGTGGCATCGACCCAGTGGTGTAAATAGTTATCAAAGGTACCAGGATTATGAATTGAGTACGCCAGACGCGCGTTTCGTCTACATAAGACTCATCAGTGACGCTCATATCAAAATATTTATAAAGCCAAACAAGTACGAAGTTGAAGAGCATTGAGGATCCAAAATTCCAAAAAGTTGTGCCAAATACGGCTAGGGTAATCGATTCCTGGGATAAGAACATCCTTAGTTTTTCGACAATTCAAAGTTTTATAGTCAGGAAATTTATAAAAATGACCACATAATTGATATTCATGTGAACACCGAAATGCTGACTACTGTACTGGGCTGGTGATACCCTCGGGAACGAAACGTCCACCAGCAGTGGCATCGACCCAGTGGTGTAAATAGTTATCAAAGGTACCAGGATTATAATTTAGTACGCCAGACGCGCGTTTCGTCTACATAAGACTCATCAGTGACGCTCATATCAAAATATTTATAAAGCCAAACAAGTACGAAGTTGAAGAGCATTGATGATCCAAAATTCCAAAAAGTTGTGCCAAATACGACTAGGTAATCTATTCCTGGGATAAGAAAATCCTTAGTTTCTCGACAATTTAAAGTTTTATAGTCAGAAAATTTATAAAAATGACCACATAATTGATATTCATGTCAACACCGAAGTGCTGACTACTGGTTGGTGATACCCTCGGGACGAAACGTCCACCAGCAGTGGCATCGCCCCAGTGGTGTAAATAATTATCAAAGGTACCAGGATTATAATTTAGTACGCCAGACGCGCGTTTCGTCTACATAAGACTCACCAAGACGCTTATATCAAAATATTTATAAAGCCAGACAAGTACGAAGTTGAAGAGCATTGAGGATTCAAAATTCCAAAAAGTTGTGCCAAATACGACTAAGGTAATCTATTCCTGGGATAAGAAAATCCTTAGTTTTTCAACAATTCAAAGTTTTATAGTCAGGAAATTTATAAAAATGACCATATAATTGATATTCTTGTCAACACCGAAGTGCTGACTACTGGGCTGGTGATACCCTCGTGGACGAAACGTCCACCAGCAGTGGCATCGACCCAGTGGTGTAAATAGTTATCAAAGGTACCAGGATTATAATTGAGTACGCCAGACGCGCGTTTCGTCTACATAAGACTCATCAGTGACGCTCATATCAAAATATTTATAAAGCCAACAAGTACGAAGTTGAAGAGCATTGAGGATCCAAAATTCCAAAAAGTTGTGCCAAATACGGCTAGGGTAATCGATTCCTGGGATAAGAACATCCTTAGTTTTTTCGACAATTCAAAGTTTTATAGTCAGGAAATTTATAAAATGACCACATAATTGATATTCATGTGAACACCGAAATGCTGACTACTGTACTGGGCTGGTGATACCCTCGGGAACGAAACTTCACCAGCAGTGAAATCGAACCAGTGGGTGTAAATAGTTATCAAAGGTACCAGGATTATAATTTAGTACGCCAGACGCGCGTTTGCGTCTACATAAGACTCATCAGTGACGCTCATATTCAAAATATTTATATAAGCCAAACAAGTACGAGTTGAAAGCATTGATGATTCCAAAATTCCAAAAAAGTTGTGCCAAATAGGACTAAGGTAATCTATTCCTGGGATAAGAAAATCCTTAGTTTCTCGACAATTTAAAGTTTTATAGTCAGAAAATTTATAAAAATGACCACATAATTGATATTCATGTCAACACCAAAGTGCTGACTACTGGGCTGGTGATACCCTCGGGGACGAAACGTCCCCCAGCAGTGGCATTGACCCAGTGGTGTAAATAGTTATCAAAGGTACCAGGACTATAATTTAGTACGCCAGACGCGCGTTTCGTCTACATAAGACTCATCAGTGACGCTCGTATCAAAATATTTATAAAGCCAAACAAGTACGAAGTTAAAGAGCATTGAGGATCAAAAATTCCAAAAAGTTGTGCCAAATACGGCTAAGGTAATATATTCCTGGGATAAGAAAATCCTTAGTTTTTCGACAATTCAAAGTTTTATAGTCAGGAAATTTATAAAAATGACCATATAATTGATATTCATGTCAACACCGAAGTGCTGACTACTGGGCTGGTGATACCCTCGGGGACGAAACGTCCACCAGCAGTGGCATTGACCCAGTGGTGTAAATAGTTATCAAAGGTACCAGGACTATAATTTAGTACGCCAGACGCGCGTTTCGTCTACATAAGACTCATCAGTGACGCTCATATCAAAATATTTATAAAGCCAAACAAGTACGAAGTTAAAGAGCATTGAGGATCCATAATTCCAAAAAGTTGTGCCAAATACGGCTAAGGTAATATATTCCTGGGATAAGAAAATCCTTAGTTTTTCGACAATTCAAAGTTTTATAGTCAGGAAATTTATAAAAATGACCACATAATTGATATTCATGTGAACACCGAAATGCTGACTACTGTACTGGGCTGTTGATACCCTCGGGAACGAAACGTCCACCAGCAGTGGCATCGATACGGCTAGGGTAATCGATTCCTGGGATAAGAACATCCTTAGTTTTTCGACAATTCAAAGTTTTATAGTCAGGAAATTTATAAAAATGACCACATAATTGATATTCATGTGAACACCGAAATGCTGACTACTGTACTGGGCTGGTGATACCCTCGGGAACGAAACGTCCACCAGCAGTGGCATCGACCCAGTGGTGTAAATAGTTATCAAAGGTACCAGGATTATAATTTAGTACGCCAGACGCGCGTCTACAGAAGACTCATCAGTGACGCTCATATCAAAATATTTATAAAGCCAAACAAGTACGAAGTTGAAGAGCATTGATGATCCAAAATTCCAAAAAAGTTGTGCCAAATACGGCTAAGGTAATCTATTCCTGGGATAAGAAAATCCTTAGTTTTTCGACAATTCAAAGTTTTATAGTCAGGAAATTTATAAAAATGACCACATAATTGATATTCATGTCGACACCGAAGTGCTGACTACTGTACTGGGCTGGTGATACCCTTCGGGGACGAAACGTCCACCAGCAGTGGCATCGACCCAGTGGTGTAAATAGTTATCAATAGTTGAGTGTAGTTATACTAATTTACTCCTCTTTACTAATACTAAGTCTTTATATATCGTCATAATCATGATACATCTTTACACTTGCATTGTGAAAATAAATGTGAATTTTGTTTCATGTTCAACATAATTGTATGAATTTCAAGATTATGTATATATATATATAATATTTCACGTCTCTGTCGTTAAAGGAGGTTGTCTGTTGTTATTCTGTGGGATGCATGTTGTAATACTAGAATGGGATTACAACATATGGAAAATTCTACTCTTCTCAAATATTCTGCGGGATACATGTTGTAATACTAGAATGGGATTACAACATATGGAAAATTCTACTCTTCTCAAATATTCTGCGGGATACATGTTGTAATACTAAAATGGGATTACAACATATGGGAAATTGTACTCTTCTCAAATATTATGTGGGATACATGTTGTAATACTAGAATGGGATTGCAACATATGTAAAATTCTACTCTTCTCAAATATTATGTGGGATACATGTTGTAATACTAGAATGGAATTACAACATATGGAAAATTCTATTCTTCTCAAATATTTTGCGGGATACATGTTGTAATACTAGAATGGGATTACAACATATGGGAAATTGTACTCTTCTCAAATATTCTGTGGGATACATGTTGTAATACTAGAATGGGATTACAACATATGGAAAATTCTACTCTTCTCAAATATTCTGTGGGATACATGTTGTAATACTAGAATGGGATTACAACATATGGAAAATACTACTCTTCTCAAATATGATTGGGATACATGTTGTAATACTACAATGGGATTACAATATACGGAAAATTCTTCTCTTCTCAAATATTCTGCGGAATACATGTTGTAATACTAGAATGGGATTACAACATATGGAAAATACTACTCTTCTCAAATATGATGTGGGATACATGTTGTAATACTACAATGGGATTACAATATACGGAAAATTCTTCTCTTCTCAAATATTCTGTGGGATACATGTTGTAATATTAGAATGGGATTACAACATATGGGAAATTGTACACTTCTCAAATATTCTGTGGGATACATGTTGTAATACTAGAATGGGATTACAACATATGGAAAATTCTACTCTTCTCAAATATTCTCTGGGATACATGTTGTAATACTAGAATGGGATTACAACATACGGAAAATTCTTCTCTTCTCAAATATTCTGCGGAATACATGTTGTAATACTAGAATGGGATTACAACATATGGAAAATTCTACTCTTCTCAAATATTCTGCGGGATACATGTTGTAATACTAGAATGGGATTACAACATATGGAAAATTCTTCTCTTCTCAAATATTATGTGGGATACATGTTGTAATACTAGAATGGGATTACAACATATGGAAAATTCTTCTCTTCTCAAATATTCTGTGGATACATGTTGTAATACTAGAATGGGATTACAACATATGGAAAATTCTACTCTTCTCAAATATGATGTGGGATACATGTTGTAATACTAGAATGGGATTACAACATATGGAAAATTGTACTCTTCTAAAATATTCTGGGGGATACACGTTGTTATACTAGAATGGGAATACAACATATGGAAAATTCTACTCTTCTTAAAAATTCTGGGGGATACATGTTGTAATACTAGAATGGGATATAACAGATCGAAATTTTTTTTTTTTTGTTTTTTTTTTAGAAAATAATATTTTTATTGCACTTTTCTTTGCTGTTGTTACAAATTATTATTTATTATTATTTTCTATATGTTGTAATCCCATTCTAGTATTACAACATGTATCCCGCAGAATATGTGAGAAGTGTAGAATTTTCCATATGTTGTAATCCCATTCTTGTATTACATAAAATTGAGAATGGAATACCATTCTAGTATTATAACATGTATTACAACATGTAGAAGAGTAGAATTATCTATTTCTACTCTTCTCAAATATTCTGTGGGATACGATGTTGTAATACTAGAATGGGATTACAACATATGGAAAATTCTACTCTTCTCAAATATTCTGTGGGCTACATGTTGTAATACTAGAATGGGATTACAACATATGGAAAATTCTACTCTTCTCAAATATGATGTGGGATACATGTTGTAATACTAGAATAGGATTACAAAAAAAGGAAAATTCTACTCTTCTCAAATATTGTGTGGGCTACATGTTGTAATACTAGAATGGGATTACAACATATGGAAAATTCTACTCTTCTCAAATATTCTGTGGGATACATGTTGTAATACTAGAATTGGATTAACATATGGAAAATTCTACTCTTCTCAAATATTCTGTGGGATACATGTAGTAATACTAGAATGGGATTACAAAAAAAGGAAAATTCTACTCTTCTCAAATATTCTGTGGGATACATGTTGTAATACTAGAATAGGATTACAAAAAAAAGGAAAATTCTACTCTTCTCAAATATTCTGCGGGATACATGTTGTAATACTAGAATGGGATTACAACATATGGAAAATTCTACTCTTCTCAAATATTCTGGGGGATACATGTTGTATTACTAACATTTACACGCATATACCAATCACGTGATTTTCGTGTCAATCTATATACTTGTTTGTATTTTAAATCTTGATTTTTAAATCATTAGAACTACCCAGGCGTGAAGTTGAATTAGAAAACCAAAACAGTTAACGTTAATAATACTCATACACGTACATTGAATTTGCTAATATAAGGGAATTAAATCATCCACATCATATAAGTCGAATTGATTACTGATACCAATAATAATAAATTAATAAATTTGCAAGCAATCCTTTTTCAATTATGTAGCGAAGTAAATGTTCTAGGGTGCACTCGACTTTAGTGACTTAATACGAGTTTTGTTTTTGAAAATAGTTGAAAATGACTTTTTGTCAACAATAAACGCTAGCCCATTAAGGAGTGAGCAAACTATGTTTAACTTTTTTATAATACAAATCTCTTTATTCAAGTCTGTAGATTTTAACTATATTTGCCACAAACATGACAAAGTTCTGAATTTCTTAACGAGGTTTCCCTTGTATATATGCTCAAAATGGCAAATATCTATTGTACCATTGCTGTTTAGATTTTTTTTGCACAATTTCTAACACACATTGCCACAGAAAGACTCATTAACCTTAAATTCACGATAGAGAACTTGTGATGGTTTAAAGATCGAGTGTTTTAGATATAAACGAGTATTAATAAACAGAAAACTATCATGTACCAAAAAGAGTGGATCAATTGGTATCAGTGACAGAAAGATATCTAACATAGAAAAATACATTTAAACATGAAAACAATCTATTAAACAATACCACATAGATATTTTCTCAGATACATCAACGTATCAGAAACGGATACGATACGTCTCTAAATGTCCCACATTTAGTATAATTTTTAATTGTGTACCCTTTGCAGATGTCTTTACTGATCATTTAAGTGTAAATGCATGGACAATGAAAATCCCATTTGTCTGTAATTCTTATAACACCGCTCATGTACAAGCCTCAAAGGAGCAATTTTTAAAGGTTTTTCGCAAATATACAAGATATTTGCTCAATCAGTTAAAATAATGAGATGAAACATTGAACTTAAAAAAAAAAAGCAAACCTTAAGTGTTTGGAGTTTGTTTATCTTATTTTATTCGGTCATATCTATCCTCTTTATTAAATGAACTTACAATGAAAACAGTTGCACATAACAGACCACATGATTATTCAAGCCAAATAAACAAGCCAATGTCTACAGAAAATGAATTCCAGTGGACTCTGATAATTGACAGTGCATTGCACAGGTATACTTCATTTAAATTATAACTTAGCCCATATAAACACTTTATACTTATAACATAGGACAAACATGTCTGATACTACTAGCAACGCGTTTAAATTTAATTGACCTACTGAATGACACATAAAACGACATCACTCAATTTAAAGGTTACCTATCTAAACTGTAGTTTTGGGGTATTTGTGTATCGATTTTTGGTTTAAATAAACATTCATATCTTTATTCTTGTGTGCGGCATTTCTTTTTGTGAAGGATTGTGTTTAGTGCGGGACTTTGACCTTATAGATAAAAATAATTTTAAGAAAATGATTAAAAGTTGATGTAACAAAAACATCAACAAGTCCGCATCCTAATTCAAAACTAAAAAAAAGCAAGAGATAACATTTTTATCAATCTTAAACTAATCTGTTAATATATAACCTGATAATTGTAGTACACACGATATATGTTTTTGATTATTTTATTATAAACACCAAAGGATGCAACACAATATATTGCGTACGTTCCGGAAGTAAATCAATAAATAAAGGCAACAGTATTATACCGCTGTTCAAAACTCATAAATCCATGGACAAAAAACAAAATCAGGGTAACAAACCAAAACCGAGCGAAACGCATTAAATATAAGAGGAGAACAACGACACAACACCGAAACGCAACATACACAGAAACAGACCAATCATCAGACAAAACACCACGAGAATAACAAATGTAACATGAAAACCAAATACATGAATTTGGGATAAACAAGTACCGTGTCACGTCTTATCTCAATATCTCAAAAATAAGAGAAAACACAAACGACTCAACGTTAAAATGCAACACAAAGAGAAACGAACAATATTATAACAATGACCATCTTCCTGACTTGGTACAGGACACTTTTAAAGGGGAATAAAAGTGGTGGGTTGAACCTGGTTTAAGGCATGCCAAACCTCGCACTTTAATGGCAAAGTTAAATATAACATTGAAATGACAACATAATATTACAGGACTACAATACAAATAAATAGGAGAGCATATTAGACACAGAAAAACATGATTAATAGATAACAAAAAGCATCAGGTTTAAAATTGAGAATGGAAATACAATACATAAACAATAAATCAAGCATAATTGTTATTTAGACAACCATGTGATATAGATGTACAAAATAAGATATTGACAATAGGATAGACAATAATGTGATATATCTGTACACAATAAGATATTGACAAAGAGATAGACAACCATGTGGTACATCGGTACAAAATAAGATATTGACAGTAAGAGAGACAACCAAGTGATATATCGGTACAACATGATATATTGACAATAAGAAGTAAAATCAAAAGAACACTGAACTTAGAGGAAAATCAATTCGGAAAGTCCATAATCACATGGCAAAATCAAATAACAAAACGCATCAAAAACGAATGGACGAGAACTGTCATATTCCTGACTTGGTACAGACATTTTCAAATGTAGAAAATGGTGGATTAAACTGACAATAAGATAGATAACCATGTGATATATCTGTACATCTATCAATATGTTATCCGACTTAACAATGATTCAAAAGAAAGTCTAATTTATATGAACCTTTTCTTGAAAAAAAATAAAATTCTTTGATGAGAAGTGTGGGGGAGATATAATTAAATATATAAACATTGGGGTTTTTGATAAACCAATTCTAAGTTTTAGAATATTTATGATCATAACATAATCTTTAATTTATATTAAATGTACTTCAAGTGAAAAGAAAAGTTACAAATAACATATCAAACGAGTTTAAAACCAGTTACACAAGTCAATTATACAAAAAATGTATCTAAGTGGAGTCAGATAAAACGCAATTATTAAACGGCTAGATATTTATTAAAGTATAATATATCCAAATATTGTGATTGTTGTTATCTAATTTTTCATCTAGACCAAATAAAACATTTAACTCTAATAAAACAGGACAGACATGTCTAATTTTCTTCTTAACGCGCTAAGATTTAAATGTCCTATCGAATGACCCATAAAACGAACATCACACAATTTAAAGGTTATCTACTAACTGAATTTATTGGCTATTTACATATCGATGTTTGGTTTAAATAAACATTCATATCTTTATTATTGTGTGCGGTATTTTGTTTTGTCATGGATTTTGTTAAGTGAAGGGCTTTGAATCATTGGTAAGTTTAATTTTAAGAAAAGTATTAATAGTAAATGAAATGTTAACACCAACAAGAACGCATCTTATACTTGCAAAACAAAAAACAGTAATAATGACATTTATATAAACCGTAGATGCGACTATCAAAAAGGTGAAACCTATAGACATGATGCGACTATCAAAATGGTAAAACCTATAGACATGTTTTCGGAGGAAAGGTGACAATACAGTTTTCAAATAAAGAACATGATCATTGTTTTGATATAGCCTACGATGAATAAAATGAATAAAAGAATTACATTTAAGAAGGTATTTCAATAGCTCTTGTCTGTATTTATTTCGCTGAAGTGCATGCGGCTCTTTGGCTGATAGCATGATCTAGGGCCGATAAAGGGTCTGATATGAAAAATGCCATGTAATAATTTATAATAAGAACATGTGGAACAGGTTATGCTTACCCTTCCGGAGCACCTGAGATCACCCCTAGTTTTTGCTGGGGTTCGTGTTGTTTATTCTTTAGTTTTCTATGATGTGTCATGTGTACTATTGTTTGTCTGTTTGTCTTTTTCATTTTTAGCCATGGCTTTGTCAGTTTCTTTTAAATTTATGAGTTTGACTGTCCCTTTGGTATATTTTGTCCCTATTTTATTCCTATAAGGATACATGTAACTAGGTCCAATTTATTCACATATTAGTTTAGTACTATTTTTTTCTAATTAAACATTATACATATCTTTCGATAAAAACATTTTCTTAAATTATTTGGAATAATTGGTTCTTGTGTTTTATAAAAATTGTTTATGAAGATATTACTCTTTAGAGCGTTTTAATATGATTGTATTGATGCATTTACCCCATTATAAGTAAAAACGTTTGGTTTAATTTCATAAATGTTTTGGAATTGTTAGAAAGTCATTCGTTTTCCCTCATCATTTAATAAATCATTTATCAAAAAGATCCCTTTATCTACCCAGTCTTTATAGATAATAGATGTTGTTCCTATTTTAATGTTTTCTTTTTTCCAGAGCAAATTTGGAACACACTCGTCTTCATTTGTTATATGTCCAAGGTTTGTAATAATGGTCGAGGAAGTCTGTAATGGCCTGATGCAACGCCGAGGGCCAGTATAGACATCCGCGGCCATAATTACTGACCGCAGACTTATAACAGGGCCATTATAAAAAGCACCCATTTCTTAATACATTTATTAACCAACTGAACAAAAGTGTATGTGTTGCCGCTAATTTGATGTACTCTTTACTCTTCGTATGAGAGTTTAGCTTGAAAAAAATAATTTGTACATCTCCATAATACACTGGTTTTATGTAATGGCCCTGTATTAATTCCCAGTTTGTCTGTATTAAGCCCAGTTAGGGTTTTTAAATAAACATTTCATTTAATGTTTGGCAATAATGAACTTAATTGGTTAATAAATGTGTATACATAATACATGATAAGTTAATTGAAACACCCATGCGATATACGTGTATACAAAATGCATGGTCTGTTAACTGGACACCCATGCGATATATTTGTATACATAATACGTGGTCCTTTAACTGGACACCCATGCGATATATTTGTATACATAATACGTGGTCCTTTCACTGGACACCCATGCGATATATTTGTATACATAATACGTGGTCCTTTCACTGGACACCCATGCGATATATTTGTATACATAAAACGTGGTCCTTTAACTGGACACCCATGCGATATATTTGTATTCATAAAACGTGGTCCTTTAACTGGACACCCATGCGATATATTTGTATACATAATACGTGGTCCTTTAACTGGACACCCATGCGATATATTTGTATACATAATACATGGTCCTTTAACTGGACACCATGCGATATATTTGTATTATAATACGTGGTCTTTAACTGGACACCATGCAATATTTGTAACATAATGTGGTACCTTTACTGGAACCCATGCGATATATTACGTGGTTTACTGACACTAGCATTTGTAAATATGTCTTAACTGGACACCCATGCGATATATTTGTATACATAATACATGGTCCTTTAACTGGACACCCATGCGATATATTTGTATACATAATACTGGTCTTTAACTGGACAAGCATTATTATACAACAATGTCTTAGAACATCATATATTTGTATAACATATACATGGTATTTAACTGGACACCCATGCGATATATTTGTATACATTAATACATGGTCATTTAACTGGACACCCATGCGATATTTGTATACATTAATACATGGTCATTAATGGACACCATGCGATATATTGTATACATAATACGTGGTATGTTAACGGGACACCATGCGATATATTTGTATACATAATACTGTAATTTAACTGGACAACCCAATGCGATATATTTGTATAATATATACTGGTCCTTTATGGACACCCATGCGATATATGTGTTATACATATACATGGTTTTAACTGGACACCCATGCATTATTGTTGCATAATGTTAATGGTTATATATTGTATACATAATACTGATATTAACTGGACACCCATGCGATATATTTGTATACATAATCATGGTCTTTAACTGGACACCCATGCGATAGTATGTTGTATACATTAATACGTGGTCTTTAACTGGACACCCATGCGATATATTTGTATACATATACGTGGTCCTTTACTGGACACCCATGCGATTATTTGTATCATATACGTGGTCCTTTAACTGGACACCCATGCGATATATTTGTATACATTAAAATGTGTCTTTAACTGGACACCCATGCGATATATTTGTATACATAATACGTGGTCCTTTAACTGGACACCCATGCGATATATTTGTATACATAATACGTGGTCCTTTAACTGGACACCATGCGATATATTTGTATACATAATACATGGTCTTTAACTGGACACCCATGCGATATATTTGTATACATAATACATGGTCATTTAACTGGACACCCATGCGATATATTTGTATACATATACATGGTCTTTAACGGACACCCTGCGATATATTTGTATACATTAATACATGGTAATTTAACTGGACACCCTGCGATATATTTGTATACATTATACATGGTATTTAACTGGACACCCATGCGATATATTTGTATACATTATACATGGTCTCTTCACTGGACACCCATGCGATATATTTGTATACATATACATGGTATTTAACTGGACACCCATGCGATATATTTGTATACATATACATGGTCTTTAACTGGACACCCATGCGATATTTGTATAATTATACATGGTCATTTAACTGGACACCCATGCGATATATTTGTATACATTATACATGGTAATTAACTGGACACCCATGCGATATATTTGTATACATAATACATGGTAATTTAACTGGACACCCATGCGATATATTTGTATAAATATACATGGTAATTTAACTGGACACCCATGCGATATATTTGTATACATTATACATGGTCATTTAACTGGACACCCATATATATGTGTATACAATACATGCATTTAACTGGACACCCATGCGATATATTTGTATACATTAATACATGGTAATTTAACTGGACACCATGCGATATATTTGTATACATAATACATGGTATTTAACTGGACACCCATGCGATATATTTGTATACATTATACATGGTAATTTAACTGGACACCCATGCGATATATTTGTATACATATACATGGTAATTTAACTGGACACCCATGCGATATATTTGTATACATTATACCTGGTTATTAACTGGACACCCATGCGATATATTTGTATACATTATACATGGTAAATAAACTGGACACCCATGCGATATATTTGTATACATTATACATGGTAATTTAACTGGACACCCATGCGAATTATTTGTATACGTTATACTGGTTATTTAACCTGGACACCCATGCGATATATTTGTATTCATTAATACATGGTACTTTAACTGGACACCCTATGCGATATTTTGTATTTATAATTAACGTGGTCGTTAACTGAACACCATGCGATATATTTGTATACATAATGCAATGGTCAGTTAATGGACACCCATGCGATATATTTGTATACAGTATACATGGTAATTTAACTGGACACCCATTGCGATATATTTGTAATAATTATACATGGTAATTTAACTGGACACCCATGCGATATATTTGTATACATTATACCTGGTTATTTAACTGGACACCCATGCGATATATTTGTATACATTATACATGGTAAATAAACTGGACACCCATGCGATATATTTGTATACATTATACATGGTAATTTAACTGGACACCCATGCGAATTATTTGTATACGTTATACATGGTTATTTAACTGGACACCCATGCGATATATTTGTATACATTATACATGGTAATTTAACGGGACACCCGTGAGATATTTGTATACATTATACATGGTAATTTAACTGGACACCCATGCGATATATTTGTATACATTATACATGGTTCTCTAACTGGACACCCATGCGATATATTTGTATACAGTATACATGGTTATTTAACTGGACACCCATGCGATATATTTGTATACATTATACATGGTAATTTGACTGGACACCCGTGCGAGATATTTGTATAAATTATACATTGTAATTTAACTGGAAACCCATGCGATATATTTGTATACATTATACATGGTAATTTAACTGGACACCCATGCGATATATTTGTATACATTATACATGGTAATTTAACTGGACACCCATGCGATATATTTGTATACATTATACATGGTAATTTAACTGGACACCCATGCGATATATTTGTATACATTATACATGGTCATTTAATTGGACACCCATGCGATATATTTGTATACATTATACATGGTCATTTAATTGGACACCCATGCGATATATTTGTATACATTATACATGGTAATTTAACTGAACACTCATGCGATATATTTGTATACATGATACATGGTAATTTAACTGGACACCCATGCGATACATTTGTATATATTATACATGGTAATTTAACTGGACACCCATGCGATATATTTGTATACATTATACATGGTAATTTAACTGGACACCCGTGCGATATATTTGTATATATCATACATGGAAATTTAACTGGACACCCATGCGATATAGTTGTATACATTATACATGGTAATTTAACTGGACACCCATGCGATATATTTGTATACATTATACATGGTAATTTAACTGGACACCCATGCGATATATTTGTATACATTATACATGGTAATTTAACTGGACACCCATGCGATATATTTGTATACATTATACATGGTAATTTAACTGGACACCCATGCGATATTATCAGATTATTACATGTCATTTTTCATATCGCATATATTATCAGCCCTAGGTTCAATATCAGCCCAAGAGCCGCATGGCTCGAGGGCTGATATTGACCGAGGGCAGATAATACATGCGATATGAAAAATGACATGTCATGATCTTTTTATCATATGCTTCAACAGTAGAGAAAAATAACAGATTCATATATTGATCCTTTTACGTGGTTCCCGAAAAGAAGTTGAAAGAGTAAAAAGTTCACGGACGTCGGACCCAAAATTTGATACATTCAATATGAAATCTTTCTATCATATTCCTCAACAGAGAAAAAAACCCATATTTTTATATGGACGAATCGACAAAAAAATAATTCAACAATATACATAATTAACATTGTATGGAAAAGTCAAATTTTTTAAAGTAATTTTCTAAATCATGTTTCAGAAAAACTATAAAAAATGCATTTATTTAATTCAATTTTTTTTTTAATTTAATTTAATTTAATTATTTTACACAATATACATTCCAGTATTCAAATAATTGTTTTGTACACTACTTTGTAATGTTTTTCACTGAAAACACAGCATTGAGGTGTATTTTCCGGAATTTGCCGAGTATCACCGGAACGCCATATAATAACGTTACGGAAAGGCATATGATAACAATCAAAGCATGTGATAAACTTTTCATATCAGCCCGCTAAGCACAAGTTCGAAGAATATGAAAAATACTTTAATTTAATGCTATTATCATACGGTAAAAATCATATGTTATTAAGTCTAAGTATATGATAAATTTGTATACATTATACCTGGTTATTTAACTGGACACCCATGCGATATATTTGTATACATTATACATGGTAAATAAACTGGACACCCATGCGATATATTTGTATACATTATACATGGTAATTTAACTGATCACCCATGCGATATATTTGTATACGTTATACATGGTTATTTAACTGGACACCCATGCGATATATTTGTATACATTATACATGGTAATTTAACGTGACACCCGTGAGATATTTGTATACATTATACATGGTAATTTAACTGGACACCCATGCGATATATTTGTATACATTATACATGTTTCTTTAACTGGACACCCATGCGATATATTTGTATACAGTATACATGGTTATTTAACTGGACACCCATGCGATATATATGTATACATTATACATGGTAATTTGACTGGACACCCGTGCGAGATATTTGTATACATTATACATTGTAATTTAACTGGAAACCCATGCGATATATTTGTATACATTATACATGGTAATTTAACTGGACACCCATGCGATATATTTGTATACATTATACATGGTAATTTAACTGGACACCCATGCGATATATGTGTATACATCTTATATCGTGAGTTAACTAGACTCTATGTAATCTATTTGTATAGATGGTACATTGACTGTTGACTATACAATAACGCGATATATCTGTATTAATAAATGATTGTCAGTCAAGCTAAACAGCCATGAAAAACATCTGTAAAAATAGAGAGTGTTTCAATTAACCAGTCACCTATGTGATATAGCTGTATAAATAAGTCATGGTCTGTTGACTACAAAACCATTTTATCTGTTTCAATAGCTAATCAATTTTGAGTTTGCCAGCACACTTTATGATTTGATTTCAGAAATAAGACAATATGAGTTAAGTTGAAAACTATGTTAATATCCGTTTCAATAGGACATTGTCAGCCTAAAAACAACTAATAGAGTAGGCTATTTATATCATACATAAATAACCTGTAGTAATAAGTAAAATATTCAGTAAACCAGACAACTAGATGATTCTAATATATACATATAACAGTGTTAGTTTACTAATCAAATTGTGTGATATGTCTGCAAAGATTAGACAAAACAAATTTTGATCGTAAAAAGTATCGTTGACCGATCATGGGTAAGGTAAGGGAAAATCGTAGGTTCAGTAATACCCCTTTTTGGCCCAAAAATATAGCAGTTTTACGAAATTTTTAAAATGTGAACTTTTAATTATTCGTTGGAAAGAAGAATCATTCTGCTTCATAAATATGGGCAGTTTTTGACAATACAATGCACATATATCAGGTACTAGCATCGTTAAGTCATGCTAAATTATTGAAATCTTCACAATTTGAGTGTTTTAGTTAAATTTCAGACGGTTTCCGTATAACGTATTTAAAGGTTGAGGATGAACATGGATGCGGCCACTTTCATTTTTGACAAAACCCATCTCAAAAGTGACCGTAAACCGTTGTGATATTAGTGTCTCAAATTTAGTCCATATCGTACTCCTCATACATCCGCTGTGCTAAATATCAAATGGATTAAATAATGTGCCGTCTTGACTTGACTAGTTTCAAATCGAAGTTTAGAATCCTTTGAATGATACAAATTTGAAAATGACTCATGAAATAATAACCTGGCCAATTACGATGTTTTTAAGACAAGTGCTTGTGTAAATGATACATTGTAAGAATTACAGGAACGAAAACAATGGACTGAGACAAGTTCAAACTGTTTGTTGATTTTTTTTGGAATTTCAATATATGTAAATATACATGTAAGACGATTTGTATTTCAACCCCTTCAGTGTACATGGTGCAAGAATGAATTGCATGAATACCGTTCCTGATCTCATGAAAGCATGTGGAATTGGGAAGTTTTTTTTTGTACATTTTACAACATGCTAGAAAAAAAGAAAAAAAAATCCTACGTTAAGTATATTTAAAAAATTTACAAAAGGAAATGCATGTACAAACTTTTTATGTATAACACAGTTGTTTTTACTTAGTTGAATGTGTTTAAAGTATGTGTGCCTTTGATTTTGTTATCTGAGTAGAAACTATAAAAAAGAATATGTATTTTTTTCTATTTGTAGGACAAAATGGCAAGTTGGAATGAGGTATGATTTCACGTTAGATATCCATTTATCATCTCACTTATTGTTGTAAATTGCCACACATAAAATACTGTATTCTGTCACGGATACTAAAAACACGTCTGTACATATACGATAACAACGGTGAGGAATTCAATGTTTAAAATTCAGGGAGACTTTAAATCTGATATATAATAATGGTGTCACGTTGTTTTATCATTGGTTAAATAACGTGTATTTGTTATTTATTTTCATCATCCTGAAAGAACAGTTTACACATTACAATTACAGGAAATGTTAGTGATTATATGACAACCACCATTTTCTACATTTGAGGGTGCCTGTGCCGGGTCAGGAATATGACAGTTCTTGTCCATTCGTTTTTGATGCGTTTTGTTTTTTGATTTTGCCATGTGATTGTGGACTTTCCAAATTGATTTTCCTCTGAGTTCAGTATTTTTGTGATTTTACTTTTTATCATACCATGTGCAGGTTATGAAGTAAAATGTCTGTTTATTTTCAAAATGATATATCTTAATGGATTAATCAATGCGTGCTTTTATAATGTCCCTGGCATATGTCCGAGGTCTGTAATAATGGCAAAACGGTGTTGTAATAGCCAAAATAAACACCGAGGGCCATAAAAACAATCTTGGGCAATTATTACAGACCAATAAATAAACTGGCAAACAGTTTTAATTAGTCTGAATTTACCATTGTTAAAATAACTTATGTCTTGGGTATGTATTCCACCTTATTCTTTCTTAACCATCAATACCAATACAATATCTTACCATTCAATTCAACAACTTTTAAACAATTCACATTTTTTAAATCGCAAGGTGACCCTATATAAACGTGCGGTTGATTGTTCTTGTCGCCAACAGAATGCAAAGAGCACACTTTTATTGAACCAGACATTATTTAGCCTATAATAAGAATAAAAGTACAAACATGTAAATTAAAGAGTTGTTGATCAATATGATATGATTATCGTCAAATAACTTTAAATATGTAAAATTGTAAGCTTATGCACTTGCTCCGATATAAGAACAAGTATTACCAAAAATAATTCATACTGACCAAAAAGGTTATATACAAAATAGATTCATAGACTTCAGCATTAGATAAATACAAGATACTATTGATTACTCAGAAAACTTTAAAGTAGATGGTACTTAATTGTTGTTGAATTTTCAAATGCATTTGACTCCCTTGAATGGAGCTTAATGTCAGAAACCTTAGTATAATTTTGCTCTAAAAGTTAAAAACAATAGTTTTATAAGATGGATTAAAACAATGTAGCCAGTCATATACTCAACAATTGATGGGTGTACAGCAGTTTTAACATTTTTCGAGGAGTAGTTCTACAAGGGTGACCAATTTCTTCGTATCAGTAGTTGAAATCATGACAATGACACTAAGACAAAACGAAAAGATGTAGAGATTAAATTAGATGGTTGTAACTGGTCACTGAAAATATGTCAATTTGCAGATGATATAACACTACTTCTTGAATCACCGAAAGTGTTAGTTTAACAATGAATATATTTGAAACTTTTGGAAGTTTATAAGGATTACAATTAACCAGAAATAAAACAGAGGGATTTTAGTTTGGAAAACTTACACATAGTAGAGACATATTTGAATTCATGAATCGGAAATCAGAAAACATTAAAAGTTTTGGCTTTTACTTTGGTTATGGTAATCAATACTGTCAATAACTAAATACTGATAAACAGCTAAAAACGTGTGAAAATAAATTTATAATATAAACTGGATAAAAAGAAATTAAACATTAAAAGATAAAAAATGGTAGTAAAATCAATATTTCTTCCAAATTTAACTTATATTCAATCAAACATTAACATACCAGAAGAAATAATACAAAAGTTAAAAAAAAGTTCATATAGAACCGGGAAAAAAATGAAGTTAAACGTGCAACCCTTTGAAAGATTATTTAGAAGGTGGGTTAAATTAAAGAATTGTATCTCAAAGCGCTTGAATAACGTTGGATCTTAATACTTAAACAAAACACTAGTGACAATTGGTCAATCATACCAAGTCTACCTTAAATATTTGGTGAAAACCTTCTGATATTTCTAATGAACATTAAAAATGATAAGATGTTAGACAAAATATTATTTAAATCCCTTCCTGAGCTCTATCAGAAATGTATTAAAACATGGATTAATGTTACGCGTGGACAGACAAAGATCCCACAAACATTTCTAGATATAAGAAAACACAGTGTATGGAGCAATCATAATATACAAACAAAAGGAAAATTCCTCTTGTTTACTAAATGAATTGAATATAATAGTCCTTATGTAAATGACATACTTGATGAAAGAGATTATATATCATAAAATAAAATATTACTTAAACTAACAATAAACTAGATTACATTAGAGAATTATCCTTATTAAATGACTGTCAACAACAACAAACCTTATTTATTACGTCACATGTCCTGGTTGTCATGCAAATTATATTGAACAGACCGGGAATAGCTCTGTGAACGGGTGCAAGTTCATAAAGAACAAATAAAACACCCACAATACAGAAACTCGCCAATTAGTGCCCATCTTGACACTTGTGGTAAAAAACATTTTTAAATGTAGACGGGATGAAGCCTATCGAAAGGAGATGGAACGTTATTTTATCGCAACGTTCCGATCAAAATTAAATACCGAAAACTTTTAATAACGAACAATGACGGAAAATCACAAACCTCCTTAACGACGTCGCCTATAACGACGCCATATCAGTTATCCTGAAGAGTCCCAATGAAAGGATGAAATCGATTGAATGGAACTGTTAACTTTTTAACTTATTTTACTATTTTATTTAATGAATATATATGTTAGCGGCAATAAGTGAAATAAGGCATTAAGCTTAAATCCTATGCAATAAGCTAACCCCTAGGCATTAAGTCTATTGCCTAAATGGTGTTAGGCATTAGTCTTAAATTCTAGGATTTAAGCTTAAATCCTGAAAAATGTGTGCAGGCATTAAGCTAAATGCCTAAAATGAAAAGGCTAGTAAATAAAAGACATTTATTCATTTAAATTAAAATACATTTGTAACATAATAACATTATGATAAATAAGATTAGTCCTATAAGATATTCTTAGGACAGAAAATATTATATAGTTAGGATCGACTTACGACATTTCTCAGCATGCTGCACATCAAAGCTATCTGAGGATTATATTAGCTAGGATGTCCTAAGTATTGGTGTAAAAGAAAATAGCAAATGAAAAAAAATGGAATATTGTATCAAATTCATCCAAAAACTTTAATTCATAAACCGATTAATTATTAGGAAATAATTATTAGTTTTACATGAAAGTTTTGAATAATTTTTATATTATACTTGTAGATCTCAACTCTTTAAAACAAAACATCAGCCAAAAAATATAAAACGTTTTATATTCATGATATTAGAATTCAACAAAATAATTGCAAATAGTTAAAATAAAATATATAATCGGTAAAATCATTTTATGCTTTGAGGGACCTGAATTCGAAGCGTCACAGTTTCATACTTAAAAGTTGATAGGAAAAACTTGTGCATCTTTTATATAATACTGAATATACTTATTTTATTAATTAATATAGACTTATTCATGCATTAAACACATAGCTACTTTTTTTTCTTTTCTTAAGTACTACAAATAACATATGTTTGAAAATGAGCAGAAGAAAAAAATCGAATTTCACCGATTTTAACGAAGCAAAAGTATAGGACTCAGTGTCATCCTAAATAAATAAAAAAGAAGACGTGGCATGATTGCCAATATGACAAATCTCCACAATAGACCAGAAAGAAATTCGCTCACAATGAAATATGTTATTTATTTTAAAATGCATTAAATAATAATTTAGAAATAAAAAAAATGAAGTGTAGAAATTTTCAAATAAATATAATAATAATTATTCTATAGAATCTCTCCCCTTTTTCAATTACTTTTTTAAGTCTTTTTGATAATTAGTAATACTACACAACATGAAAAAAGTATGAGTTAATACTGTTTTTAAACTGCTAAAATTAAAAAAATAAACTTACTAAATTTGTAGTTCTGTCTAATGAATGTATATTTATAAATGTAGAATTAGAAATAAAAAAAAACGACTCTATATCAAGAATAAATTACCAAATATGCATAAATTCCAGAGTTTACTTATTGCCTAAAATTATGTTCGGCAATAGGATGAATAATCATCATCAAATTTCAGGCAATAAGCTTAATGCCTGAAAATTTCAGGCAAAAAACTTACTGCCTAGGCGTTAGCTTATTGCCTAGGATTTAAGCTTCATGCCTAATTTAATTATTGCCGCTAACATATATATATATATATATATATATATATATCATTCAATGTTTTTATCAGCATTTGACTTTTCTTACAGAAACTTATTAAAGCTGCTCATGACGGAAGTTTAACAGATTTGAAACTTTTCATTGAAAAGGGCGCTGATTTAGAATACAGAGGTGAAGTAAGTGATATATACGAAAAAATATAAATAAAGATATAATTATACGTATGCAATGGGAAGTAATCTTGGGACACATTTATCGTTTCTTGATTTTGGCTGTTTACACAAAAAGTTCATAGTAAGGACAGTGTGTAACTTGCAATGTTTTTCCTACACTTTCCAACAAAAAAGGGGGACGAATTACATGACACAATTTGTGGGATGACTTTTTAGGTAAAATAGTGTATGATCCATTTTGAAAAGGTATAAGCCCCAGTCACACTGTCTGTCACGTTTTACTACGTTTGGAAATG
This sequence comes from Mytilus edulis, assembly GCA_019925275.1. Classification (NCBI taxonomy): domain Eukaryota; kingdom Metazoa; phylum Mollusca; class Bivalvia; order Mytilida; family Mytilidae; genus Mytilus; species Mytilus edulis. The sequence goes on along the minus strand of CM034354.1, from coordinate 109,172,675 downwards.
CTACGTTTCAAATACGTTTTGAATAAAATTGTTTCGTCATTTTTCTATAGCTAGGTTTTACTAGGTTTGTGCCAAGTTCTTATCACGTTTTCCTACGCATTATTACGTGAAGACCCACGTTTCGACCAAACATTGATACGTTTCGCTACGTAGTAAGCACGTTTTGTTACGTTCCGCTAAGCTCTGATACGTATTTACTAGGTGTCAGCTTCGTTTAAATTTTCGCTACGTTTGTTGTTGAATTTCAGTTTTGAAAAATAGATCAATACGTTTTTTACGTTTCTCCGTCGTTACGTATACTCCCGTTCCGCTACGCTTTCAAAACGTAGTAAAACATAGCTCTTGACACGTGACAGTGTGACCAGGGCTTAACAGTAGTATTTCCAAAGCTATTAAACAGACCCTGTTAGCACGAAAGTATCCATATTTTGAGTTACAGACGATATATGTTTCTGTAATTTTTATATAGTTGGTACGGGGAACAGATACACTAAATCAAAATTGGTTATAACACCCCACAACCCACACTTCACCGATGAGACTTTTTATTATTTTACACCACTGAATCAAAACATCAATTATTTTAGACACTATTGATGGTGAACGCAACAGGGTGAACCCGTTTAAGTTATTATTACACACTACTTATTTCCAATAAACAAAACCAAACTTTATTGATGGTAAATTCTCATAGCTGTACAATTCACTGATAATGCATCCTTCGAATCGCACACTTCACTGATGATGGAACTTTATAATATATATAAATGATGATGAGCATTCCTCTTTTTAATTTTACAGATCAATGATTTTGAACAGTGATTAAAGTTAAAGAAAATGATAAATTCATTATTCATTGATGGATATGGATAAACTCACGCACGACTTTAAACCCTAATTATATAGAAATGATAAATAAATAAAAATAAGTAAATAAATAAAAAAATAATCTTTATTTCAAGATGATGATACCATTAGTTAAAACTTATCTTCCTGAGAGTCCTCAAAATAATAATAACATAGTTATAAGTACAAACAGTACTATAAAGTTATATTATACACAATATACAATTGTATTGAAATAATAATGAAAAGGCATATTAATTTGCACAATTGATGAAAAATTTGTAACATTTTGTTTTAAAAGATACAATTGTATTACTGATTTTTATTTCATTTAGTAAACTGTTCCATATTTGAGAACCTGAATATGTATATGTTTTCTTTAAAAAATGTGTTTTTGGTTTTGGAAGTTTTAATAGTTTTTCATAAGCTGAACGTAAGTTATAGTTTTGATTATCAGTAAAATGAAAATGTTCTTGTAAATAGTTAGGAACCATACCATTAATATATTTAAATACAAGTATTGCCTTTTGGTAATGATTTCGTTTTTCCACATTTAACCAGTGTAAGCTATTAAACAATAAACTGAATGAGGTCATTATGTCAGCTTCTACTATAACCCTAGCAGATTTCTTCAAAAAAATTATTAAGTTTATGTATTCCACTTTCATAACAACTTCCCCATACATAGAAGATGTGGCATGACTCACAACGAGACAACTATCCCTCCGTTGACACTATGTAAAGAGTAATCAAATAAAAGTCAAAGTACGGCCATCAACACACAAACATGTCTACATATGATTAACTCACACACCTCTGATAAGGATCGTAGTCAACTAACAATTCGATAATAGGGGACCCTTTGTAATGTGCGCACCATTGATTATAAATTCTAATAAAAATGAACAACATTGGTTATGAAACCTTATACACCACAATATCCTGATAACGACTCATGGTACTAATTGTTTTACTCTTATTGATGATATATCCTCCTCGATTAACATACTACTAATACAAAATCCTCATTAATTAACTACTCCCTGATAAATACACCGTTATACGTGATCATAATCAAAGGAACTATATGATAGAGTAATGTGTGATAGAATATTATTATTCTTTTCTCATCGTAATAGTCCAGCTGATTCGAGAATATTTTCAGAAGAATTGTGGGTTTGATGATAAAAGTATGAAACTTTGCACAATGGTAGATTTATATATGATTGTCAATTTAAGCTATGGACCCACCCTGAAAAATCTAATATGGTGGCCATTTTAAAGATGGTTGCCAATCAGTCAAAATATCAGTTACCATTTTTTAATTACAACAAATAATATTCAAATATGATATTTTTGAAGCTTTAAAAATGTGATTCAACTTTTAAAGTTTGTCATTGCGGTATTTTAAACTTTAAACCAAATTGAAATGGCGGACATGTCAAAATGGCCGCCAAAAATGTGAAAATTAGATTTATCTAAACTAAAACATGACTCTTTTGATATTCATTTCAATTGCTATTTGCTAATGATTCAACAATGCATGAATTGCACTAATTTAATCAAAGATCCCATGAAAGGAAACATTCGAACGTTCACATGACGCCTTCATGTTATGTTTGACTGTGTACCATCTTTGTCACAAATGATGATTTTAAATAATGTCGATGTAGTATGATAGCTTATGAGACAAATCTCAACAAGAGTCAGAATGTTACAAAAATTAACAGCTATAGGTCAACAGACGGCCTTCAACAACAAGTAAAGCCCATACCACATGTTCTACCTTTCCTTGTTTGATTCATATATAGTATCTTTGTTCCCAAGAACATTTGCTGTGTGATTTGTTCCTTATTTTAATATATCTGTGTCAACAAATGAGTTTTTAGAGCAGTGTTGTCCATCATACATAAATGTAAAACCTGATTTCATTTCAAAATTTCACATTTGGTAAAATATAAGATAACAAAATTAAAAAGATATCGGTATGCTTAACATGTACCAACATGTTTTTGATTTGATTATACTGGATATGACTCATCAAACTATTTAACCAATAACACCTGCAGACCCTCCGTGAACACATGGGATCATCCCCTGGTTTATGATAGGGTTCATGTTGTCTTTCTCATCTTCTTTAAACAACAACATATTTCCACAACAGTTAAAAAAATGTGTACCAAGTACAGCCAATTGACTCTTTGCACGACTCTACACCACATTTGAAAAAGCAATGTACATTATATCATAATCCTCCCACATTTTTATATACCGCTAAAGTATCTTTCAGCCCTATTTTATGAGCTCATACAAAACGCTGATACCTTTTTGATAAATATCTAATAGAGTATATATCCATTGCTGTAAACGACTTCCTATTTATGTGTTGTATTTGTGCGATATTTTTAATAACATTCAAAATGATAGCCCGGCCCTCTTTTTTTACAAGTGTGTAATTCTACGCATTTTCAAATCACGTTTACAACACTAGAATTGTATAGTTACTGGTACATCACGTACTATAGCACACAGAAACTGATAAATGTTATAAAAAATGTTAAAAAAACCCAGAATAAGCAGCATTATAACACCTTTATAAACTAGAAGGAATATTATAATAACCTAACAGAAAAATGTCTACCTCAATCATTAATGGTACAGATTAGTAGAGGTTATGTGGACTCAATTTATCCCAATTGATTCCTTCTTTGACTGTTACTTAGTTTGCAGCTCTGTATCGTTACTTAACAAAAACTATTTTAGGATCTTTGTATAAGAATGAGAAGTAAACATGCTGTAACTTCATAGCTATATCGTGTCACGATGCATGTTATCCCGTGAAAAGAATCTGCTGTTCACGAAAAACTACTGCTTTCTAACCAATCTCATGAACTTCTTAATAATGCCAAAACTATATATATCTAAAGCAAAATGTTCACCATGTTCCAATGTTCAAATTTGGCATCAGCACTAACAAAGAAAGATTGATCACAAGTAATAATTGATACATATCAAGGAAAACAATTGCAGTTGACACATTGCTGGGTTCTATTATGATAATGTCGATTCGTAGGGACAGATTTTTTTCTTCCTGAAACATTATTCAAAGCGGCCATTTGTCTTAGCTTTATGTCGTGGAATGATGTCAAGACATACTTAATATTTTCATAAATTAATAATTGGATCATACCCAGACGACAATAGTGACCTGTACATTATATCATTTAGTACCTCTTTTACTGGTCCTTGATCCAACTGTAAAAGGGTCACATACATTACAATTTGATTGCAGTACTATAATAGAAGACTAAAACAGAAGTAACTGTGAAATGAATAGCATAGTAGTTGTCTCAATGGAATAATTTGAGTGTGAATATTTGCCCGAACTATAATCAAGTAATGTTTTAATGAGGGTGTGAAAAGACTTTGCTAAATATTGATTTTGTTTCCTAAATGACAAATCTTTGGCCGTAGTTAAACTCCAGTTGTTTTCAATATTGTTCATGGCTGTTGTTGTAAAACATCAGCATTTGTGAAAGAATCAACATATTCAGTACTGAATAGATGAAATCTTCTAGTACAGTCACTTTAGATAAATGAATAATTGGATCAAGATAAATGAGGGATGATAGGACCTTTATCGAGACTCCGGGTGTTTTTAAGGATTTCGGGACCAGGACCCTCATAAATGAATAATTGGATCATACTAGTACATAAACGACATCATGTCCACATCGTGTATATCAGTATGTGCAGCTTATTCATGCATCGTAGTCATACAAATAAGATGAAGCTGCCCTGTTTAATTGCATCAACAAAATAATATTTGACTACAAGAAGAAACTGCCTTGCTAATGGCATGCCCATAGGTCATGTCAAACGTCATATTACTGCAATTCTGTTTAGATTCTTACTATTTCCTCTTTCATCCAATCATAATGGATCTGTTTTAGTCGAGAAGTTTTCATTCTAGATTAGATAATGGAAAAACACCAGTATCTACACGCCATTCATCGTTGTGGGCTTTATTTTGGCATGAAGGGTACCGCAGTTACGATTTTCTATAATTTCTTCACACATATTATATTGTTGAGAGTCAATGTTGCTTTGCGTAAGTGTAGGACACTTAGTGTTACGGTTAGTTAGTCAAAACAAAGCTCTTTGAAACTGTATATAATGTATATGTGTTGATTTTGATATAATATGGCGGCCATCTTGGAAAAGCCGCCATTTTTAAATTTCAGCTTTGTCCATAGGTATTATTGTACAAATCATCCAGGACTACTCGCATCCCAAATTTCAACATGTATAAGTGAGATTTGCTAATTTTTTATTTTTATGGCGGCCATCTTGAAAAAGCCGCCATATTGAAATTGCAAGATGTGTTCATAGCATATACTTTTTGAAACACCTCTTACTACTGTCACGCCAAATTTGGACATGAAGCTGACCTTATATAAGTCATGTATGCAGAATTTGATATTTTATGGCGGCTATCATGAAAAAGCCGCCATATTGAAATTGAAAGGGGGTTCATAGCTAATATGTTTTGAAATACCAATAACTACTACCATGCAAAATTTGGTGCTTTTATCATCAAACCCACATTTTTTTCACCAATCAGCCGGACTATATTGATATGATAATGTTGTACATATATATATACAATTGGAAAAAAAAGTATTGCAACATTTCCATTGAAAACAATGTGAAATGACATGATTGTAGAATATATGTAATTTGGGTTTTACCGAATACTTTTAAACTGTTTATGTTCTAAAAATTGAATTCATGATATTAACTGACTTTTCATCCAATTTATAGGCTACATGGATAGGACATAACAGCTGCACGGAAAAGTTTTTCGCTTTTTTCACGAAAAACATTAGTTCTGCAATAAATACAGATTTTTTTATGCATTTAATCATTGAAATGCCTATTTTAACACACATGTTCTGTGTAAGATGTGTAGTTTGCTGAGAAAAATACTTTTATAAAATGTCGGTATAGAATACAAGACAAAGTTTGAATAACTTTTTCAGTACAGCTCTAGCATTTTTTCTTGTCTTAATTTTGCCTGAAAATGTAAGTTAATAACACAAATGTTATTTCAAACCAAAAACGGTTTAAAAGTATTTGGTAAAACCCAAATTAATCACATTCTACAACCATGTCATTTTACATTGTTTTTTATTGGAAGTGTTGCAATACTTTTTTCGAGGTGAATATAAATATATATATAGCACATCTTATATATATATATATTATCTACTGAATTGCACAAGTCTAATGTCGTTTATATGTTGATATTACAGTATGAATTTACACCATTATTATATTCAGTCTGCTTTGGACACATGGAGACAGTCCAATACCTTGTTTCGGTAGGCTGTAACACAGAAGCCAGATCTAAGGTAAGATATTGTCTGATTAAACTTACTAATTTATGAATAAACACATCATCAGTAACACAAAACTTGCTGTAATTGAATAAGTGAGGTCTCATTTAAATATTGTCGTTAAAACGAAAAAGATAGTACAGGTTTTCTCTATCTTTAAAAACATATATTTTTGTCAAAACACATATTTTTTTGGAGAAACATATGTTACTCTGACACTTATCATCTTAATTCTGGACCAGTACATAATCTTTTTGTTGAACAGACTTGTTTTATTGACAAACAATAAAGTATCCTTTTTTCTCTCATCGAATTTTATCAGATGCTTGACATAAAATAACAAAAATACTGAACTCCGAGGAAAATTCGAAAAGGAAAGTTCCTAATCAAATAGCAAAATAAAATGATATAGCACAATGGACAATAACTGTCATATTCCTGACTTAGTACAGGCATTCTCAAATAAAGAAAATGGTGAATTTAAGCTGAATTTATAGCGCTTAAACTCTCATTTGTATGACAGTCACATACCGAGTTTGTTTTTGAAAATACATTTTTTTTTACAACACAATTACCTTTTTTATGAATTATTGATGAGACAATTTCTTCAAACTCGACAGTCAGATAATATGAAGTATTTTTACTTTATTCTAATTCATCACCAATTCATCCCTTTCTGCAAACTATGTATAAACCTATCAATTCAAATTTATTGATGAGCATTTACTCATCTATCTATGTAAAATTTAAAACTTGTCTTAAACAAATTATCCAAAATGCTTTTCAATATGAACATGGTAGCAAACGCTATTGACACAGAATGATATTGTTTTTTGAACGAATCTCATCATAATTAATCAGCCAACTATGACCTAAAAAAAGAGGCAGTGTCATAGATAAGTAGATAGAAGGGTTAAAGGGAAAACAAATAACTTGATCAGAAATATCTCTGTACCAAATTAGTATAAAAAGTAAAATCACAAAAATGCTGAACTTAGAGGAAAATTTATTCGGAAAGTCCATAATCACATGGCAAAATCAAATAACAAAACGCATCAAAAATACGAATGGTATAATATACTGAGTAAGCATATATATTCAATATTTTCCAATTATTTGTGATTTCCATTTTTTTTAGTGAAATTCAATGTAACAGATCAAACGGCAAATGTTTATTGCAATTTATAGGAAAAGGCTATTTTGTAACACTTTAAATATGTATCACCAAAGGAAAATTCCCCATATGATTATACTAACTAAAAAAAGTCTAGTACCATATAAAATTATGAAAAATTAAAGTGGTGTCTCTCTAAACAATTTTAAGTAACAGAAGGTAGCCAAATGCTGAAAAAATCTTTAATATTATAAATGTTATAAGATATGAAAAAAACTATTATTTGACGAACTGAAATAATATTACATAGATTTGATTGCAAAATTTTGATGTTAGAACACAGCCTTGTAACCTTTCTACCTTCGATATTTAATAAATGGATGCAGCTCCTCAAGATGCTCAAGATAATGTGTTGAATCCTTTAAAAGATAACCGTTGAATATATATTATTCAAGGTCATCTTAAAATTAAGATATTATTGAGTTCATCTAATTTTGTGATCGTGGAAAAATCTACAAATATTCCGGTTTAATTATTGCCATTTTAGGAAATGTTCTTTATTATGAAAACAATGCAAACCTTTATGAAATAACAGTATGTTCTTGATTTTAATGCAACTAAACATATAAAACTTCAGATCATGCCCTGATCTCTAATAAAGTGAATCTGAAAATATCTGCAAAATGATACACGTGTCCTTCATTTCATTATATATCTTGTTTGTGTGCAGAGGTTCGTGTTTTTGAGGCTATATATATATGTATCAACCGACTGGTATGCGTTCTGCATTGTCTGCTATAAACAAAATGTAGAATGCAGATCAGTCGAGTGGCTTAGATTTCCGGCCTAAAGCACACTTTAATAATAGGAGCTCCTGTGGTCCATTGTGGGAGGAAGATGGTAATTAAAGACCCTTTTATCAAGGGCACCTTTACTATAGAGCACTTATACCAATGCATTAATTTTCAAAACTTTTTCCCTAACCTGACATACATTGATACACTTTATAACTGTCGTTTTGTGTTGTTATGCATTACGTCCAATAACGACACATGTTAAAACATTGAATTTTCCCAAGACATGTTTTTTGAACACCTTTTGTTTAACTCTTGACACATTTATTCTTTTTTACAACTGACTTCGACTAAATGATATTAACATGTGGTATAAATCAAATCTTCTTCTGTGTCTAAGCTTTATTGGTGTGCATTAGTGGAATAGTGCAAAACTGTCATACTAAAACATAAATGTTTACATTTTGTATCTATTTAGTATGTGGTGTTTTTATTGCTATTGCTGTCAAGATATCAGGTTCTTCTAAACTCATGGAACTAGAAATATATAGAGAATAATACATGGCAAAATCCGTATCATATGTCGTATCATCCCGAGACATCAATATCAGCCCAAGGGCCTTTAGGCCCGAGGGATGATATTGGTCGAGGGTGATACGGCATGTGATACGGATTTTGCCATGTATTATACGCTTTATCATATATTTCAACAGAAGAGTATTATATTATATGAACTGTTTTCTGATCCATAGATTAGCTCTGGGTTACCTTCAGTTCTGCTTTTGTCTTGTTTCAAAGCCTTAAGATAACTGCTTATACAAAGCATCTGGGTTACCTTAACCATTTGCCTGCTGATGTTTTAAAAATATTTTGTTTATTATTAAAATTGAGAATGGAAATGGGGAATGTGTCAAAGAGACAACAACCCGACCAAAATAAAAAAACACAACAGCAGAAGGTCACCAACAGGTCTTCAATGTAGCGAGAAATTCCCGCACCCGGAGGCGTCCTTCAGCTGGCCCCTAAACAAATATATACTAGTTCAGTGATAATGAACGCCATACTAATTTCCAAATTGTACACAAGAAACTAAAATTTAAATAATACAAGACTAACAAAGGCCAGAGGCTCCTGACTTGGGACAGGCGCAAAAATGCGGCGGGGTTAAACATGTTTGTGAGATCTCAACCCTCCCCCTATACCTCTAACCAGTGTAGAAAAGTAAAAGCATAACAATACGCACATTAAAATTCAGTTCAAGAGAAGTCCGAGTCTGATGTCAGAAGATGTAACCAAAGAAAATAAACAAAATGACAATAATACATAAATAACAACAGACTACTAGCAGTTAACTGACATGCCAGCTCCAGACTTCAATTAAACTGACTGAAAGATTATGATTTCATCATATGAATATCAGGCACAATCCTTCCCGTAAGGGGTTTAGTATCATACCATCATAACATATATGAGAAGAACATAACCCGTGTCATGCCAACAACTGTTTTTAGAATAAATGTGTTTAGTTCCGACGCAAAGACCTTATCAGTGACTCAATATAAACGCCAAAATATGCAATCTTTAATGACTTGACAACAGCATCGTAATTATATCCCTTCTTAATAAGTCTATTTAAAGGTTTTGTAAGTTTATGAGGTGAATACTGACACCTTTGTGCTTTATAAAGAATATTTCCATAAAAAATTGGATGTGAAATACCTGAACGTATAAAAAGTCTGCATGTTGATCTATATTTACGAATGATGTCTTTATACCGATGATAAAATTTAGTAAATGTTTTGACTAGTTTGTGATATCGAAAACCCTGGTGTAATAATTTTTCAGTAATACATAAATTTCTCTCGTTAAAATCTAAGACATTGTTACATACACGAGCGAATCGTACAAGTTGAGATATATAAACACCGTAAGATGGTGACAAGGGAACGTCACCATCTAAAAACGGATAATTAACGATAGGAAATGAAAAATCATCCCTTTTATCATAAATTTTAGTATTCAGCTTTCCGTTAGTGATATAGATATCAAGATCGAGGAAAGGGCAGTGGTCGTTGTTAGTATTAGCTTTATTTAAAGTGAGTTCACCAGGATAAATTTCATTAATATACATACTGAAGTCGTCATTATTGAGAGCCAAGATATCATCCAAATATCTAAAAGTATTATTAAATTTGTTTATCAGATGTTGTTTTGATGGGTCTTTGCTTATTTTTGTCATAAATTGTAACTCGTAACAATACAAAAAGAGGTCCGCAATAAGTGGTGCACAGTTAGTCCCCATTGGAATTCCGATAATCTCACGATATACGGAATCCCCAAAGCGAACAAAAATGTTATCTAGTAAAAATTCAAGGGCATATATAGTATCAAAGCATGTCCAATTAACATAGTTTTTTTGTTTATTGCAACTAAAAAATGACCTAAAAGAGTTTGAACATATATATTCACATTCTGATTTTTTGAATGCCCATTTAATTAGATGTGTGATTTTTTTCTTAATGAGAATGTGAGGCAATGTGGTATACAGGGTAGAAAAATCAAAACTTTGAACAGATTCAAAATCACCAATATAAGCATGCAATTTATCAAGTACTTCCGACGAGTTCTTGACACTCCAAAAGTAATTTATTCCACTATTTTCGAAGGCCTCATTTGAACAATTTATTATAAGGTTTTTAATTGTACCAAGTGTGCTGGTAAGAATAATAGACAATTTAGTAGTTGAACAATGGCTTGAAGACGAAATAAATCTATAGTTGTAAGGTGTTTTGTGTAGCTTCGGAAGCCAATACATAGTTGGAACTTTCATTGTATTTGGCTCTGCTTGTAAAGCGGTGGCTAAAAGTTTATGTTTGTTACAGATTTCGTTTTCTGAAAATGGAGTCAGTTGGAATGTTGGTGAATTGGTGATTTCCTTTTTCAGAACCTCGATGTAAAATTTACGTCAAACAATAATAATATTATTAGCAGCTTTATCGGCCGGGACAAAAACAAATTCCTTGGCTAGTTCTTTTAGTTTATGTTTGATACGAGAAATAGGTTTATTGTGGTTATTGTTAATAGTAAAATGTTCTTTAAAATGTTGAATACGTATATCAACTATCTTCATTACTGAATTAAAAAAAGAGTCCAAAGATTTTTTGTCAGCTTTTTCCCGTTTTATCCATTTCATACAGTAAGTAAGGAGTGAGTCGTGGATGATATTACGACACTCATTCCAATTAATAATTAGTTAAGTAAACTCATAAGAAATGATATGTCAAACTGGAAGTTGATTCCATTAAAATATCTCAGCGTGGCTGGTATTAATTGGTTAATTTTTAAGATGAATTTTTTAAATTTTAAGAATAAAATTCTAGAATATATCAAACATATCCCTGAATTCTATAGAGAAGTATTAAAATGTTGGGTAATATCAGGCGATGGCAAACAAAAAAACCTACCAACTTCACAGAAGTAAGGAAACAGGTAACTTGGGGAAACAAACAGATTAATTTTGAAAATAAAACTAGTATTTTTGAAAATTTGATTTAGAGTTACTTGATATTTGTCAATAATATTATAGGCGACACTAGTAATATATCTCAACATTTTATTCTGGAAAAAATTAGAATGCAAGCATAAGTGGATTGCAGAAATAAATATCTTTAAAAAAGCCATTCCAAAAGACTGGCTTCAGATGTTACAGTCTGAAAGTTCTATAAAAAGTTTTGTAAATATGTAACACTCAGAAACGTGTCCTTCCCCCCAAACGTGTCCGATTCCTGCAAACATGTCTAGTTGAAAACAGCGCCAAAGCGTGTCATTTCAATCCCGAGATTTCAATAAACGCCCAAACGTGTCTATTTTTCAACTAACCCCCAAACGTGTCCTTATCCAGCGTTATTTGGTTATTGCTATTTCATTGACGTTTACTAATTTTACCATTTCATTATAAATATACATAAGGCATGTTAGTACTTTTTCAAACCGGAAGAATTAAACTGGGTTAAAGTGGGGGCGTCATTTCGGCTATATCGTATGTAAATTGTAAACAAACATGTTGAGTTGAACTGTACAGTTATCGGATCAAATTGTCCTTTTCTTTGCACATTAAAACTTTAATGTTCTCTCTAATTATGCATGAAATACTGACAAATGGACAATTCATAATCTACAGTCTAAAGTTAATTTATTCAGTAGAACTGAAAACACATTGAAACTTGTATGTTTTCTCTTATTTGCATGCAATACTTCAGCTAGACAATACGCAACCAGCAGTCAAAAGTTTATCTTAACAATAGAACAGTAAAAACATTAAAACATGTATGTTCAAATGTCAAAAAATAAATAAAAACAGGTAGCCTATGTTCTCTCTAAATAGAACTGCAAAAACATTTAAAAAAAACAAAAACAAAACTTGTATGTTCTCTCTAAATATGCATGAAATACATGTACTTGCAACTGGACAATACGCGATCATCAGTTTAAAATCATCAGTTTAAAGTTAATTTGTACAGTACAACTGTAAAACATTAAAACTAGTGTGCACTCTAAATATGCATAAAGTACTTGCAACTGGACAACACATACTCAACAGTCTAAAGTTTATTTATACACTACAAGATAAATTTGTATTTAAACCCGGCGTTGATCACACAACAGTCATATTCATAAAATAAGAATCTATAAAACTTATGCATGAAATATTTGGCACTGGACGTACAATGCAATGTTTCTTATCGTGTGTCTTAAGTGATGGTGGAAACCTGAAATTTATCAAAAACCCGGATAACAAGTGTATAATTTGATGGGCTTTTGAAATACACTCCAACTATTGACAAAAGTGAGAGAAAAAATACTGTTAAAAGCCCGCCATGCAATATTCGGATAATATCAACGGCATCATCGGAGTTTATAAGTACAAAATAATTAACAAAGTTAACAATTATTGCAACTTCAGAATTATGAGTATGATCGCTCTAAATGAATATGAAATACTTGCCACTGAACAATAAGCGATTTCAGTCAAAGTTAATTACTAATAACAGATTAATTTTGCAATTATTATAATCATTAAAATCCTACATTGAACTAACTAGATCTGATAAATGACAACTGCATCACCTGTGTCTCCCATCATAGAATTGCTGTAAACGTTATCAGCGATTTTGTTTAGGAGATACATGTATTAGCGCTAAAAGACTTGTGACGTTTCGGCGTTAAATATTGGAGACGTTTTGGCGAAAAACAATTATCGGACACGTTTGGGGAATATTGTACATTTTGGACACGTTTAGGTAGAAAAGACACGTTTGGGGGAATCGGACACGTTTGGGGGGAAGGACACGTTTGGGAGTGTTACAAATATTCCTAGACAGAAAATAATCTGGATAGGTAATTACATTGAAGCTTCAAGCTTTTAGACACATATATTATATAAGTCAATTTGTAAAGATAAAACTGAACCATCAATTGGTGTTAGCAAATGGATGCGTATTTTACAAATTAATTAGAACCTTAGTATTAACCAACTATATGTTTTCATGTTTAATTATTTAGAAGAAAATAAGTTAAAAATATATAGGTGGAAACTTTTACAATTCATATTACCAACAAAACAATTATTGTTTAAATGGAAACAGAAGAATGACACTCTAATTTATGTATGTAACGAAGAAGAAGATTATAACCACTTTTTTTATTTCCTGTCGATTTTTAGAAAATTTTTGTAAAAGTATTTATGAGTTAATGATAAAATCAAATTTAAATTTTAGAGTATCATTAAAGTAATTAGTCTTTGGATATACATTTTTTGACAAAAATTATTTTGGTATGAATTATTTCCTAACAATCTTAGGTTTTTCCGTATACAAATCATATTATGTATCTAATCAGAAGTGAAAAAAGTAACAAGCATATTTGATGAATTAATATATAATGTTATCAAAAATTAATGTGTTCTTGATGTTAACATGTTGTTTTAACTCCTTAGTTAGATAATAGTAAGTATTTAGAATTAGAGTAAATCATCTTTGAATTATAACAAATACATGTAAACATTTTGTTTAATAGGACCCTAGTTAACTCGTTGTAGCGAAAGGAATTTTTTGATTTCATACATTTTCTTTTACAATATAGATCTGTCATATGAGGCATATTGAATTTAGTTTTGTGATATTTTAAAACCTCTGACTGCCATTGTTCATAAGAAGTTGATAACAGCAAGTTGTGGTACATTCATAGTTACACACTAGTATTTAAACCTTTTTTGTTCTATTAAAGTAGGTGATATACTGGCAAATTTCACTAACATCAATTTTATTTGAATTTAAATTTATTTGGATCTCTTGTGAAATTCTCGTAAATCTCATCTCAAGTTTATACGTGAAATCAGTTATGCGCGTTTCATATGAATTTCATGTAAAACTCATGTGAATTTCACGTGAAAATCCTATAATATTTTATTATTTCAAATTCAAATAATTTTTAGAATATCGTTATTCAAATAATATTTGTATTTTATATTTTCAAAAAAATCATGAAAAATACCATTTTATTTCTGTGGAATTCGTGTTTTCACGTGATTTCATGTGAATCTCAAATCATGAGAAATTCACATGACCATTTTAACGTGAATTTCATGTATAAGATTGTTTGAGGGGAATCTCACGTAAATTTCATGTGAGATTCAGGTGAAATTAACGTCCATAAATGTTGCCTGTGTACAAATGTACAAGTATATCAATAGCCGTTCGTGTTAATTGCGGTATAAGCCATACCATATCAAAATTTCAACGCTTTGGTATTACTATCTGCGCGTTTGTATTCACTTTCAACGTGTTGTTTTTAACTTCAAATACTTTGGATTTTACTTTCAACGTTAGAACTAACACGCTGATTCGTTATGCATATGGTATGAAAAACCTGAAGATTTTTCGTTCCATATCGTAAGTTTTGCACTTTTGTCAAACTATCAAAATATTTTAGTACAAAGTTTTATCTAAATATAGGTTACGCTAAAGACTGTACCAGTGACAGGACTAAATGAAAAAAGCCCCCAAATTCAAATGAAAAATACTGTATCTCAATTTTGAAAAATAATAAGTTTCAATAAGGTAATACATATCAGAACCGGAAGTTATAATTAAAATACGCATTGGAAGCTTGCAAAAATGTCAACTGACCAATATTTTTTTTTTTTTTAATTTTCAAAAACAAAAAATAATTATTTTTGCAGACTATACCTGAGGTATGTCCGAGCCTTGTGTAGGATATCGTGATAGTTTAAAATATTTACATAAAGTAAATAAGTAGATTCCGGAGGTAGTTTTAAATATTTACATAAAAGTAAATAACTATATTTGCAGACTATATTTGACGTATGCGCGAGCCTTGTGTAAGAGACCGTGGAAGTTTTAAATATTTACATACAAGTAAATAACTATGTTTGCAGACTATACCTCAGGTATACCTGAGCCTTGTGTACGATATTGTGAAAGTTTTAAATGTCTACAAACAAGTAAATAACTATGTTTGCAGACTATGTTTGAGACATGCTTGAGTCTTGTGTAGGATATCGTGGTCGTTTAAAATATTTACATAAAAGTAAATAGCTATGTTTGCCGACTATACATGAGGTATGCCCAAGCCTTGTGTAGGACATAGTGGTAGTTTAAAATATTTAATTAAAAGTAAATAGCTATGTTTGAGGACTATACCTGAGGTATGCCCGAGCCTTGTGTAGGATATCGTGGTAGTTTAAAATATTAACATAAAAGTAAATAACTATGTTTGCGGACTATACCTGGCGTATGCCCGAGTCTGTGTAGGATATCGTGGTAGTTTTAAATATAAACATTAAAGTACAAAAAAACTATATTTGCTGACTTTACCTGAGTCTTATGCAGAATTTCTTTTCAAATGAGGTAACTTTGAATACTTTCCTAAACATAAAAAAAATATATGAGCGGACTAATTGAGGTATGCCCCGACCTGTTCATGATATCTTTGTTAGTTTTCAATTTTCCAAAAAGTCAATAAATTCATCGCTTGTTAAAATCTTTGATAATCGCTTACATGCATTACATTCAAGCTATTCCTATAGATGAAAGAATTTCTATGAATTTTTTTTAATTTTTTTTAAACATTGACGTAGTTTTCTCTTGCGATCTTTTAATCTAAAGTTTGAATTATGCCTCAGAGTTAGTATTAGGTAATACACACTTTTGAGATTTGTATTAAAACGTTACTTTGACATGTTTGACTTTTTTTGTGAGTACAAAATGTAAATGCTTGACTGTGTACACTTGTTATTTCATGATCATCCCTTTTACAACACTAACTTGCGATTTCCTCTGTGAATTCAATATATTAATGACTGATTGTGTACCTTTGTTATTGTATTACCATCCCTATTACAGCACTAATTTTTGATTTTCTCTGTGAATACAAGATCTCAATGACTGATAGTGTACCCTTGTTTTTTTTGTTATCAACCCGATTACAACACTAACTCTCGGCTCCCTCTGTGAATACAAAAAATTAATGGTTAATTGTATATATTTGTTTTATTAGTGATCTAGTTGCAATACAAAGATATAACAATAATAGTCTTTAAAAGTTGAACAATTGGAACAATGTTTCATTCTAAATGTTTCTGTGACTTTGAAGTAAATCCTATATTATATAGATAGATAAATATGCAAGTTCCCGGTCGGTCATGTCACAGTCAACGTCGGTTAGAAAAAAAAAGTATCTTTTGAGTTAATAGCGTAATTGGCGTAAAAGAACGGAACAAAATGAATTAGTGACATGCTAAACTATTTACAATAATGTTTTTAGATAATTTTGGGTGAATTTAATGATAATTTACTTATATGTCTTATATATTTTTTAAAAGTTGGCTTATATCACATTTTAGCATCGTTTGTTTACGTTTTCTAGTTGTGATGATTTTCGGTTTCACAAGCGTGTATTTTCCCGTATTAAAATGCTTATGTTCTGACGTCGTTGTTCTATGACGTTGGGTAGCTCATTCAATAAAAATACATATGACGTGGGAGTACAATAGGAACAGCCCTATCAATATATTCATATTTTACCACGGGTGTGTACTCAAAGCGTTTGAAGGAAGTCATGTTAGAATTATTTTTATTCTTTTTTAGGTATTAAATTATGAAATCTTATTATCTTTCAAATTTGAGATTAATCCTTTTCGAAACAGAGAAGTAAGAAGCATTTTCTATTTAGTCTAGTCATTGATGATGTTGGCCAAGTCATGATCAGATGACGTTTTCGAATTGTTTTAAACAACATTATTGTGCTTTCTTTTGTCTGTGTATTATAGGCGGAATTTTATCAAATATCAAATTTGAGATAAATCATTTGAAATATAAAAAAAAAATATGAGCATTTTCCATTCGGTTCTGTATTTGTCCGTCATCGGTCCAGTCAATAGTGTAACTCATTTTTAAACAATGTTTTGTAAGACACCTTTTGATCGGCTGACCAAAGCACAAACCCTATGGTATGGAATAAAACTAACGGTGTAGAATTTAAAAGCAATGGGTTGTTTTTTCATGCTGATGAATGACAAGTCAATACGTTAGTTTTTAGAACCAACGCTTTGAACATTTCATAAGGTATATACATACTGCAATTGCCACGATTTGATTTGATTTGATTGTTGTTGTTATTACGCTCATGGGGTATTTGGTGTCGGAAAGATCGTCGATAGAAAAACTGACAATACTTGCCAATTAAGATTGGAGTCAAGTTCATCCGGATGCCAATGATACGAACGGCCACTCATCCTCGTATTACTTTGTGTACTGATATTATCCCTTTGTAAACATCTGATATGATTTGTTGATAAGTGTTGATTAGAACACATGTTTGTTGCATTGTGGAGACACTATTAAAAAATACTTGTCAGATTATATTTGTATTATGATTTGTCTCATCGACAGGAATCAAGATACATCAATGTAATATACAGTATTCATTACAAATGTCTAAACTTTGTATTGACAACTAACATGTGTGATATTATTAACATTGTTTGTATTTATAAAATAGAATTGGCAGTATATGAAAACATGACTAATCAATTATATGTATGTTGGTATTACAGGATGATTTTACACCGTTATTGTTTGCTGTATCTACAGGAAACCTGGAGATTGTTGAATTCTTGGTGAAAGCTAGATGTGACATAGAAGCTAAAACCAAGGTAACCAAATATATCATCTTATCCTACTTCTCTTTATATTTAATCAAAACAATTGTGATATAAATTATACAGGTAAAGTGGACTAAATATGCATGTTCCTGGTCGGTCATGTCACAGTCAATGTCGGTTAGAAATAAAAAGTATCTTTTGAGTTAATAGCCAAAATTCAACATTTTACTTTTTGAAAATAAAATAACAAGGACATCACAACTTTAAATCGGTCAGGTCATTGTCAACGTTGGTAAGGTCACGCTTTCACAAACTTCAAATACTTTATTAATTTGTTTCTATTCTTTTTTATGTATTGAATCATGAAATCTTATTTTCTTTCAAATTTGAGATTAATCCTTTTAGAAACAGAGAAGTAAGAAGCATTTTCTATTTAGTCCGGTCATTGATGATGTTGGTCAAGTCATGGTCAGATGACGTTTTCGAATTGTTTTAAACAACATTATTGTGCTTTCTTTTGTCTGTGTATTATAGGACGAATTTTCTCAAATATCAAATTTGAGATAAATCATTTGAGATATAAAAATAAATATGAGCATTTTCCATTCGGTTCTGTATTTGTCCTCTCATCGGTCCAGTCAATAGTGTAACTCATTTTTAAACAATATTTTGTAAGAAAGTTATTGATCGGCTGACAAAAGTGCAAACCCCATGGTATGGAATAAAACTAATGGTGTAGAATTTAAAAGCAACGGGTTGTTTTTTCATGCTGATGAATGACAAATCAATGCGGTAGTTTTAAGAAACAACTCGTTGAAAGTGAAAACCAACACTGACAATACTTGCCAATTAAGATTGGAGTCAAGTTCATCCGGACGCCAATGATACGAACGGCCACTCATCCTCGTATTACTTTGTGTACTGATATTATCCCTTTGTAAACATCTGATATGATTTGTTGATAAGTTGTTGATGAGAACACATTTGTGGTTGCATTTTGGAGATGCAATTAAAAAATACATGTCAGATTATATTTGTATTATGATTTGTCTCCTGGACAGGAATCAAGATACATCAATGTTATATACATTATTCTTTACAAATGTCTATACTTTGTATTGACAACTAACATGTGTGATATTATTAACATTGTTTGTATTTACATGATTTATGAAATAAAATTGTCAGTATATGAAGACATGTTTAATGAATTATATGTATGTTGGTCTTTCAGGATGATTTTACACCGTTATTAATTGCTGTACCTAAAGGATATATAGAGATTGTGAAATACTTGGTGACAGCTCAATGTGACATAGAGGCCAAAACCAAGGTAACCACATATATCATACTATATTACTTCTCTTTATATTGAATCAAAACAATTGTGTTGTAAATAATACAGGTAAAGTGGACAACGTACGTCTTAGTAAATATAAAATGTCATGTTTACTTGTCTTGTCAAATTTTATCAGAAACAAACATAAATGACCGAGTTTGTGTTCTGACAGATACAATTATTTATTAAAATCTAAATAAACTTATTAACACGAAACGGCTGAGAACATGTATGTTAATTACTTAGCCAGATAGAAGTAATCAAATGTAAATCATCTTTAAACCAATATACAATTATATAAAATTTGCTAAAAACATGTTGTGTATGTGTAGTTTAAAGAGTAAATGGTTATCTAAATCAGTTTTACCACTAAGTTTAATGATATGTATTGCATTTATTTTTGCTTCACAATATTTTCAAGTTGATGACACAGTATGTGATGTTTGTTACAACACTATTTTTCTGATTTTTTTCGTATCTGTTGTTCAAGAAAAGTTGTGGTTGTTACACACTATTATTTAAACCTTTATTTATGATAAGTAGGTACGACACTTGCAAAGTTCACCAACATCAATTTCTCGTAAATCTCATCTCAAACAAGTTTATACGTGAAATCAGTTAATGCATGTTTCATGTGAATCATATTAAAAAAAACTCACGTACATTTTACGTGTTAATCACATTCTATTTTTTCATGTAAAATTCACATGGAGTTTAAAATATCTTAAGTTAAACAAAAAATGATATGGTCAAACTAATGAAAAATACATTTGTCAAATTCGTATATAAATTTCCCGTGAGATTCATAAGAATCTCAATTAACGAAAAATTCACATGAACATTTTAACGTAAGTTTCATGTATAAGGTCGTTTGAGGTGAATCTCACGTGCAATTTTCACGTGAATTTCATGTGAGATTTTTAATTATGTTACCACATTTTGCATGTATATGAGTAGGTTCAACGTATTTGTTATAATTTTCAATTCGTTGTGTGTAAGAACTAAACCTTCGATTCGTTTTTCCTACGGTATGAAAAACAAACGCGGTGGTTTTTAAATTCTAAAGTGTAATTTTTCGTTCCACTTTGTAAGTTTTGCACTTTTGTCAAACAATCAAAATCTCTCCAACAAAGTATTCTTTAAATAGGTTACGCAAAAGACTTGATCAGTGACTGGACTAAATAAAAAAAAGCAAATACATTTAACTCAAAGGAATACCACTGTATCGTAATTTTGAAATATACTACGATACAATCACTTAATACTTAAAAGAACCGGAAGCGAAAACGTCAATATATATTACCAGCTTACGAAGATGACAACCCACCAACATCTTTAGTTTATTTTTTTTAGTATTTTCAAAACGAGTAAATAAAAATTCTTGCAGACTATACCTGAGGTTTGTCCGAGCCTTGTGTAAGTCATCGTGATAGATTAAAACATTTACATAAAAGTAAATAACTATATTTGCGGACTATACCTTGTGTATGCCTGCGCCTTGTGTAGGATATCACGGTAGTTTTAAATATTTACATAAACATAAATAACTATGTTTGCAGATCTACCTGGTGTATGCCCATACCTTGTGTGGGATATCGTGGTAGTTTTAAATATTTACATAAACATAAATAACTATGTTTGCAGACTCTACCTGGTGTATGCCCATACCTTGTGTGGGATATCGTGGTAGTTTTAAATATTTACATAAAAGTAATCAATTATGTTTGCGGACTATACCTTGTATTTGCCCGAGCCTTCTGTAAAATATTGTGGTAGTTTTAAATATTTACATAAACGTAAATATCTATGTTTGCAGACTATACCTGAGGTATGCCTGAGCATTGTGTAGGATATCGTGGTAGTTTTTAATATTAACATAAAAGTGAATAACTGTGTTTGCACGGGTTACCTGAGGTATACCCGTGCCTTGTGTAGGACATCGCGGTTGTTTTAAGTATTGATATAAAAATTAATAACTTTGCTTGCGGATTATTTCTGGTGTATGCCCCAGCCTTGTGTAAGACATCGTGGTAGTTTTAAAAATTAACATAAAAGTAAATAACTATGTTTGCACGGGTATACATGAGGTATGCCCGTGCCTTGTGTAGGACATCGTGGTAGATTTACATATTAACATCAACAGATATAAATATGTTTGCGGACTATACCTTGTGTATGCCTGAGCATTGTGTAGGATATCGTGGTAGTTTTAGATATTTATATCAAAGTAAAAAAACATGTGTGTAGACTATACCTGGTGTATGACCGAGCTTTGTGTAGGACATCGTGGCAGTTTTAAATATTAAAATAGAAGTAAATAACTATGTTTGAAGACTATACCTGGTGAATGCCCGAGCCTTGTGTAGGACATCGTGGTAGTTTTCGATATTAAAATAGAATTAAATAACTATGTTTGAAGACTATACCTGAGGTATACCCGAGCCTTGTTTAGGATATCGTGGTAGTATTAAATGTTTACATAAAAGTAAATATCTATGTTTGCGGACTATACCTGGTGTATTCCCGAGCCTTGTGTAGGATATCGTGGTAGTTTTAAATATTTACATAAAAGTAAATAACTATGTTTGCGGACTATACCTGGTGTGTTCCCGAGCCTTGAGTAGGATATCGTGGTAGTTTTAAATATTTACTAAAAAGTAAATAACTATGTTTGCGGACTATACCTGGTGTATGCCTATACCTGGTGTATGCCTGTACCTTATGTAAGATATTGTGTCAGTTTCAAATATTTACATAAAAGTAAAAAACTATGTTTGTCCATATACCTGGGGTACGCACAACCCTTGTGTAGGATATCGTGGCAGTTTAGAGTATTTACATCAAAGTAAATAATTTTGTTTGCGAATTATACCTGGTGTATGCCCCAGTCTTGTGTAAGACATCGTGGTAGTTTTAAAAATTAACATAAAAGTAAATAACTATGTTTGCACGGGTATACCTGAGGTATACCCGTGCCTTGTGTAGGACATCGTGGTAGATTTACATATTAACATCAACAGATATAAATATGTTTGCGGACTATACCTTGTGTATGCCTGAGCATTGTGTAGGATATCGTGGTAGTTTTAGATATTTATATCAAAGTAAAAAAACATGTGTGTAGACTATACCTGGTGTATGACCGAGCTTTGTGTAGGACATCGTGGCAGTTTTAAATATTAAAATAGAAGTAAATAACTATGTTTGAAGACTATACCTGATGAATGCCCGAGCCTTGTGTAGGACATCGTGGTAGTTTTCGATATTAAAATAGAAGTAAATAACTATGTTTGAAGACTATACCAGAGGTATACCCGAGCCTTGTTTAGGATATCGTGGTAGTATTAAATGTTTACATAAAAGTAAATATCTATGTTTGCGGACTATACCTGGTGTATTCCCGAGCCTTGTGTAGGATATCGTGGTAGTTTTAAATATTTACATAAAAGTAAATAACTATGTTTGCGGACTATACCTGGTGTGTTCCCGAGCCTTGAGTAGGATATCGTGGTAGTTTTGAATATTTACTAAAAAGTAAATAACTATGTTTGCGGACTATACCTGGTGTATGCCTATACCTGGTGTATGCATGTACCTTATGTAAGATATTGTGTCAGTTTCAAATATTTACATAAAAGTAAAAATCTATGTTTGTCCACTATACCTAGGGTACGCACAACCCTTGTGTAGGATATCGTGGCAGTTTAGAGTATTTACATCAAAGTAAATAATTTTGTTTGCGAATTATACCTGGTGTATGCCCCAGTCTTGTGTAGGACATCGTGGTAGTTTTAAAACTTAACATAAAAGTAAATATCTATGTTTGGAGACTATACCTGAGGTATGCCTGAGCATTGTGTAGGATATCGTGGTAGTTTTTAATATTAACATAAAAGTAAATAACTTTGTTTGCACGGGTATACCTGAGGTATACCCGTGCCTTGTGTAGGACATCGCAGTTGTTTTAAGTATTGATATAAAAATTAATAACTTTGCTTGCGGATTATTCCTGGTGTATGCCCCAGCCTTGTGTAGGACATCGTGGTAGTTTTAAAAATTAACATAAAAGTAAATAACTATGTTTGCACGGGTATACCTGAGGTATAATACTACCACGATATCCTAAACCAGGCTCGGGTATACCTCAGGTATAGTCTTCAAACATAGTTATTTACTTCTATCATAATATCGAAAACTACCACGATGTCCTACACAAGGCTCGGGCATTCACCAGGTTTAGTCTTCAAACATAGTTTTTACTTCTATTTTAATATTTAAAACTACCACGATGTCCTAAACAAGAAGATCAAAGAAGCCAGGTTATTTAATTTCACTTTCAGATATATTGATGATGTTCTTTCCATTAACAATCCGAACTTTTCTGAATGGATTCCATTAATATACCCACCAGAACTAGAAATTAAAGAGACCACAGACACGGCTTCCTCCGCCTCATGTTTAGACTTATACCTCGAATTTGACATACACAGTCATCTCAGTACCAGAATCTATGACAAACGAGACGATTTTAATTTTGAAATTATCAATTTCCCCCACCTTAGTAGTAATATACCAACTTCACCTGCATATGGAATATACATTTCCCAACTTATTAGGTATTCAAGAGCTTGCAGCTCCTATTCAGACTTTGTAAAACGTCACCAGTGTCTGAGCAGAAAGTTGATGAACCAGGGGTATGTCAAAGAACGTCTCGTCCTTTTTCTAAAAAAGTTCATCGGAAGATACCCAGAACTTGTTGATAAATATTCCGTATCAACTTCACAAATAATACAAGATGGTCTTGAAGGATAGATTTTGCGTACTGACGTTTGTTATCATCTTAATTACGTATTATAGAATTCTTTTATAAGTCTTTTGTAGTTAATCATTTGAAGTGACTCAGTGGTTATGTAAAACCACATACTTTGAACGGCAAAATTATTTCATTGATTGATATTACTTTTACTTAAGGATCTTGAATACTATGAATGACAAAACTATTTTATTCAATAATACTACTTTTTCTGTTTAGTCTGTTTTTCATGATATACATTTGACGTGAAACTGTACTTATGTATCCCGTCATACTTTGAACCACACCATTATTTTATTTATTATTATTACTTTTACTGTTAAGTCTGGTTTTTGTTATATCTACTTTACGTGAGTCTGTATTTATGTATGCCGACATACGACAAAATTATTTTTTATGTCTACCTGTGCGAATTTCAAACGCGCTATTTTACACCAGTAATGAAAACCTTCTATCATTTATGGGTAGACTTTACATAGATAAATTCATCCGTATTTGACGTTATTACTTTTACTGTTAAGTCTGTTTTTGTTATATCAACTTTACGTAAGTCTTCATTTATGTATGCCGTCATACGACAAAATTATTTTTATGTCTACCTGTGCGAATTTCAAACGCGCATTT
Source organism: Mytilus edulis (assembly GCA_019925275.1). Lineage (NCBI taxonomy): Eukaryota > Metazoa > Mollusca > Bivalvia > Mytilida > Mytilidae > Mytilus > Mytilus edulis. Next base: position 109,147,563 of record CM034354.1, on the reverse strand, counting down.
TTAAACCAGTAATGAAACCTTCTATCATTATGGGTAGACTTTACATAGATACATTCAGCCGTATAAGAAAAGCAAAATGAGAATGTTAAATTAATGTATGCCTTTTTGTGCTTCTTTGTTACATTTGTTGTTTATGTAGAGATATTAAGATGATAACACAATATTGACTGTTGTACCCCTATTTTTGACATTTTTACTCTTTGAGTATGTTTGTTTTGTTCATGCATCGTTGACAATTTAATGGAATTTGATGCGACTGTCATATAAGTGAGAGGTTTAGCTAGCTATAAAACCAGGTTCAATCCACCATTTTCTACATTAAAAAATGCCTGTACCAAGTCAGGAATATGACAGTTGTTACCCATTCGTTTGATGTGTTTGGACTTTTGATTTTGCCTTTTGATTTTTGATTTTCCTTTTTGAATTTTCCTCGGAGTTCGGTATTTTTGTGTTTTTACTTTTTACTACAACCAAGTCGATGTCAAGTTTCTTCCTAGAAGAAACTTTACTGCTGGTGGATTTTTCCCCGAGGGCATCAATAACTTGGTAGTTTTATGCATGATGAATACAAATAATACTAAGAACAAACCGGCTGGGACGTCGCCCGGGTTACCAAGGTCCCCTTTTGCTACACGGAACACTGTAGCATTTGATTTGTGTGTTCCACGGAATATCCTCCGGGATACCCCTGATTTGACGTACGTTCAGCCAGAAGGTAATTACTACTTTAAAAATTCAGATACTTTTCATAAATTAAAGCCATGTTCCGTTAATATTTTCGACTGTTTGAAAACACCTGCTACAAGTGAATCAACACCTATCATTTCGTCTTGTAAACACAAAAAAGGAAAAAGGAGTCACCAGTGTCTGAGCAGAAAGTTGATGAACCAGGGTATGTCAAAGAACGTCTCGTCCTTTTTCTAAAAAAGTTCATCGGAAGATACCCAGAACTTGTTGATAAATATTCCGTATCAACTTCACAAATAATACAAGATGGTCTTGAAGGATAGATTTTGCGTACTGACGTTTGTTATCATCTTAATTACGTATTATAGAATTCTTTTATAAGTCTTTTGTAGTTAATCATTTGAAGTGACTCAGTGGTTATGTAAAACCACATACTTTGAACGGCAAAATTATTTCATTGATTGATATTACTTTTACTTAAGGATCTTGAATACTATGAATGACAAAACTATTTTATTCAATAATACTACTTTTTCTGTTTAGTCTGTTTTTCATGATATACATTTGACGTGAAACTGTTCTTATGTATCCCGTCATACTTTGAACCACACCATTATTTTATTTATTATTATTACTTTTACTGTTAAGTCTGTTTTTGTTTTTGTTATATCAACTTTACGTAAGTCTTCATTTATGTATAAAGTAAAAACACAAAAATACCGAACTCCGAGGAAAATTCAAAAAGGAAAATCAAAAATCAAAAGGCAAAATCAAAAGTCCAAACACATCAAACGAATGGGTAACAACTGTCATATTCCTGACTTGGTACAGGCATTTTCTAATGTAGAAAATGGTGGATTGAACCTGGTTTTATAGCTAGCTAAACCTCTCACTTATATGACAGTCGCATCAAATTCCATTAAATTGTCAACGATGCATGAACAAAACAAACATACTCAAAGAGTAAAAATGTCAAAAATAGGGGTACAACAGTCAATATTGTGTTATCATCTTAATATCTCTACATAAACAACAAATGTAACAAAGAAGCACAAAAAGGCATACATTAATTTAACATTCTCATTTTGCTTTTCTTATACGGCTGAATTTATCTGTGTAAAGTCTACCCATAATGATAAAAGGTTTAATTACTGGTCATACGACAAAATTATTTTTATGTCTATCTGTACGAATTTCAAACGCGCATTTTTAAACCAGTAATGAAACCTTCTATCATTATGGGTAGACTTTACATAGATAAATTCAGCCGTATAAGAAAAGCAAAATGAGAATGTTAAATTAATGTATGCCTTTTTGTGCTTCTTTGTTACATTTGTTGTTTATGTAGAGATATTAAGATGATAACACAATATTGACTGTTGACAATTTAATGGAATTTGATGCGACTGTCATATAAGTGAGAGGTTTAGCTAGCTATAAAACCAGGTTCAATCCACCATTTTCTACATTAGAAAATGCCTGTACCAAGTCAGGAATATGACAGTTGTTACCCATTCGTTTGTTGTGTTTGGACTTTTGATTTTGCCTTTTGATTTTTGATTTTCCTTTTTGAATTTTCCTCGGAGTTCGGTATTTTTGTGTTTTTACTTTTTTTCAAATATTTACATAAAAGTAAAAAACTATGTTTGTGCAATATACCTGGGGTACGCACAACCCTTGTGTAGGATATCGTGGCAGTTTAGAATATTTACATCAAAGTAAATAATTTTGTTTGCGAATTATACCTGGTGTATGCCCCAGTCTTGTGTAGGACATCGTGGTAGTTTTAAAACTTAACATAAAAGTAAATATCTATGTTTGCAGACTATACCTGAGGTTTACCCGTGCATTGTGTAGGACATCGTAGTAGATTTAAATATTTACATCAAAGTACATAACTATGTTTGCGGACTATACCTTGTGTATGCCCCAACCTTGTGTAGGATATCATGGTAGTTTTAAATATTCAAATCAAAGTAAATAACTATGTTTGCGGACTATAACTGGTGTATTCCCGAGTCTTGTGTAGGACAAGTTAATAACTACACTTCCGGAGGACTATACATGGTGTATGCCCGAGGTTTGTGTAGGACATCGTAGTAGTTTTGTATATTAACATAAAGTAAATGAATATGCTCGTAGACTGTTCCTGAGGTATGTTCGAGCCTTGTGTAGGACATCGTGGTAGTTTTAAATATTAACATAAAAGTAAATTACTATGTTTTCAGACTGTACCTAAGGTATACTTGTGCCTTATGTATGATATCGATGTAGTTTTTAATATTAACCTAAAATTTAATAACTATGTTTGCAAACTATACCTTGTGTATGCCCGAGCCTTGTGTAGGACAACGCAGTTGTTTAAAGTATTGACATAAAAATTAATAACTTTGCATGCAGACTATACTTGGTGTATGCCCGAGCCTTGTGTTGGATATCGTGGTAGTTTTTGATATTTATATCAAAGTAAATAACTATGATTGCGGACTATACCTGATGTATACCCGAGCCTTGTGTGGGACATCGTGGCAGTATTAAATATTTGAATCAAAGTAAATAACTATGTTTGCGGACTATACCTTGTGTATGCCCGAGCCGTGTGTAGGATATCGTGGTAGTTTTAAATATTTACATAAAAGTAAATAACTGTAATTGCGGACTATACCTGAGGTATGCCCGAGCCTTTTGTAGGATATCGTGGTAGGTTTTAATATTTACATCAAAGTAAATAACTATGTTTGCGGACTATACTTTGTGTATGCCCGAGCCTTTTGAATGATATTCTGGTAGTTTTAAATATTCAAATCAAAGTAAATAACTATGTTTGCGGACTATAACTGGTATATGCCCGAGCCATGTGTAGGACATCGCAATAGTTTTAAATATTGACATAAAAGTTAATAACTACGATTCCGGACTATACCTGGTGTATGCCTGAGCCTTGTGTAGGCCATCGTAGTAGTTTTAAATATTAACATAAAAGTAAATAACTATGTTTGCAGACTAAACCTGAGGTATACCCGAGCCTTGTGTATGATATCGTTGTAGTTTTTAATATTTACATCACAGTAAATAACTATGTTTGCAGACTATACCTGGTGTATGCCCGTGTCGTGTGTTGGATATAGTTGTAGTTTAAAATATTTACATAAAAGTAAATAACTATAATTGCGGACTATACCTGAGGTATGCCCGAGCCATTTGTAGGATATCGTGGTAGGTTTAAATTTTTCCATCAAAGTAAATAACTATGTTTGCGGACTATACCTTGTGTATGCCCGATCCTTTTCGTTAACATCTGTTTGAATATGCTGATAAGAACACGTTTCCTTGACATACTTAGTCAGCTACTTTTAAAGGAAACAATATTTGATTATGAATTATAAAATTACAATATATTTATTCATATTCACAAAGGATTATGAACAGGCTACAAGTGTCTTCATCAATCTGTTTCCTAAATTAATATTGTTGAAACAGATTTAATGCACACATATTTTTTCGACCAACAGCTCTTTGTTTTATTGTTAGATTTTATTTGTATTTGAGTATATCTCATCTTAAAAATATCAGTCTTTTCATCAGTATTTTGAAATGTATTGAATAAATGTAATTCTGATATCTCAAAATAAAGTAAGTTAAATAAGTATTCCTTCTGTTTTTATGTTGTCAACGGATTTGTATGTTATATATGTTGTTCATATTTTTGCCATCCCGTCTACGACTGAAGTTATAATGTCTAATATATGTGTTTATATTACAGCTTGGATTTACACCATTATTACTCGCTGTCCAGGAAGGGAAATTAGATATAGTCCAATACCTGATCACTGTGGGCTGTCAAAGAGATGCAAGGAACAATGTAATTATGATTTTTATTTGATTCTACTCCTCTTTACTGTGAGTAAATACAAAAGCATGTTGTAAATCAGACAACTTTAATATATTCCTAATATAGTTAACACAATCTTGTTCCCTTTTCTAGAATGTGACCATCCAAATTATACTTGTAACAGAGTTTGTACTAACATAATCAACCAGACCGTTGCCACATGTGTCATTTTATATGTTTTGGCAAATTTTATCCGATAAAACATGATTAATCACCAAGTTTGTTATCTTTCAAAAATAATGTTATCAAAAATTGATATGTTTTGCATGAGGATATGTTGTGGTAACTCCTTATTCAGATAATATTAATTCATGTAATTCTTTAGAAATAATTTAAATCATTTTGAATTAAAGCAAACACATTTAATCATTTTGTAAAATGTTGTAGCGAAAGGAATTTATTGATTGGGTTAGTTCATACACTTTATTTTCAATCAATGAATCTCAGTCATATGAGGCATATTTGATTTAGTTTTCTGATATTTTTGTCTGATTTTATAAAATATCTGACTGTCATTGTTCAGAAGTTGATAAGAACAAGTTGTTGTACATTCTTAATAACTCACTATTATCTAAACCTTTACTTGTTATATTGAAGTAGGTTTTGTTCTGGCAAATTTTACTTACATCAGTTTCACTTGAATTTAAATTCATGTGAATCTCTCGTGAATTTCTCGTAAATCTCATCTCAATTGAATTTATACGTGAAATCAGTTAATGCGAGTTTCATGTGAATCGCATGTAAAACTCACGTGAATTTCACGTGAACATGGTACTTCAAATATATATTCAAATTTAATAAAAATCATGAAAAATACAAAATACAAATTTTCAATTGTGAAATTCGTGTGAAAGTTTTCAGGTGAGATTCAACTCAAACGACCTTATACATGAAACGAACGCTTAAATGTTCATGTACATTTCTCGTGAATGCAGCAAAAAAAAAACCCGTTGAAGTTGAAAACCAAAATTGTGTAGAATATTGTTGTTGTTTTAATAATTATGAATCAATCAAATTAAGGTCATCACTCAAGAAATTTTACGGTCGCCATCATGAGCTGATTGGCCATTATGACAAAAGTGTGTCAGAATTCATATCTGATATTCTTCCTCAGTCATAATAACCTTCCATCATTACCGAACTGAACAAAGAAATAACACGACGGGTGCCGTATACGGTGCAGGAATTGTTTACACTTCTGGAGCACCTGATTTCACTCCCGGTTTTGGTGGAGTTCGTGTTGTTTCTTAATGATTATTTATAACTGTTGATGTAAATGTCCTTTGGTCTTGTGAGTCTTTGTTTGCAGACTATACCTGAGGTATGCCCGAGCCATGTATAGGATACCGTGGAAGTTATAAATATTTACATAAAAGTACATAACTATGTTTGCGGACTATACATGAGGTGTGCCCGAGCCATGTGTAGGATACCGTGGAAGTTTTAAATATTTACAGCAAAGTACATAACTATGTTTGCAGACTATACATGAGGTATGCTCGAGCCATGTATAGGATACCGTGGAAGTTTTTAATATTCATATCAAAGTAAAAAAAAATATATTTGCGGACTATACCAGATGTATACTCGAGTCTAAGCAGAATCTTTTAAAATTAGAAAACTTTGAATACTTTCATAAACATAAAAAATATATATGAGCGGACTACTTGAAGTATGCCCGAGACTTGTCCAGGATATTTGTATTAGTTTTAAATTTTTCGCTTGTTAAAAGGTTTGATAATCGTTTATATGCATTACCGTAAAGCTATTTCCATAGATAAAATAATGTCTATGAAATAGTTTTGTTTTACTTTTTTTTTTTAAATTGACGTAGTTTTCTCTTGCGATCTTTAAATCTAAAGATTGAATTATGCTACATAATTTTAAATTTGAAAATTATAAAAATATTACTTTGACATGTTTGACTCTCCTTTGTGACTAAAAATCTCAATGATTGATTGTGTACCCTTGTTATTTTGTTATCAACCTTATTACAACACTAACTGTCGATTTCCTCTGTGAATACAAAACCTCAATGATTGATTGTGAACCCTTTTTATTTTGTTATCACCACTATTACAACTCTTTCTATATTGTTACTCTTCTGTTAGTACAATATCACCTATGAATTTACATTTACTTTGTATTCCCTTCATGATGTCCATTGTTGATGACTGTTTGATGAAGCTAGTTATCTAATTGCAATAACAAGATATAAGAAGAATAGTCTGTAAAAGTTGAACAATTGGAACACTGTTTCATTTTGAATGTTTCTATGAAATTGAAGCAAATCCTATATTATATAGATAGGTAAATATTCATGTTCCTGGTCATGATAACAGTCAGGTCACAGTCAACGTCGGTTAGATCAAATCTTTTGAAAATTCTCTTTTGAATTAACGGCCAAAATTTATTAATTTACCTTTTAAAAATAAAGTAACTAGGACATCACAACTTTGAATCGGTCAGGTCATTGTCAACGTTGTTTAGGTCACGTTTTCACAAAATTTAAATACTTCATTCATTTATTTTCATTCTTATTTATGTATTAAATCATGAAATCTTATTATCTTTCACATTTGAGATGAATCCTTTTAGAAACAAAAAAGTAAGAATCATTTTGTTTTGTCCGGTCAGTTCGATGTTGGTCAGGTAATTGTCAGATGGCGTTTTAGAATTGTTTTATAAAAACATTGTTTTGCTTTCTTATATCTGTATATTATAGACAGAATTTTATCATATATCAAATTTAGATAAATCATTTGAGATATAAAAGAAAATATGAGCATTTTTTATTCGGTTCTGTATTTGTCCTGTCATCGGTCAAGTCATTAGTTTGACCAATATTTAAACAATATTTTGTAACACAGTTATTGATCGGCTGACCAAAGTGCAAACCCTATGGTATGGATTAAAACTAATGGTGTAGAATTTAAAACCAACGGGTTGGTTATTCATACTGATGAATGACGAATCAACGCATCAGTTTTTAGAACCAACTCGTTGAAAGTGAAAACTAACGCGTTAAAAAAATAAAACTACCCGATGAAAATTGATTTGATTTGATTTTTGGTGTTTTAACGCCACTTTTTTAGCTACGCCTTTGGGATATTTTGTGTCGGCAAGTTTTTATTGGTTGAGGAATCCGAAGTGCCCGGAGACAACCACCTATCTTCGATAGGAAAACTGACAATACTTGCCAATTAAGATTGGAGTCAAGTGCATACACACGACAATGATAAGAACGGCCACTCATACACGTATTACTTTGTGTACTGTTATTATTCTTTTGTAAACATCTGATATGATTTGTTGGTAAGTTGATGAAAACACATTTTTTGTTGTATGTGTCAAACAATTAAAAAATCAATACTTGTCAGATTATATAAAAAAAGAAGATGTGGTATGAATGTCAATGCGACAACTCTCCACAAGATACCAAAAGGACACAGAAATAAACAAATATGGGTCACCGTTCTTGTCAGATTATGTATGTATTAGGATTTGTCTCCTCGACGGGAATCAAGATACAATAATATTATATACATTATACTAAACAATTGTCTTTACTTTTTTGTTACAACTGACGTGTGTGCTATTATATACATCGTTTATATTTAAATTATAAAACTGTTAAGTATATGGTACAGGCATTTTCAAATATAGAAAATGGTGGATTAAACCTGGTTGTATAGCGCTAAACCTCTAACTGTGTACGACAGTGTCATCAAGTTCCGTTATATTTACAATGATGCGTGAACTGAACAGGCATGATAAATAAAATAGTCAAAATGTGGGTACAGCAGTCATCATCGTGTTACAATTTTAAAAGAAACAACTTAAAAGAGCACAAAAGCATCTATCAAATTAAAATCATATACATTGCTGTGTCTGACGTCAGCAAATTTATACGTCACATATGTTTGTAGTTCAATTTTCATACAAACATTTTTTTTAATTTCCACGTGGGAAATGTTAGCATACAGGGTTAAAACATCAACAGTATGTAAGAATTAATTTAAGAAATAGTCCGAGATTTAAAATAGTCCAAAAGTTCTATATAATTTATAAGAATCCACAAATGGTTCATTCCACTGCGTGATCGAATAATTTTGACGTTTGTGGTTCAACGTTTTTTTCCATAATTTATAATATATATATAAGATAATGACATTTTATAGAGCAATAACATACTGACAGGATCTTTTAAAGTACACAGTCACGTTATAAGAACCAAAGAAACACAAAAAATCGCATGCACAAAACACACAAGCAAAAATGAAAGATATAACAAACACATTGACGGGATGTGTATGTACCGAGCTAGTTAAATGTATATAATAGAAAACAATCCAACAGTAAAAGTAATATTAATAATAGAACAAAGACAAATGAAAGAACAATATACTACAGATGGGTGCGGTCCTAACCTTGCAAAAGTTAACTTAGAGTTAACTTGTTGACTGCTTTCTAAGTTAACTTGAGAATTTTTAAGCAGTCAAGCAAGTTAACTTCGTCGTCGGTAGACCAGACCTACGGTCTGCTTTTTTAGGACTGCTGCAGACCTATCGACAAGTCTGCTCCATACCAGACCTGTGGACAAGTCTGCTTTTGACCAGTCAAGAGGACAGGTCTGCCCCAGACCAGACCTGTGAACAAGTCTGCTTTTGACCAGTCCTGAGGACAGGTCTGCCTCAGACCAGACCTGTGTGGACAGGTCTGCTCCTGACCAGACCTGAGGACAGGTCTGCTTTTGACCAGACCTGTGGACAAGTCTGCTATTGACCAGACCTGAGGACAGGTCTGCTTTTAAATGGCAGATTATCTTTATAAGAGTTTTTATATCAGACTTGAGCTTTCATTAAAATATGTAAACAACATTCGCATTGTTTTTCCACAGATATCATTTATAATATTATTTACTCGCTAGACTCTACTAGATATTATACATATGCTCTCTTTTATTTGATATACATGTATTCTTATATAAATAAAAAATGGCTATACGATCACACAGTTTTTTTTATTAGAAGGCGGATAGAAAGGTTATCCAAACATCGGAACAATATTCTTATATCACGGGATATCGGCAACATTGTCTACGTTACTTCGTTCCCCGTTGTTTACCTGTCCCTTCCTAAATTTTACTTTATGCATAAATTTATACTTGCATGGATATTTCATTGATATTCAACGTGTTTGTATTGGATTTACTATTCTATTTCCCGCAGAATATTCTCACAGAAATTGTACAGTGTCCGTAAGCATACGGTGTGGTAAAACTATCAACAATCTCGTCAAATTCGTCAGATTTGTCATTGCCGATATTTATATGGGACGTCCTAAAATTATACTCAATGCGCATTTTAATAAAATAGTTGCCACTTGACGTTTAACTATAAACAAAATCAATCAACCGACATAATAGATTCCAAGAAGAGAACCTCGTATACTTTTTTTATTAAATCATTGTAAATAGTACAAATGAATTCAGACATGTCAGTGTTGGTACGGATTCGTTGGTACTTTGATGATGTGGCAAAATAGTTTTGTTTTACACGTACACCATCATGAACTCCTATATATGATGTGACTGTTATTATGAATAAAGATATGAAATTCTGACATTCTCAATTTATTCAGAATATTTTTTGCATTTAACAGTTTTCTAATATTATTGATTACGTGTACATTTACGGTCCCACTAAAATGTGAATAGAAGCGCCAGGAGAAGACGTTAAGGCGCTCGGAACAATGGTATGCGGGTATATAGATTTGCAAATAAAAGTGCACACATGATCAGTTTTGGTCAAATAGTTTTTTTTTCCCAAGTCAGCATGAGGTATTAAAACTACTGAAATTTTGTTACGTATCAATATTTTGAATAAAAGGCGGACAAGCTGGTAACAGGTATCCTAAATTAATGCGAACAAAAATTTGTTGTTATTAAAACTGCAATATTGCTGTCCATTGTCATGATTATATTATACATTGATTCCTGACATAAAAAATATGGCTGATTAATATTATGCGGGTACGTCATGGTGTATATAGATTTACAAATTAAAGTGCACAAATGGTCAGTTTTGGTGGATGCGGTCAAATAATTTTGTTGTACAAGTCAGCTGGAGGTTTCAAAACTACTGAAATTTTGTTACGTATCAATATTTTGAATAAAATGAGGACATGCTGGTATCCTAAATTTAAGCGAACCAAATTTTTTGGTTATAATATTGCAATATTGCTGTTCATTGTCATGATTGTATTATACATTGATTCTGGCATAAAAAATATGGCTGATTAACTATGCGGGTATATAGATTTACAAATTAAAGTGCACATATGGTCAGTTTTGGTGGATGCGGTCAAATAATTTTGTTGTACAAGTCAACTGGAGGTATCAAAACTACTGAAATTTTGTTACATATCAATATTTTGAATAAAATGAGGACATACTGGTATCCTAAATTGATGCGAACAAAAAATTGTTATTATTATATTGCAATATTGCTGTCCATTGTCATGATTGTATTATACATTGAACCCTGACATTAAAAATAAGGCTGATTTACTTTGCTTGTATATAGATTTACAATTTAAAGTTCACTTATGGTCAGTTTTGGTGGATGCAGTCATCTAATTTTGTTGTACAAGTCAGCTGGAGGTATCAAAACTACTGAAATTTTGTTACGTATCAATATTTTGAATAAAATGAGGACATGCTGGTATCCTAAATTGATGTGAACAAAAATTTGTTGTTATAATATTGCAATATTGCTGTTCATTGTCATGACTGTATTATACAGTGCATTGATTCTGGCATAAAAAATATGGCTGATTAACTATGCGGGTATATAGATTTACAAATTAAAGTGCACATATGGTCAGTTTTGGTGGATGCGGTCAAATAATTTTGTTGTATAAGTCAACTTGAGGCATCAAAACTCGATCTACTGTGATTTTTTTTCAAATCAAAACCTTAATCAAGGTGTACTTACATTCAATAGATTAGTCTTTGTAAATGTTTATTTTCTTGGTTTATTAAATCTTATCAATTATTAAACATAGTAAAGAACCAAAATTGTTTTTATTCATTTGTCTGATCATACTTGACCACATAAAAAACATAATAAACATACTAAAGAACCAATGGGGATTTCTAGATTTACAAATTAAAGTGCATAAAAATAAAATGGTCAGTTTTGGTGGATGCGGTCAAATAATTTGTTGTACAAGTCAACTGGAGGCATCAAAACTACTGAAATTTTGTTATGTATCAGTATTTTAAGTAAAAAGAGAACATGCTGGCACCCTTAAATTAGGCGAACAAAAAATTGTTGTTATTATATTGCAATATTGCTGTCCATTGTCATGATTGTATTATACATTGAATCCTGACATTAAAAATAAGGCTAATTTACTATGCTGGTATATAGATTTACAATTTAAAGTTCACATATGGTCAGTTTTGGTAATGCGGTCAAATAATTTTGTTGTACAAGTCAGCTGGAGGTACCAAAACTACTGAAATTTTGTTACGTATCAATATTTTGAATAAAATGAGGACATGCTGGTATCCTAAATTTATGCGAACATAAAATTGTTGTTATTATATTGCAATATTGCTGTCCATTGTCATGATTGTATTATACATTTAATCTTGACATAAAAAATATGGCTGATTTACTATGCGGGTATATAGATTTACAAATTAAAGTGCATAAATGGTCAGTTTTGGTGGATGTGGTCAAATAATTTTGTTGTACAAGTCAACTGGAGGCATCAAAACTACTGAAATTTTGTTACGTATCAGTATTTTAAGTAAAAAGAGGACATGCTGGCACCCTTAATTTAGGCAAACACAAATTTGTTGTTATTATATTGCAATATTGCTGTCCATTGTCATGATTGTATTATACATTGAATCCTGACATTAAAAATAAGGCTGATTTACTATCCTGGTATATGGATTTACAATTTAAAGTTCACATATGGTCAGTTTTGGTAATGCGGTTGAATAATTTTGTTGTACAAGTCAGCTGGAGGTACCAAAACTACTGAAATTTTGTTACGTATCAATATTTTGAATAAAATGATGACATGCTCATCGGGTATCCTAAATTTATGCGGACAAAACTTTTTTGTTATTATATTGCAATTTTGCTGTCCATTGTCATGATTGTATTATACATTGAATACTGACATAAAAAATATGGCTGATTTACTATGCGGGTATATAGATTTACAAATTAAAGTGCATATATATATGGTCAGTTTTGGTGGATGCGGTCAAATTATTTTGTTGTACAAGTCAACTGGAGGCATCAGAACTACTGAAGTTTTGTTATGTATCAGTATTTTGAGTAAAAAGAGGACATTCTGGCACCCTTAATTTAGGGGAGCAAAAATTTGTAGTCATTATTTAAATGAATTAAACTATTGCTGATTGTGGCTGCATAGTTCAAGGATGTATAACTAACAAGGACGTATACACCTAACATCAAATATACTTCTTTTCAAAAATATACATAATATGATTGAATTTGATCTCGGAATATATATATTCAGTGCCTGTTATCATTGTAACCGAGATCGTTTTTATAATAGATAGATTAGATTGTCAGATCACAGATAAATTTGTGTTACGTTCTGTGCGTACTTATTTTCAAATATTTGTATTTAATCCTGTTCATAAAACGGAAGTATTAATTTTCAAATTACTTTATTTTCGATGTTTATACTACGAAACAAAGATATTAATTTTTTTTAAATCAACGAAGAGCGGTCCTAGTTACAAGTTAACTTAGTGTAGAGCAGACCAGTCAAAAGTTAACTTGGGAACAGGTCTGGTTTTGATCGGATTTGTCCAAACAGAAGTTAACTTTGTGGCAGGACCGGTTTCCAAGTTAACTTATGTTAACTTTATGCTAGGACTGGTTCCGAAGTTAACTTATGTTAACTTATGACAGGACTGGTTCGAAGTTAACTTATATCAATAGCGGACCTGTTTCCAAGTTAACTTTTTAGCAGACATAAAAACGGTCCTAGGACCAAGTCCGCTTTTCAAGTTAACTAGATTTTGGTCCTAGGACTGGTCAGAGCAGTCCTATATTCGGTCAAAGGTTAACTTTGACCAGTCCAAGTGACTGGTTATCAAGTTAACTTGCTGTACAGGTTAGGAGTGCACCCATCTGTACGTTTTTAAATGAGAAACAACGTCAGTACGGAGAATATATACATTAAGACCATCATGTATTATTTGTGAAGTTGATACGGAATATTTATCAACAAGGTCTTGGTACCTTCCGATGATCTTTTTTTTTTAGAAAAAGGACGAGACGTTCTTTGGCATACCCCTTCTTCATCTTTTTTCTGCTCAGACACTAATGTCGATTTACAAATTCTGAGAAGGAGCTGCAAGCTCTTGAATATCGATTAAGTTGGGAAATGTATATACTATACCATATGCAGGTGAAATTGGTATATTGCTACCAAGGTGGGGGAAATTTATAATTTCAAAATTAAAATAGTCTCTTTTGTCATAGATTCTGGTACTGAGATGTTACAAATCCGTTTTCTGTTCTAGAATTTGACCTTCCAAATAAGACTTTTTACCGGGTTTGTACTAACATAAGCAACCCGACCGGTATGTCATGTGTTATTTTATATGCCTTGTTAAATTTTACCCGATAATTTGTTAATCATTTTCTGGATTAACTTTGAATAAAAATAAAACAGAGGGTATATGGATAGGAAAACTGAAAAATAGTAAAGATAAGGTAGCTGGGATTAGTTGGACAAACAAACCAGTCAAAGCATTGGGAATATATTTTTGTCATAACAGAGAAGAATGTGAAAAATTAAACTGGAAGAATAGAATTGAGAAAATGAATAAACTATTTCATTTATTGGGGACACGTAATTTTACTTTAATCGGGAAAATTCTTATTATAAAAACATTAGTTTTACCACTTTTTATATTTTTGGCAAGTGCATGTACAGTTCCGGAAAATTCAGAAATGAAATAGAAAGTAAATGTTATAAATTCATCTTGGATGGTAAACCAAATAAGGTTAATAGAAATACCATGATAAAGTCAAATGAAGAAGGGGGTTACAAATGATCGACATACAAAGTAATGTATGTCTCTAAAAGCATCTTGGGTAAGTAAACTCATAAGAAATGATATGTCAAACTGGAAGTTGATTCCCTTAAAATATCTCAGCGTGGTTGGTATTAATTGGTTAATTTTTAAGCTGATTTTGTTAAATTTTAAGAATAAAATTCTAGAATATATCAAACATATCCCTGAATTTTATAGAGAAGTATTAAAATGTTGGGTAATATCAGGCGATGGACAAACAGAAAAACCTACCAACTTCACAGAAGTAAGGAAACAGGTAACTTGGGGAAACAAACAGATTAATTTTGAAAATAAAACTAGTATTTTTGAAAATTGGATTTAGAGTTACTTGATATTTGTCAATAATATTATAGGCGACACAAGTAATATATCTCAACATTTTATTCTGGAAAAAATTAGAATGCAAGCATAATTGGATTGCAGATATAAATATCTTTAAAAAAGCCATTCCAAAAGACTGGCTTCAGATGTTACAGTCTGAAAGTTCTATAATTTTTTTTGTAAATATGTAACACTCAGAAACGTGCCCTTCCCCCCAAACGTGTCCGATTCCCTCAAACATGTCTAGTTGAAAACAGCACCAAAGCGTGTCATTTCAATCCCGAGATGTCAATAAACGCCCAAACGTGTCTATTTTTCAACTAACCCCCAAACGTGTCCATATCCAGCGTTATTTGGTTATTGCTATTTCATTGACGTTTACTAATTTTACCATTTCATTATAAATATACATAAGGCATGTTAGTACTTTTTCAAACCGGAAGAATTAAACTGGGTTTAAGTGGGGGCGTCATTTCGGCTATATCGTATGTAAATTGTAAGCAAACATGTTGAATTGAACTGTACAGTTAACGGATCAAAGTGTCCTTTTCTTTGCACATTACAACTTTAATGTTCTCTCTAATTATGCATGAAATACTGACAAATGGACAATTCGTAATCTACAGTCTAAAGTTAATGTATTCAGTAGAACTGCACACATATTGAAACTTGTATGTTTTCTCTAATTTGCATGCAATACTTGCAACTAGACAATACGCAACCATCAGTCTAAGGTTTATCTTAACAATATAACAGTAAAAACATTAAAACATGTATGTTCAAATGTCAAAAAATAAATAAAAACCGGTAGCCTATATTCTCTCTAAATAGAACTGCAAAAACATTTAAAAAAAAAACAAAAACAAAACTTGTATGTTCTCTCTAAATATGCATGAAATACATGTACTTGTAACTGGACAATACGCGATCATCAGTTTAAAATCATCAGTTTAAAGTTAATTTGTACAGTACAACTGCAAAACATTAAAACTTGCAAAACTAGTGTGCACTCTAAATATGCATAACGTACTTGCAACTGGACAATACATACTCAACAGTCTAAAGTTTATTTATACACTACAAGATAAATTTGTATTTAAACCCGGCGTTGATCACACAACAGTCATATACATAAAATAAGAATCTATAAAACTTATGCATGAAATATTTGGCACTGGACGTACAATGTAATGTTTCTTATCGTGTGTCTTTAGTGATGGTGGAAACCTGAAATTTATCAAAAACCCGGATAACAAGTGTATAATTTGATGGGCTTTTGAAATACACTCCAACTATTGACAAAAGTGAGAGAAAAAATACTGTTAAAAGCCCGCCATGCAATATTCGGATAATATAAACGGCATCATCGGAGTTTATAAGTACAAAATAATTAACAAAGTTAACAATTAATGCAACTTCATAATTATGTGTATGATCGCTCTAAATGAATATGAAATACTTGCAACTGAACAATAAGCGATTTCAGTCAAAGTTAATTACTAATAACAGATTAATTTTGCAATTATTATAATCATTAAAATCCTACATTGAACTAACTTGATCTGATAAATGACAACTGCATCACCTGTGTCTCCCATCATAGAATTGCCGTAAACGTTATCAGCGATTTCGTTTAGGAGATACATGTATTAGCGCTAAAAGACTTGTGACGTTTCGGCGTTAAATATTGGAGACGTTTTGGCGAAAAACAATTATCGGACACGTTTGGGGGTTATAAAATCAGACACGTTTGGGGAATATTGTACATTTTGGACACGTTTAGGGAGAAAAGACACGTTTGGGGGAATCGGACACGTTTGGGGGGGAAGGACACGTTTGGGAGTGTTACAAATATTCCTAGACAGAAAATAATCTGGAAAGGTAATTACATTGAAGCTTCAAGCTTTTCAACACATATATTATATAAGTCAATTTGTAAAGATAAAACTGAACCATCAATTGGTGTTAGCAAATGGATGCGTATTTTACAAATTAATTAGAACCTTAGTATTAACCAACTATATGTTTTCATGTTTCATTATTTAGAAGAAAATAAGTTAAAAATATATAGGTGGAAACTTTTACAATTCATATTACCAACAAAACAATTATTGTTTAAATGGAAACAGAAGAATGACACTCTAATTTATGTATGTAACGAAGAAGAAGATTATAACCACTTGTTTTTTATTTCTTGTCGATTTTTAGAAATTTTTTGGAAAAGTATTTATGAGTTAATGATAAAATCAAATTTAAATTTTAGAGTATCATTAAAGCAATTAGTCTTTGTATATAAAATTTTGACAAAAATTATTTTGGTATGAATTATTTCCTAACAATCTTAGGTTTTTCCGTATACAAATCATATTATGTATCTAATCAGAAGGGAAAAAAAGTAACAAGCATATTTGAGGAATAAATATATAATGTTATCAAAAATTAATGTGTTCTTGATGTTAACATGTTGTTTTAACTCCTTAGTTAGATAATAGTAAGTATTTAGAACTAGAGTAAATCATCTTTGAATTATAACAAATACATGTAAACATTTTGTTTAATAGTACCCTATTTTACTCGTTGAAGCGAAAGGAATTTATTGATTTCATACATTTTTTTTTACAATATAGATCTGTCATATGAGGCATATTGAATTTAGTTTTGTGATATTTTAAAAAATCTGACTGCCATTGTTCATAAGAAGTTGATAACAGCAAGTTGTGGTACATACTTAGTTACACACTAGTATTTAAACCTTTTTTGTTCTATTAAAGTAGTACTATACTGGCAAATTTCACTAACATCAATTTTATTTGAATTTAAATTCATTTGGATCTCTTGTGAAATTCTCGTAAATCTCATCTCAAGTTTATAAGTGAAATCAGTTATGCGCGTTTCATATGAATTTCATGTAAAACTCATGTGAATTTCACGTGAAAATCCTATAATATTTTTTTTATTTCAAATTCAAATAATTTTAGAATATCGTTATTCAAATAATATTTGTATTTATATTTTCAAAAAAATCATGAAAAATACCATTCTATTTCTGTGAAATTCGTGTTTTCACGTGATTTCATGTGAATCTCAAATCATGAGAAATTCACATGACCATTTTAACGTGAATTTCATGTATAAGATTGTTTGAGGGGAATCTCACGTAAATTTCATGTGAGATTCAGGTGAAATTAACGTCCATAAATTTTGCCTGTGTACAAATGTACAAGTATATCAATAGCCGTTCGTGTTAATGGCGGTATAAGCCATACCGTATCAAAATTTCAACGCTTTGGTATTACTATCTGCGCGTTTGTATTCACTTTCAACGTGTTGTTTTTAACTTCCAATACTTGGGATTTTACTTTCAACGTTAGAACTAACACGCTGATTCGTTATGCATATGATATGAAAAACCTGAAGATTTGTCGTTCCATATCGTAAGTTTTGCACTTTTGTCAAACTATCAAAATATTTTAGTACAAAGTATTATCTAAATATAGGTTACGCTAAAGATTGTACCAGTGACAGGACTAAATGAAAAAAGCCCCGAAAATATTATTCAAATGAAAAATACTGTATCTCAATTTTGAAAAATAATAAAATTCAATAAGGTAATACATATCAGAACCGGAAGTTATAATTAAAATACACATTGAAAGCTTGCAAAAATGTCAACTGACCAATATTTTTTTTTTTTTTTAATTTTCAAAAACAATAAATAATTATTTTTGCAGATTATACCTCAGATATGTCCGAGCCTTGTGTAGGATATCGTGATAGTTTAAAATATTTACATTAAAATAAATAACTGGATTCCGGAGGTAGTTTTAAATATTTACATAAAAGTAAATACTATGTTTGCAGACTATGTTTGAGGCATGTTTGAGTCTTGTGTAGGATATCGTGTTCGTTTAAAATATTTACATAAAAGTAAATAACTATGTTTGCAGACTATACATGAGGTATGCCCGAGCCTTGTGTAGGACATAGTGGTTGTTTAAAATATTTAATTAAAAGTAAATAGCTATGTATGAGGACTATACCTGAGGTATGCCCGAGCCTTGTGTAGGATATCGTGGTAGTTTAAAATATTAACATAAAAGTAAATAACTATGTTTGCGGTACACCTGGCGTATGCCCGAGTCTGTGTAGGATATCGTGGTAGTTTTAAATATTAACATTAAACATTGTTAAAGTACAAAAAAACTATATTTGCTGACTTTACCTGAGTCTTATGCAGAATTTCTTTTCAAATTAGGTAACTTTGAATACTTTCATAAACATAAAAAAATATATGAGCGGACTAATTGAGGTATGCCCCCGACCTGTTCATGATATCTTTGTTAGTTTTCAATTTTCCAAAAAGTCAATAAATTCATCGCTTGTTAAAATCTTTGATAAACGTTTACATGCATTACATTCAAACTATTCCTATAGATAAAAGAATTTCTATGAATTTTTTTTTAATTTTTTTTTCAAACATTGACGTAGTTTTCTCTTGCAATCTTTAAATCTAAAGTTTGAATTATGCCTCAGAGTAAGAATTAGGTGATACACACATTTGAGATTTGTATTCAAACGTTACTTTCACATGTTTGACTTTCCTATGTGAGTACAAAATGCCAATGCTTGACTGTTTACACTTGTTATTTCATGATCATCCCTTTTACAACACTAACTTTCGATTTCCTTTGTGAATACAAGATATCAATGACTGATTGTGCACCCTTATTATTTTATTATCACCATATTACAACACTAACTTTCAATTTCCTCTGTGAAAACAAGATTTCTATGACTGATTGTGTACCATTGTTATTTTATTATCACCCCTATTGCAACACTAACCTTCGATTTCCTCTGTGAATACAATATATCATTAACTGATTGTGTACCCTTCTGATTTTGTTATCACCCCTATTACGACACTAACTTTTAATTTCCTCTGTGAATACAAGTTCTCAATAACTAATTTTGTACCATTGTTTTTTTATTATCAGCCCTATTACAACACTAACTTTCGATTTCCTCTGTGGATACAAAATCTCAATGACTGACTGTGAACCCTTGTTATTTTATTATTACCCCTATTACTACACTAACTTTCGATTTTCTTCTGTAAATACAAGATATCAATGATTAATTGAGTACCATTGTTATTTTATTATCACCCCTATTACAACACTTACTTTCGAATTCCTCTGTGAATACAAGATATCAATGACTGATTGTGTACCATTGTCATTTTATTATCATCCCTATTACAACACTAACTTTCGATTGCCTCTGTGGATACAAGATATCAATGATTTAGTGTGTACCATTGTTATTTTATTATCAACCAAATTACAACAATAACTTTCGATTTCCTTTGTGAATACAAGATCTCAAAGACTGATTGTGTACCCTCGTTATCTTATTATCACCCCGTCTATAACACTTACTTTCGATTTCCTCTGTGAATACAAGATCTCAATGACTGATTATGTACCCCTGTTATTTTATTATCACTCCGACAATAATACTTACCTTAGAGTTCCTCTGTGAATACAAGATCTCAATGACTGATTGTGTACCCCTGTTATGTTATTATCACTCCGACTATAACACTTACTTTCGATTTCCTCTAAGAATACAAAATATCAATGACTGATTATGTACCCTTGTTACTTATTATCACCCCTATTACACCACTAACTTTCAATTTCCTCTGTGGATACAAAGTATCAATGATTCATTGTGTACCATTGTTATTTTTTATCACCCCTATTACAACACAAGCTTATGATTTCCTCTGTGGAAACAAGATATTATTGACTGATTGTGTACCATTTTTATTCTATTATAACCACTATTACAACACTAACTTTCGATTTTCTCTGTAAATACAAGATATAAATGACTGATTGTGTACCGTCGTTATTCTATTATCACCCATATTACAACCCTAACTTTCGATTTCCTCTGTGAATACAAAATCTAAATGACTGATTGTGTACCCCAGTTATTTTATTATCACCCCGACTATAACACTTACTTTCGATTTCCTCTGTGAATACAAAATCTCAATGACTGATTGTGAACCCTTGTTATTTTATAATCACCCCTATAACAACACGAACTTTCGACTTTCTCTGTGAATATAAGATCTCAATGACTGATTGTGTACCCTTGTTATTCTATTATCACCCCTTTTACAACATTAACTTCTATTTCCTCTGTGAAAAAGATATCGATGACTCATTGTGAAACACTTATTATTTCATTATCATCCCTATTACAACATTAACTTTCGATTTTCTCTGTGGATACAAAATCTCAATGACTGACTGTGAACCCTTGTTATTTTATTATTACCCTATTACTACACTAACTTCGATTTTTTTCTGTAAATACAAGATCTCCTGATTAATTGAGTAGCATTGTTATTTTATTATCACCCCTATTACAACACTTACTTTCGATTTACTCTGTGAATACAAGATATCAATGACTGATTGTGTACCATTGTTATTTTATTAGCACCACTATTACATCACTAACTTTCGATTGCCTCTGTGGATACAAGATATCAATGATTTAGTGTGTACCATTGTTATTTTATTATCAACCAAATTACAACAATAACTTTCGATTTCCTTTGTGAATACAAGATCTCAAAGACTGATTGTGTACCCTCGTTATCTTATTATCACCCCGACTAAAACACTTACTTTCGATTTCCTCTGTGAATACAAGATCTCAATGACTGATTATGTACCCCTGTTTTTTTATTATCACTTCGACAATAATACTTACCTTAGAGTTCCTCTGTGAATACAAGATCTCAATGAGTGATTGTGTACCCCTGTTATTTAATTATCACTCCGACTATAACACTTACTTTCGATTTCCTCTAAGAATACAAAATATCAATTACTGATTATGTACCCTTGTTACTTATTATCACCCCTATTACACCACTAACTTTCAATTTCCTCTGTGGATACAAGGTATCAATGATTCATTGTGTACCATTGTTATTTTTTATCACCCCTATTACAACACAAGCTTATGATTTCCTCTGTGGAAACAAGATATTATTGACTGATTGTGTACCATTTTTATTCTATTATAACCACTATTACAACACTAACTTTCGATTTTCTCTGTAAATACAAGATATCAATGACTGATTGTGTACCGTCGTTATTCTATTATCACCCATATTACAACCCTAACTTTCGATTTCCTCTGTGAACACAAAATCTCAATGACTGATTGTGAACCCTTGTTATTTTATAATCACCCCTATAACAACACGAACTTTCGACCTTCTCTGTGAATATAAGATCTCAATGACTGATTGTGTACCCGTGTTATTCTATTATCACCCCATTTACAACATTAACTTCCGATTTCCTCTGTGAAAACAAGATATCAATGACTCATTGTGTACACTTATTATTTCATTATCATCCCTATTACAGCATTAACTTTCGATTTTCTCTGTGAATACAAGATCTCAATGATTGATAGTGTACCCTTGTTATTTTATTATCATCCCAACTGAAATATAGGATCAAAGTGGAGTTGTCTCTCTTAGATTCTTCTTGTCAAAACGGACATGGGAGATAACAACTCTTGTCTTAAACGTAATTGAAAGATATACAACTCATTATTATAATAATTTAAAATCTGAAAGATAAATGTTTATAACAAGCTCCTATTTTTTTAAGCTGTTTACGTTTCTTAATTTCTATTAAGCACATATATTTTGAAATATATAAAATGAAATACCTTTACAGTGTATTTGAATTAGGCCTCATCTACATCCTGTCAGAATTATATAATGATATAATGTGATACAAAGACATAGCATGTTTCTATATAATAGTCTATAACAATTCTTGAACATCATATCCTAAACCTTAATATTTGCAACTAGATATGTATTAAAAAAATAAATATCCACAAATCACTCAAATAATTTGTCTCTAAATATCTTATAAGTGGCATTAGAAAGAATAAATAGAAGCTCAATGACTAAGTTGAACTTTGATATTGTAAATTAAATAGAAACTATTTGTGTAAGCGTTGTTCAATGATTAACATTTATTTAATGTCGAGAAACAATTACATTTAGTACTTCATTAGTTCGGGTTCGAACTGCGAGTACACAAGGAGTAGATACATGTAAATCAAATCGACTAAATATTATTTAAAGTCGAGTGTAATGTATCATTTTATATGTTACTACATTATAGTAAATTATACATGTGCATAGGTCCATTGAGAATTTATGAAAGGTTTATATGTTCTGTAAGCAAATTATAGACTGCAAATTATGCAAAATTACAGAAACGTGTTTCTAAAAACACTGTAAAATCTGTTTAAAATCTAACAACAGGAGATTGACAATCGAGTCCCTTATAAAAACTGATAAATATGACAATTATTATTTCGTTCTGTCAATACTATGGAATAATGGGTGGCAGTCAATTGATTGCAACACAAAACCCTTTTATATATTCCATTCCTTTTAAAATCACACGCTCATGGAAAAAGATAGCATTTTGTAAATAACGTATATAATTGTTATTTGGGAAAATCTGTAGTCAGCATCAATTAATTGGAGGCAATTTGTTCACTAAGGTCTAGTTAAATAGGAAACTATTTGTACATTTAAATGCGTATTATCTGCACATTTCTACATACATATGTTCTATATTTCTATAAGAAGAAAAAAAAATCATAGAATCATTCTTAAAAAAATAGAAAAAAGATTTGAAAAAGAATCTGTGCTTTATTAGGGGGAAGGGTGACGGGAAATATAAAAAAAGAAGATGAGACCACTGTCCACAAGAGACCAAAATGATACAGCCATTATCAGCTATAGGTCACCATACGGCTTTAAACAATGTGCAAAGCCAATACCGCATAGTCAGCTATAAAAATCCCCGACAAGACAATGCAAAACAATTCAAACGAGAAAACCAACGGCCTTATTTATTTAAAAAAAAATTAACGAAAACAAATATGTAACACATAAACAAACGACAACCACTGAATTACAGGCTCCTGACTTGCAATTGGGACAGGCAAATACATAAATAATGTGTCGGGGTTAACGTTTTAGCGGGATCCCAACCCTTCCCTAACCTGGGACAGTAGTATAATAGTAAAACATAAGAACGAACTATAAAAATCAGTTGAAAAAGGGTTAACTCATCAAATGGACACAAATACAAGTGGACGTGGACGGTACTTATACATCCCGACACAAAAAACCACAATGAACAGATATGAGAGTACTGGCCGTTATCTGACAGCTAGTTCGAAGCCACTAACAACTCATAAAAAAATCATGCAACTATCAATCCGTACAAATTCAAGATCCAATGGATTTAGTGTAAAGACGTCATAAACTGCCAGAGAAAAACATGACCTCGTGCAATGCAAAGTTGTATATCCATGCTTATGTATATGTATATAATATACTAGTAATATTTAGTTAGCTTTTAATTTACTGATAACAAAATCAATATTTATACCAATAAAACAATATTCAATGATCTTATTACAGTGTTGAATAGGTAACCTTTAAGAATAAGTTTATTTAAAGGAGCGACAAGTTTACATGGATCATTTCTAAATTTCCGGGCACGGAAAAAATGAAAATGAAAAAAATGAGGATGTGCTATCACGTTTAAAATAAGTTTTCTACAGGTACAATCAAACTTCAAAACCAAAGCTGTATAGCTATGGAAAAATTTAGTAAATGTTTTGGGTTACAATAATTTCT
Organism: Mytilus edulis; assembly: GCA_019925275.1. NCBI lineage: Eukaryota > Metazoa > Mollusca > Bivalvia > Mytilida > Mytilidae > Mytilus > Mytilus edulis. The sequence continues at coordinate 109,122,738 of CM034354.1, read as the reverse complement.
TGTTTTGGGTTACAATATCACACTGAATCTTCGAGAAAATATACTGAAGATGAAATTATCAAAATGCTGGACTTTTGATCGACAATATATTCGTTGAGATTGGAGGATTTATATTTCAACAGACAGTCGGTAATCCAATGGATAATAATTGTGCACCCCTGCTGGCCGACTTGTTTCTGTACTCGTATGAAGCAGAATTCATTCAGAACCTTCTAAAAGATAAAAAGAAAAAGCACCTTGCGAAATTCTTTAATTTTACTTTCCGATGTATTGATGATGTTCTATCATTGAATAACCCATATGTCAGCCAATACTTACATCTCATATATCTCAGTGAACTTGAAATTAACGATACTACTGATACTAGAAGGACTGCTTCATACCTTGATGTTTTCCTCAATATTGACGCAGATGGACGACTTCACACGAAAATCTATGATAAACGGGACGATTTCAACTTAAACATTATCAATTTTCCATTTATCTGCAGTAACATACCCTCTGCCCCTTCGTATGGTGTTAACATATCACAATTGATACGTTATTCTCGTGCTTGTGCACACTATACGGACTTCATATACAGGAGTGTGGTCCTTACGCAGAAACTGTTACAACAAAGTTATGAGCAGGACAGATTAAAATTGACACTCCGTAAATTTTATGGATCATCATCACGAAGTGGTTGATCCATACGATGTTTCTTTGAACAAACTAGCTAAGGACATTTTTACCACATTGTAGATTGTGGTTTGTCATTACGTCGTCTAATCTTTTAATTACCAAACGTGACTTATTCCCGATTGTGACTGTTTTGCTGAGTGTGAATTCGCATTACTATAAGACGTGTTACGGTACTTATCTATCCCAAATTCATGAATTTTAATTTAAATGTTTGACATTATATTTGTAAATCTCATCGGATTTTATCAAATGTGTTGACGTCATTTCTATTATATTCATGTGTTATGGTAAAGAAAACTAATCACCGCCTTCATTTATTAGATTTGACTTCGTTCAATGTAATCTGTACGTTGAGGCCTGGACCTAGTGGATTGTGTCTATTTTTCTGTGTTGGTCTTTGCATTATGTATTCGTTTTTTTTTCTGTAATTAGCTAATACTTCACTTAGTCAGGAATATAACCATTGTTATATTATAGTTCGTTTTTGTGTGTTACATTTTAACGTTGTGTTTCCGTTGTGTCGTTTGTTTTCTCTTATATTTGAGTGTGAATTCAAATTACTATAAGACGTGTCACGGTACTTATCTATCCCAAATTTATGTATTTGGTTTTGATGTTATATTTGTTATTCCCATATGAGTTTAATGCTTAGTCCGTTTCTGTGTGTGTTACATTTTAATGTTGTGTCGTTGTTCTCCTCTTATATTTAATGCGTTTCTCTCAGTTACTGCGATTTTGTTTTTATCCATGGACTTATGAGTTTTGAACAGCGATCTACTACTGTTGCCTTTATTTAAGTAATTGATGGTAACGATATCCCTGGTTTAATAATTTACCAGTAATACATAGATTGCGTTCGTTAAAATCAAAAACGTCACAACAGACACGGGCATAGCGATCGAGCTGTGCCCAATGAACATCACCATCTAAAAATGGAAAATTAACAATAGGGAACGAAAACTCGCCTCTTTTCTCGTAAATTTTAGTGTGGAGATTCCCGTTTAAAACCGAAATATCTAAAGTCAGGAAAGGACATTTATTACCGAATAAATATGATTTATTTAAAGTAAGTTACTTGAGGTAAATTTCAGCAGTATATTGAGAAATTCTTGATTATTTAACGAAAAAATATCATCAAAATAACGGTAAGTGTTGTTGAATTTATCAATTGAATGCAATTTTGACGGGTCTTTATTGAGTTTAGTCATAAACTGTGATTCGTAACAGTACAACAACAAGTCTGCTATTAAAGGGGCACAATTAGTTCCCATGGGGATATACATTTGTACATATTTGTTTAGAAAATAGTCACATCATATTAATCATATTGTAATTTAAAATGTTAATATAGATACTATGGAATACGATTTTCTTTGGTTTTAATCTAATTGTTTGTTTATAACTCTGTCGGCAGGCACCTGATGGGAGAGATGTGCTTAATTACTGATAATCGAACAAAATTCATTTATAACCAGTGACCAAGTGTATGTGCTAGCTGCGGTTCTATAGAGAAGTGTAATATACTAAATTGGAATAAGAAAATACTTAAGAGAAATAAGATTAGCAGATATACATGAACTGATTAAAATGATTCATCCGTTTTTTTATATGGAAGGTTAATTTAATATCGTGCATTTTTCTAAATGACAATTTGTCATTTACAATGGTTATAAGAGTTTATTTAAAGTTTGCAGATTCAGATTCAATATTTTATCATAGTCTCACTGCTTGTATAAGCTATTCAAATACACATGTAATCATCTCATGTAGGGTGGGGTAGGGGGGCACGTCAATAGTTTTTGGTAGGAAAGAGCTTCTGACATCCAGTACCCCACCTTTTTCATATATTTTGTTTTTTCAGAATTATGTACCTTTTCACATATCAATTAACAAAAACACAGACCTATAGATTTATTTTTCATCTTTTGGTACATTAGTAAAGATATTGTTTTGGTCAGGCTCTTCATCAGGTTTATTTTTGAATAAACACGCCTTGCTTTTAAAAAAAAAATAATAACCAGTTTCCTCTATTTGCTCCTTTTTATCTTTCATTATGAAGAAACAATAAAATATATTTGGTCAGATAAATGTAATAACACCACAGAGAGTTACACGTTCACTAAGTTTTATATTATAAAATGGAAAACTTATAAAAAGTTACACCGCCATTCCCTCTTGAAGGAAGTCAACGCTAAGGATTTTTTTTTTTTAATAATTGTTATCATGTTTCATGTATACAAACTTTTGAAAGTTTATTAGGTGCACATGTCAAAATGTTCGGATTTATAGCATCTATAACTAGCATCAGTTGAAATACCACATACGAATAAAAAGAGATTAATTGGTTTGACAAATAGCTGATGCATATACAATTATGCTATAACCGCATCGAAATTAAGTACTGACATCTAATAAGTTTCAGATACATATGATATAATCAAGCAAGTGATAATATCAACCTTTTGATATATACTTTATAGTACAGCCCGAAGAATGCCCTAAGATTTGAAGCAATCTCAAATTTCACAACTGGTTGCATTCACAGTTTAAAGTCCTTGTGGTTTATATATTACTCTTCGCAATAAACTGACCACAGATGTTACACAAAGAATATCTGACAAGGGGGTCAATGTTTTGGCAATTTCTGTTTTAAAAAATAAATATTTCTACTACATGAAACATAATCTATGTATGTATAATCTTCATAAGAATTTGACAATCAGATCACTGTTTTTTATCAATCATGTTCAAATACAGTTAAAGGAATGAAAAGTAAACTTATACATATCTTTTTTTTATTTTTATGTTTCAAATGTTGAACAGATTGACAAATGTTGTCGTTTTGAAGATTTATTTTCCGCATTTTTTTTATACATTTGCACTGTGTATCATCGCCACCGGAAATTGGGTACTAACGAAGCGGAGAGAAAGAGAAAAAAAATAATCAAGTTCAGAATTCATTCAATTTAAAGCATTTCCACTCATTTAATGAGGGTGCCGCATAAGAAATGATTTTCTGATATATAATTCTTTAAATTATTAGGCCGATAAGGACAAAATAAATACAAGATTTTGTCTAATGCTCCAAAACTTGCCACTTAGTACCGGAAAATTTTGACTGGTCTATCGTCCTCTGTAGCCCCATTCTCAAGATATTGAACTGTTTTTCATTATTTTTCCAGACACGACTTTAGATTATTATAGTGTGGCATCATATTTACTGAAATTTGTTGTCAAAAAGATGCATTTTAAAGAATATAGACCATAAAAAATAAAGTCTAGGGTACGGCACCTTGCTCGTGTTGATAAATTTACTGTATGGCAACTTGTTTTCAACTGTATGGCAACTTGCTAATTTTAGAATAGTTAATTACCGCGTGCTTTCAAAGAAAATAAAGTATTAAGTTCAAATATCTAAGGTGGGGTGGTCCTTTTTATGTTAAACTGTTTTTGTCCTTTTCAAGGTTTAAATTTGTTTAAAACTGTTTTTTGACTGAAAAAAATTGCTGTCTATCTCTAACTTAATGTTGCTTCCGCAAAGGAGTGACATAAACAGCATAATTATATGTAACTGTACATGTCTTTAAAAAAATCTTCAGTGACTATAGTAAATCCTTGATTAAATTGAGAATCGTGAAATTAAGAAAATGTCAAAGAAACAGAAGCCCGACCAAACAGAAGAAACAACACAACGCAGCTAGAAAATTATGCACTAGGGTGGGTGTCAAGTCACAGATAGGAAAAAAAACTAAGAATTGACACTCATAATTTTTAAATACCCTCTTTCCTCTTTCCCTTCCTTCCTAATAAATAAGGCTTAATATTTGAGTTATGCATGTGTATATTTATGGAAAGAGAATCGTCCATAGATTTGATTTCCAACAGTAATAATGGTGAAATATAATCTCTTTTTTTTGTTGTAACTATGGCAACAATGAGCAATTATTTGATACCAAATATTGCAAAATAGGGGGTTGAATATGTCACAAAGATCTGAACAATTTGGTCCAAAGGAAAATTTCAATCAAGAGTGATACCTTTCCTGAAACCATAGACATGTATCTATCAAGAGGAAAAAAATCATATGCATTTCTGCTGTTTTTTTCCCATGAAATTGAATTGAAAAGATCGAGCGTCGAATCTTGGTTGAAAAAACAATACAAATTTTTCAAAACATATAGCGGTACGGATAGGAACGCTTGGACGGTCAAACTGAACAATGGCTTAAAAACATGCTAAAAATAATCTAAATGTTCATATAAACCCACTAGAAAGGCTATATTATTATTCAACTATCTAAAAATCAATTTAATTGTACAAAAACGTTCATATTTAGAAAATGCACCATGGCTATAATGCGAAATTAAACTTGTATGGTATACCTGAAGCTGTCTCCTAAGTGAGCAATAAATTAACTACAAAAGGGGGTCGAAGTTCAATGTTTGTTTCTTGAAACATATAAATGAAGCAAAATTTAAAAAATGAAATAAATACAAGACTTTATAGCAAAGGTTACGGACTCAAGTTGGATCATGCAGGTGCAACAAATGCGGCAGTGTTAAACATGTTTAGGGATATCTCATGCCCCTCTTTATACGTCTAACTAATGTAGCTATTTCTGGCTTCTATTTGTAATGTATCCAAAACGTTAAAAGGAAAGGCCACTTCTTATCCAGCTAAAACCCTGGTCAGTCCTATGACGAAAATAATTCACGTGTATATGGAATGTTTGATAAGTTATATCGACCCAGAGTACCTGGACGGAATTGTGAAAAATAAAGTACCTTTTCAATTTGCAATTCGTAAAATAACTGAACAGTGTGGCCTGGTAGAAGAGGCCGAAAAAAAATAGGAATTGGTTCGTAAATTGAAATCAAATTTGCTAGTCTATTAAAGAAATTCAGAATGAATCTAAAGATAGACCAAGGCTTCTTTATATCAACTCAGATGGAGATTAAACAGTGCTTCAACTTGTGACACCTTACATGTTACTTTCTGATTTATACACTGGTTTTGTTGATTTAAAATAAAAATCAGTAAACCTTCGTAATTCCTTTTAATAAAATCATGTAAGCAATGAGTCGTATGAATACTCTGACTGAGATGTAACTATAATTTATAAGAGCCCCCGCCATTAAAAAAATGTTCGCGCCCATAGTATTCACTCATTCTATCTGTTGGTTACACTTTCCTACGTCATGACGATAACCCAAGTTTTCTACGATTGATTGACACAAAACATTTACTCAACAATATACATAACCAGAAGAAGCCTCCCTTTTGGTGTTTGAAGCATTTTCGATTATTCATGACATAGTCTTTTTTCTTGGAGTCAATCACTCCGTCTGCTTTTCCATCCGTTCAATTGTCTGTCCATGTGTAATTAAAGTTGCTGTTAACTCTTATCAACATTTAAAATTTGTTGTTAACTGTTTTTGCCAAAATCAAGGTGTTGTTAACATGTTAACAGACACCCTACCCCCCTCATATAATTATGCATTAGATAGAAACAGACAAAACAATTAATTCGAAATGCAATTCACGATTTGTTTCTCCTTACTTTCGATGAAAACAAAGTATTTTCTTAATTCAAAGTTTATTTTTACAAATGAGTCATTTCAGAAATTAAACAATTAAACAATGTTATGTGTCTGTCCGAATTCTCGATCCTGTGGTTCGGTGGTTGTCGTTGCTTCATCTCTATCTTATTTGTTGTTTTGTTATGAGTTAGGCCGTTCGCTTTCTTGTAGAGTCCTTCCACATTTTTCGGTCGGTGCTTTGTATAGCCGACTACATGTATAAGGGACGAGTTTTCGACTTTGAAGGCCGTACAATAGCATATAATTGCTTACATAGAGTTTATTTTATCCTGATGGATAGTTATTCTTATTTGCTATCATACCGCATCTTAACTGTTTTTATCTAAAAAAAAAAAAACTAAAAAAACTAGCACCGACAAAAGATGAATGGACGGTTTATTTTAATGAACTTACAAAATTTCACCCTAATAACAAATAAGACAACATTTACAGTCGTTAGTAGTATAACGATATACATATTAATGTATTTAGGATAATATGGTTGAAAAAACCCAACTTTTTTACAAAATCGAAAAGCGGAAGGCAACGAGGCCTCCTGAACTGAATTAACGGCATATATTTAATAATATTTGATTAGTTAGACATGTTGTATGCTTGTAAGCCTGTAAAGCTTTGATATCAACAAAATATCATCACTTGATATTATCTAAACAGTGATTAATTTCCTCTTAAAATTACAATATATTGCAAGACGCCGTACAGACAAAAATTGTTATTTTGCAATTCGCCGTACAACGTCCTGCAATTCGCCGTACAACAAACAAACAATGTTTTTGTCCATATTCTTCCAAAAACATGTTTTTGACAACAAATTTCATTAAATATGATGCCACACTATAATAATATAAAATCGTGTCTGGAAAAATAATGAAAAACAGTTCAATATCTTGAGAATCGGGCTACAGAGGACGATAGACCTCGAAATTTTCCGGTACTAAGTGGCAAGTTTTGGAGTATTACACAAAATTTGTATTTATTGTGTACTTATCGGCCTAATAATTTAAAGAATTGTATATCAGAAAATCATTTCTTAAGCGGCACCCTCATCAGATGAGTGGAAATGCTTTAAATTGAACGAATTCCTAACTTGTTTACTTTTTTTTCTCTTTCTCTCCGCTTCGTTAGTACCCAATTTCCGGTGGCGATGATACACAGTGATTTGATTTAATGATCAAACAAAATCTCCTTAATATTCAAACAAAATTTTTAATACAATATTCATGAAGCTAAAACAATTTGGGTTAGAACACCCTCCCCCTTTTATACGCCTATTTACAGGACTTCTTATGGTATATATATGTTTGTCCGTCTTTAAAATGTTAGACATTAACTTAAAACTTTGGTGATGTTACGGTCCGCTGAATATAGAAAATGATATTGCGAGTGGGACATCCGTGTACTGTGAACACATTCTTGTTGTTTTTAATTTTCATTTTAAAACATCTCCAAGTGCTGGATTTTGTCGTTGTATTGAAGGCCCAATGGTTGCCTTTATCTGTTTTCTGTTCTTATGTGGGGATGTTGTCTCTTGGACACATTCCCCATATCCATTCGCAATTTTATTTCATATTTCAACTAAATTTTTCTTTTTTTAAGCGGTTGATCTTACGTTTTTCAATGAGATTTAAGAATAAAAGAGATGTATATATGTATATATATATGGCCCCTCTATTCACTCCGCATTTGTACGAGACCAGATTGATGATAATATAATAATATAATAATATTATTGACATGTTTGATCAAAACGTATCAAATTTGCTAAATTGAAAATATTTATCATAGCATTTCTAAATTAGCTGCAGAAATCCTAAAGAAAAATTAAATCATGTATTTAAGGTAGATTCATTGTATACCGCCATCTTACAATACAAAATCGGTCTAGTTATTTGCTCAAATCAGCAAATTTGGAAACATATTTGCAATTGAATGGTTAGACTATTTATTTATATATAGAAAACTTGTTAATTTATAATATTATTCGAAATATTTTAACAAATATCAACCTTTTTGGTTGTTAAAAAACTCTTTTAGTACAAAATTTATACTGGGCTAATAGGGAATTTTGTTATTTTTACTTGTGGCAAGAAAGCCAGTTCGGTGACACCATGTTTTCTTTTTATTTCCTTAAAACATATTATGAAACCTATCTTCTCACAATATATTTCAAAATTATATCTCAAAGCACTCTTCTGTGTTTTTTCATGAACAAGCTAACCAAAATTAGACAATTTCCAACGACTTATAGCTTGCAAAATAGCACGGTGATCCATACTTTTTATCATATTTTTGAAAAAGCATAGTAAAATACTGCCTTCGTTTTGGCGAATTATAAGAAATTTCTGTCTCAAAAAACATTTACTTATGATCTACCTTAAAAAAAATATATATCTTTATACCACTATTTTACATACTAATCTTAAAGCTTGACGGAAAGAACTCGTCAGTTTATGTTTATTTAACAAAAAGGGCACTAGACGTTTTACATATCTAGTTTTGGGCTAGAATTCAGTTTACTTTGAGAAAAATCATACAGAGTCAAGGAAAAAATATAACGACGAGAATTTTACTGCCATGCTTGATTTTTTAATTGACAACATATTTGTTGAATTTGGAGGTTTGGTGTTCCAATAGACTATTTGAATCCCAATTGGTACCAATTGCGCTCCTTTCCTTGCAGATTTGTTTTTATATTCCTATGAAGCAGAATTTATCTAAGGCCTGTACAGAAAGGAGAAAAGTAGTTAGCCTAGTCTTTTAATTACACCTTTCGGTATATTGATGATGTACTGTTTCTTAATAATAATATATTCAGTGATCACTTACAATTAATATATCCAAGTGAACTTGAAATTAAAGATATTATACCGACACAGATGAATCTGCTTCATATTTAAACCTTTTTTTTGTCGAAATAACTACTAATGGTAGGTTGAATACCAAAATCTATGACAAACGCGATAATTTTAATTTTCCTATAGTCAACTTTGCATTTGTGGGTAGCAACATCCTAGCGGCACCAGCATATGGGGTATATGTGTCTCAATTGATAAGTTACTGTAGAGCTAGCTCAAAGTACGTTGATTTTATTGAACGAGGAATACTGCTTTCTCAAAAGTTGCTAAGATAGGGCTATAGATGTCCTTTGGTTTTGTGAGTCTCTGTTTACTCCTTGGGTTTGATTGTTATTGTCGAAAACCTCCCGCTAACCTGGGATATAAAACATAAAAACGTGTGGCATCACATGTTCTAGAAACGCCGAATGCACGGAGAATCGTCCTTGGTACGACAGGGATGCGTCTAAAATAAGTTCAAGGGTCGATTTTCCTTCGTAGCGTGACTGCGTTATACAAACGTTAGTAATACGACAACATATCTTACTTGAACCACTTCTCGTACGCACTAGTGTAAGTGCACACGATACAGATATAATTGACAAGTTGGATGCGTTCAAAATTATTGGCAGCGTACGTGGTTTGTAACTACGCCCGGCGTACGTCGGTCCTATACGAGTATGTGTGACGTCGGTATTTTATCGGAAATAAATAAATTAATTTAATACGACACTTTATTTCGACGTTACGATTTGAAAAGTGTGTACATGTATATAGGTAAATTAAGTGCTTAATTTCACCTTATATTAGAATGATCAACTTTGACTGGTTGGTAGCAAGTATATTTGTCGCATATTCTTACATTTTTTCTCATTTCAAACGAATTTGCATGTTTTACCAGGCACTGCCGGTGAATATTGGATATTCTTTTTTCGCCCTATCGAGCATCTTCCCGCCAAAATTGTTCGGATATGACGTAACATAAAACAGCGAGATAACGCGTATAATTAGATGACTTTTGTATAATTCCCGTGGTTCTATGATACTATCCTCTTATTCTCAAAATACCCCTCCATAACATGATATATCTGTTCATTGTATGTTATGTGTTTCTTTTACTTTCTTAAATTCATTCAGTCAATTGAGATTTAGAAATATTTTCCCCTTTTTTGTATAATTTGAAGTGAAAATTAAGTTGCAGGAGATATATAATGACCACTTTTGAAGAAATAACAGAATCCTTAAACCCTCCCACCCCCCCCCCCCCCCCCCCCCCCAATGGAAAGGAGATACGTCCAGTACAAAAGGGAAACACACCTGTATTTTCTTCAATATATGAATGAGTGTTGATTGCTTAACGTCCAGTGGCAAATTTTGTATTCATATTCAGGACTGTTGTTTTTTTAGTAAGAACAAAATTGATAGTACTATTGATTTCATCATCAAGTTAAAAAAAAAAAAGAAGACACCAATTGCAGTTGCCCACGTCAATTAACTGTATACAAAATATTTCATCTGCTTCTTTGTCATTTTGTTGTCATTGAGGAACTCTCTTGTTAATGCATACGCCATTTTTCTTTTTCTTCATATGTTAAGTCTATCCTTGATGACGCTTGGTTTTCATAATATTTCCTCAATATAAGTAGACGATTGTTTGATTTTCTGTGGGGGTATAGAAGGATAATGAAAATGAAAAACCTGGCTTGATATGAGCTAGAAAAAAGGAACTTTTTTTGCAGCACAAAATGCTGGAAACTAATGTAAACAAATAGAAAGTAATAAAAAACATTCGTAGTACCAGACGGAAAAAAAATAATCAGTCTTACTGCTCATCCCTCACCAACAAAAACAATATCAAATGGTCGCCCCCTCTCTTTAAGTGTACAAATTATTATGTATCGTAACAAATAGAGGAAAACACTAGAAAAACTTTTAAATTAATATCTGTATTAAATCAAAGGAGCGATGATAATAATAAATTGCATGAATGAATATGTCCGAAAGTATTACAGAAATATTTGTTTTTACTAACTAGTTGATATGTGTGTACCATTGTTATTTTATTATCACCCCTATTACAACACAAACTTTCGATTTCCACTGTGAATACAAGATATCAATGGTTGATTGTGAAATCGTGTTATTTTATTATCACCCCTATTAAAACACTAACTTTCGATTTCCTCTGGGATTACAAGACCTCAATGGCTGGTTGTGTTCCCTTGTTATTTTATTATCATCTCTATTACAATATTAAAATTTGATCTCCTCTGTAAATACCAGAGCTCAATGCCTGAGTGTGTACCCTTCTTATTTTATTATCAAGCCAACTATAACATTTTTTTTCGATTTACTTTGTGAATACAAAATCTCAATGACTGATTGTTTACCCCTGTTATTTTATTATCACCCATATACCAACACTAACTTTAGATTTCCTCTGTGAATACAAGATCTCAATGACTTATTGCGTACCCTTGTTATTTTATTATAACCCCTATAATAAAAATAACTGTCGAATTCCTTTGTGAAAACAAGATCTCAATGATTGAATGTGTACCCTTTTTATTTTATTATATCCCTTACTACAACACTAACATTCAATTTCCTCTGTAAATACAAGATCTCAATGACTGGTTGTATACTATTGTTATTTTATAATCACCCCTATCACAACACTAACTTTCGATTTCCTCTGTAAATAAAAGATCTCAATGGCTGATTGTGTATTATTGTTATTATATTATATCCCTTATTACAACACTAACATTCAATTTCCTCTGTAAATACAAGATCTCATTGACTGGTTGTATACCATTGTTATTTTATAATCACACCTATTACAACACTAACTTTCGATTTCCTCTGTAAATAACAGATCTCAATGGCTGATTGTGTACTATTGGTATTTTATTATCACCCCTATTACAACACTAACTTTCGATTTCCTCTGTAAATTCAAGATCTCAATGACTGATTGTGTACAATTGTTATTTTACTATCTCATTGACTATATGACAGTTGTTATTTTACTATCTCATTGACTATATGACAGTTGTTAGTTTACTATTTCATTGACTATATGACAGTTGTTAGTTTACTATCTCATTGACTATATGAAAGTTGTTAGTTTACTATCTCATTGACTATATGACAGTTGTTAGTTTACTATCTCATTGACTAAATGACAGTTGTTAGTTTACTATCTCATTGACTATATGACAGTTGTTAGTTTACTATCTCATTGACTATATGACAGTTGTTATTTTACTATCTCATTGACTATATGACAGTTGTTATTTTACTATCTCATTGACTATATGACAGTTGTTATTTTACTATCTCATTGACTATATGACAGTTGTTATTTTACTATCTCATTGACTATATGACAGTTGTTATTTTACAATCTCATTGACTATATGACAGTTGTTATTTTACTATCTCATTGACTATATGACAGTTGTTATTTTACTATCTCATTGACTATATGACAGTTGTTAGTTTACTATCTCATTGACTATATGACAGTTGTTAGTTTACTATCTCATTGACTATATGACATTGTTATTTTACTATCTCATTGACTATATGACAGTTGTTAGTTTACAATCTCATTGACTATATGACAGCTGTTATTTTACTATCTCATTGACTATATGACAGTTGTTATTTTACTATCTCATTGACTATATGACATTGTTATTTTACTATCTCATTGACTATATGACATTGTTATTTTACTATCTCATTGACTATATGACAGTTGTTAGTTTACTATCTCATTGACTATATGACAGCTGTTATTTTACTATCTCATTGACTATATGACAGTTGTTATTTTACTATCTCATTGACTATATGACATTGTTATTTTACAATCTCATTGACTATATGACAGTTGTTATTTTACTATCTCATTGACTATATGACAGTTGTTATTTTACTATCTCATTGACTATATGACAGTTGTTATTTTACTATCTCATTGACTATATGACAGTTGTTATTTTACTATCTCATTGACTATATGACATTGTTATTTTACTATCTCATTGACTATATGACAGTTGTTAGTTTACAATCTCATTGACTATATGACAGCTGTTATTTTACTATCTCATTGACTATATGACAGTTGTTATTTTACTATCTCATTGACTATATGACATTGTTATTTTACTATCTCATTGACTATATGACATTGTTATTTTACTATCTCATTGACTATATGACAGTTGTTAGTTTACTATCTCATTGACTATATGACAGCTGTTATTTTACTATCTCATTGACTATATGACAGTTGTTATTTTACTATCTCATTGACTATATGACATTGTTATTTTACAATCTCATTGACTATATGACAGTTGTTATTTTACTATCTCATTGACTATATGACAGTTGTTATTTTACTATCTCATTGACTATATGACAGTTGTTATTTTACTATCTCATTGACTATATGACAGTTGTTATTTTACTATCTCATTGACTATATGACATTGTTATTTTACTATCTCATTGACTATATGACAGTTGTTATTTTACTATCTCATTGACTATATGACATTGTTATTTTACAATCTCATTGACTATATGACAGTTGTTATTTTACTATCTCATTGACTATATGACAGTTGTTATTTTACTATCTCATTGACTATATGACATTGTTATTTTACTATCTCATTGACTATATGACAGTTGTTATTTTACTATCTCATTGACTATATGACATTGTTATTTTACAATCTCATTGACTATATGACAGTTGTTATTTTACTATCTCATTGACTATATGACAGTTGTTATTTTACTATCTCATTGACTATATGACATTGTTATTTTACAATCTCATTGACTATATGACAGTTGTTATTTTACTATCTCATTGACTATATGACAGCTGTTATTTTACTATCTCATTGACTATATGACAGTTGTTATTTTACTATCTCATTGACTATATGACATTGTTATTTTACTATCTCATTGACTATATGACAGTTGTTATTTTACTATCTCATTGACTATATGACATTGTTATTTTACAATCTCATTGACTATATGACAGTTGTTATTTTACTATCTCATTGACTATATGACATTGTTATATTTACTATCTCATTGACTATATGACAGTTGTTAGTTTACAATCTCATTGACTATATGACAGCTGTTATTTTACTATCTCATTGACTATATGACAGTTGTTATTTTACTATCTCATTGACTATATGACATTGTTATTTTACTATCTCATTGACTATATGACAGTTGTTAGTTTACAATCTCATTGACTATATGACAGCTGTTATTTTACTATCTCATTGACTGTATGACAGTTGTTATTTTACTATCTCATTGACTATATGACATTGTTATTTTACTATCTCATTGACTATATGACAGTTGTTAGTTTACAATCTCATTGACTATATGACAGCTGTTATTTTACTATCTCATTGACTATATGACAGTTGTTATTTTACTATCTCATTGACTATATGACATTGTTATTTTACAATCTCATTGACTATATGACAGCTGTTATTTTACTATCTCATTGACTATATGACAGTTGTTATTTTACTATCTCATTGACTATATGACAGTTGTTATTTTACTTTCTCATTGACTATATGACAGTTGTTATTTTACTATCTCATTGACTATATGACAGTTGTTATTCGATTGATGATTTTGTGCTTTTTATTTTGCCATATGATTATGGACATTTTCTTCGGAGTTCAGTATTTTTGTGAATTTACTTTTTTGTATTCCCTTCTTGAAGTTCATTTTTTATATTTGTGGTATTATTTACATTATACCAAAAAAATGTCTATACTTTTTTGTTACAACGTACGTGTGTGATAATATATACACTGTTTGTATTTATCACATGTTCTTAATAGGGTTACTACAATCCTGTTCCGTTTCTTGAATGTGACTTATCAAATTATACTTGTTACCGTTTTTTACTAACATTAGCAACATGTCCGGTGCCATTTTATTTGGCTTATCAAATTTAATCCGATAAACATATTAAATAGTTTGTTTTCTTACAAAAGTATTTAATGAAAAATCGGATGTTCTGGATGAAAATATGTTGTGTTTACTCCTTAGTCATATACAATGAGTTCTTTAGAACTAATGTAAATCATCTTTGAGTTATAACAAATACATGTAGTCATTTTGTAAAATGTTGTAGCAAAAGAAATGTTTTGATTGCGTAATTTCATATTTTCTTTAAATGGATCTCAGTCAAATGTGGCATATTGACATTTTATTTTGTGATTTTTGTTTCTGATTTTTGAAAATATCTGACTGCCATTGTTCAGAAGACGTTGATTAGAAGAAGTGGGGTACATTATAAGTGACCCACTATTATATAAACCTTTATTTGGTATATTGAAGTAGGTACTAAACTGACAAATTTCACTAACATCAATTTTATGTGAATTTAAATTCCTGTGGATCTCACTTAAAATTATAGTAAATCTCATATAAAGTTTATACATAAAATCAGTTAATGCGAGTTGCATATGAATCTCACTTGAAATTCTCATCTAGAGTTTATACGTAAAATCAGTTAATGCGAGTTGCATATGAATCTCACGTAAAACTCACGTAAATTCCAGGTGAAAATACCATAATGATTTTTTCATGTAAAATTTTAAATTATCGTTATACAAATCACATTTATATTTTCAAACTTCGAAATCATGAAAAATACCATTTTTGTCTGTGAAATTCATGTTAAAATCGTCATGTGGGATTCAGGTGAATCTCAATTCACGAGAAAATCACATGAACATTTTAACGTGAGTGTCATGTATTAGATTGTTTGAGGTGAATCTCATATGAATATTTCACGTAAATTTCATGTGAGATTCAGGAGAAATTAAGGTAAATAAATTTTGCCTGTATACATGTATATCAGTGGCCGTTCGTGTCCATCGTGGTTTAAGCCATACCGTATTTAATTTTCAACGCGTTGGTTTTCACTTTTAACATGTTGTTTGTTTACCTCCAATACGTTGTTTTTCACTTTCGATGTGTTGGTTATCATTTTCAACACGTTGGTTGTAAGAACTACCACGTTGATACATTATGCATACAGTATTGACACCCGTATTTTTTTCCGTTCTATATCGTAAGTTTTGCACTTTTGTCAAACATCAAAATATTTCTTACAAAGTATTATCTAAAAGTAGGTTACGCTTAAGACTATACCAGTGTCCGGACTAAATGAAAAACACTGTATCTCATTTTTGAAATATAAGATTCAATAAGGTATTACATGAATACACGGAAGCAAAAACTTAAACACATTTTGAAGGTTTGTTTGCGAACATATGCGTGTCAACTGACCAATATTGTTGTTTTTTTTAATATTTTCAAAAACAGTATTTTTTTTGGCAGACTTCACCTGAGGTTGTCAAACCTTGTGTATGTCATAGTGGTAGTTTTATATATTTACATAAAGGGAATAACTTTGTTTTCGGACTAAACCTGCGGTATGCCCGAGTCAAAGGAGAACTTCTTGTTGAATATGGTAACTTTGAATCATTTCATAAAAATAAAATAAATATATTAGCGGACTACTTGAGGTATGCCCGAGACCTGTGCAAGATACTTTTCATACCGTTTAGTTTTCCCAAAAGTCAATAAATTAATTGCCTCTTAAAATGTTTCATAATCGTTTACATGCAATACCTTAAAGTTATTCCAATAGGTAAAATAATTTCTATGAAATAGTTTTTTTTTATATATACTTTTAAACAATGACGTAGTTTTCCATTGTGATCTTTTAATCTACAGTTTGAAGTATGTCTCCGAATTAGTATTGGATGATACACAACTTTGAGATTTGTATTAAACAATACTTTGACATGTTTTACTTTCCTTTGTGAAAACAAAGAAATCAATGATTGATTGTGCACCCTTGTTATTTTATTATCACCCATATTACAACACTAACTTTCGATTTTCTCTGTGAATACAAGGTCTCAATGACTGATTTTGAACCCTTGTTGTTTTATTATCATCCCTATTACAACACTAACTTTCGATTTTCTCTGTGAATACAAGAACTCAATGACCCTTGTTTTCTATTATCTCCCCTTTTACAATTCTTTTTTTCTTGTTACTCTTCTTAGATCACCTATGAACTTACTTTTTTGTATTCCCCTCGATATCCATTGTTTATAACTTTTGTGTTGAAGACAATTATCTAATTACATTAAAAATATATAGCTAGAACAGTCTGGAAAAGTTAAACATATTGAACACTGGTGAGGTCCAGCCTTTTTTTTTAATATTTTTTTGTTTATTTGATAATACGACTGTTGCATTCTTAATCTTTCTATGAATCTGAAGCAAATCCTATAATATATAGATAGGTAAATATTCATGTTCCTAATTATGATATCAGTTAGGTCACTGTCAATTTCGGTTAGATCAAATCTTTCTAAAATTATGTTATAAATTAAAGACCAAAATTTAACAATTTACATTTTAAAGATAAAATAACAAGGCAATAAAAACTTTAAATTGGTCAGGTCAATGTCAATATTTGTCAGGTCATTGTCAACGTAGATTATGTCACGTTTTCACAAACTTTGAAATACTTTATTCGGTTTTTTTATTATTATTATTTAGATATTTAATCATGAAATCTTATTATCTTTCAAATTTGAGATAAATCCTGTTAGAAACCAAAACGTCAGAAGCATTTTCAGGTGGTCCGGTCATCGCCGATGTTGGTAAGGTCATTGTCAGATGAAGTTTTCGAATAATTTTAAAAAACATTGATTTGATGCATTCTGCTGTCTGTGTATTATTGTGGGAATTTTATCATTTATCAAATTTGAGATAAATCCTTTGAGATATAAAAAAAAAGTATGAGCATTTTTCATTCTATTCTTGCTTTGTCCTGTCGTCGGTCCAGTCATTAGTGTAACCCTAATTTAAACAATATTTTGTAAGAAAGTTTTTGAACGGCTTACAAAAAATGCAAAACCTACGGTATGGAATGAAAAGCTAACGGAATAGAAATTAGAGCCAACGGGTTGGTTCTTTATACTGATAAATTATGAATCAACGCGTTGGTTTTTAGAACCAACGCATTGAAAGTTGAAACCAAATAATTTAAAGTGAAAAACAATGTGTTGAAAATATAAAATCACGCGTTGAAAGTAAAAACCAACCCGTTGAAAATTCCATACGGTATGTTTATACTGCAAATGACAATATTTGATTTGATTTGATTGTTGGTGTTTTAACACCCTTTTTTAAGCACCGCTTTGAGATATTTCACATCGGAAAGTTTTTATTGGTTGACGAATGCGGAGTGCCCGGAGACAACCACCGACCTTTGACAGGAAAACTAACAATACTTGTCAATTAAGATGGGAGTTAAGTGCATCCGCACGCCAATGATACGAACGGCCATTCATACACATGTTACTTTGTGTACTGATATTATCTTTTTGTAAACATCTGATATGATTTGTTGATAAGTTGTTGATGAGAACACATTTTTAGTTGCATTTAGGAGACACAATAAAAAATACGTGTCAGATTATATTTGTATTATGATTTGTTTCCTCGACAGGAATCAAGATACATCAATGTTATATACATTATTCATTACAAATGTCTATACTTTGTAGTGACAACTGTCTTGTGTGCTATTGTATACATTGTCTGTATTTATAAAATAAAATTGTTCAGTCTATGAATGCATGTTTAATGAGTTATATGTATGTTGGTATTACAGGATGATTTTACACCGTTCTTGTTTGCTGTACAGAAAGGACACCTAGAGATTGTTGAATTCTTGGTTAAAGCTGGATGTAACATAGAATCCAAAACCAAGGTAACCACATATATCATATTATCCTACTTCTCTTTATATTGAATCAAAACAATTGTGTTGTAAATAATACAGGTAAAATGGACAACACGTACGTCTTAGTAAATATAAAATGTCATGTTTACTTGTCTAGTCGAATTTTATCAGAAACAAACATGAATGACCGAGTTTGTGTTCTGACAGATACAATTACTTATTAAAATCTAAATAAACTTATTAACATGAAAGGGCTGAGAACATGTATGTTTTAATTTCTTAGCCAGATAGCAGTAATGAAATGTAAATCATCTTTAAACCAATATACAATTATATTATATTTTCGAAAAACATGTTGTATATGTGTAGTGTAAAGAGTAAACGGTTATCTAAATCAGTTTTTACCACTTATTTAATGATATGTATTGCATTTATTTTTTACTACACAACATTGTCAAGTTGATGACACAGTATGTGATGTTTGTTACACATTGAAGAACACTATTTTTCTGATTTGTTTTCGTATCTGTTGTTCAAGAAAAGTTGTGGTTATTACACACTATTATTTAAACCTTTATTTGTGATAAGTACGACACTGGCAAAGTTCATCAACATCAATTTCACGTTAATCTCATCTCAAACAAGTTTATACGTGTAATCAGTTAATGCATGTTTCATGTGAATCTCATTTAAAAACTCACGTAAATTTTACGTGTTAATCACATTCTATTTTTTCATGTAAAATCCACATGGAGTTTAAAATATCTTTAGTTAAAAAAAAGTGATATGGTCAAATTAAATGAAAAACACATTTGTGAAATTCGTAAAAAAACATTAACCGTGATATTCATAAGAATCTCATTTAACGAGAAATTCACATGAACATTTTTACGTGAGTTTCATGTATAAGGTCGTTTGTGGTGAATATCACATGCAATTTTCACGTGAATTTCATGTGAGATTCATTTTTAATTATGTGACCACATTTTGCCTGATAACAAGTATATCAGTAGGCATTGTTGTCATTGGCAGTATAAGCCATACCTTATGACAGTTCCAAAGCGTTGGTTATTTCTATCAACGCGTTTGTTTTCACTTTCAACGTCTTGCATTTTACTACAAATGCCTTAGTTTTCACTTTCGATGTGTTGGTTATCATTTTCAATTCGTTGGTTGTAAGAACTAACCATACGATTCGTTATTCATACGGTATAAAAAAAAAACGTGTTGGTTTTTAAATTCTTGAATTTAATTGTTCGTTCCACATCGTAAGTTTTGCACTTTTGTCAAATAATCAAAATTTCTCTAACAAAGTATTATCTAAATAGGTAACTCTAAAGACTGGACAAGTGACAGGAATAAATAGAAAAAAAAACAATAATTTTTATTCAAATGAATTATACTGTGTCTCAATTTTAAAATATAATAAGATTCAATCAGTTAATACAAAAAACGAACCGGAAGTGAAAACTTCAATACATATTAAAAGCTTACGATAATGACAACTGACCAACATCTTTTGTTTAGTTATTTGAATATTTTCTAGAACAGTTAATAATTATTTTTGCAGACTATACTTGAGGTATGTCCGAGTTTTTGTGTAGGATATCGTGGAAGTTTTGAACAGATATATCATGTTAAGAAAGAATATTTGCGAAAAATACCAGTACAGAGGATGTTAAATTTCGCGAGCTGAAAAGCGAGGGAAATTCATTCTCAAGACTGATAGACCTGAACAGGATATCGTTCTAAGTTTTATTTATTTTTCCAAAATTTGATTTTGCCATGTGATAATGGACTTTCAAAATTGATTTTCCTCAAAGTTCAGTATTTTTGTGATTTTACTTTTTACTAACATCAATTTCACGTCAATTTAAATTCGTGTGAATCTTACGTGAAATTCTCGTAAATCTCATCTCAAACAAGTTTATACATGGAATCAGTTAATGCTAGGTTCATTTGAATCTCTTGGAAAAAAAACCTCATGTAAATTTTACATGTAAATCACATTCTTTTTTTTTTATGTAAAATTCAGATAAAGTTTTAAAACATCTTAATTTAAACAAATAATTATAGGTTAACATTTAATGAAAAATACAATTGTTTTTTTTGTTAAATTCGTATAAACATTTTCCCGTGAGATTCATGAAAATCTCTTTTAACGATAAATTCACATGAACATGTTAATGTGAGTTGTATCCATAATGTCTATTAAGGTGAACCTCATATGAAATTTTTCACGTAAATTTCATGTGAGATTCAGGTGAAATAAAGTGAACAAATTTTGCCTGTCAACATGTATTTCAGTGGGCGTTCGTGTCTTGACTGTATACGCCATAACTTATTACGTTTCCAAAGTGTTGGTTATTACTATCAACTTGTTTGTTTTTCACTTTCAACGTGATGTATTTTACTACAAATGGTTTTCACTTTCAACGTGTTGGTTATCATTTTCAATCCGTTGGTTGTTAGAACTAACGCGTTGATTCGTAAATCATACTGTATTAAAAACAAACGCGTTGTTTTTTTCAATTCTAAAGCGTAATTTTTCGGTCATCGTAATTTATGTACTTTTGTCAAACAGTCAAATTATCTCTAACAAAGTTTGATCTATATAGAGGGTACGCTAAAGACTGGACCACTGGCAGGACTAAATGACAAAAATGCCAATAAAGGTTATCCAAATGAATACTGTATCGTGGTTTTGAAATAGAATACGCTTCAATCATTTTATACAAAAACGAACCGGAAGCAAACACGTATTTAGATGTTAAAAGCTAAGGAAAATGTCAACTGATTAACATTTTAAGTTTTGTTTTAAGTAAATAATTATGTTTGCGGACTATACCTGAGGTATGTCCGAAACTTGTAAAGGATATAGTGGAAGTTTTTAATTTTTACATAAAAGTAAATAATTATGTTTGCGGACTATACCTGGGGTATATCCGAGCCTTGTGTAGGATATCGTGGTAGTTTTAGATATTTACATAAAAGTAAATAACTTTGTTTGCGGACTATACCTCGTGTATGCCCGAGCCTTGTGTAGGATATTGTGGTAGTTTTAAATTTTTACATAAAAGTAAATAACTATGTTTGCGGACTATATCTGGTGTATTCCCGAACCTTGTGTACGATATCATGGTCATTTTAAATATGTACATAGTAAATAACTATGTTAGCAGACTTTACCAGGTGTATGCCCGAGCCTTGTGTAAGATATCGTGCAGTTTCAAAATATTAACATAAAAGTAAATAACTATGTTTGCGGACTATACCTGGTGTATGCCCGAGTCGTGTGTAGGATAACGTGGTAGTTTAAAATATTTGCAAAAAGAAAATAACTATGTTTGCGGACTACACCTGAGGTATGTCCGAGCCTTAGGTACAATGTATGATATCGTGGTAGTTTTAAATAATTACATAAACGTAAAAAACTATATCTAATGATTTTACGTGAGGTATACCCGAGTCTTATGCAGTATTTCTTTTCAAATTAGGTAACTTTGAATACATTCATAAACATAAAACACATATGAACGGACTACTTAAGGTAAATTCGCGACCTGTACAGGATATCTTTGTTAGTTTTAAATTTTGCAAAAGTCAATAAATGTATCGCTTGTTGAAATCTTTCATAATCGTTTACATGCATTACATTCAAGCTATTCCTATAGATAAAAGAATTTCAATGAAATATCTTATCAAATTGTTTTTCAAACAATGACGTAGTTTCCTCTTGCGATCTTTAAATATAAAGTTTGAATTATGCCTAAGAGTAAGTATAAATTGATACACAAATTTGAGCTTTGTTTAAGACGTTACTTTGACATGTTTGACTTTCCAATGCTTGACTGTGTACCCGTGTTATTTCATTATCACCCCTATTACAACACTAAATTTCTATTTGCTGTGTGAATAAAATATCTCAATGACTGGTCGTGTACCCTTGTCATTTTATTATCACCCCTATTACAACACTTACTTTCAATTTTCTCTATGCAAACAAGATATCAATGACTGATTGTGTACCCTTGTTATTCTATTATCACCCCTATTATGACACTAATTTTCGATTTCCTATGTGAATACCAGATCTCAATGACTGATAGTGTACCCTTGTTATTTTATTATCACCCCTTTTACAACACTAACTTTCGATTCCCTCTCTGAATACAATATCTCAATGACTGATTGTGTTCCCTTATTATTTTATTATCACCATATTACAACACTTACTTTCAATTTCCTCTGTGAAAACAAGATCGCAATGACTGGTCGTGTTCCCTTGTTATTTTATTATCACCTCTATTACAACAATTACATTCGATTTCCTCTATGAATAAAAGATATCAATGACTGATTGTGTACCCTCATTAATTTATGATCACCCTTATTGCAACACTAACTGTCGATTTCCTCTGTGACTACAAGATATCATTAATCGATTGTGTACCCTATTGATTTTGTTATCAACCCTTTTAACTTTTAATTTCCTCTGTGAATACAAGTTTTCAATGACTGATTTTGTACCATTGTTGTTTTATTATCAGCCCTATTACAACACTAACTTTCGATTTCCTTTGTGAATACAAAATATCAATGACTGACTGTGTATCCTTGTTATTTTATTATTACCCCTTTTACTACACTAACTTTCGATTTCCTCTGTAAATACAAGATCACAATGATTAATTGAGTACCATTGTTATTTTATTATCACCCCTATTACAACACTTACTTTCGATTTCCTCTGTGAATACAAAATATCAATGACTGATTGTGTACCATTGTTATTTTATTATCACCCCTATAACAACACTAACTTTCGATTTCCTTTGTGAAGACAAGATCTCAATGACTGATTGTGTACCATTGTTATTTTATTATCACCCCTATTACAACACTAACTTTCGATTGCCTCTGTGGATACAAAATATCAATGATTTATTGTGTACCAGTGTTATTTTATCAAAACCCAAATTACAACTTACAATAACTTTCGATTACCTTTGTGAATACAAGATCTCAAAGACTGATTGTGTACCCTCGTTATCTAATTATCACCCCGACTATAACACTTACTTTCGATTTCCTCTGTGAATACAAGATCTCAATGACAGATTGTGTACCCCTGTTATTCTATTATCACTCCGACTATAACATTTACTTTCGATTTCCTCTGTGAATACAAGATCTCAATGATTGATCATGATTGTGTACCCCTGTTATTTCATTATCACTCCGACTAAAACACTTACTTTCGATTTCCTCTGAGAATACAAAATATCAATGACTGATTATGTACCCTTGTTACTTATTATCACCACTATTACACCACTAACTTTCAATTTCCTCTGTGCAAACAAGATATCAATGATTTATTGTGTACCATTGTTATTTTATTATCACGCCTATTACAACACTTACTTTCGATTTCCTATGTGAATGAAAGATCTCAATGACTGATAGTGTACCCTTATTAATTTATTATCACCCCTATAACATCACTAACTTTCGATTCCCTCTGTGAAAACAATATCTCAATGACTTATTGTGTACCCTTAAGATTTTCCTATCACCTCTATTACGACCCTTACTTTCGATTTCCTCTGTGAATACAAAATCTCAATGACTGATTGTGTTCCCTTATTATTTTATTATCACCATATTACAACACTAACTTTCAATTTCCTCTGTGAAAACAAGATCTCAATGACTGGTCGTGTACCCTTGTTATTTTATTATCACCCCTATTGCAACACTAACTTTCGA
Organism: Mytilus edulis; assembly: GCA_019925275.1. Lineage (NCBI taxonomy): Eukaryota > Metazoa > Mollusca > Bivalvia > Mytilida > Mytilidae > Mytilus > Mytilus edulis. The sequence goes on along the minus strand of CM034354.1, from coordinate 109,097,989 downwards.
TTTCCTCTGTGAATACAAGATATCATTAAATTATTGTGTACCCTTTTGATTTTGTTATCACCCCTATTACGACACTAACTTTCAATGTCCTTTGTGAATACAAGATATCAATGACTGAGTGTGAGTGAATCCTCTAACGTTTGGTTCTGAACCTTTAAGAACTCGCACACTATTAACGTCACTATTTCACTTTTTATGTAAAGTAAATATTGTATCCTAGTGTTAAATTAAAGTTTATCAAGACAAAATACAATTATATAAAATGCAATGACAGGTATGATATCACACAACAAAACGTGTTATTTACTTGTCAGGTGATGACACAGTATGCGATGTTTGTTATAAGTTAATATTACAAATTGGAAGGACACTAGTTTATATTGATGCACGGAATTGATAACTGTAAAGCATTCGTTTCTTTGTCCAATTGCACTCCTCTTTATTCATAATGTATATCAAATATGTATTAGATTAAAACAACATATAATTTTTTGTGTATAACAAAAATATCTCTGAAACCCTTGCACTTTCTTTTTATAAGAATTTGACGAGTTGTGTTGAAGTTTAAGATGACATAATATTAGTTCTGCATATCTGATACGAAACATGGTTGAATAAAAACAAATTGTTTCAATCACGTACAGATATGTTTTTATTTAATTGATCTAATTTGAAAGAAACCTTTTATTTTTACAATTTTATATTTTAAAAATTTGTTTTAAAACAAAACATTCCATTATTCTTATTCTGCTGTGTTCATGTTGTTTATATATAATATACAATATATCAAACGGAATACTATTGTAATTATTGGTTAACTGACATGCTTGTTATGTTAACTTCTGTTGATAAGATGTGTACATACTAAAACAGATACTTTTGGTGAACAAAATATTTTATAACGAATAAATTTTTTTTGTATTATGATTTTTAAAATTTCAATACATGTGCGATTCAAAAAATGATTCAGAAACAAGCAAAAAATGCGTCTATCAGTCGGTCTTCTTAAATACTATTGGTAAAACATATTTTTTACGCAAAAAATTGAAATCAGCAAATACTTGTTTTATTGTAAGATTTTATTTGTATTTCAGTGTATCTCATTTTGAAGAATCAGTCTTTATACAAACTTTCTTCAGTATTTTGAAAAATATTGAACAAATAAAATTATAAAATCTCAAAGTGAAACAAGCCAAATAAGTATTTCTTTTGTTTTAATCATGTACCAGAATATTGGACATTTCAAAGCGAAATAACCCAAGTTTTTTTTTTTTTTTTTTTATCAAAACCCTGGTATTTTTTTATTGCTCACCGAGATATAATTTATAATGACACATGATATTTCGTATGTGTATTTTCATTTAATCATTATACTTTAAGTAAATTGTTATAACCTCGGTTTTGAATGTATCATGTATTTATGTAGTAAATCATGAAATCTTATAATCTTTCAAATTTGAGATGAATCCTTTTAGAAACAAAAAAGTAAGAAGCATTTTAATTTGGTCCGGTCATTGCCGATGTTGGTAAGGTCATTGTCAGATGACGTTTTCGAATTTTTTTAAACACAACATTGTTTTGCTTTCTTTTATCTGTGTATTATAGGCGGAATTTTATCATGAATCACATTTGAGATAAATCATTTGAGATATAAAAAAAAAATATGAGCATGTTTCAATCGGTTCTGTATTTGTCCTGTCATCGGCCCTGTCATTAGTGTAACCAATATTACAACAATATTTTGTAAGAAAGTTTTTGACGGGCTGACAAATTGGCAAAATCTACGGTATGGAATGAAAAAGTAACGGTATAGAATTTTAGACCAACGTACTGATGAATTACGGGTCAACGCGTTAGATTTTAAAACCAAAGAACTGAAAGTGAAAACCTGGTAAATTGTTGTGTCAGGGATTTCGATACCATAAATTACTTAAAACTTTTACTAAATTCTTTCATAGATACAAAGATTTGATTAGTAAATTTGGCTATACCTGTAGAAAGCTTATCAAAAATGGTATTTCTCATTCTAAATTTTATGGTTATATTGTACTTAAAGCGAGGAAATCACTATGTGATCCTTGTAAACTCATCGAACCTTCAAACAAATTTATAAGTAAGGGTTATCGTACCAATATTGTAATTAGATCTCTGAATATAGTTCACATTGTCACTAATATTGATTTTGTCATTAGCAAATTAAAACATAACTAAATTTCATTATATTTTGAGGCGAGATGTATAGGGGACACAGCCACGTCAACTTTTATTTCTATAGAAGTCGCTCTTCACTATACTACTACCTGTCGATACATTTATGTTTGGCATTGCACAAGTCATGTCTTCTTTGACTATTAATGACGTTAAAATACTAAATCCCTGTGATGTGTTTTAGTCGATTTTAGTCTCTGATGCATGATTTTTTACTATTAATTGGTTTGGGCTTTTAACTAGCTGTCAGTAACTGCGAGTACTCTCAAATCGTATTTTCTTGTTAATTCGACCTGTTGATAATGTTTATAACGCTTTTTTGTCATTTTTTATTTATATGGATCTTGTCTGTATACCAGCTTGGATTATTTGTAATATCTTCAATTTTTCACTTATTCTTACAACATTTGTATAAACTTCAAGATTATAAAAAACGTTTTTTTTCTAAAGTGAACATTGATTGGTGAAATATTTCTCAGTGTGTTTGCATTTGTTTGTTAGCCTTTTGGTCATGAATGTTTGTCTCCAATATTTAATTAACTGTGCATTTGTATTCAGATATCGCAGATCAAATTTATTCGTTTATTGTGTAATCATACGTTTTTTGATTGAGTTAAGTCTGCCAATTGATATTTTATCGTATGTTTTTCTATGTTGTGATGTTATGCTATTGTTTCGGAAAAAGGGAGAAGGTTTGGGCCCATTAAAACGTTTAATCCCGCTGCAAATGTTTGCACCTGTCCTAAGTCAGGAATCTGATGTACAGTAGTTGTCGTTTGTTTATGTAATATATACGTGTTTCTCGTTTCTCGTTTTGTTTATATAGATTAGGCCGTTGGTTTTCCCGTTTGAATGGTTTTACACTTGTAATTTTGGGGCCCTTTATAGCTTGTTGTTCGGTGTGAGCCAAGGCTCCGTGTTGAAGGCCGTACTTTAACCTATAATGGTTTAATTTTTAAATTGTTCTTTGGATGGATAGTTGTCTCATTGGCACTCACACTCCATCTTCCTATATCTATATAAAGAATCAATGGTGTTTTAAAAAAAAATAATAATATTATTAAAATCTTGAACTTGTCTGATTAAGAATTGAGAAGAGTATGCATGATGTGTTATCTCCTTTCTCAGGGTAGTGGAGTGATATAAAAAAAAAACTAAGTAGGCATCTAATGTTGTCAATGAAATCGAGCTGAAATTGACAAAGTCGTCAGACGTAAAATAGCGATAAACAGATTATCATTGGTCATCTCGACTCAATTGCTTTTCTGCAGTTACATTCTAGCGAGATAATTAATCTCATTGAGACGATCAGCGATGATCTATAACCTTAATATATTCGTTAAACAGATTTAATATATAACAACAGTTTTTGACAACAACACTTTTTTTAATATTATGTGTTGTTAACAGTGCGACTGGTCATTGTATTCACTTTTGATCATTGATACCTATATATGTTGATGGTAATAAATAACCACAATAGAGGCTGATTAAAGTTCTGACATCTTACATGATAACAGCCTAATTATGTGTTGTTACCAATGTGACCGGTCATTGTATTTACTTTTGATCATATATCTGTTTGATATACATTACGGTTATATGTATTACATAACATTGTCTAGTTTATGATAATAGTGTTGATGTATGTTATATTATGATGTTACAGTTATGATTTATACCGTTATTGATTGTTGTACAGGAAGGAGACCTCACTATTATCAAATACCTAACCACTGTTGGCTGAAACAGAGAAGCACGCACCAAGATCACGATATTTGATATATCCTCCGCTGTCTGATTATTGCCCCTATACCAAACCGCCGCACATTTGTATTGTTAAAAAACAGACATGCTAGATCGACAACGCATACCTATACATATATCTTTAGTCTCATTTCTCTTGTCTCATCAAACTATATCAGAATATCTCACAGTTCACAACATGGGTTTTGTTTGAATATTTATATGAACTCTCATATTTAATTGATATTTCCCATTTTAGTTTTAAGTTGAATGTTTCTTGTTTTAAATGTTTCTTTATTCTTAAATATAATGTTTCTTATTTCAAATGTCCAAAGAGATTAAAGATTTACTATTTTACAACTTAATCCGATGGCTGTCAAAAGTGCGAGATAATACATGTATCTAACACTTGAACTACAAAAGCAATTATCGCTATTTTATAAAGTTAAGCCGGAGGACAATAATCCGTTTATTATATTACATAAGATTAGACATAACCATAACATGGTGACAAAGGAACGTCACCTTCTACAAAATGCTAATTAACGATAGGAAATGAAAAATTATCTCTTTTTCTCTTAATGTTTTGTATAAAGTTTCCCGTTAATGATATCGATATAAAGATCGAAGAAAGGGCAGTGGTCAACGTTAGTATAAGCTCTATTTCAAGTAAGTCCAACAGGATAAATTTAGCATACATACTGAAGTCGTCATTATTGAGAGCCAATATGTCATCCAAATATCTAAAAGTAACAGTTAAATTTTTGTAGCAAATGATGTTTCGATGGGTCTTTGCTGATATGTTTAAAACACTTCATTGTTTGTGTGTGAAATTTGGGTTTATAGTCTTGAACAACTGAATCTTTTAGTCTGCCCTTAAACGAAATATTAATTTAGATTTTTTTTTAAATGTTTATGATTTTTTGAAAATTTCACCTGACAACCGATAAGATAATAGTTTAAAGTTTACTAAATGAAGACAAGCATATCAAAGAAAGGCAAAAGTCGTATACCGCTGTACAAAAATCATAAATTGATAGAGAAAAAAATACAAATCCGGGTTACGAACTTAAACTGAGGAAAACGTATCAAATATAAGAGAACTACGACACAACAGAGACATGATCCAAATAGCATTCAGTTAGACCAATCAAAACATATGGAATGGGACATGATACAAAATAACATTCAGTTAGACCAATCAAAACATATGGAATGGGACATGATACAAAATAGCATTCAGTTAGACCAATCAAAACATATGGAATGGGACATGATACAAAATAACATTCAGTTAGACCAATAAAAACATATGGAATGGGACATGATACAAAATAACATTCAGTTAGACCAATCAAAACATATGGAATGGGTCATGATACAAAATAGCATTCAAATAGACCAACCAAAACATATGGAATGGGACATGATACAAAATAACATTCAGTTAGACCAATCAAAACATATGGAATGGGACATGATACAAAATAGCATTCAGTTAGACCAATCAAAACATATGAAATGGGACATGATACAAAATAACATTCAGTTAGGCCAATCAAAACATATGAAATGGGACATGATACAAAATAGCATTCAGTTAGACCAATCAAAACATATGAAATGGGACATGATACAAAATAACATTCAGTTAGGCCAATCAAAACATATGAAATGGGACATGATACAAAATAGCATTCAGTTAGACCAATCAAAACATATCGAATGGGACATGATAACAAATAGAATTTAGTCCGACCAATCAAAACATATGGAATGGGACATGATACAAAACAGCATTCAGTTAGACCAATCAAAACATATCGAATGGGACATGATACAAAATAGAATTTAGTCCGACCAATCAAAACATATGGAATGGGACATGATACAAAACAGCATTCAGTTAGATCAATCAAAACATATGGAATGGGTCATGATACCAAATTGGCAATCTCAAGTTTCCGACCAAACTGTTGTACATGTATGTTAATTCAAAAGTGTTGTTTAAAGGCTTTGGAAAACAAATACTTCGATTTGGTTTATTTCTGTGAAAATAAATCAAAAAACTTTTTGTAATCCAGAAATGTATTTTTTTTTTTATTTCACTGCCATTTATAATTTAATATACAATATATTGGAAGCATGCATTCCGACACTATTTTTAAATGCTGTTTGTTAGCAAAATAAGTAATTTACAACATTTTGGAAGCCCAGCAATGTTAATAATACCCATTATGTTACAAGTAGTATAATAATGATCTTATTTTCATTATCTGTCATGACATCAGGTTCTTCTTAAACCTTTGAACCAAAAACAATTGAGACAACACCGCCTGCACTGTATTCAGCGCTCTAGATCACTCAGACACTTAGACTGAACTTATAATTCAGCTTTCGGTGGGCTATATGAAAATCCAAGTGTGAATACATCAGTTATTTGTCATATTTCACATTGTCCCTAGTTTGACAGGTTTCAAAACCTTTCGTTTATAGGAATGGAACCTTCTTTACGACTGATAATAAATCAAAACTAAATGTATAAGCAGTTTAAAGTGAATCTCCTCTCTTGTTGTCATTAGGTCAATGATTATGTCATTTACATCTTTCTTTGTAGTATATAATTTCGTTCTGGTACATTTTAAGTTACACACTATTCTTTAAACGTTTATTTGTTATAGGTAGGTACTTCACTGGCAAATTTCACTAACATCAATTTCACGTGAAATTATATTAATGTGAATCTAACATGAAATTCGTGTTTATCTCATCTGAAACAAATTTATTCGTGACATCAGTTAATGCGAGTTTAATGTAAATCTAATGTAAAAACTCACATACATTTTACGTATTAACAACTTTCTATTTTTGTTTTATGTAAAATGCACAAGAAGTTTTAAAATATCTTAATTTAAAAAAAAAACATGTTCAAACTAATGCATTTTTTTTTGTGAAATTCGTTTGAAAATTGTCACATTCAACCTGTTGGTTATCATTTTCAAATCGTTGATTGTTAGAACTAACGCGTTGATTCGTTATTCATCAGTTTTGAAAAACCAACTCGTTTGTTTTAAAATTCTAAAGCATTAATTTTTCGTTCCACATCGTAATTTTGCACTTTTGTCAAACAATCACTTTTTCGCTAACCAAGTATTATCTTAATATAGGTTTCGCTAAAACCTTGACCAGCGACAGGAATGAATGAAAAGAAAAGTATTTAAAAGAATAACAATGTAACTCAATTTTGAAAGATAACAAGATTTAATCAGTTAATACATAAAAGAACCAGAAGCGAAACTTCAGTACATATTTAAAGCTTACGAAAATGACAACTGACCAAAATATTTAGTTTTGTTTTTCTAATATGTTCAACAAAAGTAAATAATAAGTATAGTTTACCTGCTGTATGCCCGAGTCTTGAATAGGATATCGTGGTAATGTTAAATATTTACATAAAAGTAAATAACTGTATACCTGAGGTATGCTCTAGTCTAATGCAGTTTTTTTTTAAATTAAGGTAACTTTGAATAAGCTCCTTAAAATGAATATAAATATTAGTATGCCCGAGACCTGAGCAGGAAATCTTTCCTAGTTTATTTTTTTTTCTCATAAAGTCAATAAATTTATCACTTGTTAAAATGTTTGATAATCGTTTACCTGCATTACATTCAAGCAATTTCTATAGATAATCGAATTTCTATGAAATAGTTTGTTTGTATGTTCTATTAGACATTCACATATCTTTCTATTGTGATCTTTAAATCTGAAGTTTGAATTATGCTACAGAATAAGTAGAAGGTGATACATAAATATGTGATTTGTATTAAAACGTTACTTTGACATGTTTAACTTTTCTCTGTGAATACAAAATCTCAATGATTGATTGTATATCCTTTTTATTTTATTATCACCCTATTACAACACTAACTTTCGATTTCTTCTGTTGATACACGATCTCAATGACTGATTGTGTACCCTTGTTATTTAATTAACACCCCTATTACAACACTAACTTTCGATTTCCTCTGTGAACACAAGATCTCAATGACTGATTGTCTACCCTTGTTATTTTATTATCACCCCTATTACAACACTAACTTTCGATTTCCTCTGTGAACACAAGATCTCAATGACAGATTGTCTACCCTTGTTATTTTATTATCACCCCTATTACAACACTAACTTTCGATTTCCTCTGTGAATATAAGATCCCAATAACTGAGTGTCTACCCTTGTTGTTTTATTATCACCCCATCGAGATATCTTTTTATTGTAATAAGATTACTGGTTTCACCAAACAGTCATCAACAATGGACATCATGAAGGGAAAACAAAGTAAAAGGAAATGCTTAGGTGATCTTCTACTAACAGAAGAGTAACAATATAGAAAGAGTTGTATTAGTGGTGATAACCAAAAAAAAAAAGGGTTCACAATCAATCATTGAGATTTTGTATTCACAATAAAAAGATATCACTAGAATAGTCTGGTAAAGTTGAACATTTAAAACAATGATGAGGTCAAGCCGTTTTTCCTAGTTTATTTTTTATTTGATAAAAATGACTGATTCAATATTAATGTTTCTATGAATTTGAAGCAAATCTTATAATATATAGATAGGTAAAGATTCATGTTCGATGTCACAGTCAACATCTTTTTTAAAATTATCTTTTAAAATATTGACCAAAATTGAAAATTTTACCTTTTAAAAATAAAATAACCAGGAAATCACAACATTTAATCATTAAGGAGATTGTCAATATTTGTGAGGCCATTGTCAACGTTGGTCGTGTCACGTTTTTACAAACATTGAATACTTTTTTCGTTTCATTTTAATTCCTATATGTATTTATTAAATGATGAAATCTTATTATCTTTCAAATTCGAGATAACTCTGTTTAGAATAAAAAAGGTAATAACCAATTTCATTTGGTCAGGTCATTGTCGATGTTGGTCAGGTCATTGTCAGATGACGATTTCGAATTGTTTTTGACAAAACAACTTTGTTTTGCTTTCTTTTATCTGTGTATTATAGCGGAATTTTATCATTTATCAAATTTGAGATAAATCCTTTGAGATTTTAAAAAGAATATGAGCATTCTGAATTTTTCCTGTCATCGGTCCAGTCACAAGTGTAACCCATATCATAACAACAATTGTAAGAAAGTTTTTGAACGACTGACCTAGGTGCAAACTCTACAGTATGGAATGAAAAACTAATGGTATAGAATTTAAAACAAACGGGTTGGTTTTTCAAACTGATGGATGACAAATCAACGTGTTAGTGTTTACAACCAACTCGTTGAAAGTGAAAACTAACGAGTTGAAAGTTAAAATCAACACGTTGAAATTCCATACGAATTTGATTTGATTGTTGGTGTTTTAACACCACTTTTAAGCACCGCTTTTAGGCTATGTCTTGTCGAAAAGTTTTTATTAGTTGATGAATCCGCAGCGCTTGGATACAACCACCGATCTTCGATAGAAAAACTGACAATACTTGTCAATTAAGATTGGAGCCAAGTGCATGCGCACACCAAGGATACGAACGGCAACGAATACACATACTACTTTGTGTACTGATATCCTTTTGTAGTCATCTGATATGATTTGTTGATAAGTTGTGGATGAGAACAAGTTTTTGGTTGCATTTTGGGGATACAATTATACAAACAATTTAAAAACACAGTACTTGTCAGATTATATTTGTTTTATATGTTGTCTCCTCGACAGGAATGAAGATACATTGATATTTTATACATTATACTAACAATTGACTATACTTTTTTGTGACAACTGACGTGTGTACTATTATATACATTGTTTATATTTATAACATAAAATTGTTCAGTATATGACTACATTTTTAATAAATTATAAGTATGTTGGTCTTACAGAGGGGTTTTACACCGTTATTATTTGCTGTACGGCAAGGACATATAGAGATTGTAAAATAATTGGTGACATCCCAATGTGACATAGAAGCAAAAACCAAGGTTACATATATATCATCTTATCTTACTTCTCTTTATAATGAATCAGAACAATTGTGATGTAAATAATAAAGGTATAGTGGACACACATACTTCTTAGTAAATATAAAATGTCATGTTTACTTGTATCGTCAAATTTTATCAGAACAAATATAAATCACCGAGTTTGTGTTCTGACAGATACAATTATTTATTAAAATATAAATTAACTTATTTACACGAAACGGCTGAGAAAATGTATGTGTTAATTACTGAGCCAGATAAAGAAATCAAATGTAAATCATTCTTTAAATATTACAAATACGTACAAACAATGTTTAAAGTAAGATCTTATTTTACTCGTTTTAAGGAAAAGAATTTCTTGATTCTAATAGTACATTCATTTCTTACAACCAATAGATACGAATCATATGAGGCATGTTGAGTTTTGTTTTCTGATACCTTTTCTGATTTTTCGTAAACATCCGAATACATTTATTGATAAGAAGTTGTGACTGCATTTTAATTTTAATACTATTATTAAAACAAAAATAATGTTTTCAAATCAACCTATATTTGTTATATTGAATTAGATGCTACTTTGTTCACTGGTAATCTGTTTTCTTATATTCTGATGTACTTGGTTTAGAAGAAGTTGACGATAATACGTTCATGTTAAACTATTACTCATTTTCAATAAGATCGATCTACTGTGATTTAAAAATAAATCAAAACCTTAATCAAGGTGTACTTACATTCAGTTAATTTGTCTTTGCAAATGTTTATTTACTTGTATTGTCAAATTTTATCAATTATTAAACATAGTAAAGAACCAAGTTTGTTTTTATTCATTTGTCAATGAAAGATTCATTTCAATTGTCTGATCATACTTGACCACATAAAAAACATAATAAACATATTAAAGAACCAATGGTGTTTTCTAAAAAAAAAACGAAAAGGATAACTTTATTAATATCTGTTGAAGTTGTCTGAATAAAAATTTAAGATGACCTTGTTGTGTTTACTCCTTACTCAGACAATATTAAATTTACAGATCTAAAATTAAACATTTAAAGGAATACATTGCTATTAGTTTTACACTTCTCTTTAACAAAAATATTTCAAATAAAATATAATGCAAGTTCTCACAGTTTGCAACATGAGTCTGAGTATGATACGTGTTGTGTTTTGTTTTCTATCTTTCTTATAGACATGATAGATATGCGTCTGATTAAAATTGTTTATTAAACGTCGATGAGATCAGGTTGTGTTTATATTCCAAGTTATATACTATTTATTAAACAGATATAATATATAACAACAATTTCTGACAACACATGTTTTGATCATGTGTAAATAATACTGTAGTATGTAATTTCACAAAATATAAAAAAAGTTAAATACAAAAAAACATTTTTTTTGATACTGTATTTATGTTTGAGTCTGTCTCAGTTGAAAATATTTAGTATATATGTTCCGGACCATATGAGTATCTGGACCATACGCGTATGGTCATGACCATATGGGTATATACTCATATGGTCCGACCATACGCGTATGGTCGCACCGTACGCGTATGGTCGGGGTAATCAACACGTATAATTTTAAACTCTTCATTTGGTGTGACCCTTCTGGTTGTAGCGTCACTAAAATGTCATTTTATTATTATATTAAACAACTTATTAAAAAAAAACCAGTTTCACACATTTAATATTCCTTACTATTTGTAAGTACAATTATAAGAAGATGTCAAAATCAAATGAACATATTTTAAAAGGAATTTTATTGTTTAAAGAAGGTTACATCACCGACAAGGATCATGATATTTATTTAAGATCATGACATTTTTTAAGACATTTATGATAAGTAAAATATTAAAAGTGTATGTTTCATTATTTTTTTCTATTCTTTATTTCTATATTTCTATTTTAATCTTTATAATAGGACCGGTAAAATAGTATTTAAGAGCTATGAAATAGCCACTGCTTTTATTTAATTTGATCTGTAATATTTATTTTACGATATTGGAGATCTAGAGTTTCCTAAAAACACCGTAGACACATCTTAACTGTCCCTATCGATATCACTGCACGCAGAAAAGCTACACGTATGGTACCGTGTGAAGGTCATTCGAAATATACAAAAGTATGCACGAATACAATTAGCGATGAAAACTAAAATCAACTGACTGTGGCATCAATATTTAATGTTTATGTAGCTTTTGAAATGTGAAACTAATTCATTTTTTGTGTAAACACATTTGTTTTTAAGATAAAGTTGATTGTTTTATTTCAATTGTATATTTGATAAAATACCTATATGGTCCAAATACTCATATGGTCCGGCCCGTTAATAACCAAACGAGTATAATACTCATATGGTCCGACCATACGCGTACGGTCGGACCATACGTGTATGGTCGGACCATATGAGTATACGCATATGGCCATGACCTTCGGGTATGGTCCAAATACTCATATGGTCCGGAACATATACATTAGTTTATTTTTTTTTTATTTTTACCGTGAAATATAAACACAATACATACTACAGGGTGATTGAAGTTCTGACAACTTACATTAGAACAGCCTGTGTATGTGTTGTTAAAGTATAATATAAATTCAAGTGTGACTCGAATTTGTATTAATATTTGATTATTGATTTGTATGATATAAAATATGCTGATATTCATTACTCTGTCTGATCATACTCGGTTCATCTCTGTCTGATCATCCTCGGTTCATACATTTTCACCATTATTGATTTGTATGATATATAATATGCTGATATTCATTACTCTGTCTGATCATACTCGGTTCATCTCTGTCTGATCATACTCGGTTCATACATTTTCACCATTATTGATTTGTATGATATAAAATATGCTGATATGCATTACTCTGTCTGATCATATTCGGTTCATACAGTATCCCCATTATTGATTTGTATGATATATAACATGCTGATATTCATTACTCTGTCTGATCATACTCGGTTAATACAGTATCACCATTATTGATGTGTATGATATATAATATGCTGATATTCATTACTCTGTCTGATCATACTCGGTTCATACGGTATGACCATTATTGATTTGTATGATATATAATATGCTGATATTCATTACTCTGTCTGATCATACTCGGTTCATACATTATCACCATTATTGATTTGTATGATATATAATATGCTGATATTCATTACTCTGTCTGATCATACTCGGTTCATACGGTATCACCATTATTGATTTGTATGATATATAATATGCTGATATTCATTACTATGTCTGATCATACTCGGTTCATCTCTGTCTGATCATACTCGGTTCACACATTATCACCATTATTGATTTGTATGCTATATAATATGCTGATATTCATTACTCTGTCTGATTATACTCGGTTCATTCGTTATCATCATTATTGATTTGTATGATATATAATATGCTGATATTCATTACTCTGTCTGATCATATTCGGTTCATTCATTACCACCATTATTGATTTGTATGATATATAATATGCTGATATTCATTACTCTGTCTGATCATACTCGGTTCATACGGTATCACCATTATTGATTTGTATAATATATACTATGCTGATAGTCATTACTCCGTCTGATCATACTCCGTTCATCTTTGTCTGATCATACCCGGTTCATACAGTATCACCATTATTATTATTATTATTCAGACAGGTACAATGGCCAAAGCTTATTTATTAGAAAATGTAATGTGGTTACTTTATTTACCTTAATAGCTGTAGGTTGCAAATCTATAAATATAGACAATACAATGCCCCATAGGAACTTCCTTTTATGCTAAAACTGGGCCACTTTTACTATGAAGTTTCGTGAATAATATCCTAGAACGAAAAGTTATGAGCTGATATACAAAACAATGTCAGCAAATCAGAAGACGCGTTACATCCAAAATTAAATTAATCTTAATTTTTCTAACGAATGATATTTGTATCTAAACATTTATTACAGAATTCAACTGACAGTTCTGAGGGAAGTTCTGAAAGTTAACAATATCTGTCTAAATAAAATGATACGTTATAAGTTAATTTAACTTAATTAAATGGATAATCATTGACTAGTCTGATCAAACTGCATCAGATAATAAACATGATAAAGCACCAAATTTGTTTTCTGGCAAATTTTTGGATTGTTTTTATTAAGATATGAACTAACTTGCTAATAATAACATTTTGTTTTAACTCCTGCACGTCCTAAGTCATATAGTATTTAAATTCTACAGTCAAATCTAATGAACTTTATATTCTAATATAAGTAAATACTTGAAAGAATTCCATGAAGGTGTAAAACCGACAAATCATGGTACGTCACATCCGGTTAAAGGTCGCAAAAAGTATTTCCTTGAGTTTGACAGTTGTAAGTAGTCAATCCTACATTGTATTACAGTACAACATTTCTTTTTCATCAACATATGTCTAAAGTATTTCAAAGCACCATTACTTTTTTGTTTGGGGTTTCTATAGAATATTTTGTAAACTAGAGGTTGCATGGTTGCTAAAGCTTGTACACAGGTTAAATAAGGGGAGAAGTTTGATTGGTTAAATTCAAGTGATGGCTATTGTCTGACATGCAATGACATGTTATATGAATTGTTTTCTGTAGTACTAGACAGGATAAAACTGTACTCATGCCAAGTATTTCTTTATTTGAACATGTTGAAACGAGGATAAATTCAGCACATTTTTTTTAAAAGTACAAATTTACCAAAGACTAATAGTGGAAATCAATGGTGGTAAACACCTACGACGATTCTACTCGTTGTATTGAAATGGCTCCATCGGTGTTAACGTTTACGCATTACTTACAAACAAAAGGTTTTTAAATGCAATCTCAATATTGATCTAAATCATGTGACACATGTTGTATTTTTATTACAGATCGATGAGATCAAGTTGTTATTTCTACGTTTGATATTATCATGTTTATTATTTAAATATATCTGATGACTGACAAATTTTGCAATCAACAAAATCTTTGTATTTGTTTCGGATACATCTCATTTGTAAGAAACAATTAATACATAAACTGTATATATTATTTGAAAAATATTGCAAATATTCAGTGTTAATATTTCACCATAAAAGTAGGTTGCTGTTTTGGTGCTAATTTGAGATTTTTCTTTACCTGATCAAAGGCGGCTGTGAAACAGAATCAATGTTTTAATCAGATACTACTTTCACTTTGCTGTCTGTTTGTAAATGTATTGACTATGTGCATGTGGTAAGAGTCCTGTTTTTGAACAATATTTTCTATTTTGGGATATAGTTGAATTTTGTCATTTTGTTGTAGTTTTCCTAAGCGTCTCCAGATAAATAACTCCTCCCACAGTTTGATTGCTAGACAGTTTTCTTTTGCTGGCTGTTTGTAAATATATTGAAGATTGTGTGCATGTGGTCAGGGTTTTGATTTGTATTAATATTTTCTCTTTTGGTAGAAAGTTGAAATTTTCCATTCTTGGGATGTAAGTGCTAAAACGTTATAGTTTATTTTAAAACAACACGTTGAATCTCTAGGTGCATCAATTGTGTCTCCAAGACACAATAATATCTAGATAAAAGTCCTATATTGACTTTCTAATAATACAGTTACTTTAGAGTGGAGTGCGGAGGCATCCCTTCGTCTAGTTTGAAGATGACTATTGTACAAGAAAACACGTTGTTTATTAGTTTTGAATGTAAAAAATAAGTAAAATAGTTATTAGTATGTTTTGTCATTGAACACTGATTATTGTGGTATATATTTTTTGCACTTTCTGCAGGGTTGATATCTGTTGTATGTTGTTATTACAGAAGGGATTAACACCATTATTGGTTGCTGCTGCCAAAGGACACCTGTCAATTGTACTATACCTGATCACTGTTGGCTGTATTAGAGAATCTAGATCCAAAGTAATGATTAATATAATCTCTTCAGTATACTCCTACTCCTCTTTTCACTGAATCATACGTCTTGTTGTTATTTACTCAAGTTTAACAGACATGGCATTTTCAAAAATATATTTCTAAGCCTCTTTATATTCAGATTATACAGAGAAAATTTAAAATCACATTTCAAAAACAACAAAATACGGTTAAATACAGGGGGTTTCACATTTATAGTGTCATCGTACTGAATACAGTAGTATACTTTTTTTGTATATTTCTTAAACAACTTTGATTCAACATGAAAGTTTTGATGGAAGTGTTGACATCTAACTTCAAAAAGACGTGTTTATTTGATTGGTATAAGGTATATAAATACTATTGCGACTCGATATTATTATTTAGTTACGACCACTGACCTTTACATTATGTGATATATATTGTGTATAGCTATCAACAATATTTTCCCACAGTCACCAATAACAATACAATAACAGTTGTACAATGTAACACCATTATATTGCATTTGAGTGATACTTATTAAACAGCATTGCCTTTATTGTCAAATGGTTTCCAATGACATTTGTACAATGTAACATCATTATATTGTATTTGATTGACATTAATTACACGGCATTGTCTTGATTGTTACACAGTTTTAAATGACATTTGTACAATGTAACATCATTATATTGTATTTGATTGAAATTAATTACACGGCATATTCTAGATTGTTACACAGTTTCCAATGACATGTGTACAATGTAACACCATTATATTGTATTTGTTTGATACTAATTACACAGCATTGCCTTGCTTGTCACATGGTTTGGTATGTTTATAGGATGGAAGAACTGCATTACATTGGGCTGCTCAGTATGGAAATTTTCAAGTCACAAAAGTGCTGATAGAGGAAGTTGGAATCAGTCCCTTTGAGAAGACTTATCAGGTATTATTTAATGGTATAGTATCTAGTGGAAAAAAGTATAAGCCTTTTTGAGGTATTCTATCATTTGGTTATACTTTATTTGTATCCGAATGTCATAACATGTAATATTTACATATCCTATTAACTTTTAATTTAAAAATCTATTATACACAGGTAAATTTTGTTCACATAAATATCACGTGAAATTCACGTGAATTTCACGTGAAATTTTTCACGTGAGATTCACCTCAAACGAGCTTATACATGAAACTCACGTGAAATTTTTCATGTGAATTTCACGTGAATCTGATGTGAAATTCACGTGAATTGAGATTAATGTGAAATTCACGTGAAATTTTACATGTGAAATTCACGTGAATTGAGCCTTCACGTGAAACTCACGTGAACTTTTCACGTGAAATTAACGTAAATCGAGCTTCTTTTAAAAAAAATGAAATTAAAGTGAATTCACCCTCAATCACACAAATTTCACAGGATTTGAGCTAATTTAACATTCTTCTTAGTCTTGACCATGTGTTCATACTTCCATCCTATTTCTACTTTCTTTGTTTCCAAATGTTTTTGGTCTTAAACGAAGAAAGCAATAAAATCATCACAGGTTATAAATAATATCCAGGGCACCTTAGTTCACTCCTAGAACTATTTTGGTTGTGTTGGAGTCTCAATCCTTATTTGTAAATGATTTATGGACTTTATAGGAGATGTTTGCACTGATGTATATTTCATTTCAGTTGATTTTTATTATGTATGTATGAATAAGTCATATTGTGTGGTCATCAGTTTTGATACAAACCAATCACATAATATGGAAAAGTACCTGCACAAGATGCCAATTCTTTTTAAGAAGGTTTTAAAGAAGAAAAAACAGTTCACCTCACAACATATGCATGTACCCATTTAAAGCCAGAAAGCGTTTCAGTGGTTGTATTAAATTTCATCTTAACTAAAAGAAAATCTTCAAAGAATTTGATGTTGATGGCTATTCTCGATTCATAGATCGTGGCATATCTTTAAGACACCGGTCTTTTGTTGAGGACTGCATGTTAGAACCTAAATGCCTTCAGGTGTTTTTGTTGTAGTATTCATTGCTGTCTGATTGATGTTTACCTCATATCTATTGTACTAATAAACTAAAATAGAAAGTTCTGTGAAATATAGCTGATATACAAATGTACCATATTGAAAGTCTCTCTGTAATTTACAATCATTTACTTCTTATTTCATATATGCAAAAATAGTTTGTTTTTCTCATTTTAACCCTGATCTTAAGGTTAATGCATAATGTTGATCTCAAAGCTTGGCTGCACAATAAGCTAAAAAAAATTGTTATTTCATTTTTTTATATAAAATTCATTTTAAAACATTTTCATTTTTTACTGTAACATGTATGTTGACACAATAATTTGAATTGTATTATAATTCTGAAAGTACTTGAGGTTGAAAAAATATACACAATAGTTAATTCCAGTTGGTTTACACTTCTTGAATACACCACTACTTTGACTCTGTTAATAATGTTTAAGACTCCTCTTCTGCATATAATTGCGTTTTGTTCTAAAGGATTCCTTTATACATTTGCACTTATCATCCTAAGATGTTGCTCCAATAATAAAATCCTGTAATGCATACTTAGCAATCAGACTCTTGGAATACTTCCTACAGTTCCTGTAATATAACAAAATCAGCATGTTTGTATTTGTAGTCAAGCAAAAAAGATTACATCAATTTAACATGTTTAATCTCCAATGATTTATCAAACTTATAAAAGGAGATAACTGTAATTTATTTTAAGCTTTGACATGATCAATTGGTGATTTGATGGTGATTATTATTTACCCAGTTAACATAACCAATCATGACTGTTGTGAACGTTAAATATCGCGGCAGTACCTTTTTGTAAACGTTACGTCGTTACCGGCAAATTTGACAGTTGCCGATTTAACGTTACGAAATTCCGCCAACATGTGGCGTTCGAATAGCATCTTTGTTTTCTAGCTTGTTATGAACCTTACATTTCTTTAGTTACTAAAAATTAAAAGGGAGCTTACATCAATAGATATAAATAATTCATCAAAGTTTCATGGACATTGGTGAAAGCCTTTTTGAGTTATTGTCCGAAGTGTTGAAAATCACCCTTTTTTTTATGAATAAAGCCCCATAAATCCAAAACTTAAAATCTGAAATTAAAAAAAGACGAAAGGGAGCTTACGTCAATAGATATAAACAATTCACTTAAGTTTCATGGAAATTGGTGAAAGTGTTTTTGAGTTATTGTCCGAAGTGTGGACGACGGACAGACGGACGGACAGACAACGGTATACCATAAGACGACGGGCGTATAAAAATTACTTTGAAATAATTTATATGTACAAATAATTTATATGTACAAATGTACATAACTAATTAATACATTGTAATAAGACAAGTAATTATTCAGATAAGAACAAAGATATGTTTATATAACAATAATCAGCCTTTTCATTTCTATACGAGTTAATGACAAGACCCTGTAGGGTGTTTATTTAGCAATCATGATTGCATATACATGTATACTAGCAATTTAATTTACAATCCACATAAACACTGCAATAAAATGTTTAGATTATTGAAACAATGGTTGGAAATCAAATTAACAAAGAATCTTAAAATGTGTAAGTCTTGTGTTTTGCCTACATGAAAGTTAAGAAGGGAAGAGAATGAAATTAAATTTTTTAAATGACTCTCAATGGTTATCTGTATAAAATGTATATATTTAGCTATAATACTATGAAACTACAACAAGTCTTTACTATTTATTGTTGAAAAAGCTTGAAAAATCATATTGCCCAGTATTACCCATTTTTGGGAGTATTGCCCAGCCCGTGAATACCCGGGTTTTCCCGCCCCAGTAAAACCCGGGCGGGTTATACTTTGCCAACCCTGCCTCCCATACATGTAAATGTAGCTGAGTATGTGATATTGGCTTTGCTTATTGTTGAAGGCTGTACAGTGACCTTAAGCTGTTACTTTCTGTGTCATTTGGTGTCTTGTGGCGAGTTGTCTCATTGACAATCAATTCCACATCTTTTTTATATTGTATCATCTTGTTGTAGTTATCATGGTTATTGATTCATACCATTTTGCCAGTTCAAGACTTACAAAAATGTATGGGAACATTTCCCTCCCCTAACTGGAAATCCCCTGGCCCTTGTGGTAGTTTTCTATAAATTGTTATCCAAATATGTTTGATTAAGAGAAATCAACACAATTGTTTTCCTTATGATATGACGTTAAATGGTATCTAATGTAAAAAGTGAGGTACAGCCACCTGCAGAATAAGAGTGTACACCAGATTAGGTATTTGTGCTGGATTTCAGTTACTGCTAGCAAGTCGAAGATGAAAACATTCAGTCATTGCAGATTTCTGTTTATTCCTGCACTATTAAATCATTTGTTTGAGTTACCTGTAGTATATTCTCGAGTATTTATTACTATTCATAGCTCCTTGATATTGGTTGTCTTGTTAAATTAGCCAAAACAAATACTTTTGTTGTTGACAATAGGCTGCGTCCTTCTCTTCAAAACGCGTCATAATCTGTATCTTTCAAGCGTTTTAAAAACTCCGAATCCGGACTAGAGATTGGCGGATATTTTGCTGATGGTCAAAGCATTTCTCCATATAAAAAAAAAGGTATCCCCCTTTCTTTTAATATAAACTATACAAATTCTTGGAACATATAAATAATTATTTTGTTTATAAGCATCCTTTACAAAGGAGCACCTCCACATGGACAACCCTTAACACCCTTTAATTTATAAAATATAATAACTTATTTAACTATAATTTCAATTAATGACTAAGGGACTGTTATATTAGTGATCATTAGTTGCATAATTACAGATTATGACTGTGATTTCATTATGTAAAATAATATATATATAAAGATAAATGTTTAACTTTAATTCAATGAGAAATAACCCAGCCTTGTCCAATTAGCAATTCATTTACCATACATAGCTTTCAAATACAAGGGCAGATCCAGAAAAATAAGTGGGGGACCACTGACTGCCTAAGAGGGGGCCCGCCCAAGCCACGCTTCATTGATTCCCTATATAAGCAACCAATTTTTTTTCCCAAAAAGGTCCCCCCCTAAATCCGCCTCTGAAATAATATTTTACTGTCAGTCAATTAGTTTTCATAACATACATAAAACTTAGAATGGAAAACAATTGTCAAAGAGACAACAACCTGTCCAAATAGAAGACAATAAACAGCCTACTAATCCATCTAAGACACTGTATATTAAAGACCATAAATTTATTCATTATAAATAAAGTTAAAAAGATAATTAAAAATTTGAAATCTGTTCTAAAGCAGATTTTATGGGAAAAAGGGGGGGGGGGGGGGATTTACCACATTCCCACGGTACCTTTTCTTTTTACAAGTCTTCTCACACTTTTTCAATATCCTGGACCCATATCTGTCAATAATTGCAACTTTATTTACTTTGCCTTTTTTTCTGAAAATTATTTTCCTACATTGATTGGAAAACAATTCCCATAAGAAATTCAAATAAAAGATACACATGTATACAAAATTCCAATTTAATGACTCTACTAGATATATATATATATAAACAGTGATAGAAAATATAATTCAAAACCAACATGTTTTTGTAGTTGCATCTAACCCATTATCAAGGGAGGTAATTCATGCTTAAGAAAGGATAAATATTAATCATTTACATTGATGTACTTCTTGAGACACAAAGAATAACAGCTTTGAAATGATTCAATTTTGCAAAAAGGAAATTGGAATGAATAATAGTATGTGTAAAATTCAGGTGAATTTGTTTCTCATAATTGCATAAATTTAACTCAATAAATTTAAATTTGTCTTATTAACTCATGGTTTAATTCAGATAAAATGAAACATAACTTTCACAGGGGTTTTGATTCATGTTAATTTCATGTGAAATTTTTCACGTAAATTTAACGTGAAATTTTTCACGTGAATATAACATGAATATTTTCACATGAATTTCACGTGAAATATTCACATGAATTTCACGTGAAATTAGAATTTTTAAAATTAAATAGATTCCCAGGGAATATATGATACATATAATACAAGGTATGAGATGTTGAGAAAATTTTTGATTTTCAGTTAATTTTTTATAACTTAGACACCATTCTCATTTTTTCACGTGAACTTCACGTGAAATTTTTACGTGAAATTCATGTGAAATAATTTCACGTAAAATTCACGTGAAAATTTAATGTGAATTTCACGTAAAATCTCTTCACGTGAAATTCACGTAAAAAGTTAACGTGAATTTCACGTGAAATCACTTCACATGAAATTCATGTGAAATTCACGTGAAATTAACGTGAAATTTATGTGAAATTTACGTGAAATGAGAGTCACGTGAAATTCACGTGAGCAAAATTTGCCTGTGTAAGATAACAAGAACAGCAAGAATGTACCCAGACAATCAACCACCTTATTACACTACCTCACTACACCAAGTATACATCAAGTCAATAATCAAACACATGACGGTAAATATATAATACCAACAACCAACCACCTTATTACACTAATTCACTACACCAAGTATACATCAAGTCAATAATCAAACACATGACGGTAAATATATAACACCAACAACCAACCACCTTATTACACTACCTCACTACACCAAGTATACATCAAGTCAATAATCAAACACATGACGGTAAATATATAATACCAACAACCAACCACCTTATTACACTACCTCACTACACCAAGTATACATCAAGTCAATAATCAAACACATGACGGTAAATATATAATACTAACAACCAACCACCTAATTACACTACCTCACTACACCAAGTATACCTCAAGTCAATAATCAAACACATGACGGTAAATATATAATACTAACAACCAACCACCTAATTACACTACCTCACTTCACCAAGTATACATCAAGTCAATAATCAAACACATGACGGTAAATATATAATACCAACAACCAACCACCTTATTACACTACCTCACTACACCAAGTATACATCAAGACAATAATCAAACACATGACGGTAAATATTACTAACAACCAACCACCTTATTACACAACTCACTACCAATATACATCAGTCATAATCAACACATGACGTACAATTTATACTAACAACCAACCACGTATTACACATCAACACCAAGTATACATCAAGTCATAACAAACACATGACGGTAAATATATAATACCAACAACCAACCACCTTATTACACTAACTCACTACACCAAGTATACATCAAGTCAATAATCAAACACATGACTGTAAATATATAATACCAACAACCAACCACCTAATTACACTACTCACTACACCAAGTATACATCAAGTCAATAATCAAACACATGACTGTAAAATATATAATACCAACAACCAACCACCTATTACACTAACTCACTACACCAAGTATACATCAAGTCAATAATCAAACACATGACGGAAAATATATAACACCAACAACCAACCACCTTATTACACACCTCACTAAGACCAAGTATATCATCAAGTCAATAATCAAACCACCATAAACTTAAAATATATAATAATCCAACTAAAAATCCAACAACCACCTTATTACACTAACTTACTACACCAAGTATACATTAAGTCAATAATCAAACACATGACGGTAAATATATAATACCAACAACCAACCACCTAATTACACTCAGTCTTCGTGAGAACTCCCTCACTTGTTGTTTCTTTGATTATACCTTCTGCCAATGTTCCCTAATATGAATTTTTTAGCACCGCATTATTCAATTCTATTTTTATTTGCCTGTTTTAATTTATCTTTATTTTTTTTACCTTAATCCGATTTTTTTACCCATTTTTATCTATTGTGTTATAATCACCAAGACCTTCAAATATGTGATGTTAAATCGCGAAGTAGTAACAAGTCACTCGGAGTCTGTCTACTCTTACAGCGTAATCTTACACAAACATTTCTTACTGAATTTCAATGTGTATTTCATTTGATCCTCTTTATACACTTTATACACCTTTTCTATGGACTAACATTGTATGTCAACGCCAGAGAAAAGACAGGAGATTGATGTCTAAAACAAATGATAAAACTAACAACGTATTCATCTCTGTTTGCTGTTAATGTTGATCTCCTTGATATAACCAATTAACAAGGTTTGATGGCAATTCAATTTTTAAAAGACATCGTAAAAGGGTGTTGATTGGGGTTTTATAAATTTGTATCGTTTAACGTTTTTTTTTTTTTTTTTTTTTTTAACGATAACAAATATTTTTATTCAATTATTTCCTGCTATATAAATACCTAAGTAGCCCAGGTCGCATACTTAGGGACCCCTGCTTTTTAACAGCCTCACTTGACCAGGGAAAATATCAAATGAGTTTAAACTTCCCATAGTTTACATAAGTATACATTTAAAAATAACCAATACAATTGATTTTACCTGCTACGCATCACTGGCACTGTAATTCATAATAATTAACGTATATCCGGTTTACTGACTTACATTATACATGTGTTGATTTAAACGTGAAAACTATATATTTGATTGAAAAAATAATAATAGTTATAGTTAGAATTAGAAATTATTGAATTAATGTGAATGAACAAAAGTTGAAATGATTCTGTGACTGACGTATGGATTATAAAAGTATAAAGCACATGTGGTGAGTACTGATGTATAAGAAACGTGATATGTGTAATTTACAAATAAACATATTAATATGCACAGACATAGATTCAAATATCAATTACAGTACAAAAAAACCAATACCAAACAAACATAGTGTTCCCTACGTTCTTCCTAAGATATAGTATTATTATTACATATGGAATCAAACACACCTTTAGTTTACAGCAGTTGAACTAAAAATATTTACCTACATATTTCCGATAAAGAGTTCAATTTTTAATCTACATATATATTTTATATCTGACCGTAGTAAAAGTAATTTTAATTCGTTTTTCATATGCAATTTTAACAAAGCCTGTATAGACTGCATACTCAGTTTATTTTTTTCGAATTTGCATTTATTACGTATTTTCCAAATAGCCCATTTAAAATAAAGTATTATTGCGTTAACAATTATATTATTCGAATTATCTAAACAGATTCCTAATAGAATATCTTTTTCAACGAGTGCATCGTTATTTATTAAGTTACACAGTTGTAAATTTCTGATAACTGTTTCTATCAATGGTTTAACATTGTTACATTGGTAAAATAAATGCTCAAGAGTTTCAATGTTATTGTTTTCATCACATAAGTGACATTTTCCTTTTGACATACGCATTATTTGCAGTCTGTTTTCTGTATATATAATCCTGTGTATACATTTCCATTGAAACTCTTTAACTTTTCTATTAATATCCATTTTACTGAGATTTAGCCAAATTTTTTCCCAATTTATGTACTCGCTATACAAATTTTCCCATTTTGTTTGACATTTAGGGGTCTCAGTTATGTTTAAGTTTAACTGAAGATATTTTAATGTCAAATCTTTGATTTTAATGATTTTGTTATCTGGATTTATAAATTCAAAGTTTTCAGAAATTTTGATTTTGTAGTTTTTTAAAGTGCGTTGTACATCGTTATTTCTTAAAACCTGTATAAAAGTTTGCGGTACGGCACTTTTAATTCGTGAATATTCCGAAATACAATTGCGTCTATCTATAAGTTGTTGATATATTTCATTGCACGATTTAAACTCATTGGTATTATCATCCCATATATCACCAATGGTTTTTATTAGACTTTTTGAAAAAGAAGAATAAAATATAGATTTTCTTTGAAATAAAATATTTGAGTTTCCAAATAAAGGCTGTTTTTTTACTTCCATTTTATTAGTTATTATACCCTGTGTGATCCTTGTCAATTTTGACCACGATTGTAAAGCGTTTTTGTAATAATGTGGTAGTTTTTTTATCTCAAGACCTGAAAGGTCTGAACATCTACACAGAAAAAGTTTATCTGCAAATTTTTTATCATATTTTTTTAACCAAAATTTACCTATCGCATTCCAACTTGATAATGGCTTGTGTAATATTGAATATATCGATTTGATATATTTACTTTCTATCCAACTATCCAAATTTACCATCCCCATGCCCCCCTTTTTGCCGTCTAAACAACAAACCTTCCGGTCTACTTGATTCACTTTACCATCCCAAATAAAATCCCATATTATCTTATTTAAGTCTTTTTTATGTTTTTCAGGTATACCTCTTATTTCTAATTCATAACCACACACTGAAATAATTAAATTTTTAACAATAAGGACTTTTCCAGAGTATGTCAATTTTCTACTTTTCCAGATGTGTACACAATTTTGTACTTTTTCCAATATTGATTTCCATATTTTATCGTTATCAATGTTATAACCATGGTGAATACCTAGTGTTTTTATGTTATCTGTTGTCCAGCTTATCTTTTTAAAAGTAGGCCGTTTGCGTTTATTTGCGCCAATATTTATTCCCTTAGTCTTTTCGTAATTAATTTTTGAACCCGAGGCCTTTTCGTATTTGTCTAATATTTCGAAAGATTTTCTAACGGAACTTTCATTTTTATTAAATAATTGCGTGTCATCAGCAAACATATTCAATTTGGTTTCTATTAGCTCCCCATTTTCTTCCCCGGGCAGCATATTACCTGCAATGTCTTTGTCTGCCCTTATTGCACAGGCCAGGGGCTCTGCTTGTAATATATATAAAAAAGGGGCTATAGGACACCCCTGCCTGGCTGATCTAGAAATTGAAAAATATTTAGAGACGTAACCATTTGTTTTTATACATGTCTTAGCACTTTTTAATAGCATTTGAACCCAACCACGAAAATTGTCCCCAAAATTAAATTCCTTCATAACGAAGTCTAGCCATCCCCATTCCATCCTATCAAAAGCCTTTTGTTGGTCAAGAAAGACAATTATACCCTCTTCATCCTCACTATCAATATATTCTATGATATCCTGTATCATTCTATTTGCTTCCGTTATATGTCTGCCTTTTACAAACCCTTTTTGATCGGGATGTATAAGCTTAGGAAGGACTATTTTTAATCTTTCTGCTAGTATTTTTGCTATAATTTTATAATCACAATTCAGTAATGTAAGAGGGCGCCAGTTACGTATGTTTTCTCGTTCCCCGCCCTTAAATAGTAGTGTTAAAACTCCTTTATATTGTGAGTCCGACATTGTTTTTTTATTAAATATTTCTTGCAATAACGTTAAAAATTCCTCTTGAATTGTATTCCAAAATAATATATAAAATTCTGATATGATCCCGTCCTCCCCTGGGGATTTATTTGTTTTTATAATTTTTAGAACTTTCATTATTTCCTCCGCATTAATTTCACGGTCTAGTAATTGTTTGTCGTCCTCATTTAGTTTGTTTTCGATATGGCTTGTTAAATATTGAGCATTTTCCAAATGCCATCCCTCGGAACTAAATAAATTTGAGTAAAATTTAACTTGTTCATTTAGTATTCCGTCTCTATTGTGTTTATAATGCCCATTTTCTGTTTTTATTCGACTCCATAATTTATTTTTACCGTTTTGCTTTTCAAGATTGAAAAAGTAGCTAGACGATTTTTCACCTTCTTCCGCCCATTTTACACGCGCCCTTATTTTTGACGCCTCTGATTTGTTCTCATAGTATTTTTTAATTAGCGCTTCTATTTCTGAAACCTTATTTTCAACCTCACCAGAGTTATTACTGTTTAATTTTAGTTTATTATTTTATTCCACATATGAATCAGACCGTTGGTTTTCCTGTTTGAATTGTTTTACACTAGTCATTTGGGTCATTTAAGCTTGATTGTCGGTATTAACCAGGCTCTTAGTTCGCGGTCTTACTTTGACCTATTACTGTTTAGGTTTAAAAATTAATTAAAAAAAATACCTTTAAAATCAGTAATAGTTAGGAGTTCAAACATTGAGAAATGCGGAGATTTTTATTAGATTTTCGTTGTTCGTGTCAACTTTAAATTGTTCTTTAAACAACCAAATAACACGACGGGTTGTATACGGTGCAGGAAATGCTAACCCTTCTGGAGCACCTGTTTCACTCCAGGTTTTAGTTGAGTTCGTGTTGTTTCTTATTGATTATCTATAACTGTCGATGTAAATGTCCTTTGGTTTTGTGAGTCTTTGTTTACTCCTTGGTTTTGATTGTTATTGGCTTTAAATAAAGGTGTTGATTATTTTCCTTGTAGCTTTCAATCGTTTCCGTGATATATTAATAAAGACATATCATTCCACTTAAAGGGGGACCGGGACTATTCTACTGCGTCTAATTTCACGCAAGAATTACTGTGCACACGAAAAATTACAAGTTTGTGTCGTAAATTCACTATCCTTTTTTTTTTTTTTTAGATATTTTGATGATTAAAAAAGTAAAACTTTTGTCACTAAGAAATTATCGTGTTGTTTTAATTTCTGTTGAAGGTGCTCAAAATGACATTTCACCAAATTTCACAATTTTCCCGGCAAAATATAGGTTTTAAGGCTGAATATTTTTGTTTTCCTTATCGGTAACCTATAGTTTTTATTTGCTTAATCCTTGAAGCTATATTCATGATATTACAGCTTTTTATACTACAGCTTTGAACAAAGTGTCACAGACAGTTTTGTTTATATTCCAAAAAAAATGTATGTCAACACTTTTTACATACCTGATCACAAGTAAAATTTTGATCTTAAATGGTCCGGGACCCCCTAGTATCTCCGACCAATTTGATTCACTCTCTGTAAAGATTAAAATGACTAACAATACGGCATTTCTGACGGAAACTTTGAATAGGCCCGAGCCAACTTAAAAAGAACTTGTTATGACATGAGCAACACGACGGGTGCCACATGTGAAGCAGGATCTGCTTACCCTTCCGTAGCACCTGAGATTACCCTATTTTATGGTGGTGTTCGTGTTGCTTATTCTTTAGTTTTCTATGTTATGTCATGTGTACTATTGTTTGTCTCTTTCATTTTTACCCATGTCGTTGTCAGTTTAGTTTCAATTTATGAGTTTGACTGTCCCTCTTTTTTAACATAATAAATGAATTCATTGCTATAATTGATAGACATCATGTTAGTTTTTGGATATGCTAGACATTATTACAAGACTTCAGAAAAATCACAACTCAGTTTCTAAATAACAAGCCATTTATAACACTAGTATATATTGATAGGGGATTAATACAGGAACAAGTAGAGCACAAATAAAATATAGGTCAATGTGCTTGTTTTCGAGATATTAGCCATTGAAATTATGTTGGTTAAATGTTCCCTATTGATTTTTCATAGCTTTATCATTGACAAGTTAAAGTTCTTAAAAATAATTAAAATAAAAACATTTTTAAATTTAAAACTTTTACAGAATGCTTATAACCTGTATAATTATACATGCAAAAGATTTATAAAAAGAAAAATGGGTGCCAATGGGCAAAATGTTCTTAGGCAAACAAATGGATAAACTACAACAAAGATCCAACGTTATGTTAAATGTGTCATTATTTAGTTTAAAACAGAAGATATATACATATTTGAGCAGCGATCAAAACAACAACTTCTCTGCGATATGGCAATGCAACTAATGAGATTCTGTACTTTAAATAAAATAGTTTAAACTTGTTGTTGAGATCCCAATTCTTCATTTTGTCTCGTTCATTCGTTGAAAAAAAGACAAAATACAACCAGCAACCAACAACAGCATTTAAAGTAAAAATAAAACAGTCAATAACAAATAACGAATGCAACCAACATCAACTTCAGACACAATGTCAAAAATCAAAGACATGCTAAATATCGGGTACTAACAGCAACCAATAAAAACAAAGAGCAATCAATGCTTTATTTGTACTTGACATGTGATAAACAAAGCAATACTAAATTATATGGTAAGGAACATATGTATACTATCATATTGTGTTTTAGGGTAAAACTCCTTACCAGCTTGCAGCAGAAAATAACGTAAAAGATTCTACAGAAAAAAGACAAGAAAAAGATGAAATAATGGACTATCTCAAGGTACATGTTCTGCTTTATTAAATGGTAGATAACGATCACAAAAGTATACAGAACATATTAATGATGAAACAAAACCAACATGGAACAGAGAGGAGTGATATTTTCGTTATGTGATTTTGTAGTATTGTCTTATTAAACGGCAGATAACGACCACAAACGTGTCAAAAAGTATATATATAGAATATGTTAGTATACATGTCATTAATTAAAGGGAAACCAACTTCAAACGTATCGACGTGATGTTGTTTGTCATGTGACTGTGTAGTATTGTAATCAATTAATTTGATATTAATATCTTAAGCAGCACGATGTGTATAAATTGATAAAATCATCAATCTATCTCTAAAATATTGTAAGTCAAGACAACAAAACAACCTTATAACACAACAAAATGAAATGAAAATTTAAAGGGCAACATACAGTCATCAACCATAATCAAATATCACTACATTTGTCGTATGTACAATGTATGGGTATGCAATGCATATAGCTTGTTAAGATTACATTAGATGTCAAATTCACCAAAATTTCAGACACAGGAAAATGTTAACACTGAAACTTCAATGACGGTTCATCTTTCAGAAAAGTGGACTTGGTTCTTTCCATGATTTTGTTAGGCCCACCAAATATTATGTTTGCATTATTAAGTTTGAAGAGTATATTTTTTATTGTTTGATATATAATTGAACTCAAACAGTTCATCAACATAAGTGTCTCCATGTTCAAAGTGGAAAATAAAATTAGAACACAAAAATGAAGAACACAAATAAAATACGATTTTAAAATACTGGGTGATAATATATTTTAAACATCAATATGAAATAAGATATTTAAAACTATGTGTTTTTTAGCTCACCTGGCCCACAGGGCCAAGTGAGCCTTTCTCATTACTTGGCGTCCGTCGTCAGGCGTCCGTAAACTTTTACAAAAATCTTTTCCTCTGAAAATTCTTGACCAAATTTTACCAATTATCCTTGGGGTATCTAGTTTTAAAAAAAGTATCCGATGACCCGGTCATCTACCCAAAATGGTTAAAAATAGAACATAGGGGTAAAACGTAGATTATGGCTGATATCTCTGAACCCAAAGCATCTAGAGCAAATCTGACACGTGATAAAGTTGTTTATCAGGACAAGATCTATCTGCCCTGAAATTTGCAGACAAATCGGACAACCTGTTGTTGGGTTGCTGCCCCCGAATGAGTAATTATAATACAATTTTGCAGTTTTTGAGTATTGTCTTGAATATTATAAAAGATAGAGATAAAATGTAAACCGAATTAATGTTCAGCAAAGTAAAATCTACAAATAAGTCAACAAGATCAACATTTCCAGTTGACCAATTAAGGAGTTATTGCCCTTTGTAGTCTCCTTTCAACCATTTTTCTCACATTTCAGTAATCTTTTACAAAAATCTTCTCCCCTGAAACTACTTAGACAAATTTAACCAAACTTGGCAAACATTATCTTAAGGGTATGTTGTTTCAATAATGTGTCCAATGATCCTGTCCATGAACCAAGATGGCCGACATAGCTAAAAATTGTACATAGGGGTAAAATGCATTTTTTGGCTATGATCTCTGAATCCAAAGCGTTTAGAGCAAATCTAATTCATTTAAATAAGTTCATTAAGTCAAGATCTAACTGCTCTGCAATTTTCAGACAAATCAGGCAACCCGTTGTTCGGTTCCTGCCCTTTAATGGGTAATTTTGCAGTTTTGGGTTATTATCTTCAATATTCTCTTAGAGAAAGATAAACTGTAAACAATATTTGTGTAAAGCAAAGTAAGATATACAAATAGGTCAACTTGACCAAAATGGTCAATTGACCCCTTAAGGAGTTATTGCTCTTTAAACAATTTTCCTAAATTTATGTACATTTTTGTAAACGTTTACAAAATATTTTCCTTTGAAACTACTGAGCCAAGGTCATTATAAATAGAGAAAATTATAAACAGCAAGAATGTTCAGTAAAGTAAGATTGAAAAACATATCATCATCACCGAAACATAATTTTCTCATGAATTCTATTCTAATTTATTATGTATGTCCTTTGTTTAGTATGATCATAGACCAAGGTGAGCGACACAGACTCTTTAGAGCCTCTAGTTATTCTTTTTTTTTTTTTTGTACAATTATAGAATAAAAAAAGCATTGGTTTAAAACATTAAGATAATCTAATTGTGTGCATCACAATGAGTTATGTTTTATTTGTGAAAATGGCTCCATTGTGTGGGAATATCTAATATTATTGACCATTCTATCAAGTTTGCTTATAAAACACATTATATCCGTGTTAATTACAAACTTATTTGATCAAAACAATTGGAGAACACCAATGTAAACAAAAAATCGTTGGAATTGAATTGTGTGGTATAAGTAATTTAGCACATACTTACAACTTATCGTCCAATCAAATTGCTCGAATTTGCCTTCTATTTTTCATAGTACATACTTTTTCCGTGTACTAAGGAACTACGCATGAATGACCACAAGGGTAAGATTTTATTGTATCGTAATCAAGATATGGAAATAAAAATTGCTACAAGCTATTTTGAAAAAATATTGTGTTCCAAATTAAACTAAATAGTCTGTAATTAGTTTTCAAATGTATTTTTAGACACCCCACTATTTAATCTTTGGATCTAAACATGTTTTTGAAAATAAAAGTCTCTTTAAGTTAAATAAAAAGTAACATATATAGTTATTTATAACTAGATTTAAGTACAATGCCATCTAAAGTTGTAATAATTTATCTTCTAGGTAATTACTTTAAACCCAAAAATAGAGTGAACCATGAAACATTGTTAAGAACATTTAAGCAATTTGATCTATTTTGTAATGAATTGATTGATTATTGATTGCTCAATCTCCAGTAACAGATATTTCATGCATGTAAACTATCCACTAGACTTCCTATGGATATATACCAGGAGCAGGTCCATCCAGTTTTAAAAGGTGTCCCAACCCAAAATAAAAGGGGAGGGGGTCCAACTGTATGTTCTTATTCAAAGCATTGATCAACCCAAACAATAAGCGTTTTCCAACACCCTCTTTTTTATCTGCCACTGCAAACTATCTATATGTTTTATCATGTATAGTAAAACACAGCTTTATACGAATAAACATACTTACACCAGCAACTACAATCGTTTCATTCTGAAGTCAATATTTTACAATGATAGTAGTGAGTAAATTTACAAAACTACGTAAATGAGCTACACATAGTCAGCCAAAACATATCAATAGACTAATTACAGGATTACTCAAGTTGTAAATATGTGCTAAATTGAATAGTGTATAGAAAGGTATATACTATATAAGCCCGGAGCTCTAATTTTCATAGTATATACCTTTCTATACACTAACCGACACATATGTTAAGAATTGACTACAATCAATGGAAAACACCAATGTAAACAACTTATCGTCCAATCAAATTGCTTGAATTTGCCTTCTATTTTTCATAGTACATACTTTTTCCGTGTACTAAGGAACTACGCATGAATGACCATAAGGGTAATATCCCATTGTATCGTAATCAAGATATGGAAATAAAAATTGTTACTGGCTATTTTAGAAAAAATATTGTGTTCCAGATTAAACTTAATAGTTTGTAATTAGTTTTCAAATTAATTTTTAGACACCCCACTATTTAATCTTTGGATCTAAACATATTTTTGAAAATAAAAGTCTCTTTAAGTTAAATAAAAAGTAACATATATAGTTATTTATAACTAGATTTTTTGTACATTGCCATCTAAAGTTGTAATAACTTATCTTGTAGGTAATTACTTTAAACCCAAAAATAGAGTGAACCATGAAACATTGTTCAGAAAATTGAAGCAATTTGATCTATTTTGTAATGAATTGATTGATTATTGATTGCTCAATGTCCAGTAACAGATACTAGAATACCAGGAGCAGGTCCATCCAGTTTTAAAAGGTGTCCCAACCCAAAATAATAGGGGAGGGGGTCCAACTGTATGTTCTTATTCAAAGCATTTATCATCCCAAACAATAAGCGTTTTCCAACACCCTCTTTTTTTATCTGCCACTGCAAACTATCTATATGTTTTAAAATTTATCATGTATAGTAAAACACAGCTGTATACGAATAAACATACTTACACCAGCAACTACAATCTTTTCATTCTAGAGTCAATTTTTTACAATGATAATAGTGAGTAAATTAACAAAACTACGTAAATGAGCTACACATAGTCAGCTAAAAAATATCAATAGACTAATTACAGGATTACTCAAGTTGTAAATATGTGCTAAATTGAATAGTGTATAGAAAGGTATATACTATATAAGCCCGGAGCTCATATTTTCATAGTATATACCGTTCTATACACTAACCGACACATATGTTAAGAATTGACTACAATCAATGGAAAATGTATATAATCAACAATATGCATTAATTTAAGGTCAGAAATTAAATAGCATTTAATTAAATATATAATTTGATATCTATTACAAGTAAATTTCATGTTGTAGATCGTCATGTCAACAGAAAAGCAAAACGTCAGTTCAAAAAAAACTCAGCAGAAGGGTTTATTAAAAGTCTCGAAAGGTATGATTTTTTATATTATATATGTGATAAAAATCTATGATACTGTCACTCACTGTTAATGATTTATGACTTAGTAACTGGTTTGATACACTTTAATGTGATGTTGAAAATATAAAGGATGTTCGTTTATGTCTGGTAGTCAATTCGTGTTTGGTAAAACTGTTATTTGTGTTATTATATGCAGAGTATGGAATATATGTTGTTACTTTTCCGCTGTATAATTGGGTTTGTTTTTTGAACTTTTAACTTATAATATTACTATATATTGATAACTTCTGGAATCATTTCTTGTTTAAATTTAATTAAATGTTCATGCAGATGGATTTGCTGTTACGTATTACAATTTCTTTGTGAGGTGATGATTTGATTTTTGTTTTAAATGTTTTCATACAAAACCACGATAACATATTAATGACTGGAAGGAACCAAAACATTTAAGTCAAATAATCTTAACACATAATATCATGTTTAGGTAGGGTAAGTTAAAGAGTTCTGCGAAATTTGATCTGGAGATATATGATATTGATGTCTACTGTGTACATGTGACGATATATAAAACTCCTTGCTGTCCGTGAATTATTTAAAATCTTATCATACTTACTGAAATTTCTTTCAACGTCTAACATTTAAAAAAGGGTTTGGTTTAAACAAAATCGCATGCAGTTTCTTGTTTATACTGGCTTTTCTTATTATGGCAGAATAATATTTCTGAAAATTGAAATCCATATTTTGTAATTCATATTACTTTCGGCTATAATACTGCAGGCCCTAAAGAAGAAATACTGATCTTCTCTGATAAGGAATTCAAAGGTCTGTTAATGAGCGGGGCGTACAGGTGCTTCTGGAACAGAATTTGTTTAACTGGTCCATTTGGTGTGGGGAAAACGAGTTTAGCCAAAATTTTAGTTGGAGACGAGGCTCCAGAAGAACGGCAATCTACGGATGGTATATGGATTTACCTGGGAAGGGCTGGAATGGACATACAAGAACGTTGTTGGATTTTCCTAAAGCATGGTATTTATTATCTAACAAATAAGCAATAGGAGTTAACTGATCGAAATGTAACTTACAGTAATGTTTCGAGTTCGAGCTGGAGATTGATGAAAGTTCCTGTAAGAATAGGTTTTAAACTTCAGTTCAAAGTGTGATTGATAGATAAATTGAGCACAATACGTTTAGTTGTAGCTAATGCTCAAAGTTTAAGTTAGAATATGATTTAAATCAGAACGGAGTTTGACCAATACTAATATTTAAACTAGGTCAAAGAACGAATCATTGCCAAGGTAAATGGGCAAATTGAGTTACCATTTGAATTAAACATCGACCTAGATTCAAATTTTATGTAACTGTTACAATAGCTGGTATTCGGATTTCTATTTTCCACTTTGACTGAAACTCATAATACGAAGATTAATTCATGAATCTAATTTTATTAAAATCTTCATCTTTACTAACAACATAATACATTACATTTAAGTCTGCTTATTTTGTCACCATCCGGGACTTTAAGATGGAACATCATTTTGTATAAAGACGTCTTATAAATTCACCAATAAACATAAACAATTGACAACATAACAGACCCCACAAACAACCATCACTCAACTCCTTCACTTGTTTATGCGATTACATATTTTTACAATATTTTAAATATAATTTCGAAATTTTTCATAAATCAGATTATTCATTTTTAGGAACTATATTGAACGCCACAATTCAAAGCTTACTCAGGAGTAAAGAAGTGACAGCTACAGTAGGTGCTGTTAAATCAGTTAATGATAAAGAAGATCTCGATACAGTAAAACAAAGCGAGGAGACGAAGAATCAAGATGTTGCTATTCCGGATGCAGGTGAAGCAACACATAGCGGGAACATGTCAAAACCAAGTGCTCTTAAATCTCAGGAAAATATTCCACAGAAAGCATTTAAAGGTACAGTTGTGTTATTATTTGTGCCAGATCAGATTCATTTTGAAACATTCATGTATCAAAATCTATGGAAACAATGGTCGTCAATTGTGTTTGGTAAATAATAAGAATAGAACAGCTGATGTAAACAAGAGGATAATATAACAAAAATGAGTAGATACATTTTTTCGTAGATAAAAACAAAACAAAAAACGTACAACAGGAAGGTGTATCGCTCTGTTTGCATCAGTAGTATGTATTTTAATCTCTTGCTAATACCGAAATATGCAAGCAAACATATCATTGTATAGTTTTGTTGCATATCTAATAATGAATTATATTAAGAGTGCATTTAGTAATTTAGGAATCGTACTAATTGCATACGATATAATTATATATTATATACAGCATAAATTTGTATATAGATCAATTGAATATGGTTAATGTCTATTACCTCAAACAAGGTTTTTAAACTTAAATACCGAAAGGTGAAAAATCAAACAACATATGACAAAATGTCGTCCAATCAGTCTTTTAAATACAATTCACAAATAATCATCAGGTTGCATTGTAGAAAGGAACAAAAATGGTTTTATTAATCTTAATAAATAGAAAGTCTGACAGTACTTATACCTGATAGATTTATTGGTGAAAATACCAAATTGATAATTATATAATTTACTGCACTACACTGCACAACATGATATCCCAGGCATTCTCCTTCTCATTGATTTATTTTAAAATAATCTTCGATTCAATCTCCGGGATTTTCATAGAACAAGTTCTTGATCTTTCCAACTGCTCAATCATTTTGTTTTACAAATACCAAATCTGTAGTTACACAGCAAAATTTTATTTCAGGCTCTGTTACAAGTGAAAGAGGTTGCAGACAAGGGGGTCCTTTACCCTTGCAACTTTTTGTTACGAGCCGAAATTTAAGGAATACTATTTATACTATACCAAACTATGTAAGGTATTACTATTGACGACTGAGAATTGATGGTAAAGCGCCCTTCTCGGAAATGTTTTATTACAATAATGGCGGACTTGTTTTGCAAATATGCATAGTGCTTTTAAGAACTAAACAATGTAGCGTGCCTCCGTTTCTGGAAATTATAGATTCACCAATGGTCAAATCATACACTTAGAACACTTAGAAAATTATATTTACTTCTTCTCTACTAAGCACAAAGCATGTTCGGTCCTGAGTCTTAATAATGTGTCAGAGTTAGTTGGTATGTTTTGCTGTGGACAGTTACCTTTTGAAATAGAATGCAAAAATCAGTGTGTCGGTCTTGTCTGTGGAAGGTCAAATATTCACATCTGAATACTTTTGTTTTATGTTAGTACGACCTTTTACCTGTTAAGGTCAGTGTAAACAGTCGGTTCCGAGACTTTCCGTAAATGTCTATTAACACATGCCTTTTCAAAGACGTGCAATGGCATACGTTCGATACGTGTGATAACGTGGCACACACGAGTATTTAAACGAAAATACATGCCATGTTCAGTGAACTTTACATGATTTTTTAAAATTGTAACTTCGTTCAAAAAGTAAAATGTTTCTTTATAGGTAGAACACCCTCGCATATCATTACTCAAAATGATAGAGGTGGAAAGATGGAAGAAACTAAGATCGAAGAAAACTTGACTGGCATAGATATGTCAGAAGAGGAAATAATCAAGCTTGTTCGTTCTCAATGTACTCTAGGGCAATACGAAATGGTAGTTGTACCTATAGACTTGTGGGATTTTGGTGGTCAGAAAATCTACCACTTGACTCACCAACTTTTCGTCACAAGTCGGGGGACATTTCTGTTGATCTTCAATGGCAGCAGAGATATACACGAAAACATACCAGAGTTTACAGAACTCCCTGGATATCAGGGGCAAAGAAATACAGCTGGTAATAAATATTTAGAAATGAAAGATATTGTCCTTTGTATGTACAAACAAATTATTGTCCCTTCACATACAAAAATTATATTGCCCATCTACATACAAAGTATATATGTTCCATTAATATATGGATTACATATTTTAAGATGCAAATCTATTTCTATATATCTGCTATAACCGTAGTATTGCCAAATTAACCCATTAAGTGTGTTTGACTCAAACAGTTTGGTGTTTTTCAACATCACTTAACAAAAGAAGGGTTACATTAATTTCGACCCCATTTTGTAAAAACAAAAAGCTGAGTGGGATCAAAATTGGAACGTATGACCTTACGAAGCTGTTGAAAAAATGCATTGCCTCAAGATGATCTTTCAAACATATGGAATTAGTTATTAATGCCTTGTCATGCTAGTAACCATTCAACAAATGCATTATGATTTTGTCTGGAAAATCAGTTCATTTATTTTCCCAGTCTCGTGCATATTTTTTGTACACCAAGCAATACATAAAAAAACACTTAATCTACGTGTGAACAATACACAAATAAATTAAAATAAATCTCGCACATTTATACTGTGAATTTGATTATGGATTTCAGTGGTGTATCCTGTATTCTGAAAGACAGGAGATAATATAGATCAACTCCTATTGTATAAAAGGGATAACACTTTTATTCAGTTCTATAAATAGATCAACTCCTATTGTATCAAAGGGATAACACTTTTATTCAGTTCTATAAATAGATCAACTCCTATTGTATCAAAGGGATAACACTTTTATTCAGTTCTATAAATAGATTTTATAGGATACTGCACCAACCTAGAAAGCAACATTGTAGTGTAATTTGAGAGAGACCCATATTTAAAAAAAAACATACAGATTTTGTTTTCAATTTTACATGTTTAAACAAGGCAGATTATAATTTACAAGGTATCTTCAAAGGAAATGATTATATTTTAAAAGTTATAGTATTTTTATACCTATATAATTTTGTTATGTCTCAATGTAGATTAGTACTCTCAATAATATACATGTATGTATGTTTGTTTGTTGTAGTATATCTTATCCATTGGGTCAATTCGGTCCTCACGTATTGCAAGACTGATGTGGAAAATAAAGAGTACCCGAAAATTCTATGTGTGGCAACCCACAAAGATCTAGTCAAAGTATGTACTATAATGATTTCTAACTTCAATCTTTTTAATCTGTATCCATTGTCATCTGCTGTTTAAAAATGTAAACTCTCTCTCGTTTTTCTATTAATCTTCTAATATTGTATACAGTATATCAAAATAGTTGTGGGGTGAGTTACGTGTCCATGAACCAATCTTTTTAATCAATGATAGAATAAACCTGTAATTATTGAAGCAACTTTCGTTTATGCATAATCAATATACACAACTAGAATTTAAAGTCGTTATAAAAAGCTGATCTATACAAGATGTAAAATCCCCTATAGGCAACGATATTAGAAAGTGTGGCTGGTCTTTGTTTATTGCTTTTTATTAAAGTATATATTAGGGTAATATATAAGACCATAGACTCTGTAAAACTGGGCTGTTTATATAACACTATGATTTATGTTTATTTTAGGGTGATGTTGAAGAACAGAGAACCTCATTAGAAAACTCAATCGAAGAACTCTTTCAAAACCATGGAGGAAAAAATCATCTTCAATACAAACCACTTATCTTTGTTAATGCAAGAAACAAGGAGGACGAAGAAATAGCCACATTAAAGAACCAGTTGGTAGACGTTGCATTAGACCATCCTCGCTGTGGGGAACTGATGCCAACCAAGTTTGTACCCCTGGAACTTCAACTAGCAAGAAAAGTAGAGGAAAACAGGAAAATACTTACAATGGATGAACTGAACGACATAAACAAGCAAAACGACAAAATAGCCTTAACCTCTGATCAGCTTAAATCGTTTCTAAAGGTTAACCATGCCCTGGGAAAACTGATCTACTTTGATGAAGCTGGCCTGAGAGACAACGTTATAATAGATCCTGTGTTTTTGGTGGATGTACTACGTTCTATTGTCACTGATGACCAGTTTTGGCCAGAGTACCTCAAAGAAATCTTAAAATCTCTAAAAGAAAGCGGAAAATTGTTGAAACGGGACTTATATGAAATTTGGAAGCAAGACTGTTTTCGTGAGATCTCAGCACATAAAGATTACATAGTAGACATGTTAGTTCATTTGGACATACTGTGTAGACCGAAGGACGATGAAGATGGATCAGACTTTTTCTTGGTGCCATGTATGATAAGTACCAAACGAGAAGACAACCAACAGATAGACCATGACAGAAGCATCCATCTGGCTTATAGGTTTAAGGAGGAGGTGGTGCCGCCTGCTGTTTTGTACAGATTCATTGCCACCTTCATATCTATATGGAAGTTACGGGTCAGTGCTAAATCCAGTCGTCTGATGATATTTACAGACAGTGCTGATGTAAAAATAGACGGTGACCATGATATGAGATTTGACATTCAGGGAAACCGATTCATAGTTACGCTTTCGCATAAAGAAAAGAAAATCTCCATTGTACCATCCGTTGCATCTACGGCACAGGAATGTCTTACACATGCCATCACAAACATTTCCAATTTCTATTTCTCAGTTTCAGAGGATTCTACTTGTAATAGAGATTTACCGTTTACCATTCAGATTGGTATTCCTTGTGGAACAGATCTTTGCTTTTTTGACCACACATTGTCATCAAAGAAAGAATGGAAATGCCCGGATCACAATATAAAACACAAAACTAATATTGTGTCTATCTGGTTTGCAGACAAGGTATATGCTTTCTTTAGAATTTATGAAAGTATTGCTGTTAGATTATTTAAAGATAGTTATGCACAAATATACATAAGGCTAAACAGTAAATTTAATTAGGAACTTAATGCTTCTTTTTGTAAATTGGTTTGGTTGTTAAAGTGTTAAAGTGCTTTCTAAATATGGGTGCACGGTTAATGCTTTTATAACCTTATATAATAAATAAATAAAACGTTTTGTACGTATATTATAAGCTTTGCTAGGATCATGCAAAACACTAAATCAATCAAATTTTTGTGCATTGTATTCACCTATGCATTTGGTCTTTGTTTGTCGTTGTTTTGGTTAGTGTACTATTGTTTGTCTGTTTGTCTTTTTCCTTTAGCTATGTTGTTGTCAGGTTTTTTTCGACTTATAAATTTGAATGTCCTTTGGTAATTTTCGCAGCAAGCTGGTGATTATACGGAAACATAATAGTGGTGTAATAATTTATGTATTAGAAAATAGTCTCATAAACTGTTCGCATGGTGTGGTCTGTTTAGTGTATACTATGAACAGTAGGTAAACCAGATTTAGTTTGTGGAATGGTTGGCACGTGTACACTTGTTTATAATAATGGCAGGGCAGATGTTACACCTGGAGCAGAATCTGCTAACCCTTTGTCAGCACCAGAGACAATCGATTATTTGTGTTAGATTTGTAGAAGTTTTTTCGTTGTATTTTACATGGATCCCTACATATCTTCCGCCCATTTTGTTTTCAATAAACCAAATTTCCCCATACTAAAACAAGATTTGTACCTCCATCAGATAACTGTGAAGACACTGTCTCTGTAATTAATCGTTTGATGATTCCTATTTTACAGTTACCTACAAAGGACGACAGATGCCCTCGGGATTGTTCTGGTAAGAATTATAAGTTATATTTTACAATTCCTCAACTCCTATCAATATAAGAGATTTATAATCTGATAAGCATCAATGAAACTAGACACGATGTGCAATGACGTAATACGATTTTTGATAGTTAAAAAATCACTCTTACCAATATTTAAAGAACATTAATATTAAATAAGAAACTTATGGTTAACTGATGTTATGTTAAGTTCACTCCCTTTTAGAAATATTATCCTTCAATTGCAATCTCTTCAAGGTCGTATTCCCCAATACAGAGAGTATATAATATGAGACTCTCCGTACCAATTACGATCAGTTAATATGATCTACAAGACGTCAAAACTGAGAATTGGGTTGGAAATTATTATCTCTACTCGTTTTGGAATTTTTTGCTGAACTATTATGTTACAGATAGAGTGAAATAGTTAATAGCAATGCCGATCAGCCAAAACGATCAGGAATTAAGTCTTCCAGGCTAAAAGTATAAGTTAGCTTCCAATTGGTTTTATACCCTAACTGAGCATTTTTTTTTTATTATTCTGATCGGCTCGATAAATATGTAAGGAGCAGGGGAAAACTTATGATTTTGAAACTATATTTGATAACGGAATCTTAGTTTATAAACAACTGGAAAACACCTGCGATATCGCGGGCATCAAGAGCTTTTGAGATTTTGTGTCTGGAGAATTTCAGCAAAAAATTTCATATCTGGAGAATTTCAGAAATTATATCAAAATTCATAGGTACTTGGAAACAGTTTAAGCCCTCTCCCTTGTTTCCAAAGTCCTTTATTTTTTTCTGTTAACTTTCATTATTTTCGCCTTTCTGTATACTTTTTTCGCGTTTCTGTAGACTTTGAAAATACATATTAACTATCAATCTAAAGTTTTTTCTCCATTGCGAACACTGCAATATTACAAAGAGAGTCTCTATATATCATAGTAGTACATTTATCATAGTATACATGCAGATAAATACGAAAATGATTGTCCTGACCCTGTCCGAGTACTTATGAAAATAATGTGCAAGTTAAAACCGAGGTATCATGGTTCCGTAATAGTTCTTACAATGTAAAAACCACGATATGAACAACGGTCTGATTGGTTTATCTATTTATCATTTGTGTTATCTATCATACTATTGGTTGTCAATGTATAAACCGGAAGTCATGTCTGACTTATAAAATGACGGTTTGATGACGGAAACTCACTGCTATATTATATAGAGAGTCTCTATATAGTATCGTTATATATTAATCATATAGTACAACTGCAAATAAACGCGAAAATAATAGTTCTTTCCCCGTCCGAGTAATTATGAAAAGTATGTGTAGGTTAAAACCGAGATATAATAGTAGTGGTTCTTACGATATTAAAACCACGATATGGACAACGCTCTGATTGGCTCATTTATTTTTCATTTTTG
Organism: Mytilus edulis; assembly: GCA_019925275.1. Classification (NCBI taxonomy): domain Eukaryota; kingdom Metazoa; phylum Mollusca; class Bivalvia; order Mytilida; family Mytilidae; genus Mytilus; species Mytilus edulis. Next base: position 109,054,671 of record CM034354.1, on the reverse strand, counting down.
TTATCTATCATGTGATTGGTTCTCAATATTACACCCGGAAGTCATGAATGACATAAAAGTGGGTTTCGTAACAGAAACCATATTCGGACACCTTTTTTTTTCGTTTTTCTCCAAAAATAACCCCAACTCAATAGTCATAATAGATATAGGAAGATGTGGTGTGAGTGCCAATGAGACAACTCTCCATACAAATAACAATTTAAAAAGTAAACCATTATAGGTTAAAGTACGGCCTTCAACACGGAGCCTTAGCTCACACCGAACAACAAGCTATAAAGGGCCCCAAAATTACTAGTGTAAAACCATTCAAACGGGAAAACCAACGGTCTAAGAATGAATAACAAATGCGACTATGCATAGTACCTATAGGACACAGAGGCATGATGATTAATGTATTGTGGAAAAGAGATAAGCGACATAAACAATGAGGTCTTCTCGTTTAATAGTATAGACAATCAACAATACAAGATTTTAACTCATGCAATTCCATTAAAATATATATATTTGTAATGCATTAGTTTAATCTGATGGGAAAATGTCAGATAAACAATGATGGCTGTTATGTTTTAATAACGGAATATAGTTTATATGTAATTAGAAGGTAGTATACACTCTTTAAGTTATGCTGGGGTTCTGTCGATCAATAGAGAACATAAAAAACATAATTCTTGTAACAGTTATACTGTTAACTTGAGTTACAATATTTTACAGGCTTAGACAAGGTATGGTTAGACCGCCAGCCCGAGGACAAACACCTAGGAAGATTAGCATCTAAACTAACACACGAAGACACAAAGACAATATATATGTTGATAAAGGAAAAAGAACCAGCCCTGCAATGGGATATTATTAACGAATCAAACAAGCGAGAAGGGTTTAATATAAAACTTAACGCGCTATATGATTGGAAGAAGAGTTCTAAAAAAGCTTCATTTAAGCAGCTACAGAATAGTTTGGAAGAGGCAAAAATTGACATTCACAAACTATGCCAGGTATACATTTGATATTTACTGTCCACCATGCTGTGATTCATTATTCTCACAATTTTCCAGAAAACTTTGGAAAATGATTTGAAATTGTGAATCCGTATATTCAAACTCTACTTCATACTACTGCAACTCTGTGCTCATACTCATCGGTTCTGGTGCAAAATTCTCAAAGTGCAAGTATAACTGCTGTTATTTTGACATTTTTAAATAAGTCTATTGTGATGACATTATATATGAATTGTATGAAGCCACTCAAGTACCAAGTTAGGAATATGACCCTTGTTTTCCATTACTTTGTGGTGTTTAAACATTTTACAATTTTACGAAATTCGTTCTGATTTTATATTTCCCTGAATTTCGGTATTCTTGTTATTTTACATATTCATGAAATCAGTTTCTGCCTTGATGCCGTCGCATAAATCCATTTTTTTACGTTTATTTATTAGTGCAGTTTTCCTGTCCATTAAGATATTTAGCTCTGGTAACGAAGAATGAAGTGTATCATTAACTATTTCATTCTTTATTGATCAATAGTCTACAGACAGGTTGTTTGAATCTTTATTATTTCGAGTCTTTTATGTAGGGCTATTATCCACGTGATGTATTTTATACTACAGTTTTTATGTTGTTAAGATAGTATAAAACATGCTGGTAGATTGACATTGTCTTAATTTGACATTGACTATGATTCAAATACATTGCTTACCCACAACACTAACACGAATCGATAAATATATAACACGGTGGCTCTCTATGTGAAACCACATATCGAATTGATAAATATATATCCTGGAGTCTTTCTATGTGATACATAGCACTGAATAATCCATGATTATATTCTATTGTATTTTAGATTGTTTTGGACAAAAGACAGTAATACCATTGTAAGCTAATTGCATTATAATATTTCTGTATTACGCTTGATATTTTCAAAGTGTTGTAAACATGGTAAACAGGTGGTATTAACAGTTATTTTAAAATTGTCATTTCAGATATCAAGAGAATTTCAAAAAGAGTTAGGTGAGTGATAAATAACGATTAAGTCAAACGGATATTCTAGAATTAATTATGACTAATGGACAGCGATATACTACGGTTGACATTAATTGTATATCTTATGTAATTAATGTGCTGGTTTATTATTTTAGTTTTTTCCCGGTTTTGAGATCAGTCTGACTCTTCTGGTTTTAACACTATGACAGAGAAAATATTGATCAATTTCTTGTCATAGAAATATAACAGTCGTGTGTTGTCAAATTTGCTTCCATCATATAATAAGTGGTCCGTGTATTGTTTCAATTTAGTCTGTGTCACCTTTATAAGTGGTAGATGAGGTCTTTTTAAAGAGATTTTCTCCTATGTCAGAACAATAATATCATACACAACTATAACGAAGGTCTCACACATATAATAGTTATCAAAAGTACCAGGATTATAATTTAATACGCCAGACGCGTATATACCATAGGATGAAAAGAAATTACACCATGAACTACAGGTTTGAGTAAACCACGATTACATGCTGGTCCAAAAAATGTTTATCATATTATAAAAGTCATCTTAGAGTAATGACGTTGAGACAAAAATAATGTAAAGTTTTTAAGAAAAAAAATAGTATTATGTCACAAATGTCGGGTGAAAATCTGTAAGTCATAACATGATGCCCTGAAAGTTCAACAAAAATATATAACTGACACAACTGTCCGATATAAATAAATGAGACATTATGATGACATTAATTTTACAAAAAGGTATTATGAGACTAACTGATCCGTTAAATAAAAATATTATCGGACATTAATATTGATAAACATTACAGTGTTCAACAAAATTGTTCATGATTATAACTGTCCGTTTGTAAATTAGTGGCACTTAATATGATGTAGATATCTTTTTAAAAAAATTTTTATGTCGACATAATGTCGATAAAATATAATGAGGTCATAATATGATGACTTTAAGTTCAACAAAATATTATCTGATTCATATACTGTCGATAAAAGTAATATGGACATAATAGTGACATTACAGTTCACAAAAATATGTTATGATGACATAACGTCATCGATTAAAGTATATTGGACATAATATGATTGAACATTATGTTCAACAAAAATATTATGATGTCATAACATGTCCGATAAAAGTATATGACATAATATGAATGACATGACATTTTAACAAAAGATATTATGATGACATAACTGTCCGATAAAAATATATGGGACATAATATGATGACATTACAGTTCAACAAAAATATTATGATGACATAACTGTCCGATAAAAGTATATGGGACATAATATGATGACATTACATTTTAACAAAAATATTATGATGTCATAACTGTCCGATAAAAGTATATTGGACATAATATGATGACATTACAGTTCAACAAAAATATTATGATGTTATAACTGTCCGATAAAAGTATATGGGACATAATATGATGACATTACATTTACCAAAATATTATGATGTTCATAACTGTCCGATAAAAGTATAGGGACATAATATGATGACATTACAGTTCAACAAAAATATTATGATGTCATAACTGTCCGATAAAAGTTATGGACATAATATGATGACATTACAGTTTAACAAAAATATTATGATGACATAACTGTCCGATAAAAGTATATGGGACATAATATGATGACATTACAGTTCAACAAAAATATTATGATGACATAACTGTCCGATAAAAGTATATGGGACATAATATGATGACATTACATTTTAACAAAAATATTATGATGTCATAACTGTCCGATAAAAGTATATGGGACATAATATGATGACATTACATTTTACAAAAATATTATGATGTCATAACTGTCCGATAAAAGTATAGGGACATAATATGATGACATTACAGTTCAACAAAAATATTATGATGTACATAACTGTCCGATAAAAGTATATGGGACATAATATGATGACATTACATTTTAACAAAAATATTATGATGACATAACTGTCCGATAAAAGTATATGTGACATAATATGATGACATTACATTTTAACAAAAATATTATGATGACATAACTGTCCGATAAAAGTGTATGTGACATTATATGATGACATTACATTTTAACAAAAATATTATGATGTATAACTGTCCGATAAAAGTATAGGACATATATGATGACTTACAGTTAAAAATATTTGATGACATAACTGTCCGATAAAAGTATATGGACATATTGATGACATTACATTTAACAAAAATATTATGATGTATAACTGTCCGATAAAAGTATATGGGACATAATATATGACATTACATTTTCAACAAAAATATTATATGTCATAACTGGATTTCCGATATTTTGTATATAAAGTATATGTGACATAATATGATGACATTACATTTAACAAAAATATTATGATGTACATAGCTGTCCGATAAAAGTATATGGACATAATTATTAATGACATTACATTTTAACAAAAATATTATGATGTTATAACTGTCCGATAAAAGTATATGTGACATAATATATTATTGTAACATAATATTTATTAACAAAAATATTCAAATATGATGACATTACATGTCCGAAATTTAATTCAATGTCTAAAGTATATGTGACATAATATGATGACATTACAATTAACAAAAATATTATGATGTCATAGCTGTCGATAAAAGTATATGGGACATGATATAATGACATTACATTTTAACAAAAATATATGATGTTATAACTGTCCGATAAAGTATATGTGACTAATATGATGACATTACATTTAACAAATTTATGATACATAACTGTCGATAAAGTATATGGGACATAATATGATGACATTACAGTTCAACAAAAATATTAGATTCATAACTGTTGATAAAAGTATATGGGACATGATAATGACATTACATTTCAACAAAATATTATGATGTTATAACTGTCCGATAAATATATTGACTATGATAATTACATTCAACAAAAATATATGATTCATAACGCGATAAAAATATATGGGACATAATATGATGACATTACATTTCAACAAAAAATATTATGATGACATAACTGTCTGATAAAAGTATATGGGACATAATATGATGACATTACAGTTCAACAAAAATATTATGATGACTTTACAGTTCAACAAAAGTATTATGATGACATAACTGTCCGATAAAAGTGTATGTGACATAATATGATGACATTACAGTTCAACAAAAATATTATGATGTCATAACTGTCCGATAAAAGTATATGTGACATAATATGATGACTTTACAGTTCAACAAAAATATTATGATGTCATAGCTGTCCGATAAAAGTATATGTGACATAATATGATGACATTACATTTTAACAAAAATATTATGATGACATAACTGTCCGATAAAAGTATATGGGACATAATATGATGACATTACATTTCAACAAAAAATATTATGATGACATAACTGTCTGATAAAAGTATATGGGACATAATATGATGACATTACAGTTCAACAAAAATATTATGTCATAACTGTCCGATAAAAATATATGTGACATAATATGATGACATTACACTTCAACAAAAATATTATGATGACATAACTGTCCGATAAAAGTATATGGGACATAATATGATGACATTACAGTTCAACAAAAATATTATGATGTCATAGCTGTCCGATAAAAGTATATGTGACATAATATGATGACATTACATTTTAACAAAAATATTATGATGACATAACTGTCCGATAAAAGTGTATGTGACATAATATGATGACATTACAGTTCAACAAAAATATTATGATGTCATAACTGTCCGATAAAAGTATATGGGACATAATATGATGACATTACATTTTAACAAACATATTATGATGTCATAACTGTCCGATAAAAGTATATGTGACATAATATGATGACATTACAGTTCAACAAAAATATTATGATGTCATAACTGTCCGATAAAAGTATATGGGACATAATATGATGACATTACATTTTAACAAACATATTATGATGACATAACTGTCCGATAAAAGTAGATGGGACATAATATCATGACATTACAGTTCAACAAAAATATTATGTCATAACTGTCCGATAAAAATATATGTGACATAATATGATGACATTAGAGTTCAACAAAAATATTATGATGACATAACTGTCCGATAAAAATATATGGGACATTATATGATGACATTACAGTTCAACAAAAATAGTATGATGACATAACTGTCCGATAAAAATATATGGGACATAATATGACATGACAGTTCAACAAAAAATAATATGAGGCAGGCATTACCTGTAAATGGGGACGAAGTCTGTATGATTTTTTTTTTGTAACTTAACTATTTGTTTAAAAAAAGAAACGGAAATACCGTAACGCTTCCGATTTTGGTTCAGTTGTTAGGGATTTTAGTTGTGACGTTATTTAAGTTATGACGTCATGTGCAATGTAAACAAAGAAACGCTATCATCCGGTAACGTTTTTTATATCAAGGAATGATTAAAAATGAAATTGGTATTGCGTTCCTTCCTATTTTATACTAGACTGATAAATATATATTTTACTCAAAATTCATTCAAACGAGACTGGAAAAAGGAAGCACATTGTAGATTTCTGCGCAGATGCGGGAATTCAAAACATGACATCAAAAATTTGAACAATTTTGAGTTCATTAGTACAATGAAAATTTATTCTTCGTCCCCATATTACGTACGACACTATGAAGGAATAACATGAAGGCCTGTAATTTTGATCAAACTTGCCATTTGAATTTCAGACCAACCAAGAGACAAGTTACTTTTTAGACCATCAGGTTCAAATGTACAGCAACTGCCTGACCATATCGGTAGTCAAACTTTCCAGCTTGGAATAGAACTGGGACTTTCTGTTGTTGAGATGCAAAAGATTGAAAGCAATCATGTGACCAATCTTCATGGTCAAACAGAAGAGGTTCTCAAACGATGGATTAAAATTCCAGAAGCTACATTTGAAGCTTTAGGGAAGGCTCTTTATCGCCTTGAATTGTCTAGTGTTTTGTCATACTTAACTTACGATGAAGAATTAGGGGGACAAATGGAAATAGAAATAGATGAACATGTTAGCGGTAGGTGCAATTAGATATAATATCTACTTTCTAGATATCATTGTACATGTATTGTACTTACTCTAAAGTATTTGAACAAATGAATTGATGTGTAATAAAATAACATTCTTTTTTTGCAATTCATGCTTCAGCTTAGGGAGGACATCAAAAGTTCAATGTAGGTTAAAAAACTTAATTCACATAGTTTTTCACTCACCCCCCCCCCCCCCCCTCTTAACTTACTTTGGGAAAAATTGATTTACCTATATTGCTATAGGTAAAATCGATTTTGGATTAACAAAACTTGCAGCAATGTTGACCCCCCTCCACCCCAAAATTATGGGATTTAAGTTGTTTATCCTACATCGATCTTTTGATGTCGCCCCTAACTGTCTGTGGTATAAATGTTCAGATTAGTTTCAGCTATACTTGGCATATACACTCAAGACTTATCAAAACGTGTAGTCTATAAATAACCGAGTCGAGAGAAAAATAGTCAACTTCATATACAAAAGAAAATTCATAACAAAAGTCAAACAAAAATCATATCACAACAAATACATGTACATTTTCTATTGTGAAATATTACACGAACACAAATGTACATGTTTACATCTGACAAGCAAGAGCTAATCTGTTCCTGCTAAAACTATTGACTGCTTCCTTGTTGAGCATGACGAAACATATTTAGTGGTACGTAATGCCTCAAGGTGATATATTGTATTAGCAACACAAACTTGCGCATGCGTAAAATTAAACTATAATCACAATGAAAATAGTAATGATATTGTAATTGAATTCATTTAATTTCAGAGAGAATCATACAGGACATTCAAATCAGTCGGATTTTAGATTATATGATGACACATTTGGTGATATCATCAGATGACAGACGTCGCATTGAACATCATGCTGGACAAGACGATCAGAATAAAGCCTTGCTTGGTGAAGTTATTAAAAAGGGAGAACCTACGTATACTGTGTTTATTGATGCACTACAAAAAAGTGGATACACAGATCTAGCTAATGAACTAAAAAGTGATGGACAGGAAGAAGGCTCAAGTGCACCTATAGTACAAACTGGAAACATAGAAAATAAAGGTGAGACCGGATTGTTTTGTTAATGAAAATACAAACACAAAATTTAAAATATAGTTTGGTTTCGTTAATGCACTGAATTATATCAATATTTTTATTTTGGTAGTAATGTAAAAAAACATTATAACAAATGTGCACGTTGAAATGATATTTTTTTGTAAGGACTATTCAATAACGATAAGTTGAAAGCATCATGAATTAATGTTTGTATGAGCTATTGCAATTACTTGGTATGCGTTGTCGTTACACTGTTACGTAATTGTATTAAAAAGAAACCAAATGTTTATCTGATGAATAATAAATCAAATTCGTCAAGTTACCAGATCAGATGTTTACTAGTATTGTAAAGGTCGAGTCACAAAACAAAAAAAAATACAAACTTGATTAAATATGTTTCTTAAATATCAAGCATACAAAATCATACTATTAGGTCGACACCACCAAAGGTTGGATACATGACTTTGCTCTTATTCAGATGCCTAAGACATTTTACAGTGAATCATATCCTTTGAAATTAATTGTAATCGGAAAGGCAATCAAGACTCCACTTTTAGTCCAGCAGATAGGTGCAATATATGAAGGAATTGTGCACTTCGTGTTAAAAGCACCAAAGTTTGCTCAAACATACTTCTATCTATACTCTTCAATTTTAGATATGGAGGCAAGCTGAAAATATAGTTTACTTCCGGTAAAATTCAAAATGGCGGATGCATGTTTAAATTTCAAATTTTCTTAATTTTTTTTCAATTTTTCTAGTTTCAACTAAGAGAACTGATGTTTTAATTGATCTGAATCACATTAGATGGTTTTCAGTGTTGTTGAAGCAGCAATTTGGTGACGTTTGGTTAACTTCCGGTTGAAATTTCATGTTAAAATTCAAGAAAAATGTCGACTTTTAATTTGCAAAAAGTAAAAAGATGGGTGTAATAGATGCAGGTGTTTGTTTCTTTGGAGACCATTAAAATACAATTTATATGGTGAACTCAACTGTTTCATTATTATAATTGAATGAAGATAGACATACACTTCGATAAATCAAGAGTCTAAATAATCATTCAAAGATGAGCTCTTAAAGATTTAAACTTATTGAGACTTCAGATGATCGAAGACCAGGTAGTCCTTCCTCAAATGTTGAAGAGATTGACTGTACTTTAATTCATTTATAAGGTTTGGAGTTTAATGTGACATCTATTTACACTGAATTAGTACACAATTTTTGTATAGGGACCAGCTGAGGACCACATCCGGTTGCAGGAACTTCTCGCTGCATAGAACACCCATTGGTGGCATTCGGTTGTTGTCTGCTCTTTGGTTAGTTTGTTGTCTTTTTGATATATTTCTTATTTCCATTATCAATGTTAAATGTAATATTTGTCAAAATATGACAGACGAACGGCTTCAATGCCCTACACCCACAAAGTGTGTCAATATTGCTGCCGGATATATTACTTTGGCGGGAAATCTCGTTAAATACAAAGAACTTCCATGTTTATAATCTACGACCAATCTGTATACACAATATGATGGCAGGGGTCTTCCACGTACTACGTACAAAAACAATGCCACATGGCATAAGACCTGCCATCTAAACACAGAACTAAAGAGAGCTAAAATAAGACATCAAAAGGATACAGATGATATGTAACAAAAACACAGGTAATCGGAGCTAGATACTCACCCACACCAGCTTACCATGAAAAATAGCAATGTAAAAATATGTATGTTACTTTTGTTGTTCGTATAAACCAGATGAAAACCTCCACAGAGAAACAACAAGTACATGAAGTAATGTTGATATCCCTGTTCGTCAATGTGTACAAAAGATTCAGTACACAACTTTATTGGAGAAGCTCAGTGATGAGGACCTCATTGTACAAGAAACGAATATCATGTCCAATGTTTTGCATATCTTTATCGGCAGGCATCAAAAGTCTCTAGTGAAGATGATACTGAATAAGGAAGAGACGCACAAATAAGCCATGGGATCGCATTAGCTGACATCATCAGCTACATTGAAGATTCCATAACCGAAGAAGATTTAGCACCAGTATTTAAGATGTCAGGTTTTTTCTAGGCGTGTTTTTGCCTGTGAGAGAGCTTCCACATGTTTGACTTGGATAAAGATTCGAGTCAATGGCTCTCATACAACAACTTCTTATGTCTAATGCTTGCTTATTTACCCGATTATCAGGAATAAAAAAGGGAGATAAATTAACTTGCTTTCAAAGATGATATATAACCCTTTTTTCAGAAAGCAAGTGATGATGACTTTGGCTCAAACTAAATGCAGATTTATAAAGCAGTAACAATAATTCGGGCCGACATGCTTATTGTAACATTTGGGTTTGACGGTAGTTTTCCAGTGATCTGTAAGTAGAATTCTGTTCCAAGGTCTCTCGTAGCTCTTGTTAGTATGTGTTTGTATGGACAAGATAAAACAACCGACTCTTATTCGCAGGAAACACTAACGATTGCTTAGATGTTAACATTCAACAGCTACCTACGAATCCTTAACGTCAACTCTCCAAAGATCCGTCATCATGGTCATCATGCATCAAAATAAACCCCTTACACATGCACCTAGGAATGTTGTTAAGTCAGATGGAGGCACTGTTAACAGAAAACCCATAAGCCCTGTGAAGATGGATGGTAGCTTTACAAAAAATTGCAAGACTTGCTAAAGAGTTTGAGAAGAGGGGTGAAAGAAACCACATGCACAGTCATATATCAATTTCTTGATGAAGAGGACACAAGTGACCATGAGCAGAAACTAAGTGCTCAAATGTTGTTTATCCATGATGTAGCTTCTGTGGTAGAAGAGATAGGAAATCAATTTCCTGGAGACAGCTGCAGACTGCTTGTTCTGTATACCAATTAAAGATATAGTTCCCTCAGCAGTTGTTGATATTATTTGTCGTTCGTTGAATAGAAATAGTTGGACAGTACCAGTATAAAAAGTTTATCTAAGAGAAAACTTGACCGATACAGGAAAATCACATCTATTCACCAGCCTTTAGCTTGATTGATTTACTTTAATAATAAGTCTTTAGACGCTATAAAACCAGGTTTAATCCACCATTTTCTACATTTGAAAATGATTATACCAAGTCAGGAATGTGACAGTTGTTGTTCAATCGGTTTTGATGTGTTTTTTCATTTGATTTTACCATGTGATTATAGGGACTTTCCGATTTGATTTTCCTCTGAGTTCAGTATTTTTGTGATTTTACTTTTTAGAACCATTGACAAGATGTAATAGCTATTGTATACAATATAAAGATTGATGGTACAAGGAGACATTGTCTAATGCAAACATGCTAACCACGAAACTGAAAGAGCATCTCACATGAAGATAAAAACAAAACAGAGCTCAGTCATTTTCTATCAAATAAACTGATGGATGAACACATTTTCGGGAAGAGAATCAAGCTACAGTTGATACCGATGTATTAGTTCTTGTTGGGTCCTGCTTTCATGTGACAAATGCAGCTGATATTTATGGGTTGCTTTAGGACTGGAAAACACTTCGGACACATTTCAATTCATAAGCTTGCTAAATTTTTAGGACAAGAAAAAGCATATGCATTGCCTGTTTTCTATGCATTCACTGGATTCGACACTGGCAAAGATCGCTGGTTAAGGTGGAAAAAAACATGGGATACATGGATGGTATTGAATGGTGGCACAAAAGCATTCAGCGTCATGAGAACCCTGGGTTGAGTTCAATATTTCAGCAGCTATGTAGCGGCTACGTAGCTGCTATCAATATCTATGTAACAACTAGTCTATATCTACACGTTCAATATTCAAAAACGATGTTGACCTCTACCCAGGATTGTTTCCAATATCGTTGCAGCTACGTAGTGCTACGTAGATGTTTGTCTACTGAACGAGTAGTCGAGCTGCTATATTTATCTATGTATGTATCAGCTAGACTAGCTTTACGTTCAATAGTCATAAATCTACGAAGCCCTATGTAGCCGCTACGATATTGAACGCAACCCAGGTGAGTACTCGGAATGTCAAAACCACTATTACACAATTAATCGAACGATTCGTTATGCTGATGTATGATCGAACAATATCAGAGAAGGTCAGAGATATTCAACCTTTTTTTTTACAACATGGCTTTTTTTTTATTAAAAATTTATATTTTGTCTTTAAATTACGTTTTCTTGTGATATTTTCTACCGGAAGTGACAAATTTCTGAATAAAACACCCCGAGGGTTTCAAAGAAATGATACATTTTTTGCAAAGCATGAATACACAATAATATTATAGTATACACAGCAAACTTTGGCTACCAGTTGTGAGATTTGAATAACCATAAATCAGTTATCAAATGCATGTCGGCCATTTTGATGATAAAACCGGAAGTGGATAAAATCAAGCTTGCCTCCATATCTAATTTTGTTTAGAATGGTCCAAACTATGATTCTACCAAATTTTATGCTTTTAACACGAAGTGCACAATTATTCACCTATCTGCTGGACTATTTATCACATGCACAATGTTGAATTTAAATAGATTTATTATTGCTGCTATCTGTTCATTTGTCTCTTTGACACATTCCCCGTTTCTCAATTGTAATGTTCTGAAGAATGCATGCAATATTTGACCCATTATTGTACCAAATGCAGTATAATTTCTCGTATGTTAATATTGCTAGTTTAATCAAGATATGAAAGTAGACGTGGCAATAATAGGAAATTGTAAAACATTTGTAGGGTTGTCAGATTGGAATGTTCCGATGTATAAAGTTCGTCTACAAAAGAACTATTCAAAGATCATTGACAACATACAGCATGAGGCAATAGTCGATCATCTGATATCACGTGATGTGTTGACCATAGCTGAAAGCCAAATGATAAATGCTTGTCCCGCACAAATACAAAAGAACAGGAAATTAATGGACATACTTTTACATGGAAGTGAACATGTATTTATTGAGTTTATCAAAGCTCTAAGAAAAGACTCTGTGTATTCAGAACTGGCAGATAAAATAGAAAACACAACAGTCGCTAGCAGAGATATATCAACCATTCAGAGTTGCTTTAAATGAAGTAACAGAGAGTAAGTTAAAAGTAAATATATTAGTTGGTGGTAGTACTACAAAGTTGTTTTCTTCAAAATCTCTAATATATTACGTTTCAAAATTTGAATAATTTGTAATGTGCATTATCAAATGACTAAGTGAATTACATGTATGTATCGATATAGTAAATATTAGATTGTGACTTGGATGGAGAGTTGTCTCATGGGAACTCATACCACATCTTCTAATATCTACATAGATGTATTTAGCGTAATAGTAAAAATTATGTATATCCTTATTTTAACAAACACAACCATGTTGGTAAGATACAAATTAGATGATATGACATGATTGTCAATGAAAACGTCCCATCAAGACTATATGTCGTACAAAGTATCAATTATACGAACGTTCTTGAACCTTGGGCAACATTGATACCAAAAAGACAAAATCTTGCAAACAAGAGGAAAATAACTGCCTGATAAAAGTAGTGTACTAAGTAGATATAGGAATATGTGGTGTGAGTGTCAATGAGACAACTCTCCATCCAAATAACAATTTAGAAAAAGTAAAGTACCATTATAGATAAATGTACGGCCTTCAACACAGAGCCTTCGTTCACACCGAACAACAAGCTATAAAGGGCTCCAAAATTACTAGTGTAAAACCATTCAAACGGGAAAACCAACGGTATAATCTATATACAATAAAAAAGCGAAAAACGAGAAACACGTATAAATTACATAAACAAGCGACAACTACTGTACATCAGATTCCTAACATAGGACGGGTGCAAACATTTGCAGCGGGATTACTAAGGTATTCAAAAAGAGTTGGCATTGGTATTGATTACAATATATCATGCCATTCAATATATAGTGGTATACTAAATAAATGTGTTCCGAAAGGGTAGGCATATTTGACATTGTATCATACCATGCATTATTCAGTGGAGTACTAAGGTGTTCCAAGAGGGGTAGCATTATTTACTTTATTGCTCAGTCAGTGGTGTTCCCTGTTGTTATCAAAGGGTCAGTATTGATTACATTTTATAATCCCATTCGTAATTCATCAATGTTCATACGTAATATCATCCCATTCATTTTCAATTAAAACAATTCGCATTTTCACATTATATGATGTTCTCAAACTTTAAATCTGTAATAAAAACTGTTAATACTTCATTTTAAACAGAGACAAGATAAAAAACATGAGATGGAACCAACAAGGAATCGTCAAAGTTTTACAACGACTCGTCAAAGTTTCACAAAGTATCGTCAAAATTTCACAACGTATCGTCAAAGTTTCACAACATCTTGTCAAAGTGTTAACTTAGTTCTTGTTTAAAAACTAAAAATTAACAGAAGAGACAATTGTTGACAGAAATCTAAGTAATTAACCCAATCTTGCTAGATGCAATGTGGATCTTTAAACTAATCACACGTTATTTTACTGTAAAAAACTGTAATATTATGAATACTTTGTTTACATTTAATACCACTTAATTCGTGTATTTATCTGTACATTGTCATTATCTATATATTTTCATTATCTGTATATTTTCATTATATGTATATTTTCACTTTCTGTATATTTTCATTATCTGTTGTTTTTTTTTTTTTCATTATCTGTATATTTTCATTATCTGTATATTTTCATTATCTGTACATTTTCTTTATCTATATATTTTCATTATCTGTATATTTTCATTATCTATATATTTTCATTATATGTATATTTTCATTATTTGTATATTTTCATTATCTGTTTTTTTCTCATTATCTGTATGTTTTCATTATCTGTATATTTTCATTATCTGTACATTTTCCCTATCTATATATTTTCATTATCTGTATATTTTCATCATCTGTATATTGTCATTATGTCACCCGATCGACAATGTCGGTGACATATTGCTTTTCCTCTGTTTCTTTTTCCCTATTATTATGTCACCCGATCGACAATGTCGGGTGACATATTGCTTTTCCTCTGTTTCTTTTTCCCTATTATTAGGTCTTTCCACTTTTCTGTGGAAAGACCTATTGTTTTTCTTCTGATTATTTTTTTTTCTTCCGCCTAATTTTGTTCTTGCGATAAACATTTGTTTCGCAATATGTCGCTTAGATATTTTGTATATGATATCGAACAGTTTATGCGCTTTTGAAATTTACCCTGCGTAAACGAATACTTTTATTTGTAGGAGTTATCTCCCCAAACACTGTTTTCCTTGTTATCGCATCTCCTTCGCAACCGTAAAAGATTATGACAAATTTATTTTACAAAATTGCTCGTTATATCCTTGGCATGATTTGTCCTATTTTGACCGAAGCGATATGACCGCTCCATATGAGAGTTATTTCCCCTTATGCATCTGATATAAGTCATATGAATTTCTATCTTTTAAATCATAAGTGATAGAGACCTTGGATCTTTTGATTTGAGGTCCTTGGTCCCAAAAAATGAAAATTAGGTCAAGGTCAAAGGTCAAGGTCATATTCTAATATTTGAATTTGGATTATTTTCACTTATATCCAAAGACTGTATAAGATATCAACAAATTATTTTTACTAAATTGTTAGTTGCGACATGTCGTAAGATGTAAATTTTGATTGCAAGCGTACGTTGAATGTAAAAGGGAGTTTTCTCCCCTCTTGTATTTAAAAAATACGCGTTTGGTGATATAATTCATTAACTAAATATAATTAAGACCTATGGTCTTTTGATTTGAGGTCCTTAATTTATGACCTTGAAATTGATCTCAAGGTCATAGCTTAATTTGACGTTCTAGATTTTGACCTTTGCTTTTATTCTATATGTATACATGATAAAGATATACAACTTTTAGAAAAAGGTATCAAACCATTTAACCTTGAAAAAAACAACCGGAAGTGACCTTTTGTAAACCGGAAGTAGCTATTTTTTTGTACTTTATTAATATAAAAGTATATAGAACCAGATATTTTTGGAATTAGTGTCAAGTAAATATTCAAATATAATCGGAAGTAACATTTTTCAAACCGGAAGTAACAAATTATCTCCATTATTTAAAAAGAAATGTATGGAAACAATATATTTTTGGAATCAGCTTACTAGGAGCTATCATTTGACGATTGAAATGACATTTTAAACTTAGTTTCACAACTTTTCATATCAAAATACATTGTTTTGATGGAAAGACCTTCAATTGTTCTCTGAACAATTGGTTTTTAATTATTATTATTATTTTTTTTCTTCCACCTAATTTTTTCCGGCAGTTTTCTCGGAGCCAAAGGAACCAATATGAATGCACTATTACAAGGAACCCTGACTTTCCAGTTGCAGTGCAACTTTGGAACTAAAAAATGGCTGCCATCACCATGGAAACGAAAAAATGGTGAAAAAATATAATTTTAGAGTTAGGTGAATTGTTTGAGAATGCTTAAGCTTAAAGTCTTCAGATTTTAATAAAATATAGGTGCCCACTATATCCTGCTTTGGGATGATTTTGGCAATCATTGGAACTGCTATGTTGCCATGGATACCACACCAAAAATTTCAAAAATATGGAAATGCTCAAAATTTAATAAAACTTCACAGTAACGATGAGCAACATTGTTAGATGTGGAATTTGGCGTTGGAATTTAGAAAATGTCTGCCGTTACCATGGATACAATGCAAAACAGGTCAAAATGGTCCAAAAACCTTAAAGTGGCATAAATTTTCTTAAAATGGTAGGTCAAATGGATCGAACCTTTAATGGTATGGTCCCTCCCATGTACAAATGTGGTGTATGCCATTAAATTTTGGGAATGGTCTCTGTTGCCATAGGAACCATCACAAATGTCAAAAATTCCAAAAATTTCAAAATGCTTCAAATTTGATGAAACTTAATATGATTGTAGACTGGCAAGTCTGGATGAGACTTTTGACGATGGAATTTCGAAAAATGCCACCGTTGCCATGGAAACTGCAAACATGTCAAAAAAATTCAAAATGCTTTGAACTTCATGAAACTTGATATTATTTTCAACTGGCAAAAAAAGAGGAGTCTTATGACTTTGAAAATTTCAAAATGGTGGCCGCTTAGTGGCAATAGGGGGAAGGGTGACATCCGGTATTGCTTGCAATAGCAATTCTAGTTATGGCACCCTCAACGGAGTTGGGGTGACATATTGTTATTCTACGTTTCTTTTTGTTTTTTTTATCTTTATTATTTTTCTTCCACACTTTTTTGTCCAGTCTGGAACTCTGATATGAATGGACCCAAGATGATGGAACTCTACAATAATGTAAACCAGCATGTGAAGATTGGCAATTGGGGGGTGGCACATTCAACATGGCTGCCGATACCATGGAAACATCAAAAATGTAAAAAAAAACAAAATGCTCCAAAATTGATAAAACTTCACACAAATATTAACTAGCATATACAGAAATGGTATTTGACTTTGGAATTTCCAAAATGGCTGCCATTACCATGGAAACAGCAAAAATTTCAAAAATTTCAAAATGCTCCAAAATTTATGAAACTATACAAAAATGTGAAGATCTGCTTTTTACTTTTGAATTTTCAAAATGGCTGCCACTCACCTGGCAATGGGGGAAGGGTGCCATCCGTTATTGCTAGCAATTACAAATCTAGTTATTATTATTTTTCTTCCAACTAATTTTGTCCGGCCGTTTTCTCAGAGCCAAAGGAACCAATCCGAATGATGGTGCACTATAACAATGAACCCTGAATTTCCAGTTGAAGTGCAACTTTGGAACTTAAAAATGGCTGCAATCACCATGGAAACTGAAAACAGGTGAAAAAATATAATTTTGGAGTTCGTTGAATTATTTGAGAATGCCTAAGCTTAGAATTTTTAGATTTTAACCAAATGTAGGTGCCTACTATATACTGGTTTTAGGTAATTTTGGCATTCATTGAAACTGCTATGTTGCCATGGATACTACTCCAAAAATTTCCAAAATATGGAAATACTCCAAATTTTATGAAACTTCACAGTAACGATAGCGCTGTTGTCATGGAAACAATGCAAAATAGGTCAAAATGCTCCAAAAACATCAGGATTTGGTGAATAATTTTCATATGCTTTAACTAAAAATCATTAAATTTTTATACAATATAGGTTTACACTATATACAGGTTTTGAATGATTTTGACAATCATTGGAACTTCTATGTTAATGGATACAACTGCAAAAATTTCAAAAAAATGAAAATGCTTCAAAATTAATAAAGCTTTACAATTATGTTGACTGTCATGTTAGAAAGCAGAAATTGGCATTGGAATTTTCAAAAAGGCTGCCGTTGCCATGGAAACATAAAAAAATTCATTTTTTTTTAAGTTTCAAAATGCTTCAAATGTTCTGAAAATTTGTAGAAAGAATTGCCATGCATATATGTGCAGTCACTGTTTAGTTTTTGAAATGGCTGCCACTCAGTGGCAATAGGGGGAAGGGTGACATCCAATATTGTTTGCAATGGCAAATCTAGTTATCTTTACATTTTCATTATCTGTTTTTTTTTTCATTATCTGTATATTTTCATTATCTGTATATTTTCATTATCTGTAGATTTTCATTATCTGTAGATTTTCATTATCTGTAGATTTTCATTATCTGTAGATTTTCATTATTTGTATATTTTCATTATCTGTATATTTTCATTATCTGTATTTTGTTTATTTTCTCTATCGTTTCACTATCTGTATATGTGTGAACGATCGACCAAAGTCCGTTTTCAGAGACAAAGAGGCCATGAAATGTCTACCATCTCTTCATGATAAGTATGTTGTTGTTCTTGCGGACAACGCTTCAAATAATATTGTGTTTGTATATAAATCGTATTACTACGAATGTCTTGTAAAAGAATTAGGCATAAAAGAGCACTCAGGTAATCCCACATGCAAAGACACATCATTTGACAAGGATGAGATTTTAGCAAATCATTAGTACTTCATGGCTTCAATAAACATTACATTGAACACCAAATCGGAAGGCTTACCTTCTTTGTATTGGATACCAAAGCTTCATAATATTCTGTACAAACAACGGTACATTGCTGGCTCATTTTCATGTTCCACTAAAGAATTGTCCATTAGATTAACTAAAATTCTGTCCGCAGTGAAAGAGGGTCTTCAGAAATACTGTGAAACTGTTTACTCGCTTAGTGGTATTAACCATATGTGGATTCTAAAGAACAACTAGACAATTTTAAATCACGGTCTTTTTCTGAAATGTATTCTATTAAAACTTTTGATTTTTCAACCCTGTATATCACCATTCCTCATGTGAAATTGAAAAATCGCCTAAAAGAAATAATACACAATGCCTTTCAACATAAAAATGGTAGCATACGCTAAAAAGTTTTTACTTTGGGGTTTCAAAAGGCATATTTCGTTAAAAGTGACAAACAAAAAGGTAAAACATGCTACACTGAAGAACAAGTAGTCAGTATGCTGGAGTTTCTTATCGACAACATATTTTTTGAGTTTGGAGGTAGACTTTTCAAACAAAACAAATTGTCGGCATTCCTATGGGAACAAACTGTGCGCCTCTTCTTGTATACCTCTTTTTATTTTCATGTGAATCGGAGTTCCTTCAGACACTTGTCAAAATCAAGAAGAGCAAAGATGCCAGATTATTTAATTTCACTTTCAGATATATTGATGATGTTCTTTCCATAAACAATCCGAACTTTTCTGATTGGGTTCCAATAATATATCCCCCAGAACTAGAAATTAAAGAAACAACATACACTGCTTCCTCCGCCTCATTTTCAGACTGATATCTCGAATTTGACTAACACAGTCATCTCAGTTCCGGACTATATGACAGACGAGACGGTTTTGATTTTGAAATTATAAATTCCCCCCCCCCCCTTAGTAGCAATATACCAACTTCACCTGAATATGGGATATATATTTCCCAATTTGTCGATATTCAAGAGCTTGCAGCTCCTACTCAGACTTTGTTAAACGTCATCAGTGTCTGGATAGAAAGTTGATGAACCAGGGGTATGTCAAAGAACGTCTCGTCCTTTTCTATAAACAGTTCATTGGAAGGTACCAAGACCTTGTTGATAAATATTCCGTATCAAAAGAGGGACGAAAGATACCAAAGGGACAGTCAAACTCATAAATCTCAAACAAACTGACAACGCCATGGCTAAAAATGAAAAAGACAAACAAACAACAGCACACACGACACAACATAGAAAACTAAAGAATAAACAACAGGAACCCCACCAAAAAAAACTAGGGGTGATCTCAGGTGCTCCGGAACACAAATAATACATGATGGTCTTGATGTATAGATTCTACGTAATGATGTTGTTCGTCATCTTAACAACTTTTTGTATTGTTCTTTGTTGTATTATTAATATTACTGTTACTGTTGGATTGATTTATGTGATATCTATTTATCGTGGCTCGGTACCTAAGTATCCCGTCAATGTGTTTGTATTGTCTTTCATTTTTTGCTGGTGTGTTTTGTATATGCGACTTTTTGTGTTTCTTAAATTCTTACAACGTGACTCTGAACTTTAAAAGATCCCGTCAGTATGATATGGTTCTATTTCATGTTATTGTGATATATTTCTATTTTACGTTTTTCTATTATGTATTACAAAATACATTGAACCACAAACGTCAAAATTATTCAATCGCGTAGTGAAACGAATTATTTGCGGATTCTTATAAATTCTACATAACTCTTTGACTATTTTAAATCTCGGTCTATTTCTGAAATTAATTCTTACATACTTTTGATTTGTTATCCCTGTATGCTAACATTGTCTTTGTGAAATTTTAAAATTGTTTGTATAAACATTGAACGACAAATCTATGTGACGTTTAAAATTTTCTGACGTCAGACACGCGAATCAACGAATGTGTTTGTAGATAGATGTTTTTGTGTTCTATTAAATTGTTCCTTTTAAAATTGTTACACGATCATGACTGCTGTACTCATATTTTGACTATTTAAATTATTATGTCTGTTTAGTTCGTGCATCATTGTAAATATAACGGAATTTGATGAGACTGTCATCAAAATGAGAGGGTTAGCGCTATAAAACCAGGTTTAATCCACCATTTTCAACATTTGAAAATGTCTGTACCAAGTCACGAATATGACAGTTCTTGTCCATTCGTTTTTTATGTGTTTTGTTATTTGATTTTGCAATGTGATTATGTACTTTCCGGTTTGATTTTCGTCTAAGCTCATTATTTTTGTGATTTTTCTTTTTTCATTGTCTGCATATTTTCATAAACTGTATATTTTATTCGGCTGTATATTTTATTGAACTAGATATAGGAATATGTGGTATGAGTACCAATGAGACAACTTTCCATCTTAATAACAATTTATTAAAGTTAACCATTATAGGTCAAGGTACGGCATTCAACACGGAGCCTTGGCTCACACCGAACAACAAGCTATAAAGGGCCCAAAACATTACTAGTGTAACATCATTCAAACAGCAAATTCAACGGTCTAATCTATATTGAAAAACCGAGAAAAGAGAGACACACATAAATTACATAAACAAACGACAACAACTGTACATCGGATTCCTGACTTAGGACATGTGCAAACATTTGCAGCGGGATTAAACTTTTTAATGGTACCAAACCTTCTACCTTTTCTGAAACAATAGCATAACATGACAACATAGATAATAAACACACTTTAAAATATCAATTGGAAGGCTTAACTTAATAAAAAAAAAACCACAAATTAACACACTATGAACGAATAAATTTGGTCTGCAATACCTGAATGCAAATACATAGTTATGAAAGTTATAAGGGATGAATGATTAAGGTCAAAAGAAAATAAACAGGTTATAATTGTCTATTTTAATAATCTGCATATTTTTATTATCTGTATATCTTCATTTTTTATCTTTAATTTTTCATTATCTGTACATTTAATTTTCATTATCTGTATATGTTCATTATCTGAATATTTTGATTATCTGTGTATTGTCATAATCTATATATTGTCATAATATTTTTTTTCATAATGTGTATAGTTTTTATATATATATTTTCATTATCTGTATATGTTCATAATACGTATATTTGTTAATCTGTATATTTTGATTATCTCTATATTTTGACTATCTGTTTATTTTGATTATCTCTATATTCTCATCATCTGTAATCTATCATTTTAATCTATATCTCATTAAAATATCTGATATTCTTCCTCAGTCATAATTACCTTCCATCATTACCGAATTAAACCAAGAAATAACACGACGGGTGCCGTATACGGTGCAGGAAATGCTTACACTTCCGGAGCACCTGATTTCACTCCCGGTTTTTAGTGGAGTTCGTGTCGTTTTCATTATTATTTATAACTGTTGATGTAATTTTCCTTTGGTTTTGTGAGTCCTTGTTTACTCATTGGTTTTGATTGTCATTGTCTATATTTCGGTTACAGTTAATTTTATCAGATTTTAATTTCATTTCATGTTTTCTTGAAGTATTTGGTATGTATGATATGAGATATGTTCCATATGTCGTAACTACAATCCCGTTCCCTTTATCACGAATGTGACCTATCGAATTACACTTTTCACCTTTATTTGTGACATTTTTACCGATTGTGCCTGTTAGTTTTGTTCATGCATCATTATCAATATTATGAATTTTGACGTGACTGTCGTACAAGTGAGTGGTTTGGCGCTGTAAACCAGGTTCAATCCAGTATTTTCTACATTTGAAAATGCCTGTACCAAGTCAGGAATATGACAGTTGTTGTCCATTCGTTTGATGTGTTTTATCCTTTGATTTTGCCATTTCATTAGGTACTTTCCGTTTTGAATTTTCTTCGGAGTTTATTTTTTTTTTATGATTTTACTTTTTATAAAAACAATCAGACGGGAGCGACTTAAAACAAACATAACTGAACGTGATACTTAACATATCAACAGAAACAACTGTTACTGTTACTGTGAGGATTGAACACGGTTCTGTGACTATTAAACACACAGACTTTAAGGCCGCAGGTATTGTAGCAGAAGTACAATATAACAAACAAGTGAAATGGATAGATGCCATCCCTGGAGAGGATAAGAGAAGGAAGTATCAAGGTTGTTAAAGCCTGTTACTGTTAAACATGTTAAACACGCTATTGTTAAGATTGAATAAATAGCCACTAAGGCGAAGATGTTGTGGCAAAATCAATATAAAATAAGATTGTCAAAGAGACAACTATGTATATATCACAAGAGCCAAAAGGAAGAGGTTATAACAAGTAAAATAAAAAAAAATACTGAACTCTGAGAAAAATTCAAAACGGAAAGTCCCTAATCAAATTTCAAAATCAAAAGCTCAAACACATCAAACAAATGGATAACAACTGGCATATGCTTGACTTAGTACAAGTATTTTCTTATGTAGCCTGATTTTATAGCACGCTTAACCTCTCACTTGTGTGTCATTCGCATATATAAACAACTATATGGCAATGTTTGGCTCACAAAAATGAGAAAACACAAACCATAGAGCAAAGTATAAAACGACCAAGTGTGACGACACCTTGAATTAAATTGAGAATTTAGTAAGACAACAATACGAAGGAAGAGCAGATAACAGCCGAAGGCCGTCAATGGGTCTTAACAAAGCTAGAAAACCACACTCCCGGTGATAACAGTTTTTTGGTAAGGTTCGTGTTGCTTTATCTTTAGTTGTATATGTTGATTCGAGCGTCACTGATGAGTCTTTTGTAGACGAAACGCGCGTCTAGCGTAAATATTAAATTTCATTCCTGGTATCTATGATGAGTTTATTTGTGTGTTGTGTACTTTTACTTGCCCCATCTTTCATACATCCTAGAAACACAGTTTTAAGAATTGAAATTGTTAGCTTCAAAACATTTCCATCCACTATCATCTGATGAAGGTTATTATTCACAGTCGATCTAAATATGGGATTATGGGTAACATGGGATTATGGGTAACATGGAATTATGGGCATGAAACACGTGACTTCCGGTGGTGGTTGACACATTTTTTTGGTGCAGGGAATATTCTATGATTTTTGTGTTGTATAGTGTGCAATTGAACATAAAAAAAACATTTATGAAAAACTACAAAACAAGCCAATATATATACATTTTTTATCTGAAATAGAAGCAGTTGAGACGAATATCACACAACTCAATTTGACTTTTGCGGGGTCAGTGCACTTCCTGTCCGCGAACTTCAAAAACACTTAAAGTTACTTTGTACTTTGATTACAAAACCATAAACAGAAACATATATATTCTATATTATATCTCAACATACATGTTAATTCAAAGAAAATTAACTGCAAAGGAGCAGGTTTGCCCCCCATGGGACTACAAATTATACTCCCATTATAATCACTGACAGTAAGGGGTATAACCTAGAATCCCAAGCATCAACAACAACTGAGCGAGATTTTACTTGGTTTTGTAGAAAAGGTGCTAGAATTAGATAGTGTAGAGAGTGGCTTGAGAGTTCCATAGACACCCTAATACAAGAAGAGGGCAATATATGGGTAAATGTATGGGCTGATACATGTGAATTTACTATAAAAAAACGGGCGATACATATCTTTAAGAACCCATGACGATTCAGTGGTAGACGATATAATAGCCGAAGCTAATCTAATTACACAATGCATCAAAGCACATCCAGGGTCTAAGGTAACGATACTGGAAATACCTTTATATTTAATTGTCAATTGGAATTGGGCTGCCAGAATAAGTAAAAATCAGATTCAAAGTTTTTATCAACACGACAAAGACTTAGAAGAACAAATAGTCAGTGTTAACAGAAAAATCACACAGTACTGTATAATATATTTTAGATACAACCAATAAATACAACACTTAGTTATGCTGCTTCTTTATCTATAGTAAGCGTGGGTTACGCCACACTAAATTGGTACAGGTCCAAAACTGCAATTAACATCTGTATCCACACTTGAATGATATTATCGCTATATATGTATATGTGTACATAGTTTTTAATCTACCAACAGGAGTTTGGTCAATAGACACTTTTGCTGTAAGCTATATGCAAAGCTGTGAATTACCTGGAATTATATTTCCTATTAACAATTTACAGCAGTGAGCGTAGGTTTCACTACACTAAACTGCAAAACGACAGAACTGGTGAAAAAAAAAACCAACAACACATAGTAAGCGTGGGTTACGTCACACTTAACTGAATCAAATTATTCTACTCTGAAATAGGCGACTTATCAGAATGGCCTTAGTTACAAATATTAGTGAACAAATAGTTGTTAATCCAAAAACTATAGAGGATAACAACCATGAAAATCAAGTACAAAATCAAACTTAAACTAAAACATACTCTCTTGATAAAGTACTACAAAACAAACTAGAAACAGCAAAGAGGACTGAAATCTCATATAAAATGACTAGTGGAGGGCTCAGCGTTACATTAGATTTGGCAACATTTGAGTTATTTATTGCTGCAATATCCAGCTATTATCAATGCTATCCACTTTCGGCAGGTGAAATTACATTTCAATCTGAACACGATAGAAGAGGTGTAGTAGTTCAAAAAACATTTAAGGTTCAACTAAAAAGCAGTCAATCCTATACCATAAATGCCTATACAATAAAAGCTACCTTATTGATTAATGGAAAATCTATAACTCATTTTATTGAAAATGAATTACCAACAATCCACGGCATGATATGCAATACCTATGTAAATAACCAACAAATGAATACTAGTACTATTAATAAATTGCTGGAAGATAAATTACAATTCATATTGGATAACAGATCAACCAATAACAACATGAAACCCAGATGTAGAAAATGCAATAGAAATGTTATCACAAGGGCTGTACAGTTTAACAATTGCCAAATGTAGGTGCACTATAGGTGTGAAGGTCTTAGGCCGATTGATATTGACAAAATTGAAAGTAATAACAATACGTCATACACATGTTCATCCTGTCCAAATCCAACTAGCACTGCTATTGAAAACATTTGTTCAAGTACATCACTCCAAACCAATACTCGTGAAATTGACAACATAAGCATGATCAATGCAACACAAAAATGTCTAGCCTTAGTAAATTCACAAATGGCAACTAGTGCAGAGATACTGCTGAATGAAGAAAGAATTAAGCAAATATGCTCTAATTGTGACAATGATATACTAGATTCTGATGAAAATGTCTGTGATAGCTGTAACAATGTTGTACACTTAACATGCATAGCTAAAAACTGCACAACACAAAAATGTCAAGCATGATTTGGCCTAAAAATACAAGATCAACAAGTCAAGAAAGCCTCAAGCTATGATTCATCAAAAGAACTTGATAATGATCATGACGATACAATCATGAAAACACCATATTGTGGAAAAACTGAAACTCCATCAATCTGTATTGACAAATAATATGACAGTAGAAAAAGAACAAGTAGACAATATTTCAAGAACAAAAACAAACAAAAAAGAACTTAAATACAGGCAGCAAACCTCAAGACGGCACAATTGCTGAACAAAGTACAATATCTAATAACAGAACAGAAGATGTGTGTATAAATCAGAACAAAGCTAATGATGACGCGCAAATAAAATTTAAAGATTTAAGACAACTTGAGTTAAAACTGAAGAAACGAGAAGATGACATCCGATTGAGGGAAATGAGAAATTCAGAACTTAACGCTAAAATATCCGCCTTCAATCCACCATTATCATGCAAGAAACTAAAATAAAAGAATTGGAAAACACAATAAGAATTCTTAACAGAACAATAGTTGTACTAGAAGATGCTGAGTCTGAATCCAAAAGAACAGATGCCAACTCACCAGTACAAAACTTCTGTCACCAGAATGTGTCACTGAAACAGATAATTTGCTACTAGCTATACGTGAAAGAATGACAAAGCTCATACTGCAGAAAGTAGATGCTCAAATAAACAAACTCGAAAGCGAACAAATACCTGTACAGTCAACCGTAATAAATGATATGCTGCCAAAAGGTAACACAAATGAAACACTTACAAAGGAACATGTGTATACCAACACAAACACAGTACATAGAGGCACTGTTGGAAATTTTGAGGCTATTCCTCTGGCAATGAATGTCATACATCAGCCTCCGCAGTATCATGTCTCTCATCAACCTCCAGCAATAAATGTCGTACATCAGCCTCTTCAAAGTCGAGTATCTCAACCATTGCAATATAAATATTACACACCAAGCAATAAAGAAGGGAAAGCAATGAAACAACATCAACCTTCTTTAACGAACAACTCAAATATGTTTACTTCGGGTATGATAAATTTGCAAGATAGAACGAAACGTGTTCATGGTTGTCCAATTTTATCCACACCTATCGAGGTGCCCAGGCCAGGATTAAACAATTATAGGGATCAACATTTTTGTCATCAGGAAAGACTCTTACACAACGGAAGTCAGTACCAACAGGAACGACAAATGTAAATAGCTATTTTAAAGTTTACCACTTAAACATTTTATCTTTTAACTGTAAAAATATTAAAACCTTTGATCCATTATTCTCTGAAATTCTTTTTTACTATGATATTGTGTTGCTGCATGAACACTGGCTATTCGACTGTCAGCTACCACTTTTAGATAATATTCATATTGATTTTAATGGTATTGGAAAAGCAGTTGATTCCGATGATCCGCTATCACCTACCCACTTACCGAGAGGATACGATGGGGTTTGCATATTATGGAAAAAAGACTATCGATCACAAAATCACTAAGGTAGACTGTACTAATAACAGAATTCAATGTATTGAAATAACAAATACACGTGGTAAAGACATTCTAGTGATTTGCGTTTATATGCCATGCAAGGATGATAGAGTTGAAAAATTGATTGAATTTCTAGATTGTACTGAACAACTTCACTCGCTCTGCTCTCAATACAATAACACACATCATATTGTTATAGGTGGCGATATAAACGAAAATATAATTGATAAAAGTGAATCAAAACGCTACGAGGCAGTCAAAGTTAATAGATGACCACTGCTTATATACAAAAGATCTGGGCCGAACATTCATAAACTATAAGCATGAAGAAATATCCTCTATTGATTACATATTACTAGATACAGAGCTGTTTGTGAACCATTCCAGTTATCTTAAACTTGACTCATGTAGTTCTTTAGTCTCTGATCATTTTCCTATAACCTGCAGACTTAATGTTAAAATAGAACATAGTCAACAAAGTACAAAAATATTGCCTACTAATAGGAAAATTAAATGGAGTACTATTGACGTGAATCTACACGAGGAAAATGTTAACAAGTCACTAACAGGCATTTCAAGTGAGATTTAATCGGGTCATGAGCTAACTAAAGTTATGACACAAGTTTTTACCATTACGAAAAATGCAGCAATAGAATCAGCACCTAGAGCCAAGGTATACAAAAGAAAGAAACAAAAACCTAAGATAAGATCCTTTAAAACAAATCAAGCGAGTAAAAAATGTAAAGAAGCTTTTGCAAAATGGAAAGCAAATGAAAGACCGACATCTCCAAACAACAAAATATACTGTGATATGCAATTTGCGAAATACGAACTTCGAAAAACATGTAGAATAGAGATAGCGATGAAAGTCCTCAATGATAGACAAGAAATTTTAGATGCTAGAACTAAACATGATCAAATATTTTACAAGTTATACTTGGTAAAAAAAAAGGAAAGCTGAAGAATTGTATATCCGAACTGAATGTACATGATAATATTCATAAATCTGACAATGACATTATAGTTCTTGGATGGAAACATCATTTCAATAAATTAGCTAAACCAGCAAATTAATGATCCTGAATGTGACGATGAATATTACAAACAGCTAGCATTAGACAAAATGTTAGATCTAGACAATATAATTGATATATGTAACAATCAAACTAATACCATCTCTGTAACTGAAAAAAGATGTTCAAGATGCCATAAATGGATTGAAAATAAACAAATCTCCAGACATTTATAGCATATCTTCTGAAAATATCAAATATGGTGGGGAAAAGCTGCAAACAGTTATAACAAATATGACAGTATCATCATTCAAATTAGGATTAATACCTAAGATACTCAAAATGGGTCTCCTCACTCCTGTATTCAAGAACAAAGGAAGTAACAAGAACGCCACCAACTATAGAGGGATTACTATCATACCAATACTGGTGAAACTAATTGAGTCTGTAGCAAAGGCTAAGGTCCAACCTAAAATATTGAAAGAACAAACTAGGCTACAAAGAGGATTTACTGAGAACTCAGCTCCAATGAACTGCTCCTTCTTTATAGAAGAATGTATCAGAGAATGCAGGGATGCTGGTAAAATAATATATATAGCGCTTCTAGATGCTAAATCGGCATTTGATGTGGTAACGCATGAGAGTATCCTAAGAAAGCTATACATAGCAGGTGTAGACGGACTACTATGGGGGTCTCATTGGGGGGTTCCGATCCTGGATCCCGTTTACTGTTTTGTCAGATTCCCGTATCCCGCTTACACTATGTACGTAAGCAAGTCTCCTTTTTTTGTCATTTCCCGGGTCCCCGCTAGACCTCATTTCCCGTTTTCACGACACAATAATTTGACTTTAACGTGTCACGCTTACAAAAAATCGGCAATCCCGCGTCACGCTTAGACCCATATGAGACCCACTACTATGGAAACTTATACATAGTCTTCACATGGACTCTAGCAGTGTAGTGAAATTTAATGGTCTTATATCTGAACCATTGTCAATATGTCAAGCCGTAAAACAAGGTGGTATACTGAGCGCCGACCTGTACAAGCTGTACATCAACAATCTCCTAACAGATATCGAGCACTCAGGATTGGGAGCAAAATATGATACATTTGTTGCGCAGCTCCGACTTGTGCAGATGATGTGGCACTAATGAGCGACAACCCCGAGGAACTACATGTACTTATTAACATGGCATACAACTACAGTCGAAGGGAGAGATATAAGCTTCAACCAGTGAAGAGTGTTATTCTGCCAGTATATCCAAATAGTAGAAAACAGCAAGAACCTTCCTTTCCATGGAGTATAGGTAACTCAATATTGCCAATAGTTAGCCAAACGACCCATATGGGGGTCTTACGCACATCAAAACCAGATGATCCTAATCCGTTGTATGAAAACGTGAACAAAGCTAGACGAGCAATGTACAGTCTTATGCCAGCTGGTTTGCATGGGAAAAATGGACTGGACATACAATCCTTACTACATATATTTAACATCTATGTCATTCCTGTACTTCTGTACGGCCTGGAATTAGTAACTCCTACAGGAACAAACTTGGACATTATTGACATATTCCACAAAAAATGTATTAAGCAATTACTTTTGTATCAACAAGTACAGCTACGCCCGCCATAAACTTCTTTCTGGACAACTACCAATAGAGGGCCAAATACATAAAAAGATCTTATCATTATTTGGAAATATATCTAGACAACCACATGATAGTTTAGAAAAACAAATTGCATATAGACAACTACTTATGAAAACGGATGATAGTCACAGCTGGTTTATTATTGTTAAAACGATTCTAGCGAAATACAACTTACCATCAGCTTTACATTTATTAGACAGTCAAATTAAAAAATTAAAATGGAAGACCATGGTAAATAAAGAAGTATCAAAGTATTGGAAACATTTTATCGAGGGTCATTGTAAGCTGTACCCCTCACTAAAGTATTTAAATAGTCAACATATACCAGGGAAGACACATGTATTATTAAACCTGTCAGCTAGTAATTCCATGCAAGAAGCTATTAGAATACCCGTAAAATTAAGAATAGCAACAGGAAGTTATATACTCATGGATGACAGAACTAGGCATTCAAAAAACAAAGGACTATTGGCAACTTGTCCTTTGTGCCAAACATCAGATGAAACCTTGGAACATTTCTTACTGCTTTGTCCTACACTGTCGAACCAGAGAAAATCAATCTTAAGCAATATCCAAATGCTACACGAAAAGCTCAGTATTCAATTCAAAAACAACAGTAGCGAAGTAGGCCTTATCCAAGTAATAGTTGATTCAAGCACAATTGGATTACTGGAACCCAGTTGTGACAATTCAATTTCAATGGACATAGAATTTTAATCAAGGAGACTATGCTTTCTACTACACACAAGCAGGTCGAGAATTCTCAATGATATCGATCGAACATGAAGTTAGATTAATAGACACCTTGAGCATGGGTTACGCCACACTCTACATGCTCTACGGACACAACTGTCAACTACGAAGCGATCTCAACATTAATGCAAAATGAGCGTGGATTTCGCCACACTTGTTAACTCAACCATAGTCCATAACGCCTTCTAATGCAAACATATACGTCAACACAACAAAATCGTGGATCTCGCCACACTTTACTGAAGAGGCTAAATATATGTCATCGTTTATGAGAGGGTTGGCGCTATAAAATCAGGTTTAATCCACCATTTTCTACATTTGAAAATACCTGTACCAAGTCAGGAATATGACAGTTCTTAATTGTCAATTCGTTTTTGATGCGTTTTGTTATTTGATTTTGCCATGTGATTATATGGACTTTCCAAATTGATGTTCCTCTAAGTTCAGTATTTTTGTGATTTTACTTTTTATCACATATTCACAGTGTAGATACTATTCTGTACGCTATCCGGAAGTCGCGATTTTCGAAGCGATGATTTCCAACTGGCTTACAGGACGGTTTTTCCTACGGTAACTTTTCTCATCATTTGTTTACTCCTATATCTACAAAGTGCTTTGAACATCTTCAAGGTATATATAGCATCATAAATATGAGTAACTGTAACAAAAACATGCATTGGAATATAAAATATACGTGTGCATCACATCAACTTGGTAGAAAAAAGTGAAATCGATGGACAATTTTGCTCTCGTAGTACAAAGCAAATAATCTTGTATTGCAAATATTTGCATCAGTTTACAGTTAAATATATACTGTTTCAATATTCTTTTCGTATTTAAGTAGAATATTCGTATTTCCCATAAAAAAATATGTTTTCCTTGAGGATCCCAAAATAAATTACTGTACGATCAGTCTAGAACTGACTGTATTCTAGAAGCGATTTCAGATTTTTTGACTGTATGATCAGTCGTGATTTTGAAGAAAAAACAACAGCAATTTGAAGGTATATACGTGTATATGTGATATTATGAACTATCCAGGGAACTATAACGTGTAATTACTTTCATCAGACAATACAAATATATTTCTGATGAATGTTTTAGACGGCAAAATAATTGTATTTTTGTTCCATCAGTCTTATTTAAAATCAAATGCCTAAAAAGTAATACATGATTCGCTTGTGGACTTTGTAATAGTACATATCGTTACAGTATCTGTTTAGCTATTACATTTTTAAAGATTATTTACACCGTCCGCCGTTGACCAATTGATGATAACATAAATCAAGCTTGTCTTTTAAAATAACAAAAAATGGATAAAGACAGCTTTGCGTAGGGGGATAATTGATGTGATATAATTTTGGTAAGTTTACAGAAAAAGAAGGTCCATAATGCATTAATCGAGTAAAAATGGAGCAATTTCAGAAAACTTTAATGATTGATTTAGGAGGTGTTGGAAATACCTGATGGGTGCCCCCATATAATGTAATGTTCAAGTCCGTATCTTATATAAAGTAACCTCATAAACGATTTTTACTAAAATTCGAAATAGACGGTACACAATACAATCATTATCATTTATGATAAGGAATCCGAATAAGATTAATTAATAATTATATCAGTGACGGATTCAAAAAAAGGGGATCCGGCAGTTTGAAACCCTTTTTTAACTACCAATTCATTTGTATGGGAACATATATTTGGAATCCCCTTTTCTCCTGGATTGGACCCCTCTCCATTTAAAAATGGCCGGAACCCCCAATGTATATTACGTGGTTTATGAGGAGATGCGCTTACAAAACCGGCGAAACATATTGTACCGGTCCAACGGACGAAAGGAAAGACGGACTTCTTTATCACTATAACCCCCCACTTGACAAAGTGGTGTACAATTGAGTGTCAAAAAGACAGTTTTCTCGTTTGAATTGTTTTACATTGTCTTATCGGGGCCTTTTATAGCTCAATATGCGGTATGGGCTTTGCTCATTGTTGAAGGCCGTACGGTGACCTATAGTTGTTAATGTCTGTGTCATTTTGGTCTTTTGTGGATAGTTGTCTCATTGGCAATCATACCACATCTTTTTTATATAGCTCTACATCTTAAACAAAGTGAAGGAACTGTGATCAATTATAGGCTACAGTACGACCTTGGATGTTTGTAAATACATGCATTTTTATATAACAACTAAATCTGTGTGTTTGTACAATTTTAAGGAGGACATTTCTAAAACTTATATACTGGTATACATCAAACCTTCCTCTTATTTTAGCAACATTTAAACATCCTTATACTTAATGTAGTAAGTCGATTACACCCTATCAAGCTAAAACATGTCTCATAAGTTTTCAGGATGTGAATGTATTGAAATATATTTGTGTTATTTAGAAAAATGCCACCTTCTAATGTATCGTAAATAACTTTGAAATCACCACTAGAATACAGTGACATAAAGACTGATCATACAGTTTTAAAATAAACAAGCGAGACTGATCGTACAGTGAGAAATTCAAACAAGTGTAATTTTCTTATTTCTGGCTTCAAAGATCTGGTTGAAACTTGAAATATACTTCATTGAGTTAATTAAGTCTGTTTTTTACGTTAATTTGTACACTAAGAGGGCAAAAAGATTGTGTTTAGGTTCGCCGACTGATTTTTCTTAGTGATGCACTTGAAAATCTCTTGATTAAGGCAAAGACACGAATATTGAATGTGCGGAATTTAATTCTAAACCATTTGAGAATATCGATGTCGGCTGAATTAATCATTAAGCAATGTACAGATGATCAACTTACCGTTTAATTCAGTATACCCATCAAATTTAAAATGTGATCCAAAAAGTTCTCGCTTCGAAAATCGCGACTTCCGGATAGCGTACAGAATAGTATCTACACTGTGATATTAAGCGTGGATCTCGCCACACTTTACTGAAAATTACTACAACTCAGCCCAATAAAGTCCTATGAAGCAGTAAGCGTGTGTACGTTGCCACACTACACTGCGTTATACAGATAAAAGTTAACTATCTTAAGTAAAACCAGCAAACATGCATAAGAACGATGTCTGCTGATCGTATATATATACATGTAAATAAACTGTAAATATCGAGGAAATATTTTAAATTTTAAATTTCATGACATTGAATTAGCTCATATGTTTATGCCGATACAAATGTATTTACAATACACTTTTAATATTCCTTTTAATGATGATAGATGTCTACCTGTGTGACTTTTATATTTTAATCATTCAGATATATGTACTTTTGAACTGGTAGTGGAATACTCATTGATTGAGGTGCTCTTTTATTGGAGGAAGTTATGGAATACAAGATACAAGTTACAAGTAGTGCAGCTGGGAAAGCAACAAAATTTCATAAAATAATTAAAACATGTAAAGCCTTGAAAAAAAAATCACGACAATTAACATAAAAATCATGACATATTCATAGTATTCTCAGTAGTAACATATTATATAATATATATAAGAAGATGATGTATTAGTGCCAATTAATGAGATAACGATAACTCTCCAGGCGCGGATCCAGAGGGGGGGTCCGGGGGTTGGAACCCCCCCTTTTTTTTGGACGATCAATGCATTTGAATGGGGACATGTAATTGGAACCCCCCCCCTTTGTCCTGGGTTAGGACCCCCCCCCCTTTTAAAATGGCTGGATCCGCCCCTGCTCTCCGTCCAAGTACAAATTTTAATATTATTTCTTAATTTAAATAAATACGACAATTTAGTTGCCCACATCAAGTACATTGTTCTTTTAGTGCAATGATACAACTTGTGCCTCTTATAATTTGTCTGGAAAAGTGGCAGATTTTTTTAAAGTCTTGTTTATCAGTTCAGTTATTGGATTTTTGATAGCTGGTTGTGCTAGTTTTAGGACTTTAACTGATATGCCATCTACATGATCTATTCCTGTTGCCTTTTTATGTTTATTTTTTTTAAGCTGTTTGTCTACAAATTCATTTGAGATGGCACTAAATTCTAGTTGTTGTGTGGCAGTTTTGTTTTCGTGTATTTTTGTAACACTTGGACGGTTATTATTAGCAGGTGTGTTGTTGCCAATATCTTTAGCCACATTTATAAAAAAAATCGTGGAAGTGTTCTGTTACTTTCATTTGGTCACTTATTACATCAATGGTTTCTTCATCACATATAATGATATTTTTGTAAAGTTTGTAACTGAGACTACTATAACACATGTTATACTGTATATATGTGTTATAGTAGTCTCAGTTTGTAATGAAAGGTTTAATAGTAGACCAGAAATCAGATGTTTTATTGGTCCGCCTACGTAGCGTTCGTAAAAGTATGTTTTAATGGTCCGCCTACGTAGCGTTCGTAAAAGTATGTTTTAATGGTCTGCCTACCCAGCGTTCGTAAAAGTATGTTTTTATGGTCCGCCTATGCAGCGTTCGTAAAAGTATGTTTTAATGGTCCGCCTACGCAGCGTTCGTACAAGTATGTTTTAATGGTCCGCCTACGCAGCGTTCGTAAATGTATGTTGTATTGGTCCGCCTACGCAGCGTTCGTAAAAGTATGTTTTAATGGTCCGCCTACGCAGAGTTCGTAAAAGTATGTTTTAATGGTCCGCCTACGCAGCGTTCGTAAAAGTATGTTTTAATGGTCCGCCTACGCAGCGTTCGTAAAAGTATGTTTTAATGGTCCGCCTATGCAGCGTCCGTAAAAGTATGTTTTAATGGTCCGTCTACGCAGCGTTCGTAAAAGTATGTTTTAATGGTCCTCCTACGCAGCGTTCGTAAAAGTCTGTTTTAATGGTTCGCCTACGCAGCGTTCGTAAAAGTATGTTTTAATGGTCCGCCTATGCAGCGTTCGTAAAAGTATGTTTTAATGGTCCGTCTACGCAGCGTTCGTAAAAGTATGTTTCAATGGTCCTCCTACGCAGCGTTCGTAAAAGTCTGTTTTAATGGTCCGCCTACGCAGCGTTCGTAAAAGTCTGTTTTAATGGTCCGCCTACGCAGCGTTCGTAAAAGTCTGTTTTAATGGTCCGCCTACGCAGCGTTCGTAAAAGTATGTTTTAATGGTACGCCTACGCAGCGTTCGTAAAAGTATGTTTTAATGGTCCGCCCACGCAGCGTTCGTAAAAGTATGTTTTAATGGTCCGCCTACGCAGCGATCGTAAAAGTATGTTTTAATGGATTTTTTTTTTTATTTTATTGACTAGATTTCTCTGTTGTCTATATGAAGTCTATAGAGTTCCCAGTTATTGTCGGATGTTTGTTTGTTTTACCTATGGTACAGTTGTCTTTTTTTGTACACTGCTTTTCGTAGCTCTTGGTTCATAAATTGTGCTGGTTGTTTACATTGTTTCTTTTTTTCATGGGAGCATGTTGGTCTAAAACATTTACCACTGCCTTTTCAAAATCTGAATATGCCTGATTTATATCATCTTCATCTATTAGTCAAAAAAATTCAAATCATAAAAAATCAATTTAAATCTTTAAAATCTGCAGGAGCCACATCAGCATGAGCTTCAAGTTGATATTCTTTTCAACATCATATTTAAATTTAGCGATACACATACAATTGTCATCACAGGAGACTTTAATCCCACATTATTAGTCGTATTGGGCACAACTTTTTGGAATTTCGGATCCTCAATGCTCTTCAACTTTGTACTTGTTTGGCTTTATAAATATTTTGATATGAGCGTCACTGATGAGTCTTTTGTAGACAAAACGCGCGTATGGCGTACTAAATTATAATCCTGGTACCTTTGATAAATATTAGCCTCTAGATCATACAAAAAGCATGATGCACAATTTAATAAATTTATTCTAGATCTTCAACTGAAATCTACTATAGGAAAACCGTCTACTTTTATCCATGCATCACAACATGCACAATGGTAACTCTCAGTCTCAAATAGACTACATACATCTTATCAACCACATGTGGAATCTTAGATCAATATAAACACATGAAATGGATCCGGTCAACACATCCAGCCACACTTGTGTAAGTGCAAAAACGAAAAGAAACGAAATCAACATCAAAACGGAACGGAAAGAAATAGGAACCAACGAAAAGAAAAGAAACGAAACGAACTGAGGAATAAAATTTAAATCAAATTGTATTTATAAATATTATTTATTGTCTAGTTTGATACATTTTTTTTTTAAATTGAGAAAAAAAAACCTGTGAAACTCAGCGTTATCGTTAACCAGCTGTGGTTTAGGAACGACTTAAACACAATATATATTTGATAATGGCACGGACCATTTGACTTAATTGCGGGAGGGGGAGAAGGGGTTATAAAAAATATCCTGGCACTGATTTAGGTAAAAAAAAAAAAAATATCTGTTCCAGTTTCTACACGGAACAATGAAAACAATAATCTGTCCCGCGTAGCGTTCGAAAATAAATCCCGGTTCACACGAAAAGACCAGACTCCCCCCCCCCCCCCCCCGAAAAAAAGTAAGTCAAACAGTCCGTGCCTTAGTCGGTTTTAGACTTGTATGCTCCAGTGTACCATGTGAAACAGCCAGGATGGTTAATTCCGGTAGGCCAGTCAGTGTGCCTCACCCTCACGAAAAACAACAAAGTAGCGGAGAAGCAACAGATAACTATTGTCCAAACAACAAATTCCTACAAGCACCCTGACTGAGACCACTCTTGAAAGCAGATATCATCTGTTTGAGAGAGGTAGCTAGGCGATATTAAAAAAACGTTGGAACTTATAAATCACGAAGGAAACTTATCGCCATGGAAATGCAAAATTCTAGACATTTTTTGAAAATTAGTGTGGGTGAGGCATCTGTGTACTATGGACACATTCTTGTTAAATCTCATGTGAAATGTAATTTATGCAGATTGATCTTGGTCAAATGCCGTAATAAAACACGTCTCCAGATACGTCTATAATTATGTATTTAACTTTATTTTTCCTCTTTGAAGAAGTAAGGGTTGAAATAAGATTTTCAAACTGTAGCAAACAAGTGAATATTGAAACATTTAGTTGATGTTATAATTGTAGCTGGTTTTATAAGATCCAGATCCAATCAGGTTTCATGGTGTTTATATCACTGTGTGTCTGCCCTGATTCACGTCGTCCATTCTATCATTGTGTGATTGCCCTGAGTCACGTCGTCCATTCTATCATTGTGTGTCTGCCCTGAATCACGTCGTCCATTCTATCATTGTGTGTTTGCCCTGAGTCACGTCGTCCATTCTATCATTGTGTGTCTGCCCTGAGTCACGTCGTCCATTCTATCATTGTGTGTCTGCCCTGAGTCACGTCGTCCATTCTATCATTGTGTGTCTGCCCTGAGTCACGTCGTCCATTCCATCATTGTGTGTCTGCCCTGAGTCACGTCGTCCATTCTATCATTGTGTGTCTGCCCTGAGTCGCGTCGTCCATTCTATCATTGTGTGCCTGCCCTGAATCACGTCGTCCATTATATCATTGTGTGTCTGACCTGAGACACGTCTTCCATTTTATCATTGTGTGTCTGCCCTGAGTCACGTCGTCCATTCTATCAGTGTGTGTCTGCCCTGAGTCTCGTCGTCCATTCTATCATTGTGTGCCTGCCCTGAGTCACATCGTCCATTCTACCATTGTGTGTCTGCCCTGAGTCACGTCGTCCATTCTATCATTGTGTGTCTGCCCTGAGTCACGTCGTCCATTCTATCATTGTGTGTCTGCCCTGAGTCACGTCCTCCATTCTATCATTGTGTGTCTGCCCTGAGTCACGTCGTTCATTCTATCAGTGTGTGTCTTCCCTGAGTCACGTCGTCCATTCTATCATTGTCTGTATGCCCTGAGTCACGTCGTCCATTCTATCATTGTGTGTTTGCCCTGAGTCACGTCGTCCATTCTATCATTGTGTGTCTGCCCTAAGTCACGTCGTCCATTCTTTCATTGTGTGTCTGCCCTGAGTCACGTCGTCCATTCTATCATTGTCTGTATGCCCTGAGTCACGTCGTCCATTCTATCATTGTGTGTTTGCCCTGAGTCACGTCGTCCATTCTATCATTGTGTGTCTGCCCTAAGTCACGTCGTCCATTCTATCATTGTGTGTCTGCCCTGAGTCACGTCGTCCATTCTATCATTGTGTGTCTGCCCTGAGTCACGTCGTCCATTTTATCATTGTGTGTCTGCCCTGAGTCACGTCGTCCATTCTATCATTGCGTGTCTACCCTGAGTCACGTCGTCCATTCTATCATTGTGTGTCTGCCCTGATTTACGTCGTCCATTCTATCATTGTGTGTCTGCCCTGAGTCACGTCGTCCATTCTACTATGGATTCATTTATTTTCTTGGGTATCAATTTTCGTGGATTGCTGAAAACTTGCATCTTCGTGGATTTGTGATTTCGTGGTTTTCTCAATTGCTATGTGCAAAGCCTATTGAAAATATGCTATTTGTTGAATATTTGAATTCGTGGTTCACCAGTATCCACGAAATCAACAAAAATTGGTATCCAACGAATAATAATGAATCCACAGTATATAAGGATTGTGGATCCCGTCAACCATAATTCCTAACTACTATAATCATTAGTCTGTGTCACACACACCATTCTACATAGGAACATCCATAATCCTAAGTTAGGGATATCATTTGGAGAATTTGGATACAATTTAATAGAAAAATTGAGCCACACATAATGTAATTTATTAAATGGATAATAAATGCCTTTTTGAAAGAAAGAAATGTATTCTAAAGATAATGTTGAAGCTAAGCCTGTGTTTTCACAATAATTCAAAGTAATGCCTTTAGATTAGATCATATTGGTTCTCCAAGTTTCCAAATTCTTCTATATATATATATATATACATATTCCGTTAACATTTTGGATATAGTTTCTAAAACTGTTCGTAAAAACCGTTCTCACGGTCGTAGAACACATCGCAATCAAAGAAAATTTCGGGCCAATCATACCAATATTTCGGACCTAATTTCTATTTCAAAAAACAACGGCAGACATTATCTGTTAACAAAACTCTGTTCGTTACCGGTTAATAAGTTAAATAAAATTTTGGAGGATTGCAACACAATTTCATATAGCAGTCCTAAGTATGAAATTGTTCAAATTATTATGGCATATTGTTATTCTAAATTATTTCCCAAAATTGATCGCCCTGAAGATCATAAAAAACATTTTATTAAAATTAAGTATGTCAATAAAGGCTTTGATTTTGTAAATATTGCCGGTATATTTAACGACCATTCTGTTAAAGAACAAATTCCTGGATATTTTGACAATACTGAGCTTCCTCTTATTTGTTATATTTACAAGAAATCTACCCGGAAATTTGTGTTTAATTATAGTCTATTGTGTAAAGATGTTAATATCAGTGAAAATATACCTACTTCATGTAATTGCAGTAATTCCGAATATATTTATGGACCCATTTCCCATGTTATAACAGGAGATCTTAACATCGTTCAAGACCGAGAGTTAAAATCATTCCTCAGTAAAGGACCTAAATATCGTCCCCCGTCAATTATTAATTGGAATGAGTGTCGTAATATCATCCACGACTCACTCCATACTTACTGTATGAAATGGATAAAACGGGAAAAAGCTGACAAAAAATCTTTGGACTCTTTTTTTAATTCAGTAATGAAGATAGTTGATATACATATTCAACATTTTAAAGAACATTTTACTATATACAATAACCACAATAAACCTATTTCTCGTATCAAACATAAACTAAAAGAACTAGCCAAGGAATTTGTTTTTGTCCCGGCCGATAAAGCTGCTAATAATATTATTATTGTTTGACGTAAATTTTACATTGAGGTTCTGAAAAAAGAAATCACCAATTCACCAACATTCCAACTGACTCCATTTTCAGAAAACGAAATCTGTAACAAACATAAACTTTTAGCCACCGCTTTACAAGCAGAGCCAAATACAATGAAAGTCCCAACTATGTATTGGCTTCCGAAGCTACACAAAACCCCTTACAAATATAGATTTATTTCGTCTTCAAGCCATTGTTCAACTACTAAATTGTCTATTCTTCTTACCAGCACACTTGGTACAATTAAAAACCTTATAATAAATTATTCAAATAAGGCCTTCGAAAATAGTGGAATAAATTACTTTTGGAGTGTCAAGAACTCGTTGGAAGTACTTGATGAATTGCATGCTTATATTGGTGATTTTGAATCTGTTCAAAGTTTTGATTTTTCTACCCTGTATACCACATTGCCTCACATTCTCATTAAGAAAAAAATCACACACCTAATTAAATGGGCATTCAAAAAATCAGAATGTGAATATATATGTTCAAACTCTTTTAGGTCATTTTTTAGTAGCAATAAACCAAAAAACTATGTTAATTGGACATGCTTTGATACTATATATGCCCTTGAATTTTTACTAGATAACATTTTTGTTCGCTTTGGGGATTCCGTATATCGTCAGATTATCGGAATTCCAATGGGGACTAACTGTGCACCACTTATTGCGGACCTCTTTTTGTATTGTTATGAGTTACAATTTATGACAAAAATAAGCAAAGACCCATCAAAACAACATCTGATAAACAAATTTAATAATACTTTTAGATATTTGGATGATATTTTGGCTCTCAATAATGACGACTTCAGTATGTATATTAATGAAATTTATCCTGCTGAACTTACTTTAAATAAAACTAATACTAACAATGACCACTGCCCTTTCCTCGATCTTGATATCTATATCACTAACGGAAAGCTCAATACTAAAATTTATGATAAAAGGGATGATTTTTCATTTCCTATCGTTAATTATCCGTTTTTAGATGGTGACGTTCCCTTGTCACCATCTTACGGTGTTTATATATCTCAACTTGTACGATTCGCTCGTGTATGTAACAATGTTTTAGATTTTAACGAGAGAAATTTATGTATTACTGAAAAATTATTACACGAGGGTTTTCGATATCACAAACTAGTCAAAACATTTACTAAATTTTATCATCGGTATAAAGTAAATATAGCTCAACATGCAGACTTCTTATACGTTCAGGTATTTCACATCCAATTTTTCATGGAAATATTCTTTATAAAGCACAAAGGTGTCAGTATTCACCTCAGAAACTTACAAAACCTTTGAATAGACTTATTAAGAAGGGATATAATTACGATACTGTTGTCAAGTCATTAAAGATTGCATATTTTGGCGTTAATATTGAGTCACTGATAAGGTCTTTGCGTCGGAACTAAACACATTTATTCTAAAAACAGTTGTTGGCATGACACGGGTTATGATCTTCTCATATATGTTATGATGGTATGATACTAAACCCCTAACGGGAAGGATTGTGCATGTTCATATGATGAAATCATAATCTTTCAGTCAGTTTAATTGAAGTCTGGAGCTGGCATGTCAGTTAACTGCTAGTAGTCTGTTGTTATTTATGTATTATTGTCATTTTGTTTATTTTCTTTGGTTACATCTTCTGACATCAGACTCGAACTTCTCTTGAACTGAATTTTAATGTGCGTATTGTAATGCGTTTACTTTTCTACACTGGTTAGAGGTATAGGGGGAGGGTTGAGATCTCACAAACATGTTTAACCCCGCCGCATTTTTGCGCCTGTCCCAAGTCAGGAGCCTCTGGCCTTTGTTAGTCTTGTATTATTTTAATTTGAGTTTCTTGTGTACAATTTGGAAATTAGTA
This sequence comes from Mytilus edulis, assembly GCA_019925275.1. NCBI lineage: Eukaryota > Metazoa > Mollusca > Bivalvia > Mytilida > Mytilidae > Mytilus > Mytilus edulis. The sequence continues at coordinate 109,011,675 of CM034354.1, read as the reverse complement.
TGGCGTTCATTATCACTGAACTAGTATATATTTGTTTAGGGGCCAGCTGAAGGACGCCTCCGGGTGCGGGAATTTCTCGCTACATTGAAGACCTGTTGGTGACCTTCTGCTGTTGTTTTTTTATTTGGTCGGGTTGTTGTCTCTTTGACACATTCCCCATTTCCATTCTCAATTTTACTCAATATGAATCATTTCACAGTGTGTATTTTTCACAATATCATATTGCTTTATCACAGAGATCTCACATTGATCACAAATCATAAAAACGCTAAAATTTCTGCAATCTATTCAAAGGGAGATAACTTGTTATTTTAGGCAACAATTATTACGGTGAGTTCTCTGAAGCCAGACATGGGAAACAAATAGGTAATAGCTTTCAGATGAATATATAGATTAAAGACTAGGGTTTATAACACAGGAGTCGGTTTCACAAAAAAATGTGCGACTAAGATTGATCCTAAGTAATGAACAATTCAGTATACTAACGAACGATCTTAGTCCTTTTTTTGGTGAAAACGACTCCTGCATTATTGAAAAATTAGAATTTAAGAAGAAACTGTCAAGGCTGTTCCAGAATGTCCCCCACCCCCTCCAGGAAGGCACTTTATATTTTTAACCCCCAAAAATTGAAATAGATAATATTAAATGTCTCATTTCTTTAGTTTATTATACAATTACTTTATAAAAGAATTACTCTGAAAGCTATGACACTTCTTGTTTGGTGAATCAGTATCCTAAAACACAGCATGATGAAAATATGTATCTATTTTTATCTTGAAATTCTATTTCTTTATTTATATATACATATATGGAATGAACTCCAGAATGTCCCCCACCCCCTCCAGGAAGGCACTTTATATTTTTAACCCCAAAAATTGAAATAGATAATATTAAATGTCTCATTTCTTTAGTTTATTATACAATTACTTTATAAAAGAATTACTCTGAAAGCTATGACACTTCTTGTTTGGTGAATCAGTATCCTAAAACACAGCATGATGAAAATATGTATCTATTTTTATCTTGAAATTCTATTTCTTTATTTATATATACATATATGGAATGAACTTTTAATGGGAATATATACACTCCCATAACAAGTTCTTAACTGAGTTGTCTACCTTGATGTTCTAAGAATATGAAAAGTTTTGATCTGCTCAATCCCGGAATGGGTAAAAAAATCACAATGAAATGAAATAGAGAGGATTTGATGTAACATCGAATCACCATAGCAGAAAAAAGCATATGCCAGTTCAAAATGATCCCTAGCATCAGTGGGACTTGCTGCAGGATTATTCAGAGGGGGGTCTACTTGATGAGTTAGACATAGATTTAACTTTAATAAAAATAAGAAGATGTGGTATGATTGCTAATGAGAACTCTCACTCAGAGACCAAATAAAGAACAAGGTTTGCAGCCTTAATGCATATCATCTCTCAACCTTTCTTAACACTATTGTCAATCTTTGGTGACAATTGTAGTTTGACCAGACCAATCAAAATTCTTTGTTTATAACGCAATCGCATGATCAGGGCCAATAAAGCACATGTAAACCAGTGCCTTGGTGAAAAATACATGTTAATGGATTTGAAAGGTCAACGGTCTTAGGGTCTTACTTTAAATTATATTATCACTAAATTTTCTGTCATCTAAACCGTAGGGCTCTCCATGGGGGAATCAACTTTTACTTTGCTTATTTAAACAGAGGCCTCAACTTTTGCTTTGCATATTTGAATTACTCTCTCCCAGGAAAGCAGTTCCACAGAAACTATAAATGGTTTTGAGTATGTTACATTCCGTATGATATATTTTGATATTTTGGCCTTCCTTTTTTATGCCCCACCTACGATAGTAGAGGGGCATTATGTTTTCTGGTCTGTGCGTCCGTTCGTCCGTCTGTCTGTCCGTTCATTCGTCCGTCTGTCCGTTTGTCCGTCTGTCCCGTTTCAGGATAAAGTTTTTGGTCAAGGTAGTTTTTGATAAAATTGAAGTCCAATCAACTTGAAACGTAGTACATATGTTCCCTATAGTATAATCTTTCTAATTTTAATGCCAAATTAGATTATTACCCAATTTCATGGTCCATGGAACATGGTAAAGCATAGTGTGAGTGGGGCATCCGTGTACTTTGGACACATTCTTGTTTTAATCTATTTTCACATTTCTTGATCCGTGTGGTAAAAATAGTTTTCCTCACTAGTGAAAAATCTGTTCTCGGAAAATGATTGGTCAAATTTAATTGTGACGTTAAACTTTCTTGTAAAAAGGAAGGATACAAATCTTTAGAGAAACAGATTCCACCTCTCTATCTCATGCATTATGATATGTATCCACTCAACAGTTAAACTTTCAAGATAAAATTTAATTGTCTGGAGTGGAAAATTTCATAACACACTTGTTGCAGTTATGGAATCTATATTTCTGCATTCCTGGCTATACGGTGTTGACCACTTGTTTTAGGTGGACAAAGCTGGAGAACCTTCTATAGGAAAACAAGCAATCTTACTCAATTTAGTTGATAATTAAAACACCTGTCACGAACAAGATTCATACTCACAACTTCAGTGTTGACCGGCTAGTGACCACTGTAAATAAAGTCCTTTGACAACTTGGCCACTGTGACCGATAGTTGAACTTGATTTTATGGGTTTAGGATAAAAATATGTTACCTTTATACTTTTTAAAATGAGGAGATGTGGTATGATTGCCAATGAGACAAATGAAGTGGATGTAAGCAATGGCTATGTTCATAACACTACAAGTTTAAATTTCACTTTCTTCTATAAATATTTAAAATCAGGGGAATTTTAGTTGGCGGTTTTGTTTGTGGTTTTGGACTAAGAAGGGGCAGGGCCTTGTACAATGCATTTTAAAAGTCAGTGAAATGCATGCAAAGGGTTAATTTCTAGGTAAATTGTTCTCCATGAATATAAGACAAATGTAAAATTTTCCTGATATAAGATATCATATTCCTGATATAACTTTTCTGTTTTCAAACCTTATATAACGCCTTCTCTTTCTCTTTTATCTTCAATAAAAGAGATGTTGGTATTGTAGCTTGAAAAGAATGAGACAAGAAGGCTATTTTTTCGAAGAGAAGAATAGCAATTTCATTTTTATGAAATGAAAGATTTTTTCTTTCAAAGAATAGTAGTTTTTGTTGTATATTCCTATTCTTATGACCTATTCTTTATAAAGGAAACAAAGGATGACATATTTTGCATGTAACATTATTCCAAGCTATATTCTAAGTATAGAAATAGGCATATTATATATTCAGGTTAAAAGAACTTATAAAATAAGATACTTATGTCATCTAAGTATTTTTCTCTTGTACATTTGTCTTGCACAGAATGAATTGTTGAGTAATCGTTAAAGAAATATTTTTTTTAAACATTAGAGCAAGAATAATCTGTATTATCTAGTCTTTCATTATGTTTATGAACATGATTGGCACAAACATTTGATTGATTTAAATAGTTATGTCCCTTTACTTGTCTAACTTGATGATATATGATAGAAAACTTAATGTTACCAACACTAACGGAAGTATTTTCTAGGTATGATAAAGGTTTTTGAATATTTTACAGTCAGTTTACTGTTATTCATAGGTATTTGTACTGTTTTTTTTTTATGTTGTTTCATTTTCTGTTTTTTTTTCTTTTAACAGCTAATCCGACAACACAGTTTCCAGCTTATGAGAAAGTTCTGATAAGTGATGGTGAAAAATTTTGTTTTTGTCGTTATTTCGTCACTAATAAAACAAACGTTAGTTTAATGGTTTGAAGTTTGATATATTTAGTATTCCTTAAAAAACTAAAAATAGACAATCAAGATACAAAAGATACAAAGTGAAACTGACATCACCATAGCAAAGAACAACAACAACTACTGAACATCAGATTTTAGAATTATACAAATAACACATGCAGTCATAGAGTTCCTCACAATTGTTTTCAGTCAATCAAAATTACAGATTCTAATGAAACATAAAGTCAAAGTCACAAGATTTTTTTTTTTTTATCAAATCCAAAATCTGGATTGTCATCAACACACAAAAAAAGAATATAAAAAAATGATATACATAGAATAACTGTATAAGTATAAAATCTGGATTGTCATCAACACACAAAAAAAGAATATAAAAAAATGATATACATAGAATAACTATATAAGTATAAAATCTGGATTGTCATCAACACACAAAAAAAGAATATAAAAAAATGATATACATAGAATAACTATATAAGTATAAAATCTGGATTGTCATCAACACACACAAAAAGAATATAAAAAAATGATATACATAGAATAACTATATAAGTATAAAATCTGGATTGTCATCAACACACAAAAAAAGAATATAAAAAAATGATATACATAGAATAACTATATAAGTATAAAATCTGGATTGTCATCAACACACAAAAAAAGAATATAAAAAAATGATATACATAGAATAACTATATAAGTATAAAATCTGGATTGTCATCAACACACAAAAAAAGAATATAAAAAAATGATATACATAGAATAACTATATAAGTATAAAATCTGGATTGTCATCAACACACAAAAAAGAATATAAAAAAATGATATACATAGAATAACTATATAAGTATAAAATCTGGATTGTCATCAACACACAAAAAAAGAATATAAAAAAATGATATACATAGAATAACTATATAAGTATAAAATCTGGATTGTCATCAACACACAAAAAACAGAATATAAAAAAATGATATACATAGAATAACTATATAAGTATAAAATCTGGATTGTCATCAACACACAAAAAAAAATTATAAAAAAATGACATACATAGAATAACTATATAAGTATAAAATCTGGATTGTCATCAACACACAAGAAAAGAATATAAAAAAATGATATACATAGAAAAACAATATAAGTATAAAATGTGGATTGTCATCAACACACAAAAAAAGAATATAAAAAAATGATATACATAGAATAACTATATAAGTATAAAATCTGGATTGTCATCAACACACAAAAAAAAATTATAAAAAAATGACATACATAGAATAACTATATAAGTATAAAATCTGGATTGTCATCAACACACAAGAAAAGAATATAAAAAAATGATATACATAGAAAAACAATATAAGTATAAAATGTGGATTGTCATCAACACACAAAAAAAGAACATAAAAAATGATATATATGAAATAATTATATATGTATAAAATAGTGTAATTCTCATTTTTTCCCCATGCAATATGAATAAATTGAAAACATACATGCATTGTAATTATATTTGAATATATGTTAAAACATTTTTCTATTTACAGTAAACTTTGTTCGTCCAGTTGTGATATTTGGTGCTTTGTCTGATGTGGCTAGAGAGAAAATGTTAATGGAATACCCAGATAGATTTGAATCACCCCGTGAGTATGGTAGTAAGATTAGTAACAAATTGTCTGATGTAGCTAGAGAGAAAATGTTGATGGAATACCCAGATAGATTTGAATCACCCCGTGAGTATGGTAGTAAGATTAGTAACACATTGTCTGATGTAGCTAGAGAGAAAATGTTAATGGAATACCCAGATAGATTTGAATCACCTCGTGAGTATGGTAGTAAGATTAGTAACACATTGTCTGATGTAGCTAGAGAGAAAATGTTGATAGAATACCCAGATAGATTTGAATCTCCCCGTGAGTATGGTAGTAAGATTAGTAACAAATTGTCGGACGTCTCCAAAAAGATAAATGCTAATTGAGAGTTCTGGAAAAGTGGTGGTCCTAATATTTGACCAAAACTTGCAAAAGACCAGCACATTTTCAGTATTTTGCAACAGAAGTAATAGTGAATACCAGCATATTTCCCTCAAGGACCACCAGGGTAAAAAAAAATTCAAAAGATCTGCTGATGGAGCACTCTCTTAATTATAATCTTCCAAACTATGAAATCTTATTTTCCAAAATATGAAATCATAACAAAAGTACAAGGTACACATTTCTGTCAAGAGTAAAAGTTGAAATTAAATAGTTAAGGTTTCAGGAAAAACTGTTAACAAAAAACTTCTATTAAATTTGAAGACAGAGTTGCTATTTTGAAAAATCTATCCTGTCACAACTTTAACAATAGTTAAAATATCCCCTGAAAAATCTAACTATTATACAAAGTCAGAATAAAATGTTGACAGACACTTAGACATCGTGATACAGGGACTATTTTAATTTGTTTTATTACATTCTTTGCAGTGTAATACTATTGATATCCTCTCTCACTCATTGCTGATGACCTTTGTTTATGCCATATTTGACCAAACAGAAAGATGTCTAAATGACTGTCTTTTCCAGAATGGACTAAATATTGATAAGGTGTAATCAAATATATTTAAAAAAAAAAACAAACTTACACACATTTGAGAATTAATATTATGATTGGTTAGGAACGACATCAAAAAGTCAATGAAGGATTCAAATAGTTTGGGGGTGGGGGTCAAAATTGCTGCAAGTTTGTTTAATTGACATCAATTTTATTTATATATCCTTTTTGGTCAATAAATTTTTCCCAAATAAGTTAAGAGGGGGGTAGGGGGGGGGGGGGGGGGGGGGGTCAGTGAAAAAACTATATGAATCCAGTTTTTTATCCTACTTTTGATGTCATCCCTTACTTGGTCAATATTTTGCATTACTTGATTTCTTGGATTAGTTGTTTTATAATAATTGTGCTTTTTTTTTTTGCAGAACAAGACAACCATGGGTCAGAAGATGAGAAGAAAACAAGATCTGGTATTATAAGACTTGGTGCAATCAAAGAAATTATCAATAAGGTGTGTCACAGATTCTTTTAACTATGATATGTATTTACATATTAGTACACATTTTAGTGATTAAGAATCAGTGTCATTCATAGACTAGACTGAATATATTCTTGAAATAATTTATAAAAGCCTGTTCTAAAATTAGATTTTTGTACAAATCTCTGATGGAAAAAATCCCATTGCAAACCAAAGTGATGATTTTTTTTTTTAATTTTTAAAAAAGTTTTTTTTTTTTTTTTTAAATATATAAGATATGACACTATTACATGTACTGCTAATAAAGTAAAGAATTATTTTCTTTTCAAAAGAAAACATTGTCTCTTACATGTTACCCTTGGACAACATTGACAAATTAAATAATTGACATGATTAGTTTTGTTTGTCAGACAAAACAATCAATATTGAGAAATTGTTGACTTAAACTTATAATTTGTGTTCTTTTTATTTTCCAGAGAAAACATTGCCTGTTAGACGTGACACCTAACAACGTTGACAAACTAAATTATGCACAGTATTATCCAATCGTCATCTTCCTAAAAGCAGAGAGTAAAAACGTCGTCAAAGAATCTCGGTCTCGCCTGGCTAAAGGTTCAAGTAAAAACCCAAAGAAACTTTATGAGCAAAGTTTAAAGTTAGAGAAAATGTACAGTCACCTCTTTACTGGTAGGTTATAAGGAATAACAGTACTGTGTTTAAAAATTTGTCACCATCAAGTGCTGATTTGATGGTTGTAAATGTAATAATGCTGTACTGGATATTTCTATTTAAATGAAATAGTAGTAAAATGTTAAAAATGAAATAGTTTAAATCTTCCTTGAAATGTTACCAGTGATTATATAACGATGTGGTATGAGTGCCAATGAGACAACTCTCCATCCATGTTACAATTTATAAAAATAAACCATTATACATTGTAAGTCAAGGTATTGTATTCAACACGGAGCATTGGCTCACATTGAACAGCAAGCTATAAAGGGCACCAAATATGACTTGTGAAAAACTATTCAAACAAGAAAACCAGCAATATTAATAAAAAATGAGAAATAAGAAACACTTATGAACCACATCAACAGAGGACAACTACTGAACATCAGGTTCCTGACTTAGGACAGGTGCAAACAAATGCAGGTTGATTAAACATTTTAATAGGTACCAACCTTCACCCTTACCTGAAAGAATAGTGTAACATCACAACATAGACATTATATATATTATTTTATTAATTAGCCCTATAAGATATCAGAAAGAGGCTCCTGATTCTGACAACTAACAACTAACTACTGAGGATACATTCATATTCAATTTTCATACATTGAGGAAAAATCATATTTAATATCATATATGTCTTGATCAATTCAGTTGAAATGTTAATAAAAAATTTATATATCATTTAATCAATTAGCTCTATAAAATATCAGAAAGAGGCTCCTGATTCTGTAACTTACACATACACACAAAATCTACAAATATTGGTACCCTACAAATAATATTAAAACTACAGTTTCTGTTGATCAGACTTCAATGTATTGATATAGTGATAGACAATTTTTCTGTTAGTCCACACAAAAAAAATCAAACAATGTATCATAAAAATTTGACCTTTCAACATGGTTTATAAAACTTTAATTTAATTAATAATTATTTTCATTATTTAAAACAGGTGCAGTTGTACAGAATAACACTGATATTTGGTTTAGAAGGGTATTGGAAGTTATCGAGGTGCAGCAAAAACAACAGATTTGGATGTCTGAGGGACAAGTGAGTTATCTCCCATTATATTTATACAGTGAAACTTGTTTAAACCGAACCTCTTCTAGACTTAGGATTTTGTTCATTTTTGGCTGATGTTTGGTTTTATCAGGTTCACAACGCACATAATTTGATATGACGCTGCTTATGAACATGTTTGGTTAAGACAGGTTTTTGGCTTAAGGCAGGTTTCACTGTATAATTAAAAGTTTTCTGCCTTAGGTTATAAGTGTTCTCTCCAGGTACTGTGACTATCTCCACCAATGTAGGCTAACAAACAAACATAGGAATAACACATATTATAAAAAATAGGATTATTTTTACGCTTTCAAAGGCAAATTCTTTTTAGCAAGTTTTTTTTTGTGTTGCTTGTACTGAACTCTTTTAACCACCTTAAAATATAAGCGACAGCATATTTTCACTTTATTCCCTGATACAAAAATTAGTGAAAACAAACTCTTAATGAAAATTTTCCACATGACAGTATTTATCTTTGATTGACATTGAATGCTTTTATCCTAAATAACCTCATAGAAGTAACATTTTGTGTTTAGATATAAAGGAAGATGACTAATGTATCATGTCAGGACTCATCTAAACAAGAAACTGTGTGGTCATTAATTCAAGATGTCAAATAATTCGTCAATAAAAATATTGTAATTGATAAAAATTCCATTTGTTTTTAATGTAATTCTTTGACTTTTTCAGCCTGAAGACAATGTCCACGATGATTACTTGTTCCCAATGAACAGCCGACTCAGTTTTGCTGGACCCCGTGAAAGTGAGCAAGACTTGACTCGTCATAGGGATGAGTTTGAGTTCTCACCCAAACATCGACCAAGATTAGTAAGGTCTTCATCTGATCCCAGTGTTAACACTATGGAGAAGATCCCTGGTATCCCTCCTTATCCGGCTCCGCCAAGTTATCGTAAACCATCGAGTGTAAGTACAATTAATATTATACCAATTGTTAAGGATGAAGAAAACAAATTGGGGAAGATACATATAAAAAAAAGATGTGGAATGATTGTCAATGAGACAACTCTCCACGAGAGACCAAATGACAGAAATTTACAGCTATAGGTCACTGTATGGCCTTCAACAATGAGCAAAGTCTATACCGCATAGTCAGCTTGGACAAATGCTTCATAGCAGCCTAAATGAAGTTAAGTGAACAATTTGTCCAAAGTTTTCATTTATACCCATATACTAAAAAATTCATTAATCATTACATTTTTCGGCCCTACATTAAAGCCAGAAAGCCTTGTGATGAAAAATCGACAATTAATCAGAGCTGTGGATTTATTTCTTGATATCATTTTAAGAATCAATTAGTTGATAAGTTCTCTCATAAGACTTATGAAGACATTCTTATTACCCTGGATGAGGAAAAACAAATTTGGGAGGTTAAAAAACTTCTGAAAAGTGGTGTGGGCATCTTCATTTTGCCCTACCATTCATAAAGTTGCATTAGAATTACCTACAATTATTAAGGCCATCCATTTGAAATAATCACCCATCAAATTTAAATAGAAGTGCCTTCTGACCTTTACCCACCCAATCTACAAAACTAGCACTACTTGAATTATAATGTAAAATATTGCCATGTCCATGTTACAGCAGATTTCAATGAGTGTGTAGCTAAAGATAATATCTTTGGTAAGATTGCTTGCTAGCTGAACCATGCAGTCATTATTAGGTAAGGTATACTACCCTCCTTTCGAAGTAGCCTTGTCCTGCAGACAGATAGATTGGTTATCTGTCGAAATAGTCTATTCTTAAAGGAGGATAGTTTACCTAACTTAATAATGACTTCACGGTTCAGCTAGCAAGTAAGCTAAACAAAGATATTACCTTTAGCTACCAACTCAATGAAATTGGCTGTAAAGATTTATAAAAACTGAGATGGCTCAAGTAGGGGCCTTGTAGGCTGAAAGTTCTTGATCTACTGTTTGCCAAAATATGGCAGCTGAAAGTGACATAAAGCACAAACAAGCTATCAATCATTTATTCATCTTTATTCATTAATATATTTACACCCATAATGCAACAAAATTAAACCCTATCGCATATGATTTGCATTATAAATTTTGTATCTTTTTATTTTACAGCCGACATCACCTGGGGGAGGAATGTATGATGACAGACGTTACGTTGATCGTAAGTAATGTCAATTTTGATTGGTTGTTTATTTACCCTTACCAACATATAAACTTAACAAGTTCATTATTTTAACGTGGCTGTAGGAATCTTTTTGTTTGTAGTTAATTTGTGTGGATGCTTGATATGAATCATAGTAGAGTGATGAATCTATTTATGTTAAACTTTTTCAGCTTTGCTTCTTATATAAATTTATCAAAAGAGTAGTAAAAGTCTGGAGATTTGTGAAAAGAATTCTTGATGTTGAGCTCTATATAGGAATACATTTCCTTAAATTTAAAAGTAATATTTAATGGAGTCTTGAATGAGATATGACCTTAGTATAATAAGTACTGTATTTCAAGAAACAACAACAACATTTATATTTTAGCTGAATCATTTTTTGTGTTTTTATTTGAGTAACAGTACTAGTTTATATTTCAGTGAGATAAAATTTGTTTTTCTATTTTATACAGAAAAATTTGCATGCCTAAAATGAAAACATAACCATAAATAACACCAAAACCATTTTCCAACATGAAACTTCCCTTGCTATCCTCCCTATTTGTTTTAATGGAATAGTCCTAAGATAAACTAGATGTATCAAATGACTTAAACTTCCTTAAATTTAAAAGTAATATTTTAATGGAGTCTTGAATGAGATATGACCTTAGTATAATAACCACTGCATTTCAAGAAACATACCTGCCAACTGTCACTATTTGCGGGGGATTTCCCCAATTGAGGCTCCCAATTTTGAAAGAGCAACTTTGTCCACAATTTAAACAAAACGATTAATTTTACAATGACTTTAGGCTTATAAAAGTAGAAAGAAGCCAAAAAACAACATTGAAATGTATTTGAAGGCCCCTTTGAAGGTTTTTTAGGACTAAAAAACAATTTATTTTTTCATTAGAAATATACTTGAGTTTTCTGGCTTTAGCTAACCAGTGTGAGTTTTGTGTGAACTAACTTGACCATTTTATTTTCAGTTGACCAATCAGAGGATAGATATTACCCATCATACTATGCAAACAATATGTCGCCACGCCACCCTAGTCGAGCACATATTGATGCTTATGCCACAATTACTCCGCATGAACGACTTCGGCCCTCTCTCCCTACTGACGGTAGGTTAAAACACAAATATTTTTATCATGTAACACCAGCTATAGTAGATTGTTTTAAAAGATTTATGGGGTTAAATGTGCTCGGTGAACCATAAAAAGTATAAGACCTTTGTTTACTATTGTAAATTCAGAAATTTCTGCTATTTTTGTATTATTCCTGTGAACTTTTTAATTTCTTTGTTACCAATTTTCATGGATTGAGGAAATATTGTAATTTTTTATAATATTGGATTTTGTGGTTTTCCTAAAGTATGTGTACATGTGTGTGGAAAGATTAATTAATGTTTTTAGAACAGTATCTCATCCATGCTATGTGTACATGTGTGTGGAAGGATTAATTAATGTTTTGAGAACAGTATCTCATCCATGCTAAAATGAACTGTATGTATAATATCAATAAAAGGTTTTAAACTTATTATTGTAGAACGATGGTTTGATCCTGCTTACGATTTAAAGTCGGCACCAGATCATCGGAGAACTGATAGTGACCCTGCCCATCGATCATACCACAATTCTCATCCTCACATTCCAAATGATAATAAGGTAGGTCATCACCATAACAACAGATAGTGAGTGACCTTGCTCATCGATCATACCACAATTCTCATCCTCACATTCCAAATGATAATAAGGTAGGTCATCACCATAACAACAGACAGCAACCCTGCCCATAGATCATACCACAATTCTCATCCTCACATTCCAAATGATAATAAGGTAGGTCATCACCATAACAACAGATAGTGAGTGACCTTGCCCATCGATCATACCACAATTCTCATCCTCACATTCCAAATGATAATAAGGTAGGTCATCACCATAACAACAGATAGTGAGTGACCTTGTCCATCGATCATACCACAATTCTCATCCTCACATTCCAAATGATGATAAGGTAGGTCATCACCATGACAGCAAATAGTGACCTTGCCCATCGATCATACCACAATTCTAATCCTAACATTCCATAATAAGGTAGGTTATCAAGACAATTTATTCTCTTCATTTATAACCTTTGTGATGTATTCCTTAAAGATATACATTTGACATATTGGTAAAGATTTGTATTCACATCACTTTCCTTTTTGTGAACAATTGCTTGTGAAAATGTTTGATGATAATTTTGTTGATTCTTTTCAGCCATTTCATGATAATGCCTCATTCAGTGGTGATTCCTACACACGATATACATCTCATCCAGCGAATAAACATGATGATTCAAAACTCAGAGAAAAATTTGGGACCAAAAATGTTCGTAACACATCACATGACCCGTACAGATTTACACGGAGTACGGCTCACCCGGTGAATACAGCTAGTGTTGATAAATCAAAACTGTCAGATCTCACAGCGCGATATAGGTGAGCTAGAATGCAAGTCTGTAGTAAAATAATATAGTATAATATTTTTGTTCTATTATTGTATTTTAAAGCAATCTATTCCCCATCAGACAAAACCATGAAAATCTATTTCCCATGAGACAAAACCATGAAAATCTATTTCCCATGAGACAAAACCATGAAAATCTATTTCCCTTGGGACAAAACCATGAAAATCTATATCCCATGAGACAAAACCATGAAAATCTATTTCTCATGAGACAAAACCATGAAAATCTATATCTCATGAGACAAAACCATGAAAATCTATATCTCATGAGACAAAACCATGAAAATCTATATCTCATGAGACAAAAGCATAAATCTATTTCCCATGAGACGAAACCATGAAAATCTTTTTCCCATGAGACAAAACCATCTAAATCTATATCTCATGAGACAAAACCATGAAAATCTATATCTCATGAGACAAAAGCATGAACATATATATCCCATGAGACAAAACCATCTAAATCTATATCTCATGAGACAGAACCATGAAAATCTATATCTCATGAGACAAAACCATGAAAATTTATTGCCGTGAGACAAAACCATGAAAATCAATTTCCCATGAGACAAAATCATGAAATTTATTGCCTATGAGACAAAACCATGAAAATCTATTTCTCATGAGACAAAACCATGAAAATCTATATCTCATGAGACAAAAGCATGAAAATATATATCCCATGAGACAAAACCATGAAAATCTATTTCCCATGAGACAAAACCATCTAAATCTATATCTCATGAGACAAAACCATGAAAATCTATATATCATGAGACAAAACCATGAAAATCTATTGCCGTGAGACAAAACCATGAAAATCTATTTCCCATGAGACAAAACCATGAAAATCTATATCTCATGAGACAAAACCATGAAAATATATATCCCATGAGACAAAACCATGAAAATCTATTTCCCATGAGACAAAACCATCTAAATCTATATCTCATGAGACAAAACCATGAAAATCTATATCTCATGAGACAAAACCATGAAAATCTATTTCTCGTGAGACAAAACCATGAAAATCTATTTCCCATGAGACAAAACCATGAAAATCTATAGCTCATGAGACAAAAACATGAAAATATATATCTCATGAGATAAAAGCTTGAAAATATATTGCCATGAGATACAAAACCATGAAAATAATTATATTGCCATGAGACAAAAGCATGAAAATGTATTCCCATGAGACAAAACTAAGAATAGGTATCCCAAATCCCAATAGAAAGATGAACCTAATTAAAAACTTCCTTTTATATTTACAGGAAAGATGAACCCAATCAAAAACCTCGTTCATTATCAACATCTCGTCTTCCAACTTCACCACAGAATCCGCCATCATCCATCGAACAACCACAGAAAAAGGTGCCACCATCCGTACCCGTCAAAACTTATAATCTAAAAGAGCGAGGCATAGAACCTGACGAACTCAAAATGAGGAACTATGAAAACACAAACAGGTAGGGATGGATATTTACAAGTTAGTTTTTGTCTTTTCTATTATAGGGACATTATTTCTGTCCCTATCCAAAATACCCTCATTTTCCAGTGGCAATCCAAATTTCCCCGATCTTTATCATGGATAGGCTCTTTTACAAGACCTACCTATTGTGTTTCTTGTTCATTTGTTTTTGTCCTGAACAGGCATGAAATATTTGCCACTGGCATTAAGCCACCAACAATCAATCAATATAGGGACATTTTAAAGCATGAACATTTTTTTATATCATTTGTCTATTGTTGAAGAACCAATGAAAGGAGAGAAATCATTTGTGGTATAGAGAGTGTACCTCTTGATCAGAATTTAAATAACTTTTGGTTTGAATCATCATAATAATTGAGCATTTTTTACATAGATATTTTGGACATTTGTGACCGCTTTTTTCAGATTTGACCTTGAATGTTGACCTTCAGCTGTCTGCTGGATTACTTTATGTCATTTGGTTTCTGTCTTGTTGCCATCTTCATAATGTCTCCTCTACTCATATTGGTTCTGAAATAAGTGCGTCATATCAAAATATCTTCCTCTGCAGTGATCTCCCTTGATCAGCTTGTATATAGCTTAATATCAAATTTGTTTATTGCTTTTCCATTATTTCAAAATTTTGATGTTTTATTTACTACCAGACTTATACACACCCAAATGTTATTTATAGATTACATCACCTTTTATTTCATATTGTATATAATATTTTATATCTGTATACATATATGTAGTCAAATCTTAATTAAACTTTGAGTAAAAAACTTCAAATATGATTATATAATTTATAGATTTACATTTTAATTAGAGATAAACCATGAAAGTTGGTACCATATGAACAAAATTATATCCACAGTATATCTATAGTACTATAGAAAGCGACCAATTTCAATGAAATCTTCTATATTACTTAAAATAAGGTCAGTAACTTCATTGTTATACAGGGATTTTTAAATACTACCAAATCTCAACCAGGCTTAAAATAAGTTTAATTTAGTCATGGGGCGTCTGGGATATCTACCAGTATATATATATATATATATATATATATCTGAAATTTATTTTGTGTATTATACTGTGAATATATAGTTATTCCTTTGGTGAAAGCCGTATTTTAAGGAAATGAATTTGAAGACAAATTAAAGTGTATTAGCATCACATTCATGTATTTGCTTAGCTTAATTTGTATTTATGCTTTTTATTTCCAATAAGCTTTATTCACTGCTTTTGCAGATCTTATAACTATAATGATGGTAGCGCATACGCCACAGTAAACAAACCTGATCGTTACCATAACGATGAAAATCCATATGATTATGTTGTACCTAGATCTGGTTACCCACGACAACAGCAAACAGCACCGCCACCTCATCAAAGCCATTATGCTAAACCTTTCACAGGAAGTCCCAATAGGGGAGGTAACTCTGGCAGATATTTTGAGAATCAAATTTACATGGACACTAAAGATTTAGAAAAACTGAAATCTGTTCAGCCTGATCATCGTGGCAACCAGGAATATTACTCACGTGACCCTGGATATGTTAGTCCAGGAGATCGACCAAGGTGAGAATTTTGACCTTGAACTTTGACACTTATGGCTGCTGTCACTCAGTACTTACAAGGATAGTTAACTGATTATTTTGACTGAAATAACACAGGTTTTTGGTTGTCATACTAAAATCACACATTTTTTAATTATTTTTGAAATTCTTACTTTAATATTCTCCATCATTAGTCCTAGGGTAAAT
Source organism: Mytilus edulis (assembly GCA_019925275.1). Classification (NCBI taxonomy): domain Eukaryota; kingdom Metazoa; phylum Mollusca; class Bivalvia; order Mytilida; family Mytilidae; genus Mytilus; species Mytilus edulis. Next base: position 108,995,226 of record CM034354.1, on the reverse strand, counting down.
ACAGATTTAAATTGAAAATATCTTCAGTCTTATTGGCCTAGAGTAAATACAGATTTAAATTGAAAATATCTTCAATCTTATTGGCTTAGAGTAAATACAGATTTAAATTGAGAATAGTTTCAATCTTATTAGCTTATTTCAGTATTTTTAAATAATAGAAAGTAATACAATTTTTACACAATATTTTTTTTAATGGTTTTCATATCCTTTAATTGTTTTTTATCTTGAAATATGGATCTCTTGCCATTTTATCTTAAGATATCTTTAAAATGACAAGCATATAAATTGACAGTAACTTTTTGTTAGACATCTAATATGTAATGATAAACACAATAGGAAATTCAAACCAAAATTTGATTTAGAACAATTTGAAATATTTACATGATCTCTGAAAAGTATTTTTAGAAAATAACAAAATATAACATGTATAAACATTTTACGCATCACATATTTCATATGGTTTACATCACCATAATCAATACTGTTTGTACACTTATATGGTACATTGCTGTTTTATGTGTCTTTTTTTGGTTGTTGGCTGTACTAACATTCTATCAATACAATGTATCTACCTTTTGTTTCTTGCAGTAGATTAGAATAGCATGGCCCTCTCATCTCATGACCGCTGCATGCTTGTTATAATACTGGAGTCAGTGCACAAGTCACCTCCCTTTATAAGAGTTAGCTCCCCTAGACAGTGATGAATTTTCTCCCATGTATAGCATGGCCCTCTCATCTCATGATAGCTGCATGCTTGTTATAATACTGGAGTCAGTGCACAAGTAACCTCCCTTTATAAAAGTTATCTCCCCTAGAATGTGAAGAACATAAATTACCTCCCCTGTATATTGACTTACCTCCCCCTTGTAACTGATATTGATAATCAACCAATATAACACTTTGTAAGTTATAGCTGTTCTGGAAAATAATGTAAGAATGTAGGATTTCAGAATTTATTATAGGATTGATGAGGAAAACATTCAATTTTTAGGACTTTACAACTCTTCAAATTTTATTTTTTAATTTAACAACTTTCAAAATATTGTAAGTAGTAAGAACTTAAGATTAACTGCTTAATTGATATTTATCATGAGCAACAGGAAGGGTGCCACATGTGGAGCAGGATATACTTACCCTTCCGGAGCATCTGGGCTCACACCAGGTTCTTATTGTGATTGGATTGTTAAGTCTTTAGTTTCCTTGTAATTGATTGTGGAGCAGGATATACTTACCCTTCCGGAGCATCTGGGCTCACACCAGGTTCTTGTTGTGATTGGATTGTTAAGTCTTTAGTTTCATGAGCAACAGGAAGGGTGCCACATGTGGAGCAGGATATGCTTACCCTTCCGGAGCATCTGGGCTCACACCAGGTTCTTATTGTGATTGTTAAGTCTTTAGTTTCCTTGTAATTGATTGTGGAGCAGGATATGCTTACCCTTCCGGAGCATCTGGGCTCACACCAGGTTCTTATTGTGATTGTTAAGTCTTTAGTTTCCTTGTAATTTTTTAACTTATTAGTTTGGGTATTTTGTTATGATCATGATGATATTGTTGATCTTTCTTCATATTATAAGTTTTGCTTGTTTCTTCGATATCTGTCACAAAGATGGATGTAGTCCATTTTTTTACTTTGACTAAGTTTGGTGCATTAGAAATGAAAAGTGAAAAAGATTCTAAACACTAAGAAAAATAATATTCTGACATAAGATAGGAATGGTGTTTGTGTATAAAACTTTAACATATATGTTACTTAGCAACAGAACTTGTTTACTAAGCAACAGAACATAGGTTACTAAGCAACAGAACATAGATCTATTTATAGATTGTCGATGCCTAATTTGGACTTTTCCTTGTAAAGTATGTAACTCCATCCAGCAGTCATGATCAAAACCACAGCAAACGAAGGCCATGCTTTTCTCCTCAAATATTTCAATAAAAAAATTGTCCCATTCTTTTTACATCTGACAGTAAATACGACAGTGAATGTTTTCGTTATTTTAGATTTCAGTGCATGAAAAAAAGTAAAAATAAGATAACTTTTGTGCAAAATTTCAACATTTCCCATATTTAGAACTTAACTTATTTAGAAATTTTACAAGAAAACTGTGCCATCAAGAAATGGTTGATAAGGTCTATTGTCCTTTTATTTGAACCCAAATTGAAAGTAAGGGATAAATTATACTGTAAGAAAGAAAGTCGATATGTGTATTTTTACAGTGTTAATATTTTCTTGTGTATTTCACATTTTTGTAGTGTTCTGTTAACATGAATCGGAACACATCTTCAATACTATTAACATATCAATTCATTTTGGATAATATTAACTTTGTACAATATTATGTAGATTTTAAAGAAGTTTAGATTTTTTTTATTTCATTATTTGGAGAATTTATTATAGACCTGTAAAGGGAACTATTATTTTTACAGATTTATTTGGAAAATGAATATCTGCCTGTAAAGGGAGAAATTATTTAGATATCTAATTAGAGAATGAATAAAGGTTTGTAAATTATTTTACAAATTTAATTGGAGAATTAATTACAGGCTTGTAAAGGGAAAAATTATTTTACAATTTTATTTGGAGAATTAATTATAGGCCTGTAACGAAGGAACTTATTATACAAATTTATTAAATTTTGAGAAAATATTTATGTTAGACATTTTATAATTTCCATATCATATTAAATTTTGATACATATTTTACATATCAGGAATTACATATACAGAGTAAATTTGGCCAGTTAAGACACATACATTTATTTCACAATTGGTCATATTTATTATTATTTAGAATGGTTGTTTACATTTGGAGAACACCTCCATTTATTAATGAAATACTTATTTTTATATGAAAAAAGATCAAGAATATTTTTGTCTATTTTGACAAACTCAATTGTGTTTTTACATTTAGAAATAAATAATTTTTTTTTGTCCTTTTTGACAATATTTTTTATAAAACTGCTGGTTAGCTTTTTTTCTTAATTTTTTTTTGAAAATTTATATATTATAAGATTCTCAAGTAGTCTTGATACACAAGTTGTTTTTTATATATAGATTGAATGAATTTTATTGTGTACAACTATCTGCTGTTACTATGTGTACATACTGACTTATAAACATAGAAATAACGAAACTTTAATAAAATTTACCAAACTACTCTGTCCTTTTAATCCATCATGACTGCTGGAAAGTTACACAGATTAACACATAGGCAGATCCAAGGGGGGACAGGGCCCCCCTTTTGTAGGAAAAATTTGGTTGATTATATAGGGAATGACTGAAGCATGACTGAAGCAGGCTCCCCCTTAGGAAAAGTTCTGGATCTGCCACTGTAACATATTTAGGACCAGGTAGCACTAATGTTAATTAGCATCTAATGTTGTTTAAATTTTAAGTGTTATTTAAATAATTAAAAAATTCAACAGATTTAATTAACACTTAAAATTTAATTGATGTTTAATGTTAATTAAGAGCAACCCATTTCTGGATGTGGCCAAATTGTGTAGTATCTATTTCATTATTTATCAAATGGTTACCCAACTGCATGTTAAAATGCCCCCTGTCTAAATTTAACCAAACTGCATCCTGCAGTGCCCTGTCTTACTTTAACCCTACTGCATCCTTCAGTGCCAAGTCTTATTTTAATCCAACCATATGCTGAAGTGCCCAGTCTTATTTTAACCCAACTGCATGCTGAAGTGCCCCGTTATGCAATACTTGTCTCCTATTTTGGTACATTAATGAATTTGGTGCTGATTAATGGTAATATCAGTCTCAAACTATGTGTAAAAGTGACTTGTGGTATACTGTGGATTTTTTTGGTATCAATTTACGTGCATTTTCGTGGATATTTGGTTTCATGGTTTTGACGAATTCTGCATACAAAGCATATAGAAAAGTTGTAATTCGTTGGTTGAATATTTGTATTCGTGGTTCACCTGTACCCACGAAACCCACGAAAATTGGTAT